>OX940800.1:46113098-46787843 GCA_954870605.1 Acer campestre
ATCATTGAGGGATTTTGTATCTTCCAATAGGAATTAAGTAGACATAGACTCCAATAGAGAGTAGATCATAGGTTGGTCACTTTTGAGGAATTTCTAATTTATCATCCAATATATATAGTTCCCAATGATTGTAGTTCAACTCGTGGATGTTTCCTCCTTGGAAGTTTTACCACATTAAAAAATCTATCGTGTTAATTCTTCTTATCTCTATCTCTTATATTTGTTTATGTATATGTTTTAATCTTATTGCATATTATTCACTTGTGATGTATATTGGAACAAGATTTTGTAATGTGTGATTTGTAAGCAAATTCATTCTGATCATAATAGTAATTATAATTCTTTTGTATACAGTTATATTTGTGTATAGTTATATCTGTTTATACTTGTAATACATTGAACAATATTGAAATACAAGTATTCTTTGTTATTGAGTTTTTGTGCTATTATACCTCATGCAACTAATTGATATATATAGACAATGCCTAAATTATCACATGCTTATCTTGTCTATTTATGAATGTTCAATCTATGTGTTGTATGTAAAGCTACATTGAGGGACAAACGTGAGTTTGTTTCAAGGGATTGAAAAAGACGTCAAAACCTATCACCCCCCCCCCCCCCCCCCCCCCCCCCCCCCCCCCCTCCTCCTCCTCCTAGGTATGCTTTAAGTGATTTAACCACATGTATATACTTCCACATCTAGTTGCTAACTTGGCATTGGTTCATATTCTTATGCTTAATGGGTTTTGTTATTAAGGCACAATTATCCATCATTGGCCGGATTGGGTAATAAATCGATTTAGGGAGAATTCCCAAATCAAGAAAATGAACCCTTAACCTAAATTGAATGTCCTTAATATAATAACAACCAACTATTTGCACATTAGTGTTAGGTAAACTTGTTTCCCATGTCTAGCCATCCTAAGGAGATTGATAAAATCGAATTCTTAATCTAGAGTAAAGACAAACTGAATTCCTCGTTTGCTTGTATAGTTATAGGGGTATTTCATTGTTTAATGTTTTCACTTGGTTAGCCACCTTGTGGATGATATTTAGGTTGTGTGTTATATATCGCATGGTTCGCTTTGACATACTCAACGTGATATCCTCTACATTTGACTAGGAAGTTGAGAGATTACTAGACTGGCATATAGAGCTCGAGAGTGTGTCCCACATGAAAATAAATATATTGCGTGTGTCTAAAACAACCTAGAGGGTGAATGAGTTGTTAATCGATTATTACCAATTTTTCGATTAGTCAATGTTCAAAAATAAACCCAATTTAATACACAATAAAATCAAATATAAATTACGGAAATTAAAGAACACTTGATTTTTACGTGGAAACCTTCAACAAGGAAAAACCACGGGATGATATGTGCGCCACACACGATCATCGAATCCACTATATGTAATGATGTTTACAACCTAGGTTGACTTCAACCATTCTCGATTACTAACCCACCACTACTACTCGCAGGCCTTTTATAGCTAACCTAGACCAATCCTAGACAACCTCTATATGAAGAGAAGGTTACACCCTCAAGTGATCTCCACGATCCACTACTATTGGCGTAAGCACCTTCTAATCTACCCGCAGGACTTTTACAGAGAAGCCAGTACAATGCTTTATGAAACTTCACCAAGAAACCACAAGACTTTGACTCTTGAAGAGAATTAAAAGTCTAAGTGCATATGACAATTATGCTCAAGACAAAATATGCTAGACAATCATATAATGTTTAACTAGATGTTATAATGCAAATCAACACTCTAGTTATCAACAATGCCTACATGTTCATACATGAGGACTCAATTAGATGCAAAGAGATTCTAGCAACCTAATTGTCAATAACCAAAGCAATTCAACACAAGTTGTCAATAATCATGGCAAGGACTAAAATACATGCAATTAACAAATGCAATCAAGGAGTCCTAATCAACAATGTCTAAATGCAAATCATATAAACTTTGCTAGATGTTATCAATCACAAAACAATCCTAGCTATCAAACGATGTCAATATGTCCATTCATATGAGCTCAATTAGTTGTCGAGAATTTCTAACAACATAATTGTCAGTTAAATCCACAAGAACATTCAATAAAGTTTGACTAGATAAATAAACATTAATCTATCAACCTAATCATCAACCAATTTTACAAGAATGTTCTCGGGTTAGCTATTTAGGGAAAATCATCCTAATCATGTAAGCTATCACAAACAAAACCCAATCATGTCATAACTTTACTAAAGATGCAATAAGAGTGAAGATTTTCTAAACTGAGTAATCAAAGACATGTCTTGACTAAGATAGAACAATAAATGAAGATGTGGTGTTTGTTCTACTTACCAAGTCATGAAACCAAGAAGACCCATGAAGATTGATACATGAAAGATGTTAGATGCACATGGGTTTGGGTTTGGAGAGTTAAAGAAGCAAGCTTTTGCTTTCTCTCACTGAGGGAGCTCTTCCTCTATCTAAAATGTGAATTTGTGAGCTCTTGGTCAAGCAAAAGAAGAAAAGAATGCATATATAATAAGGCAAGACGAAACCACGTCGTTTTGGAAAAGAACAACCCAAATGCCGTCATTTGCACTGGTCTGGCGCTGGTTGAGTAGTGCACAACCAGCGTATAACCACTGTCCAAGTTACGCTGGTGAGCTGCGCATGACGACCAACGCTAGACTAGCGCTCAACTTCTGCTTGAGATTCAAGCACCCCAAACCATGACCAAACGATATCAAAATATTTTGTATGATATATTGTTGAAAAGGTATAGAAGTTTTCTTTCTACTCCAATTTACAGAATGACATTTCAATGTCTATAGAAAAAGTTATGATTGATTGAGTGACCAATGGTCATATTCGGATAACAGCTATGATGCCTGTTTTAGTGGTCATTTTGGAGATTTCAAAACCAATCCAAATGGTCATAAAATATTATGAATAATATACCATAGGAAAGGTATGGGTGTCTCGTTTTTCCAGAATTTTACAAAACTCAATTTGAAACTTTGTGTAAAAACTTATGGTCACAAGACTATATAAAGGTCAGTTTTAAAAAAACATTTAAATCATTGAAATCCAATCTTTTGAAACTAAACACTTTACTCTAAATAACCAAACCGAATCTAACACTTATCCAAGAGAAGAATGAGACATTCTCAAGTGCTCAACCATTGCGCAAAATACACATCGTGCAAGCGCAGACGTTTCTGATCACACAAGCTGAAACGAATTACACCACACTTAAGACTAACATGAAGTGCAAGTGTGGTTGTGAGAATAACATGAATGGAAATAGATGGAATCATGAATAATCATCAAGCATGTGACACATAACAAATATGCAAGATATGAAAATGCATAAGTGTGATGATAAAGCATATAAGCACACAATTAAAATAGACACAAATGCAATCACAAAAAATACAATATGAAAATGTGTGTGTGTGTGTGTGCAACTAAATCTCTTCAAGAGGTAAATCAAGTGATTACCTTTCGCTCTCGCTCTTGAAATCACGTTGGGAAGTTTGGAAGCTTGCTAATCACAATAACCTAAGCTACCCGTTACATACCAATCCCAATGTGGTTTGTTATGAAATAAGCCAATAAAAAATTAGGCCCTTACACCACAATCCTTAATAAATCCAAGCATTTATGCATGAATGTAATCTCTAAGACATCAGCCTCGTGTATCTCTACCTTACTGAACTTATATAGTGGATATTGTGATGAGCATGTTTAGCGCGTCATCTCTCAGTTCATTCATACAACTAATAAATCAATTACAAGATGGCCAATCAAGCAAAAGCATTAATCTAACAAAATATCTGTATTACAACACAAATATTTTTAAAGAAATTAGGCAAATCATTATGAAAGATTAAGGGTTTGGTTTCATCATAACTCTAAGAGATTAATTAAGGGGACACGAGCATATAACATACATCTTATATGGGTATCTCGTATTCTTAATACTTTCACTTGGTTGTTATCCCGTATTTGGTTAACCTCGTGGATGAATTATTGGTTGTAGTATGGCCCACGCGGTTGCGCATTTCATGCCCAACGAAATAACCATTGTATATGACCAGAAAGTTAAGATATCACTAGGCTGGTATACAGGGTTAGTGTGTGTGTCCCACGGTACTTAATGAATCCATGCAATGTGTAGATGTGATTTCTAAAACCTTAAGAGAGATTAGAGATCAATTAAGGAGACATGAGGTCATGATATACTTGTACATTGAGGGACTAAGTGAGTCTAGCGATTAATTAGGAGGATTGTTACGGTTGAGTCATTTCCTTAGTTAAACCGCATTTCATGCCATATCTCCATTCTATCCTATCATTGTAAATATTATTGTTTATAATTTATTTATTTATATTATTATTTACATTTTCCACACAAGCAACACACGAGTCCGCTTGGCGTGTTGTAATAATAGTTAAAACCGGTGATGGTCGACGGATTCCACCTCTCTACGGAACGATACTTCAATTGTCGTTGTGCTAGTCTCTGTGACTCGCACACTAGCGAGGTCGTACTTAATTGTTCATCTTTTGAGGACATTGCAACGACGTGTCGTCAAAGAAAAAATTGATCACTACAAATCGTCACGCTCGCAATAGTACGAGGTCAAAATGTAGTGCAATGATAGAGTAGGGAATCATCCCACAAAGACTAAGGGATTATATGATTACTGGCGTTCATTGGCACACGTACTATTTAAACAGTTCAAATTAATGATTTCCAAACTTATCACTAAATTAATCTAAAGCTAAATCTAAGCAATGTAATCAACAGAATAAAATAAATCACACACAAGAACGGTAGTGATAATACGATGAAAGAATGCTAGAATTTAAAATCTACCTCACTCTTCTAATTACGCATTTGACCCGCCTAATCTCTCAATTACGCAAGTATATATTATAGGTTCGTGCCCCCTTATGTTAAACCTGACACAATATACTTAATTAAACGAGTCAATCCCATCAAACCCAACACGATTAGTTAAACAAATCACATGGGTTAACCAACAACATGTGCAATAAATGGGTCGGATGTTTAATATATGAATTTGGATTCTTTACTGATCTGATCTTTTTACTGACCTAAATAGATCTACTGCCATGTGTAATCAATTGCTAGATTTATTTCTTTTATTTATTTCACTTTTATTATCTTTAAATGCATAATATTATCTTAAAATGTTTTAGATCAGGAAAAAGATATTCAGTCGTTTACAATTCCACGAATTCTATTATATATCAATATATCATGAGTAAAATTCCAATTATATCCCATAAGTATTTTAAAATAACAATTTTACCCTTTCATAAACAAGTTAATGGGTTATAAAAGTCAACTGCCATTCCGTTTTTTTTAATGTAACCTAACACAACCCGTTTATTTAAATAGGTCAAATAAGCTAACTCGATTACCATTTCGAATCTATTTATTTATCTTGGGTCTGTGAGTTGTGACCCATATTGTCGGCTCTACTTAACGTGCCATAAAGAAATGCTTCACGCATCCACACAACTCTGGTTTGCGTACCACATGCGCCCGTTGACCAACTACCTTCTGGCGGCGCATCCAACCTCCAATTTCGACACCATTTTAGGCATTGTCTTCCACTCGAGCTCATCCTTCCAACGATACATGATTCGCATCAATGGAACGTCGTTTTGACCACTTTCACATCAGTTGAATTTGTTTGGTTCACTTGGAAATATGAATAAATTTCCAACAACATATAATACAATATTAAAATATAATATATTTAAAATAACAACCAAAAAATAAAAATAAAAACAGTGTGCGATTCACCTCAACCAATCACCAACTTTTGGCAAACTTTGTATGATACATAACATGCATCATAGCCAGGGCCTTGTTTAATTTATTTGCATGTACCATGTTATATAATTTTGAAACAATGAGTAATGGCAATTTTTTATTATTATTGTTTTTACTTTTCAAACAAAAGATTTAATTTAATATTTCAATAAAAAAAAAAAATCAAGGGTTATTTAAAAATTATTCCTTTCTTTGCTTTTGGGCAAGGAAATAAAGTCGGTGAAAAATTCCCCCTTCGTTTTTCGAGTTGGTAATTACCAATTTTAAAAAATATATATGTTAAAAATAAAAACACTTAAATTTTTAATTTTTCATACAAGGATTAAATTAGTAATTCATCAAGAGTAAGGTGTAATTTAGAAATTCCTTTAAAGAGATAGGAAAAATGGTTACAAAATGGGAATCATAAACGGTTTCTTCTGGTAGAGATTTGATTTGACTTTCTTCTGTAATGATTTTTATTATAATTATAGTTTTAACTTTTAATAGATAATGTGTTAGGTATTATAGTGAATTAATTAAATACTATAGTCTATAGTTTATGTATATGACTAAAACTGTTATATATGTGTAATGTCACCAAATCTCGAGGGATATTTGTTCAATTCCCCCTTTTAACTTATAATAGATGGTGTTAGCCTGTTAGGTATTATAGTGAATTAATTAAATACTATCGACTATAGTAAAGAGATAAGTTCGAAAGATTGCCAGCTTGCAGATAAGAGTCTAGACTCTAGAGCCGTCCTGGAATTGAATACCCTACCAAGTACCAAAGTCACAAGTTGACGACAAAAGATGCTGGTCAACTCAACTCAAGTTGGCATCTTCTTCTCCTTTAACTGTTTACATCACATGCCATTTTATCAAAATATCAACAACTCCCCTCTAAACGACAACGCTTTCATTCAACACCCCATTACCCATTACAACATGACAACACATTTACAATACCATATTCTCTCCCTCTCCCCTGTTCCATCGAAAATAAAAACACCTAAATTATTTATTTCACATTTCATTGATATAATTAACAGCAAGACAGGGCAGTAATTGAGGGAGACTCACCAATTTTTTTTTATTAGTTCATATGGCAAGAGACTCCTTACTTTCTAAATTCTACAGTTACGTGAGAGGACAAAATACAAACTAACAACAACAAATAGGCAATCAAAGACAGATCCAAGGCCAGGAAATACCGGTACTGTAACTAGAACCAGATTGATGTATCCTGCTTTTGCAGAGTATCCATGCCTCCTACTACTTGTATATCGTCTTTATAATCGAACGGGAACGGTGACCCGAACATCAGCTGGAAGCTACTGTTGTTCGGGTTGGTCTCGAATGGAGAATTCATAGCTTTAAAACGATCGAATTGATCTTCCTCTCGCGTGTACATCTGCTGATGGTTATCAGACATGTTGGATCCTTCCAACAGGTTTCCATCCATCACAACTGCCTGACTCTGGAAGTAATCATCTTGTTGATGCTGAACTTTCGGCTGCAGAGGATTCGAACCTTCAATCATTACAGCATTGTTACCAGGATTTGCATTCCTATTGCCTAGGATGTTGTTATCATAGATTGACATGAGCTCGCTTATCATTTTCTGCCCATCTTCTGGAACCCCAAGTCCAGATATATCGAAGGATGGTTGAACCGGGTTAAAAGAAGGGCCTGCTGGTAATGGCTTCGACTGGCCAAAGTTTTGTGGGAAGATTACTGGTTTTACTTCATTGACATGATAGTTAGACCCTCCAAAATCTGGAGAACTGCTTCTGTACGGACAAGTCAATTGGTGATTGTCCCTGGAAGTTCTGTCATGATATCCCGAGCGAGGATCACTGTAAGGACATTGAAGGAACTCACATGTATAGATACTGTGATCCATTGTCATGTTGAGATCATTGGATGGCTTCCTCTTCCGAACAAAATCCAAGTTGGTGACAACTTCTCCCTTAATTGGATAGGGCTGTTGTCGAACTTGAAGCCTTTCCCTAAATCTCTCCATCCCCAAATTTGATGAAATGAGATTCTCAGGCTTGCACTCTTGCACATCAAAATTTGGTTCATCTTCAGCCCCTTCAACGTCATACTCATTGCAATCATTGATGACCAAAGACCCACTTCCGCCAGCAGATGACAAAGGCAGACAGGATTCAGGAAAAAGCTCTCGAGCCAAGGTCTCCTCCTGGTTGATGATCGCAAGCCATGTAGCACTCTCCTTAGCTGTCATCTTGTCCTGCAAACATTTCGACTGCCTGACAAGCTTGCGAATCTTCGCAATATCTGGGGACATATGCTTAATCACTGCCGTGAGAACACCCACTTTCCATGCTTTCTTCAAGTCATGAGGCTTCTTGTAAGGCGGAGGGCCTTGTTCCTTGGGCAAACCCAATTGAGGCCACCATTCCTCTTTTCCATCCGGCCACCATGGTGGGGAAACACCTTTCTCTAACGGAAATCGCCTCTGAGGAGGATCACAATGCTGCATGAGTGCTGACAGGAGTGAACCAAGGGTGGTGTCTTGAAGCTCTTGCAAGGTGTGTGGGGTTGGACCAATGGAATTACAACCCTCGTTGCTTCCAGGGATTGAATTATCAGCTTGGTACTTAGCTATAGCAGCAGGACCATTACGATCAAATCTGACTTTATCCTTCCACCATTCTCGGAGATTGTCAGATGCTCCAGTCACAGGCTTTCCCTTCTCTGGGATAATCCCATAAACAAAACCTTGTGCTTTACAAACTTCCATCATCTTCAACATGTATTTCAAGATCCCATCTTGAGCCCTGGACATCTTCTTCCTCCTAGCCTGTTCTTGCGACTGGCGCTGCTTAACTAGATCAACTCCCTCCTTGCCCTTGGTTTGTTCTTTAAGCCTTTTGAGACGCATTTTGTCCCTCCACATCCTCCTTTCAAGCTCATCAACATCAATCTCTTCATCAGTATAATCATCCTCCACAGTGGCCTCCGGTTCAGTTTGAGGGGCGGCCACATCTGATTCTCCCATAGAAACAGAGAAGAAATTCATGTCACCGCAAAGCCCCAACTCATCAAACATTATCATCGTTTGAATGTTAACCCCAAAAAAATTTCCAAATCTGTGTGCGTCTTGCGTCTCTCTTAAGGGATTCTGACCAACAAATCTGAAGCTCTCAAACTAGCTTACACACTTTACCGTCAAGAAGCACTAAATTTTCTAAACTCGTGGCCTTTTCACCTGTAAACACAAAACATCATGAAATATGTCAACAGCACATTAAGAATGACATAGATTCTTTGATTACAAAGGCACGTCTACTAATTAAAACGCCGCTAGCAGCCTTAAATTACAACCATATAAGATTCTAAAGAGGCTTATCTAATCATTTAAATAACAATAATAGCCTAATATGTCATTTTTCACTTGCTACTTATATAACAAAGATGAAACATGAAACACCAATTATTAATTATCTGATCAGGGAAATGAAACATGAAACACCAATTATTAATTATCTGATCATGGAAAAAACTCATTGATTAACATAATATATTCTGCTGATAAGAAAAAGGAGTTAAAAGATTGCATATCAGAATTAGATGTGTACTCCATAGTTTAACATAACTCAACTTAATTGGAAACAAAAAACTAAACCACTGCTAAGAAATTAATTACCAGAAACACTAGTCATTAAAAAAGCAAATATAAATTAGAAAATTCAGACTCTGGCATCCAAGCATCAACAATTGGAGGTCAGATCTTACCATATAACGAAGGAGATCCCCTCAAAGTTCAACTTTCCCGAGAAAATCATTGAAAAGAAAGAAAGAAAAAAAAAATCTCAATCTGATCGGATCTGATGCAATCACAAACTAAAATTATTTCATCATCCAATCTACAAAACCGATATGACGATTGTAACTAGCAGTAAACCTCAATCAAGAAATCAAAAACATGAAATGAATTACAATAAGAAAGCGAAACAAAAAATAATAGAGAAGAAGAGAGAAGAATATAAAAAAGTAATACCAGGAAAAGGAAGAGATGGGTGTTGTTTGTAGCAGAAGCTGAAAAGTCAATATTGCAACACACTTTTTTTTCTTTTTTTCTTTTTTTTTTTGGAGGATATACAAGCAACTAGACTAGTAGTAGTAGTTGTGGAGGTGAATGTGGGGGTGGATGGTGGGACAGCGCAATAGCGCATAACAACGACGGAATATATCATTTTGGGTCGATTGCACTAATATCTCGTATATTTAGTATAATTTAACGTATAAGGAATATTTGTCTAACATTACAAAACCATCCCTGCTGTTAGCAGTCAACAGTTAATTTAACCTTCGACCATCGTGTCACCATAAAAAATCTTAAATGCCCCTAATTATTATTTTAATTAATTTATATTGTCATTAAAAAACAATTTAACTATTACAAAATATATAAATTTCCAATGTCGGATATTTATTTTGATGAAAGGAAAATCCTTGTCACCCAACTTCATCTCCTCTCATTCATTTAATGGAGGGAGATTAGATCTCATCTATCATTTTTTTTTTTTCATTTTTTCTTTTGCTAAGATGAATATCTTCGTCACCCAATTTCGTCTGCATCTAAACTAATCATCCAACCTCATCATCTTCAATTCATCACCCAACTCCATATTCATCTTCATCACCCGGAATACCATAAACTCCACATCATCTTCTCACCACCATAAACATATGAAAGGGGTAGATAAGAGAGGCTATAGCCTCCTTCTTAGTCGATGGCGAGGGGGAGGCCACCTCAACAACAGATGAAAGGCTCTTGACCTTAATATGTTTTATTATTTTAAAAGATCTCTTAACCTTTCCAATACAGTAAAATATATATATATATATTGCATGTCATTTAAACTTGACACTAAAGAAATAGACCATTTTACCCTTCATTGTCAACTCTTGATCGTGACCTACTAAATATAGGGGTTGTTGTGAAATTTCATATAAAACTCTCATATATGTATGATTACAAAAAATGTTCGGATGTTTATGCAATTTTCCCTATAATTTATAAATGGAAAATATTAAAAATGAATAAATAAATGAGTCAAACTAAATCAACTTAAATTTGTGACTTAAAATTTTGATTTCAACATCTCAACCACTCATATGCTCTTAATTCACTAATGTGCTCTTCATTCACTAATGATATGAGTGGTTGAGATATTGAAATCAAAATTTTAAGTCATAGAGTTAAGTTGTTTTAGTTTGACCCTAAATAAATTATATTTGTCATTTTGAAATACAGTAGATTATGAATTTATATATTTGAATATGATTTATTTAATTAAATTTTGAACTCTTGGAAGTATGTATTAACAAGATCTGTTATTGCCACACAACCTAAAAAATTAGCTCAAATATCAACTCAAATAATATGGAAAACGATTTGTTATTACCATATTAATCATCACATCACCTCGTAAATTATATGATAAAGGTAAATCACTGGTCATATCATATATGACGAGATGAGGTTGGTTCAGTAGTAAACCTCTCACACCTGCATCATATAGTAACTAATTTTCTAGCTAATTTTTTGAGTCGTGTAACATTATTAATAAATGTAAGGTTAATCTAATCCAAGTTGGGAAAGTTAAAGCTAGAGTTAATTAAAGTAACTCCCTTTACGTTAGGTGAAATTGCACTCTTACTTTTTATTTTATTACGTAAACATCATTTAGAAAACATTGACAACCCAGTAACAATTGACCAGATGGAATGGATGAAAATACAAAAATACCCCTAACAGTGAGAGTTTTATATTAATATAAAAGGAGGCATATAAGCCTCCTCCTTCCATAGAGGCAAAAAAACACTTCCTAAAATGAAGAGGTCGGGATGCTTACTCCCACCATTTTGGCGTCCTCCGCAATAAAGTGGAGGAAGGAAATGAAAAAAATGGGTTGTTGCAGACTTTTTATTTTGTAAAATTTAAGGTTGTGTTATTGTTATTGTTATTATTTGGTAGATTTATAATTATATAAACATTTGGAATTGTTTAAGAGTTTCCTTTTATTAAAATTATTTTTTGTCTATAAAAAGACGTTTTTACCCCCGACCATTAAATTATCCATTAGTCAACCGTTTGATCAACGTTTTCCAAGATATATTTTGTAATAAAATAAAAATTTATCTGAAAATATAATTTCACTTAAAGTTAAGGGTGTTTGTACAATTAACTCTTAAAAGACATGCAACGCATCTTGCTGACTAACTAGTGACCAGTGACACTACCCTTAACCCTTGTTAGAACTTAAAAGGAATGTATTTATTTATGGAATTTGGTTTCTTACAATTGCCAACTCTCATTAATCTTAATTCTACTTTTATACTATTTTATCTTCGATTTCTCCTCTCCTCCATTTCGAAAAAAAAAAATACCAAATAAGTTTTTTATTATTCACTTAATTCAAAGTTTTTCACGAATTTTTCATTTTCTTTTATCAAATTGATCCCCATTTTTTAAGAATTATCAAATTAGTTCCTAAGATCAAATTTCTATCAATCAACTTAACAATCAAAGGGTGAATTGGTCTTAATCTATAAATATAAACAAAAAATTGGAATTAGCAGAATACTCAAGGACTTATTTAATAGTTGCTTCTAAAAAATTGCATTTATTATTAGAACTTATTGGAACTTGTATATTATAACGAAATTTAGATAGGATAATACTTAAGTGCTGACCGGTTATCACCCAAAATACTGATCCAGTGATACAGGTCAGCACCCAAAATACTGACTCAGTGAAGTGGCTCAATTGAATTGTAACACATGTCCTTTGAGTTTGAACACTTGCCAAACTGTTCAGCTTCTATGTTTGAACGGGTGAAGAGGAGGGGTTTAATTGTTTGGAATGGGTAAAAGAAAGAAGGATGTGTTACAATTCAATTAGGTCACATCACTGGATCAATATTTTAAGTGCTGACCGGTCAACACCCAGGTATTAACCATTTAGATATGAGCATATAGCACATTTTTTAATGCTCTCTGTAAAACAATATTTCTATAATAAAAAATTCAATTTAAAAATAAAACATTTCCCATGTTTTGGATGCACTAGAGAAATTGATGTCAATATTTTAACAACAGTTCGTATGCTTAAAATAGAGCACGTCATATAAATCCTTTTTATAGTAATATTGTCTACTTGTCAGTATGTATTTTGTCGATGTTTTACTAAGAAACTTTTAATGAAATACTTGGTGATTTCCCTTATCGTAGTTGCAATTAAATAAAGGACATGTTGGGTGGCAATCACGGCCCAAATATCATGACATTGGTATTAGTGTCCGTTTGGGGAAATTTATCTACCGGTTAAAAGAGTTTTTTAATTAAAAAAATTATTTTTAATTTTTTTTGTATCGTTTGATTGTCACCCAATAAAGTTTTTAAATGATTAAAAAAGTTATTTTACGTCTACTTGGAGAAACTCAAATTTAAAATTTTTCCAAATAGATCTTTTAGAGTTTTTTTTAATAACACTAAAATCTCCGATATAACCCTATAATTTAATATTTGTTAGAGTATTTTAATAATTCTATCATTAAAAAAACTCTTTTTTAATTGACAACCAAACGACCGACGACTTTTATTTAAAAGCTCTACATCTAAAAGATCTACTTCTAAAAGTTCTACTACAGAAAGAATTATCTGAGAAGCTCTCCCAAACATACTCTTATACTATTATCAAAGTTGGCCATGACCATTTAACCATTCTAACTGAAAATCTTTTTTTTTTTTTTTTAAAGTTATGTTTATAATTTCTTAGTAATAGAGGGTAAAATTGACATTTTGTTATAATAATATTTTCTGATTTTATTGTAATTATATTGGTAAATTTAGGGCAAAAAAGCACATATAGATAAAAGATAAAAATTAAGTTTACTCAAAGAGATTTTTCTCTATACAATTCAATTTTTTCATTTCAGTATTTCACATCCCGTTTCTAAATGCTTTTCGATCTAACAACTTAAATTTTTAAAAATTTTAAAGACACTTCATTTTGTTCTAAACTTATCTTTTTTATCTTTGAACACTCATTTGAAAACATTTCATCATAAAAACCTATTATTATTAAAAAAAAATTAATATTTTATTTATTAAAAAAAAATCATTGAATACTAAAATTGACTAGTTTTTTTTTTTTTTTTTAAAAAAAATTACTTCATTTAACTCTTTTTTCAAAAAAAAAAAGGGCGATTACCAAATGAGTCATGAACTTTTTTTAAAATTCCAAGTAGTTTACGACATTTACAAAAATGACCAAATTAGTCCCTAACATTTTCACAAGTACCAAATTAGTCCCCAACTTTTCAGATTTGCTGAATTGGTCCTTGTTAGCAATTAAACAAGACGTATGACTTTACCTTAAGTTGTGAAGTTACTTAAATAGCTCTATTAAATACAGATAAATAAAATAAAAGTATTAAGTTATTTATTTTTATTTTTATTTTTAAGTAACCAAAGCCCGGAGGACATCCTCCAGGGGAGGACACCAGGTCGTAGAGGCCTCCCCGTCACGAATTGGGTACCAGATCGGACTCCACGATTTGAACCTAGGAACATCCATACACGAAGTACAAAGAAAGATGATTGTGTGACTATGATACACTCCTATCTTTCTATCCAATATCATTTCATCACGCAAATGATTAAGAAATTCAACATGTCAAAAGCTTCTGAGATGTTTGCAATAAATCTCTTCTTTCTTTTAAAGAAGAAAATAAACCGTCAAATTTGTTGCAGACGCTCGGTTGGGACCCAATTGGCATACTCCATGACTAACATAGAATCCTCTTTCTTGCATGCTTCATTTCTTCATTCTGAACCCAGATTTGACACCACCATATTTTGGGTGGTTTTGCATCTAGCTTTTGCAGAACCCAAATCGTCTGGGTTTTCAAGAACACTGTCAATCTTCTGAAGTAGAGGAGATCGCCGGAATCCACTTCCGGCAAGCCGGCAAGGTGAATTTTTTTAATAATAATATTTATTAGATTTTTATATATGTATTTTTAAAAAAAAGATTTTTATATTTTTTAATATATAAAATGATTTCATTTTTTATTAGTTTTAAGTTTTAATTTTATTTACATAAGTGAAAAAGACTAAAATACCCCTTGACCATTAAGTTTGACAAACAGAAAGTTAGTGAAGGGACTAATTTGGTACTTGTGAAAATGTTATGGACCAATCTGGTCACTATTATAAAGGTCGCAAACTACTTGGAATTTTAAAAATAGTCCAGGACTAACTTGGTAAGCCCAAAAAAAAATTAAGAGTTTAATTAAAAAAAAAAAAAAAAAACATGTGATTTTAAACTTTTTTTCTTATTGTTAGTTTACGTAAAAAAAAATCTATAAAAACAACCATTTAAAAAAATTGTTTGTTTTACCAACGGTGTCTTGGTCTAGTGGTGCCAGGGGCTAGACTTGGAAGGGCGAACCACGGTTCGATCCCCCGCAAGACCGTTGGGAGGAGTTTAACACCTTCACCCCGGGACCCGCTCCGAAAACCGGATTAGTCGGCCCAGTGGGTCCGGAAACCGGTTGGGAAACCAAAAAAAAAAATTGTTTGTTTCTGATTATAAATCATTCTCGTAACTTTGAAATCAAATAAAACTTAATGACAGTGAAAAAAAAAAATAGTTTAGGCTCCATGTAAAATACAAGAGCCGTGGAAATTTCCGGTGGCCTCCATTTGTTACGGTTTATTTTCTTTTTCTTTTATATATATTTTCATTTTGTTTGTTAAAAAAAAATTATGTATATATAAAGAGAAAAAAAGGAATATCAGAGTCTCTAACTTAATTATTTTGTAATGTATTTAGAATTTCTTTATCCTTTTTAATAATTTTAATTAGGATAAAATTGTCATATGATAAAAAATTTAAAATTGAGTGTAGAAAGATTTTTAGTGGATTGTCAATAACATCACTCTTACTCAAATAGAATAAGATAAATTAAGGATATTAAAGTATTTTTACCAAAAATGTTAAAGTCAATATTTATATTTAACATAGATGGACCGTTTGTTTTTTCCACTTAACACTTAATAGGTCTGAACATAACTATTTTTTTTTTTTTTTTTTTTATGTAAGTAGTCAAATAACTTAAAATTACCCAAAAACAACTAAAAATAAAAAGTAAAAAATCATGACTTTTCACTTAATTCCAAAACATTGGATTACATTCAAAATATTTTCATCCAAAATTATCCTTCCAGGATAACTTATTTCCAATATTACCATGATTTTATATTATGCAAATTTCTTTCTTTTGACATATTATACTAACAATAATGTTACTTTGTCCAAATTTGGTGCCCAAACGATGTGACATCAATATAATACATTCATTTGAATTGTATTATATTTGTATGATTTAAATGAATACATTATAGTGATGCCACATCATTTGAACATAAAATTTAGGTAAAGTAGCATTATTCTTATACTAATTCTAAAAATAAAAAATAATAATAAAATAAATAAATAAATAAATAAAACCTTAAATCGCATTGTCAGTTGTCACTTTCGACCATATTATTGAATCTTCATTTTTTTTTTAAATTTTTTTTGTAAAAATCAAAACCATTGCTTTTTATCGAGGAATTTGATTGTTATCATTATTTATCATATATTAACCATGCATAATATATTATCAATTTTTACATAAAATGGTTTAGGATTTGTAAAATTATTTTTATTTAGTTGTTTGTAATTTGTATCATATCAAATTAAAATACATAACAATTAATAATAATAAGGGTATAAATGTCAAATTATTTATTTTTAAATAATTTTATCTTTAAAAACAAACAAGTTGACAATATGTTCATATGTGAGAAAAATAAAAACAAATATGTTATTCAGTTTCATATTTAATGTCTATTCAGTATTCAGTAAAATTCAGGAAAGTTCGGTCTTCGGATAAAAAAACAAACAACCCCTAATTTAACTGTTAGAGTTGGTTACTTTTAAAATGTTATGAACTAATTTGACTCTTGAAAGAAGAAGAAGAAGAAGGAAAAAAAAAAAAAAAAAAAAGCGCAATACTCACAATCACGAGTCACAACCTCAGAGCGTGGTCGTGGGTATAAATATTATTTTATTCTTTTGGAAAATAAAAATAGCAATAATAAAGTGAATTTGAAATTTTCAAAGGATTGTTGAAGAAGCAAACACAAAACTAGGAGAAAATTTTGTAGTAGTAGAGAGAGAATTAGAAGTGAGATATTAAAGCTTTTGTTCCAGTTTTTATGAAATCAGATTGAAAGAGAAAGAAATGGAACTGAAAAGTGTTTACTCCGGTGGAGGTAGTGAATCTGTGAAGACTGAAGAATAGGCCTATCAAATTTTACAAGAAAACTTAACGAGTTGGGCTTAGGAGAAGTTTCAACATCCCTGGAACCTGTATATTTTAACGAAGGGTAAGGCTAGGCTTCCCTAAATTCTTTCCAGAATGTTTGTAGCACGTGATGTGTTGACATCACATCACTCACCACATAATCTCATGTTTTGTAAGATATTGACACCTCACATGCTACAAACATTTGGAAAGAATTTGAAAAAATATTTGGAAAGTCTAGCATTACTCTTTAATGAATTTTAGAAGTATTATACTATTACATAAATTCGAGGTTTTTTTAGGAAGGGGGAAGATTGGAACCCGCAACTTCATGATGCAATTGTGAGGGGTTTACCACCAAACCAACATCATCTCGTCAACTCTTTAAAGAATTTTAGATATGCCAAATCTAGAATTTAATAGTTGCTTCTTAAAAATTTCATTTATTGGAAGTTGCAACTCCATGGAACTTGTATATTTTAACGAATTAATGCTTTTTGTAAAACAATATTTTTATAGAATAAAACTTATCTAATGTTTTGATGTTCATATTTTAACAACAATTCGGATGTTTACAATAGAGCATGACATATGAATCCTCTTTTATAGTATGTATTTGTCTTTCATTCTTGTTTGGAAAAAAAATGTGATGTTGAAATTTTCAAAGGATTTGAACAAACACACACGAGTTTTTTTTTTTTCATCAAGTGTTGGAAGTTGATAAATTTGTACAAGTTGAATAATAAAATAGGTGAAACTTGAAAGGCCACCACCACCAGTAATGCAACAAGTGAAGTGACATATTACAGTAAAACTTTTCTTCCACTTTCATCAAATCACAGCCTATACAGATTAAAAGATAAAGAAATGAAGCAGATGGAAGCAGTTTCTACATCCCACATCGAAGGAATAAAGGTTTTAAAGATTGATTATAAGTAGAGTTTGTACGTGTTATAGTTGCTGGGCCAAGTCACGTTGGCCTGTAACCAAGTGGGGCATTAAGTTGGCAGGACATGTTTATGGGCTAGGCTGTGGCTTTCCACATGTGACGAGGAGGAGAGCCCCAAGTGAAGGGGGGAGCCAGTACCCACCACAATAATGAATGGTGGCTGTGAATCTCAAAACCCAGAGTGAAAGTCTCTGGTGAGAGTTTGTGGGCCGACTCTAAGGAGAAGCCCAGTTTGGCTGATGGGCCATGAATGAGAGCCCATCCTCGTTTATTGACCTCCAGTAAAGCACGGAAGCAGAGAGGACTTCCGGAATCCATCAATAGCACAAAACACATGTGGAAGTCTCGGCCCGGCTTGAACCGCCATACTTTTGCTCCCGGATTTTTATAAATACTAAGGGGTCGTTTATTTTTTCAATTTAAGACTTAATGGGTATGAATTGAACTCATTAAGTTGTTTTGCTTATTTTTTTTAAGTGATCAAACAACTTAAAATAATAATAATAAAAATAAATCATGATTTTTAACTTAATTCCAGATCACTGAATTATAATTAAAATTATTTTCTTCCAAGTCTATCCTCCAAAAAAAATATATATATATTTCTAAATTTATCCTAATTTGATATGCTGTAGAATTCTTTATTTTAACTTATTTCTTATTTTAAAAGGCTTTTAGAGAAGAGAAGAGAAAAAAAATAAAAAATAAAAAAACATAATCACTTCTCATATTGAAATTTTCCTAGGATTAAACAATTGAATTTATCTCCTACCAAATCCTAGTAAGAACTCTTTAATTTTAATTTTTATTTTATCTACGTGTAATGGTGAATAAACTTGGCTATCATATTATGATGTTTGTTATCGTTATTTTATTATGATATTATGATCATAATGTTATGATATATTGTTTTCTTCAGTAATCCAATTGTTTTTCCTACATATCTTGATATATATATATATATATATATATTTATATATCAATATTTTTGTCACAATGATTTATATATCAATTGTTAATTCTTGGTGTTTCTTTGGTTTCTCTTATAGCCGCCTGTTTCAAGGGTTTTTTGTTTTTTTTTTTTTTAGTATCTCCTTTGGTTTCTAGAATTATATACTAGATATTCAGACAATACGTAAAATTGAACTTGAACTTTCTTTTTTTTTTACAATAAATTGAACTTGAACTTTAGAAGTATTATAAATTCTAAGGTTTTATCTAAAATTTCATGTTTAATAAAATACATCACCTCTTAGATCAAGTAGTTGTGCACCTCTCATTCACATTGGTGGTCATGGGTTCGAGTCCCACCATACATATTTTAGAATGTATATATGAGAAGTTTTCTCCCAATTTGTGGGGGTAGATATTCAGGCCTTACAAGTATTGTATGATATTGTGTGCGTAATTTGGCTTGTCCACGGTTCAATGTTTTATAGTAATATGTATGTATTTTGTCAGTGTTTTGCTAACAAATACTATCAAATATGCAAACTTCTCTAACTGTATTTTAGTAAAATGTTTGGGTTTTTTTAGTGTGATTCCCTTTAGGATGCGTTTACCAATCGAGAACGAGTGAAATCGAAATCAAGTTCTATTGGAAAGGAAAATGGAAAGGAATCGGAATTAAGTTACAAATTTTATTACTGTGTTTATTAACTTTTTTAGAATTAGAAATAAAATCAAATTTATATAAAGTTGATTACAAAAATACCCTTACATACACAAAATAGTTGCACGTTAGCCAATTAGCTAAATCTATTCACCAAGTTCTGTTGCACTTAAAGTTACGAGAAGTTTATACATCCCACATTGAAAGAAACAGGCTTTTAAAGACTGATTATAAATTTAGAACAGCTCTCCATCGCCGGGCCATGAAACGTGGGCCTGTAACCAAGTGAGGCATTAAGTTGGTAGATCATGAACTCTATGTGGAATTCCAGCACACAGCTGCTGAGATCCATCCATCAACAGAACAAACACATGTGGGAGTCTCGACCCGGCTTGAACTACCTCACTTTGCTCTGAAACTATTAAAAGTCTGTTTGGAAGAGTTTCTTCAAGTAGATCTTTTAGGAGTAAATATTTTAAAGTAGACCTTCTACTACGAGTAGAACTTTTAATGGGAAGATATTGATCGTTTGATAGTTAATTAGAAAAACTTTTTTAAATGATAGGATTACTAAAATATTCAAAAACTATTTTAAATAATAGGGTTATATTAGATATTTTAGTGTTATTAAAAAAGCTCAAAAAGAACTACTTAGAAAAGCCTAAAATTTAAGCTTATATTAGACATTTTAGTGTTATTAAAAAAACTCAAAAAGAACTACTTGGAAAAGCCTAAAATTTAAGCTTCTCCAATTAGACGTAAAACAGCTTTTTTTAAAAAAAAAATTATTTAAATTAAAGTTTGAAAAAAAAAAAATTAAACTATTCATTTAAAAATAACTTAAATATTTAAAACCAATTTTAAACAAAACAATATTTATTTGTTAATATTGAAAATTATTATTCTTAAAATGTTTAAAATAAAATATTTTATTGATTATTAAAATATATTTATATTTAAATTACATAAAAAATAAAATAAGTTGAAAAGAGGGGAAAAAAATTATAAAGTGGTGGGACTAATTGTGAGATAAGTTGATTACGTGTGTTTATTTTAACATTAATACTACACATCTCACTTAAAATCCCATATTTTTTTCATCCCAACACATATTGCACTTGAAATGTCAAATGGTGAGTGGATACATGGGGTAGGTGAGATAAATCATCATTAATGTGTATCCACTCACAATTTGACACATCACATGCCACATGTGGTGGGATGAAAAATGTGGGATTTTAGGTGAGATGTTTAGTATTATTCTTATTTTAATCTCATCCCATGCAACCAACAAACATGGAAGATGAGACTAAAATTAGCTATATCCTATACCATCTCATGTAGGGATGGCAAAAAACCGGGTCCGGGCCGGGTACCCGGGTTTTAACAGTCCGGGTACCCGGCCGGGAAATACCCGGATTTTCGAATCCGGGTACCCGGTCCGGAAAAACCCGGCCGGGTTTCCAGGTATCCATACCCGGATTTTGCCCGGGTTTTACCTTTTTTTTTTTTTTTTTTTTAAAAAAAAAAAATTTTAATTTTTTTTTATTAATATTATTTGTGAATTTTTACATAGCAATAAACTTGAAGCTTAAGAAGCAGAGACATAAACTTGAGTTAATCACATAGCAATAGCAAAAGCAAAAATAAAAAATATATATAAGAATAATTAAACTAAAATAAACAGAGGATTCAGAGTTTATTATGAAACAATCATATCCTACACAAACCCTTCTAACACTGCAATAACTTCCAATATCTAGTTATCCCCTTGTCTAAAATTAACAAACATCTCTACTAACACAGGTAAAATTGCAAACTTCACCTAATCACCTGCAATTTTATATCACTTTACTTTAAAATTAAGAATAATAGTGTCTGTGTTCGAAAACTTCACTTTACTCTATTTTTTTTTCCCTTTTCCTTTTTTTAAAACTACAAAAGAATTCAGAATACTATGTCAATGTTGATCATACAATATTTCAACTTACTGCAGGTTTATATCATTTTAATAAACCAACAAACTAACTCGTATCAAAGTCGAAACACCCCAAATATGAAATCTCAACAGATGATCTTAAGCTTGTTTGTGTAAAAATAAAAAATAAAAATAAAAATAAAAATTAAAAACCAGGTACCCGGCCGGGTATCCGGGTATACCCGGACCCGGGCCGGAACACAACCGGCCCGGGTACCCGGACAACCCTTACCCGGTGCCGGGTAAGGCATGTCCGGGTTTTACCCGGGATTTCCGGCCCGGGTAAAGCCAGGTACCCGGCCCGGCCGGGTAAATTTGCCATCCCTAATCTCATGCACCAAACATACCATAAATGTGTGTTTGGTATAGCTTTTGTAGGGGGTCAAAAGCACATTTTTAGTATTTTTAATGTTAGAAGCTGTTTTAAAGTTGTATTTTTTTTTTCTTCAAATTTCAATAAGAGCTTTTTTAAAAAAGCTATTTTGTATTTATTAGGAGAACCGGAGAAGCTCCAATTCTTCCAAAAAAAAACTCTTTTTAAGCTTTTTTTTTTTTTTTTAATAAAGATGCATCGTCAATATTACCCTCTACAAATTTTAAATACTCCACAATATACACCTCCTATTACAAAACACTAATTTATTTGAATACTTATCGCATGTTATTTTTATCCCCTAAACATCATTGGCATTCAAAATTAAAACTAATTATATTATATGAAATACAAATTTAGTCCATGAATGAACCACGGATAAATAAATTAAAATAAAAAAAAAATAAAATAAAAATTCTTTTACATTTCAAAAAAAAGAAATAAAAATTTCTCTTTGTATCGTGAACAAAAAACTCACAAACTCATGAAAAAGTGACAAATCGAATCTGTCGCGATAACACTTCATCTCCATCCTTCTATCTCTTTACGTTTCCATGTCTTTTGTTCTAACGGGCTTGGCTATGGTACCAACATCGGTATGATAGCAACAAGTTTTGGGAACATCTCAATGTTAGTTCTGACTTAATTTTGGGAATAACTTCAATATGTAGAAACCTCTTTCTTGTTAAAGTGAACCATAGAGTTGTTTTCAAAAAGTGATCGATATCATACTAATACTTTTTTCATGAATACCATAGTCAAACCCTGTTCTAACAGTATTTAAAAGTACACCACTTAAATGTTCCTTATCACTTGCATTTCCTTCAAAATGCATTGATGATTATTATTTTTCTGTCTTTTTTTTATATATTCAAATATGGGTATTTGGTGATTTTGAGTTATCGAATTTTTCCATTTTTTTTAGTTTTAGAAAGAAGTTGTGTTTCAAGTGTTTGATGAAATGTCTAGAAGAATGATATTAATTTGCTTAATCTTTTATTTATTATTGACATAATTGGTACTGATAATTTTTTTGGGTATCATTGAATTGTTTGATTATATTGTTCATATTTAGGTGACGAGAATTTGCTAATTTAAAGTTTGTTATTATGTGATCGTTTGGTTATACTTATGCATCGTCACCTTCAAATTCTAAATATCTAAAGAGTTCCATGTGAATTAAACCTGTTTTACGCATCAAGTTTAAAATGAAGTTCCGGTATTATTATTTTATAAGCTTTTGTTGTCTTGATTTGTATACTGATAATTTGCTTTCTTTTCTTGGGTGCATGGAGATATCTAGTTGATATATATATATATATATTAATTTGAATATCAATAATTATTATTTATTTTTATTTTTTTTGTAATTAATTTGTCTATTTATTGATAATATTTTTTTAATTCCTTGGAGATATAATTTACAAATACTATGTTTATGCCCCTATTTTTAATTTATCACAACCAAAAGCTCTTTTGAAGACATACTGTCAAACAATCTACTAACTTAAAATTATTTTTTAATTGAATACCAAACAACATACAACTTTTTGTTAAAAGCTCTATTCATTAGATGCTCTAATTATTTTTTAATTTAATACTAAACAACATACAACTTTTTGTTAAAAAGCTCTATTCATTAGATGTTTCACTGTCAAAATATCTACTCTAGAAGCTCTATTTGAAAAGTCATACCAAACACACCTAAGTCTTGAAAAAGAAAAGAGAAAATAGAGGAAAAAAAAAATAGATATATTGTCCACATCAGATTTAAAAAATATTTTATATTTTTTTAATATAAAGATAAAAAAGTTTATTGGTAACATACTCAATCAATTACCAAACGGGTGATTTTCTCACCTACTACGGATCCCATGCTATGGCCCCATACACTGAAAATCAATAACCCAAATTTTGCTGTTGATCTTTAAAAGTAAATAAATCAACACAATCTTTATAAGGTTCCTTTTTTGAATGAAGTTCAGTGGAATCCAACGATATAATGTTGTCATCCATCGGATCCCAAGTACCCGGATCAACCAAAAGTTCATATCTATCTGAATTCTGAACTACTTATTTTCAAATAATATTTACATTGTTAACAAATATTCATTTTTGACTTCAAAGTTTTTTTATAATTTAATCTATTATAATTTTCACATTGAACCCACAAATGCATGTATTTTTTATTTACATCGAGATAGTTCGAATTTTCAAATTGAACCCACAATTTTCACATTGAACACACAAATCACTATCAATTGTACAAGTTTTTATATTGGAACTTTCTCTTTCACAACTTTTTCAACTCTCACCACAAATGGATTTTAAAATGTAACTATCATTGTAATTGTTACTTATACTTAAAATGTGACTTAATGTAGTTTTGAGACCGGATATAAGAGTCAACAAAATTATTAATGTGATTATTCCAACTCGATTTAGTATAATAGATGGAAGGATCATGGTCGGGATTGTCACTTTTATATATATTATTCCTATAATAATAATTACGAAAGCCATAAAAGGACATTTCTAGTTCATTCAGAAAAGAATTATCATTGTTAATCTCTAAAATTTGATTTCTAAAATCAAAATATATGGAATAATGGTGTCTAATACTATACCTAACGAAAAATGTGTCATCATAAATGAAATTCTGAATGTCCATAATGCTAACTAAATGATGAACATCGCTATAATTAGTACTATCACTATCACCCTAACTGTGAATGTTTTTATCTTTATCATTTTTTTTTGAAATAATTTTAAGTTTATCATTTCTAATCAGGCCCTTACTTACACTGGTATTTTTATTTCTATCAAGACTAAAACTATTGATTGATTTACTTAGCCTACACATGTATTTGAACTCCCCCATCGAATTGAACAAACAAAGGATTTGATGTTGAAATTTTCAAAGGATTTGAACAAACAAACACAAAACTGGGAGAAATTTTGGGAGTGGCAGAGGAAGAGAATTAGAGATGGAGGAGTGAAATTCTCATTCCGTGAAAATCATTTACGAGAGCTATTGCAACAATAGAGAATGACATATGAATCCTGTTTTATAGTAATATTGTATAGTATGTATTTGTCTTTCAGTATCATTCCATGAACATCAGTTACAAGAGCTATTGCAAAGGCCTCTAATTTACATGCAATTTCCAACTAAATATACAAAAGTTTTATGTAAATGTAATATAAGTTGTTCATAAAGTGTTGGAAGTTGATAAATTTGTACAAGTTGAATAATAAAACAGGTGAAACTTGAAAGGCCACCGCCACCAGTAATGCAACAAGTGTCAAGTGAAGTGAAGTGACATATTACAGTAAAACTTTTCTTCCACTATCATCAAATCACAGCCTATAAAGATTAAAAGATAAAGAAATGGAGCAGAAAAGTGTTTGATAAGGAAATATAAAATAAAGAAATATACAGTCCGACTCTGATGGTTTAGTACAAGAAAACTTAAAAGAGTTGGGAGAAGTTTCTACATCCCACATCGAAAGAATAAAGCTTTTAAAGATTGAATATAAATGGAGTTTGAACAACTAATAATCGCCGGGCCAAGTCACGTTGGTCTGTAACCGAGTGGGGCATTAAGTTGGCTGAACATGAACAGTGGGCTGGGCCGTGACTTACACATGTGACGACTCGACGACCATTCCCAATCAATGGGAACTCACCAATTCTCAAAGGGCACAGCCCCATCAACACTCTATATCAGCACACAGCTGCTTAGATCCATCAATCAACAGCACCAATACATGTGGGAGTCTCGACCCGGCTTGAACTGCCACACTTTTAGCTCAGTAGTAAATCTTTACACGAGGTAAAAAAACTTCAAATTTATATAATAATACTGTTTTTTTTTTTAAAAAAAATACTCTCTGAAATATGCAAACCTCTCAAATTGTATTTTAGTAAAATACTTGGTGATGTAAGTGTGATTTCCCTTATTGTAGTTGCAATAAAATAAATATATGTTCGGTGGCAATCACGGCCCAAATATCACATATGAATCCCTTTTTCTTTTCCTTTTATTATTTATTTATTTTAATATCAGTTTAGAATTAGAGGAGGAAAATACCATTTAAATTTGTAGAAGGTTTAAATGTAATTTTAATATGTGATTAATGTCTTCTACTATCTCACTTCACTCTCCAATTCTTGTTTGAAAAAAATAAAATAAAAAATGATGCTGAAATTTTCAAAGGATTTGAACAAGCAAACACAAAACTGGGAGTGGCAGAGAGAGAATTAGAGATAAAGGAGAAATAAATGGAGCAGAAAAGTGTATATAAAATAAAGAAATATACAGTTTGATTGCAGTTTAGTACAAGAAAACTTAGGCCTTTGAAATCTTAATTAGTATTACATCACAATAGAAAGATCGAAAGAAGCATGGGGCGGTGCGTGTCATTAGTATTACATCAATACATTTTTTGTCTTGAACACTCTAAAAGAGCACAACAATGCTTCAAGCAGTATAGTATAGTAAAATTTACAGATGAGATTTTCAATCACCACTTTGAGGTAATACACTTTTAACTTGTAGATAGATTACCTAATCAGATTCTGAGTAGAGTTTGCAGCAGCTGCCAATCATTCATGAGCAGTTCGTATCATAACTCGCTAGTCCCAGCAACTCCGGACCTTCTAGTCGAGGGTTATTCTCAAAGCTACACATTCACAAACACAACAAAAAGAAAAAAGTTGATTTACTTTGCACAACAGAAAAGACAAACCATATTAACTAGAAACAGAACCAATTAGGGGAGAAGATACATGCAATGCTTCATTGGATACACAGACTAAACAGATTTTTTGGTGAAGAGCAGGATAAGACAGCATCGAGTTCTTTTTATGATTTCTAGCAGATAATAGATGGATAATAGAAAGCAAAAGTGTTTCTTCCACAGATTCTATTCAATGCTTTCTAGTCAAAAGCAAATGAAAGCACTACAGGCATTTAAACCATGTTAATCATGTTCATGTCCCACCTACTTTCAAGTAGCCAAAAAAATGCAGTTGAGCTAAAAAAACAGTACAAGTTTTAGCACCAAAAAGTGTCTCCACTTGTTATTCAACTTGATAAATTTTGATATTTCCAAATACACTAGCTTAAACAATCCAACCTCTGATACCAAAAGGGTTGGAAAGAATAACAAAACTGTTCATCCGTCAACGTTTTAAATTATTTTAATTATGACCTCCATCATGAAAATCTTGCACAAAAATTAATAAATAAATAAGAAATGAGTATGAAACAAATGTGGTAATGAGAGAGATGATCAATCAAGGCCTGCGAACCAGATCCTTCTAAAGCGATCAATTACAAAGCGAGTCATCTAACCATGTACTCATTCTGAAACAAAAATACTCAGATGGTTACGATGTCTAGAATCCAAACTTAAGAAGTGTCAAGTCCAGAATCTGCAATATAGATAAAGCAGGCTCCAACAATGATGCTTTTGGGCAACAGAATAAGTTATGATATAGTGCTCTTCAATAGACTGATAGCTACAAGCTTGCATAGGTATCAAATGGGCATTTATTCTCTTAATCATTATACTTTCAGAAGATGAATGACAGTTTCACCCAATCACATTCTTTTTTTTCCTGATGGGGAACTACAGCACTCAAATACGTATTTGCCGCACAGATTATTATACTGAATATGCAAAATTTACAAGTCATTGGGGGCAATAATCATCATCAGCATTCAGAATGAGTTTTTATGTTTTCCATTGTTTTTAAAAGGGACAAGCACTTTCTCAATAAGAATTTCATTCAAACAGAGAGAGTGCTTTCCATTTGTGCACAAAGAGAGTGAAAATATACCACTTCAAGCTGATCACGTCAATTGGAGTCAATGTGGCATAAAGAACTTGCAAATTAATATAGCATGCAACTTAACACATCCTCAATGGTTTGAGATCATCTCCCTTCATATTTGAGACAGACGATTCCCTCACCACAGATGCAATCAACATTCACAAACTTTTTACATTAATTACTAGTGATAGGACTACTTTTTACATTAATCACTGCTATAAAGATGTGCAGATTTCTGCTAATTCAAAGATCAACAGTATGCTAATTGAATTCTCATTCAAAATACTAAGTAGCATATTAATAGAGCAAACCACAAAGTTTTAGCGGATCAAAGAAACATGGCTTTTCACCAATTTTTATTTTTATTATTATCATTTTTGTATTTTTTTTTTTTTTTTTTTTCCTTCAGGAACTGAAAACATTGTTAAGAAAAAAGAAGAGGGAGATACAAAAGGTAGAAAAGTCATCCAAAAAACCTATCTCAGGTAATAATAAATTTAAATGGACAAAAGGAGACTATCTCCAGCTAGACAGTTCCCAAAGAATCTTACAGAAGAATACACAAAAGACATTCATTACAAGACTAAAAAAACTCTAAACAATCTATTCTTGTCAAGCAAATCCAGACTCCCAGTTGTGCTGAATGAAAAAGAAATGCTCATCTTTAAAGACTGAAGAAATAAAAGCTCAAAGGAGGAAGGCGGAATATCTTCCCCATCATACTAGATGCTAGAACAGTATATAACACATTTAATTGCCACTAGAAGAAAATGCAAATTCATAAGTCACCAATATTGTAATATTGTTGATTTTTGCAATCTTTATATTTTGCATCAATGCAATATTGGTTAAATGAAGATGCAAAAATCACTAGCGAAGCATGCACAAGATACTTCTAACCTCTGAAGTTATCATCCAAAGTCACAGGCCACAGCACACAGTGCATTGAATCAACATAAAATTGACTATTTAAAAATATGAATTTGTAATGTAAGGAATAAAATAAAATTAGACAGTCCCCAACTCTCTCTTTGATAATAAGGAGTTGCATGAAACACATAACATGCTGTAGTCTACTAGAGTGACCAATGGATACCTTCTTTATCTAATAATTAAATGAACTTAGTCACTCAAATTATATGCAATATGCAATAGCATGTATAGGCCAATGGATACCCTCTCTATCTAATAATATACAATAACATGAATATTGAAAACCCTACTCTTCCTGAGGATGACACATACTGCCTTTAATTTCTATGTATGGGAAATGTAACTGACAGAACAAGTAAATTCCACTGCTTAAGACTAATAAAATAAACACTCACAAAACAGAATTAGATATTGAATCTCACGTGTAAGGCCAAGGTGTGGGATGGGGGAAAGCGTGTGAGATTAAGCTAACTAGTAAGAAAGAATAACCAAATGCTAAATGAAGCCTAACATTGTAATGGTAGATTAAAATTCTCTCTGAAGTCTGTGTAATAAAAACAAATACACAGTCAAAAGGGTAACATACGCTAACTACTTCCAAGGCTAGACAATTTAGAGGCAAGTACAAAGTTTTAGCTTATCGACACTTACCTCTCCTGCTGCTAGTGATAACAGTTTAAGGGTACTTTTTCCATTTTACAGAGGAAAGTTAAAATAAAATAAGGGGTAGCATGGTTGGCACTCTAAAAACTGAGTAATGCACCCATTTTTTAATTACTAATTTGGCCCCCAACAAAATTACTTATATATACATTTAAGAAACACTCATGTTCTTCTTTATTATTTTCTCTCAATCTTTACTACTTGGTTTTGAGCACAAAAACATATTATTTACAGTTAGCCATCTAAACTATCACCCCACTATGGCCTCCTTTAACATGGAGGAAGCTATATCCACCTCACAATCTTGGAGGAAATTCCACTCATACACGAAGGGCATCTCCTCCATGTCAAAGAAGATTTGGCCAACAATTTTTTTAATGTCTTTATCAGTTTATTGAAATTTCTATTTTTGTTGGTTTGATATAGTTTTAATAATAATGTTACCAATGGCGAAAGTTTTCAAAAAAAAAATACCTGGTCCCGAATTAATAGATATTGTAAAAAAAATAATAATAATAATTTTAGCAATTTATTTTTACTTTTTTAAACCTTTTGTTTGTGTTTTCAAGGTTAGATAACAAAGATCAATTGTTTTGTAGGGGACCACTTCATCTATTTTATAATCAAACATCGCCATCAGTTAGTCTTAGCAGAGCAATGCTAACAGTACAAAAGGTGAAAGTTAATAATTTATAACTTTGTATCCAGCCTAAGGGTAGTTAGTGTAATTTACTTCAGTTAAAATCTATCATACACAGATAGCAATACAAGAGGATCCCAATGCAATGCAAGGACACACACAGAGATGATAAGAAGAAATGGATGGGGAATTGACAAATGAAATAATTAAAAGAATCAATGTCCTTACATGGTAGCTATGTTAACAATAAATGGGAGACAAGTGACAAGATATTTAAAAATTAAAACCTACTTGTTGAGTGGGATGTGTTCAAATGGTCCACTGGTAGGAATTGTTCCACACAGATCATTGTTAGAGACATCCCTAAAAAAATGAAAAAAATGAAAAAATTATAAGTTCATACTATATAAGATAATGCCCAAAAGTCACATCTAAACCCCGGCCCCCTTCCTCCAATAAACAAATAATAAAAATAAGATCATACAAAAGCATGTTACTTACACAACTTTGAGGCTTGAAATTCCAACAAGTTCCCTAGGAATCTGTCCAGTTAATCGATTGTCATTAAGCCGTCTGTAGAAGCAAAGAATGATTAGAGAAAGGTAGGAGCTAAGCTAACCATTATACATGACAAAATAACAAAAGAAAAAAGGGAGAGATGACAAGTGGCTCCATTTATTACGCCAGAGCCTAATCACATGGATAGACAAGGTTATATGTCCTTAAATCTAAAGAAGAAACATGCATATCCCAAGAACACGGATTCTTTTGGAAATTTACTTCTCAGGTTGGGAAACAAATTAGATATTACATAAATCTGCAAAGCCTTGAGTGGATTCCATTCAAGCCCCTATGAGTTGGTCTCCAACTAGAAAAGAAAATGCTTGAACCAACAAATAACAAACAATGAATAATAAAAAATTAGAACACTCAAACTTACAGAAAAAAACAGATAGAGACACTAAAACTAGAAGACAATGAAGCCTCCCAACCATCTAGGTGAATCAGTAATCTGATATAGGTCATCACTCAACCCAAAAGTTTAAGCTTTAAGGTCAAGGATGGAACAATAGTATTAAGTTTTAACACACCCCTCATTTGCAAGATGAGGGGTGTCTTGAACCAAGCGCACATACAAATGAAAAATCAAGTGGGGTGTCTTGAACCAAGAACATCATGATAAAACCATTTCTGATACCATTTTCAGTAACTTAATCTTGTAGGTAAGAGCTCTAACAATAATATTAAGCTTTATCATTGACTATTTGTTTATCCCTCCAAGCTAGTCAAGTTAGGAAGAAAATAACCTCCAAACTATGAAAGTAGGTCAAGAAAAAGAAATCCTAGGCATAAGCTGATCATTCATACCAATGCATGAAAAAATTAATGTTTGTGAGAAAACTTACAAAAACACAAGAGACTTCAATTTTCCCAAAGAAAGAGGGATAGTCCCAGAGATGTTGTTGTTATACAAGTCCAAGCTGATGAGGCTCTTCAAGTTACCAAGCTCAGTAGGGATACTTCCTTGAATGCTGTTTTTATAAAGCTCCCTAGATCAAGACAGTAAAGTGGTTTGGAGTTAATAAAAAAATTCTAAACATCAACGGCAGGCTGCAGTAGTCTTTTAAGCTATGCAAAGTTAGAAATCAAACAAGGGTGGAGGAATTAGACAAGAAACCTACAGATATTGCAAATGTTCTAGCTTCCCAAGTTCAGGCACGAGATGTCCAGATAGATTTGAATTACCTAAATCCCTGCATAAGATATCATAATCGGACAGTACTGTGATAAAATTCATAACTTATCTTGAAAAAGAAAAAAAAAGAATTAAACTTGCAAGTTTCTATAAGAAAGAAAAGGAAAAAGAACACACAAAACTGATTATCAATTAATATGCCAATAATCATTATATATCGTATCTAATACGATCTTAAGTCACCTATTTGATGGACACTGGTATAATTTAAGGAAAAAAAAAAAGGGTATGGATGATTGGTCTATAAGACATAAATTTTTTTGGGTATATGAAGGAAGGAGGCCAAGTAAGAAAATCATTAGGCAGTTGAAGATTGATGTTCAAAATAAAATAGCATTAAAAAAATTAATAAATCAGTTAACCAACTTCCCAAAACAGCAAAGATAACAATTGCAAGCAATACTCTTAAGTAATTCACAACTTATATAATTTCTAATTTTCTTAAGGAAAGTAACAAAAGGGATAATTTTATACTATAAATCAATATGAATGCTATAAATCAAAAGAGAATAATTGACAACAAATAATGGAAGTAATCACAGCAAATCTAAAGAGTAAAAGAGTATATACATACAATCGAGTTACACGATTATCCTGGTTGCAGGTGATGTGGAACCAAGTGCAGGGATTGACAAGGGTCGGATCCCAGCTCTGGAGCACGTTATCCGGATCCGATAAACTTCTTCTCAAGGTGTACAAAGCGTCACCTTCAGAGTTGGCATACACCTGAGAAATTACAAGGGTGGTTGTTAGAGTAAAACACAGACAGAACCAGGACCAGAACGAGGTGGGTGCTGCCATGGCCTTTGGCTTTTTAAGGTCTTCTCTAGGGTTTTTTTGGTTTTTCTGATAAAAGCCTAGAAATGATTCTCAACTGGGTAGAGACTAGAGGGAATCGGCTTTGGGAATAACAGAGAGTAAAACTTGTAAGTACCTTTCTGTCTTCTTTCTTTCTTCCTTTCTACTTTCTTCCTCTTTCCCTTTCTCTTTTTATTTTATTATTTTATTATTACTTTCGAGTTTTCAACTATAGCACTACTTACAAGTTACAACTCATCAAAGATTCCTCATCCATTATTCATATTTGGGAACAAATGTCACTTTTCTTTATCCATCTTTCTTACATTACACCCATAAGTTTTTGTAAAGTAGATAAATCCAAGATTCATAAATACATCAAATTTGACCATTTGTTTTTAGGTCACATGATCCTTCAAAGACAGAAAAATACAATCCAGAAGATATCACAGCACAACGTAGTTTGATGGTGACAATGAGAGGTTGGTTCAATGATTAGACCATCACACCTACACCATGAGGTAGGTCCAACCCTAGGGGCAATCCAATGATGTAACCGCCTAAGGCCTTCGACTGTAAAGGGTCTCTAAATTATAGTTTAAAAATATATTTTTTAAAATATAGTCCATATAAGATTTTTTAAAAAATAGGCTCATAAATGACTTTAAAAATGGTTCATCAATGAAAACCCTACACATAAATGACTTTAAAAATGACCAACCGTACACATAATTTTTTTTATAAAAAAGCCCATCAATAGAAATCCATTTATCATTCTTACAACAACATTGGATAAGGATAGTGGTAGGTTGAATCCTAACAACATTCATGTTTGTCACAAATAATACTCTTTAATATCTCTCAAAAAAAAAAAAATCCAAAGCTCTCTTGATACGAAAATTCAAAAGTTGTTGTTTCGAAGGTAACTGAATCAATAAACTTCTTTTCTTTTCTTTTTCGAAAGCCCTTTTTTTTTTTTTTTTTATGTAAGCTTAATTGGTACTTTTTTTGCTAAAAATGTAAGACGAGTAAGGTTTAAATGATATAATCTTTGATGTAATTATAAAAATTTTATTTTGGTAACTTTTTATTTGCTAGTTTGTTGTTTATAGTCTAGAGTTTGAATTATTATATTGTTTCTACAACTAACAACTTACAAAGTCTCTCCAATTCTCTTAAAAATTAAAGGTATGTTATGATACATATGCAACAAGTGTGTGGTTTTTCACCACTTATTTTTCTCTTTGGCTTATTGAGGAAGCCAACACACGTGGGAGCTTCACACAATTTCACTACATGCATACTGAATGGTGGCATTTTCTTTGTCTTATTTTAATTAGTCCTTCCAACTATATATTGGTATTGCCTTGTAAACGTTTTTGGTTCTTTTGTGTGGTTATTCACTATTGTTATCAGAATATATATATATATAAAAGGCAATCATCTTTTCTCTCGCCCATCTCTATTTCTCTTCATCTTTCATCTCTTCTTATGTTCTCTTTTATTTATTCTTTATTTCTTTGTCCTTTACTTAATTATTACTCCATATTGTTTTAATTTCATTACAACAAGGTATAATTTTTTTTTTCATCATTTGATTATATGATTTTTTTTAATGCTGAATTAAATGTTTAAAATAATGTTGAATCAAAATAACCGTAAAAACATCCTACAAAATCTAAAACTTGTACTTACAAATTTTTAAACTTCGGGTGTAATGAGAACAATAGGTGTAATGAAAAAATATATGTTTAAAATTAAAATATATATATATATAAATGTTCAAGTCAGTGTGCATTGATGTAAATATATGAGGATATTAAATGTGAGCCACTCATTTATTATGCTTTGACTTAATGTGGATGCACTTGTCAAAACTTCTCCATAATTAGTGGCTCACATTCAATGTCCTTATATATTTACATCAATGCGCACTGATGTGAACGGGATCGTATACATATTGAAATTGGACTGGCTTAAAAGGGAAAAAGTATTACAAGCGATCATATGTTAAAAAACTCATAGGCTATATCTAGAAATATATAAATAAAGGAAAAATAGTGACAAAAGTAATAAAAAAAAAAAAAAAAAAAAGGAGAATCCCCCCCCGCCGCGACTTTTAACCTAATGGCAAATCAAACCCTCTGGTTTGAACAATCAACAAATAACCTCCTACAGTTAAATGTATACTAACACCGGTACACAAATAATGTCCAAAAATGATGAGATGACAATGGAGCCCTTCTATTTTCCATATTGTAGTAATTGTCCATGTTACCCTTATCTCAAAATATATAAATAAAATATATAAACACTTAACGGTAGGGGGTTATTTACTGATTATTCAAACCAGAGGGTTTGATTTGCTATTAGGTTAAAAGTCAGGGGTGTATCTACGATTCTCCCTAAAAAAAAACACAAAACAGAGGACGCAGCCCCAAAAAATCCAGAGGCACACAGGCCAAAAAAGAAAAACAAAGCTAGAAAAACCTAAAAGATTCTCTTTTCATACAGTCATTACCAACCAACAAAGAATATAATGAAGGAGTGGAAAACCACCCGGAATCATAACGAATGCCCAAAGCGTGCTTAGAGAGACTGTGTATGTATATATATATACACTTAAAGGATAATTTTGATATTTTAAAAAGGAGTAATGCTAGATGTCTCAAAAAAGATTCTCAAATAATGTGGCACGTAAGGTATCAGTATCACATGTGGAGTAAAATTAATATTTTTAATTTTTAATAGGAGTACAAAGAAAATTGAGTGTAGAAAGATATTTTGTAGATGGCAATAGAGCCGCCCTTTTTCTTTTTCAAAATTTTACCAACCTTTACCGGTTGAAAACAAGTCATTGCTTTCAAATCGATCAAGGACTCATTCCTTATCGTCAACTTTAATTCATATTGGATCAATCATCTATGGTTGTTTTCTCTTGGTCTGTATTTTTTGGATGGACATGAGGGTAATAATGACAACCGAATGTAATAACAAAACATAGGAGGGTATGGTTGAATATGACAATTTTGATCATATATCAATCTACTAGGGATCCTTCACTCTTGAACAATAAAAAAGAGAACCTAAAAGAATAATCAACAAAGAAAACTAGGAAACAATATGGTTATGGATCGGAATGATAGCGCACATATCTCTCAATTAGCTGGAGAATTAATTTTCCAAAGAGAACATAACCATGAAGGCCAAATGGAATGAGCACATAGACTCTCTACCTCTCTTGCAGTGACGGTTATAAGGCAAAACAAACAAAACATATGCCTAAGGCCTCCAAAAATGATAATATATATATATATATATAAATAGGGTCCTCATTTATTTATAAACTTTAAAGATATTATTAAAAAAATTATTGTCTTAATGATAAAAATATACTAAAAGGTTTTTATTTTTATTACTTAATTATAGGGCCTCATACATAGAAAATAGGATTATAATAATGATATTAAATAATTATTGAGTATCCGTTTTCAGTTTAAAAAAAGTATCCACTTTTTAAGAATTATTGTCATTAAAAAACTCTTATACTGTTACTTCTATTTTACATTTAAAAATTATCCATTTAACAAAAAAAAAAATATTTTCTTTTTTATCTAGAACAATAAAAGTCTACAACTCTCTTTTGTTATAATTTGTTGTTCTTACAACTTACAAGTTATACTCTTAAACTTTTACTTCCATTTTACATTTAAAAATTATCTATTTAACAAAAAAAAAAAAAAAAAAATCTTTTTTATCTACAACTCTCTTTTGTTATAATTTTTTGTTCTTACAACTTGCAAGTTACTTATCCGCGATCTACAATATTCTTTAAATTTATTATTTATATTATCTTTAAGAAGAGATTGAGGTATGTAAATTCAAATTCAAGAATTTAGTTTTTTTTTTAAAAAAAAAAAAATTTGTCTAATTAGTTTGATGAATAAAGTGGTTAATTTTGATATGGTTGACTAGCTCTATTTACAGTAGATTTGAGCAATTTTAACAATTTAAAGAGATTTTTGTTTTTCTATTTTTATTTGATATTAAAAAATTAAATTGATTAGATGATGATAATTTTAAAAGGTATTGTTTTAATCTTTAATGTGTTCTAAAACATAATAGTTGTTCTTATATTATTTTAAATACAACCCGCAGTTGAAACATTTTTATTTTATTTTAAGAAAAGTGATTCTTTTCCAAATAACAGTTGCTTCAATTGAAAGAAGTTTTTTTAAAATTAAAATTAATAAAAACTTATTTAAGATCATAAATGTATTAGCTCTTTTATCAATAGAAAAGGGGTTTTTATAAAATATTGAAAACAAAAATTTAATTAAAAATTTCACATCTCAAAAAGCATGAAAAGTTAGGGCCTGTCCTGTATCGTTTTACAGGCCTGTTTTCGTTTTTGTTTTCTAAATCCGATTTCGAATACGCGTTCGTTATCGTTTTTCATTTTGTTTTCCATTTTATTTTCAAAAACAAAAACAAAAACAAAAACAACTACAGTGTTAAAAGTGAAAAATTTCCAAAACAACTTTTTGATGTTTTTCATTTTGTTTTTCGTTTTGTTTTTCACTTAAAATAAAAAACTCAAAAAAAAAATTTTTTTTTTTCTTTTTTTCTTTTTTTCTTCCTTCCACAGATCTCCTCCTCCTCCTCCTTCTTCTTCATCTTCTTCTTCCCGCCTGTCAACTTCCTCCTCCTCCTCCTCCTCCTTCTTCTTCTCTTCTTCTTCTTCTTCTTCTTCTTCTTCTTCTTCTTCTTCCCGTCGGTCAGACCGACAGCCCTTCTCCTTCTTCTCCTTCCCGTCGGTCAAACTCGCCGCCGTCCGTCAGATCGCCTCCACCTCCGTCAGATCGCGTCGCCTGCTCCCTCCTCCGCCTCCGCCTCCGCCTCCGTCAGCTCCATCCTCCTCCTCCTCCTTCTTCTTCTTCTTCTTCTTCTTCTTCTTCTCCTTCTTCTTCTTCTTCTTCTTCTTCCCGTCGGTCAGATCTCGCCGTCCCGTCGCCGTCTGTCCGTCCGTCCGTTCGTCGCCGTCCGTATCCTCCCTCCGTCAGCTCCCCCCTCCTCCTCCTCCTCCTCCTCCTCCTTCTTCTTCTTCTTCTTCTTCTTCTTTATCAGACCAAACAAAATAATAATAAAATAATTCAAAATAATAATAAAATAAATCATAATAAAATTTAACTCATTAATTTTGGTCTGTAAAATGATACCAGACGCGTTTTTTACGTTTTCATATTCGGAATCCAGCTTTCAGGAAATGTTACCAGACGCGTATTTGGATTTCAAAACTGAAACCAAAAACACTGTTTTCATTTTCATTTTTATTTTCGAAAAACAAAAACAAAAACGGTCTTTCAAAAACGTTACAGGACGGGCCCTTAGTTTTTGTTAATTTTTTTAAAAAAAATTATTTTTATTTTTAATATATATATATAGGGTCTTTTTTTTTCTCTCTTAGAGCCTCAAAATATGTTGAGCCACCATTGCTCCCTTGACCTCTAGGAAAATCCCTCTTGGTTCCCTTATTAATGTGATTAAAAAATGCGGACCTTGAAATAATTCAAATGATGGGTTGGTTTGAATTCAAATGATAAAACTTTTCAGCTCAAATGAGCAGCTAACAAGCAAGATGAACCTAAATAGTAAATATATACACGTCCAAGTTTAGAGGTGTCTTCTCGACAAAACAGTGTAACACATGTTTATACTTTACAGTAAAAACTGATCTCATACTTAGGGGTCCATTGTTTTTTTTTTTTTTTTTCACTTAAAATTTATTGGGTTTGAATTATAATTATTAAGTTGTTTTGTTTGTTTTGTTAAGTGGTCAAACAACTTAAAAATACCAAAAAATAAAAATAAATAAATAAATAAAACTTAAAATAAAAAGTAAAAATTCCTGAATTTTCACTTAATTTCAAATCACTGAATTACATTAAATGCAATCCAAAATCTTTTCTTCCGATACTATCCTCTATATATAACATATTTCCAATTTCATCATAATTATATATAGTATAGAAATCTTTATTTTAATATATACCTTATTTTAAATAGCTTTAAAAATAAAAAAGAACCCTAATCACTTCTCATATTAGTGTTTAATATCAATACTTTATTATGATATTAGGGTGATGTATTTATATATAGAGAGAGAGAGATACACTAATATCAATACTTTATTATGATATTAGGGTGATGTATTTATATATATATAGAGAGAGAGAGTGTGTGTGGTGTGTGTGTTTTGTGTGAGTTTTTCCTGCTGCCTCTTTTGTTTTTTGAAAAAAAAAAAAACTTTTTCTTTTCTTAGTAAAAATGAAGTTTGTTTGTAATGGAGAGGAAGATCATGATCATATGTGTTTATATATAATTATTATTATTGGATTATTTTTATTCCATATTATATGTTTAACATGGGTATAAATGTAAAATTACTTTTTACTTTTAAAAAACAAGCGTGTTGACAATCTATTCAAATGTGAGGAAAAAAAAAAACAAACATATCATTTAAGTTCAGATTTTAATCTCTATTCAGTCTTCAGAAAAATTTAAGACTATTTAGTTTTTAGACAAAAAATCAAACGACCCCTTAGGGGTCGTTCGTTTTTTCCACTTAAAACTTAATGGGTCTGAATTGAACTCTTTAAGTTGTTTTGTTTGTTTTTTTTAATTGGTCAAACAACTTAAAACTATCAAAATACAATTTAAAATAAAAAGTAAGAAATCCTGAGTTTTAACTTAATTCCAAATCACTGGAATACAATTAAATATTCACTTACAAGTCTATCCTCCTAAAGAAGATATATTTCCAAATTTATTATAATTTGATATGGTGTAGAATTATTTCTTTTAATATATTTCTTATTTTAAACAGGTTTTAGAAAAAGAAAAAGAAAAAAAAAATTCTCATACTGCAATTTTCATGAGATTGAACAATTGAATTTCTCTAGCTCCTACCAAATCCAGGTAAGAACTTTTTTTTTTTTTTTAATCTAACTATTCATGCAATGCTCAATAAATTTGTCTATTATATATATATAATTCAAAAACCTATTTAAAAAAAAAAAATCAAGAACTTTTTTTTTATTTGGCTTCTGGTGCATATTGAATTTGAATTTTTTTTTTTTTTTATGATATATAAATTGAACCTGAACTTTGTTTGCATAACATGCAAATTTATATTCTTTGATAAATTTTTTGTTTTGTTAAATTTATCTTATAAAGAATGATGCATATTAAAGTACTTCTTTTAATTAGTATGGGTATAAATGTAAAATTACTTATTTTTAGACAATTTTATTTTTAAAAAGTAAACATGTTGACAGTACATTTAAGTGCGAGAAAAAAAAAAACATGTCATTCGCATTTAGATTTCAGTCTCTATTCAGTCTTTAAAAAAAAAAATGCAGGATTGTTCAGTCTTCAAACAAAAAAAATAAACGACCCCTAATCTTGTCTCATAAATAATTTAAAATTGAAAACACAATTTAAAAAAAAAAATTAAAATTAAAATGCAAATTTAGATTTTTTAAAGGCTAAATACTTATCCAATAGATTTTCAAAAGGGTTATGTCTCGCCTAAACAAGCTATAATAATCTTCCATGCGGGTGTGGTTGCTTCATTGGTTATTTGAGTCATTTTAAATGGTAAATCACATTAAAAACATATTAGTCTTATAATAAATTATTTGTTACCATCAAAACTTTTATGTTATGAAACCTTAGGGCTCTTTCAAAAAAAAAAAAAACCTTCGGGCTAACAAAAAGTTTGTTATCATCAAAATCAAACATTTATAAATCAAATCAAACATTATAAATCTAATAAATATATGCTATAAATTTAATTAATCAAATTGAAATAAAACTAAATATTACATGATTATTAAACTTGTACTAGATCATGGATTATTAAATGACTTTTGTAAAATTACAATTACAATGTATTAACTACTTGAACCTACCATGTTAGGTTTAGATTTGTGTTGGCTTGAATCCGTATCAAAATGTTCTTTACTTGTATTAGTTTCATTGTCTAGGTGGTTCGTGCGGTTTCGAGCTTCAAGGGGAATGACAACTTTCCGAGCAAGCATGTCTTCAAGAGATTGAGTCTTTATCGAATATTTGAGTATTGATACCTTTTCTCTTGCAAGGCATAGGATGCGCGCGTGCACACATATCATGCATTTGTGTCTTTGTATCACTGTGCTATATTTGTTCATAAATGATTTAAATTCCTTGTTGAAATTGTTCTAGGATTTAATTTTAGAAAAATGCATTCTTTAATGTGTTGTGCATATTTGTTTGACTTTATATGTTTGTTTGATTTTATGTTTATGTTTGATTTTATTTTGTAGTTGGTAATCTCATTATGAAAATTACATTTCCGAGATTTTCCATTGATTTCGAGTCCAACTATGTGTGAATTTGTCCCTAGGTGAGTTCTAAGCAGTTCTGAAATTTGTTTATGTATTTTTGGATGTTTCCGAGACTTTTCGAGTTCCCTTAAGGGATTTAGAGGTGTTTCGGAAAATTCATGGGTGTTTCGGAAGTTTTCCGGGACGTTTAGGACATTCTGAGTCTTGGTCAAAAACCAAATTCAATTTTCGAGTCGCGAGACAACCAGATCCGCGTTTTGGTCAAAATCAACCATTGGTAGATTTAGTGCAATGAAGGGTGCCTTGGTGTAGCCTTCACTGTGCCAAAATGTTGTTTTTGAAAACAAAGGCGCAGAGAAATGGTGAGCCCGGATAAATTTTTTCTAAAAAAACAAAACCATTTTACTAGATCGTTGTAATCATATTGCTTCTAATATTTGATTCAAAAGAAGTAAATAATGAAATAGTTACCCTTGTAGAATCTTTATAATTCCCTCGAACCAAGTTCTTCAACACCGAATCTCTAACACTAAAGAACTGACGGGTGGGGCATCTCGGTATTGAACTGAAAAATATAGACCCTCGAATTTCTGTTCTTATTGTGTACTCAACACATGAGACAACAAGAAAAATATTGAGTGACTTTCTCACAATTTTCTCTAAAGGCTGAAACTTAAAATAAATAAATAAAATAAAATAAAATAAAATAAAATTTCTCTCACCTTTTTGTCTTCTATAAAGGGGTATTCATAGCCCTTTTGTGACAGAAACCTAATTGGATTATAATACTAATTAAATATTAAAATAAACAATTTATTTAAATATTTAAATATTTAAAATAGTAATTTTGAAAATTTTAATAAAAATAATTAAATAAGAATTATTTAATTATTATAATAACCGCTATTTTCGAAATTGTAAAGTGACTGTCACATTGCAGTTTTCGAAAATGACAGTGTGATCCCACCACACTGTGTCATCCAATTAAATATTTAAATAATCACATTATTTAAATAACATTTAATTAATTCATAACTAATTAAAAAAAAGGTTAATAATTAATAAATTCATAGTTAATTAAACAATACATAAACTATTTTATGTATAGATGATCAATTCCAAATTAATCACTAAGCATCATTATACCTTAATGTTCAATACAATATTATGGATATGACATGGATAGAGATGGCAACGGGTTGGGTTCGGGCAGGTTTTGTAAAATCCAAACCCGCACCCTCGAAACTTTTTGTCACCCACACTTGCCCGTGAACCTGTGAAAATAAACAGGTTCAAGAACGGGTTTCATCCGTAGGTTTTGGGGGCACCCATACTTGCACCCGTAAACACGCAAAAATTCCTTTAAAAATTAAAAACACTTAATAGAGTAAAAACTCCAACTCATATCAAGTGTGTTTCTTAGTTGCGACAAGAGGCAAAGCACATTATATATGATGATCTAATCCTGGGTTAGACTGATACCTGTTGACCACTCCCACTACATAGCATATGTCAAGTTTAGTACATAATGTAGTTGATCGGATCTAAAATTGATTTTGATCGTTGAGGTGGGCACTGACAACCTATAGAACAAAAAGAAAATAGAGCAGTGGCGAACCACATGAGGGGGTGTTCCCGTTAGGGGACTCTTCGACGCTCAAATCAGTATTTCGTTCGATATAAAGCTTAAGGAAAACAATAAATAACAAACCGTATTTGTTCGATGTTTTGGGTCAAGCTCTTGGTCGATATTGATTGATTGACTAGATATTCGTTGGGTCGTTGATGATCAAACAAGGATTAGGTCGATATTAGATGTTGATGTGTCAGGTGTATCGAAACATCGATGAGCTCTGTTTAATGTGAATCGATTGTGGATTGGATTGGTCGATCTTTGAGTATGGACGGATCAACCTTAGTTGGATGATGAACTCAATTAATACGGAGGGGAGCACTGCAATAAATGCTCAATATTTTAGAGAAGAGAGAGAGAGCTTTCACGTAAGTTGTAGAAAAATCAGTACCTGAGAAAGGGCCTCATATTTATAGTGAAGACAAAGAGTCTTCAACATCTTGACTCTTCAAGTGGGGGCGTGGATCAATGGGTTTTAATTGCTCGTTTCAATTCATTTGAATTTGATAATAAATTCAAATGTTGGGATTTGTAAACGTCCAATCATGATTTGACTGATTTTGATTTGATTTGACCACGTGCTTAGACTTAGTCTTATGACTTGTGGGGCCATATTTTGGGCCCTTGTTTGATAGTGGGCTCATTTAATAGGCTAGAGACCAAGTTTTTGACCACTACACATAACATAGCATACATAAGACTGTCTACTGTATATGCATGGGAATGTGTCTCATATTCTCTTCTCCTTTAAGTGTTTTAGGACACTACTCTTTAGAAAGAGTAACTCCCAAATATTTCATTCAAAATTGGTTAGCTAGCCATTTCTTAACACTTGATAAAGATTATACATCATTCTCAATGAAAAGAATAACATTAACGTAAAGAATTAAAAAGACCACCTTTTTTTATTTGATGTAGTTGTAGGCACAAGGTTCATCAACGTTTTGATTAAATCCATACGATTTAACCACTTCATCAAATCTAATATTCCAAGATTGAGAAGCTTGCTTAAGTCTATAGATGGACCTTTACAACTGGAAATTTTTTTGCTATTGGCTTTTAGCTATGAACCCCTCTAGTTGTGCCATATAGATGCTTTCGTCAAGATGACCATTCAAAAAAGCCATCTTGACATCCATTTGCCATATTTCATAGTCATAATATGGGGCAATGGACAAGAGTATGCGGATAAATTTGAGCATAACTACTAGTGAGAAAGTCTCTTCATAGTCAACTCCTTCTTTTTGGGTAAAACCATTTACCACTAGCCTAGCTTTGAAAGTTTCCACTTTCCCATTCACTCCCCTCTTTCTCTTATAGATCCATTTGCAACGAATAGGTTTAACCCTTTCAGGTATATCTACAAGTTTCCAAACTGAATTAGAGTACATTGACTTCATCTCGAGATTCATCGCTTGTTGTCATTTCTCATTGTCAGAATTTTCCATTGCACATCGACATGCTAATGGATCATTTTTACCATAATCGAAAATTGCAACTTGTGTTTCCCCGATTTGTCCATAGCGAGTAGGTTGTCTTACAACCCTTTCACTACGACGAGGTGGTAAATCATTCTGATTTTGAGTTGTTGTCTTCTCACTATGTTGTTCGAAAACAGTTGTCGTTGTTGGTCTGGTCTCATCATAAAGTAAATCATCAATGATATCTTTACTACGAGGTTTGAAGTCTGTCATATAGTTATTTTCAAGAAAAGTTGCATTTGTTGATACAAATACTTTATTATCTTAAGGACTATTAAACAAACCTCCTCTCGTTCCCTTTAGATATCTTACAAATATACATACTTTAGATTGAGATTCCAACTTCCTAGTATTACCTTTTGGTACATGTGTAGGACACCCTCATATGTGAATGTGTACCGTTCCATAACTCTAAAGGTGTCCTAGGTATATACTTAGATGTAACTAAATTAAGTATGTATACAGAAGTCTGTAGAGCATATCCCTATAATGACATAAGTAATGATGAGTAACTCAACATAGATCTCACCACATCAAGCAATGTTCTATTTCTCATTTCCGCAACACCATTTTTCTGCAGTGTCCTAGGCACAATTAGTTAGGACAAAATCCCATGTTCGATTCAACGATCCAAGAATTCAGTATCAAGGTATTCACCTCCTCGATCTGATCGAAGAGTTTTAATCGATCTATTTAATTACTTTTCAGCCTCGGCTTAGAATTCCTTTAACTTTCCAAAAGATCCAGATATCCTTTGCATTAAATAAATATAACTATACCTAGAATAATCGTCAATGAAAGTGACAAAATATTCATAACCTCCTCTTGCTTGTACATAAATAGGACCACACACGTCAGAATGTATCAACTCAAGAGGTTCTTTGGCTCTTTGACCTTTTATTGAAAATGGTCATTTGGTCATTTTACCTTCTAGATAATATTCGCATGCCGGAAGAGTGCCAAATTTTAGTTCTCGTAAGAGACCGTCCTTTACCATTTTTCAATCATATTTAGGTTTATATGACCCAGTCTAAGATGTCATAAGTATGTGTTATCGTCATGAGAAATCTTTTGCTTTTTAGACTTTGGTTGTTTGACTTTGAACATTTCAGTGTTAAGTAGTATATTAGAGGTTGGTCTTAAAAAATAGAGACCATTATCTAAAATTCTAGAATGAATATTTAAACCCTTTCTAGAAATAATAACAACTTTATTATCAAAAGAAACCTTAAATAATTGTTTATATAGTCTCATCTTTTGCTTTTTAGACTTTGGTTGTTCGACTTTGAACATTTCAGTGTTAAGTAGTATATTAGAGGTTGGTCTTAAAAAATAGAGACCATTATCTAAAATTCCAGAACGAATATTTAAACCCTTTCTAGAAATAATAACAACTTTATTATCAAAAGAAACCTTAAATAATTGTTCATATAGTCTCGAAACATAAATCAAATTTCTTTTAAAACCAGGAATATAATAAACACTGTTCAAAGCAAGAAATTTATTATTAAAGAGAATTCACACTTCTCCCACTGCTTTTGCCGACACTATAGCCTCATTGCCCACTCTCATCTTGTAGTCCCCATCTACCAGTTATGTTACATAATCAAGTATCTGCATAGAATAACAAACATGGTTAGTCTCACCTAAATCAACTATCCAGGGAGACATATCATTTTCAACTAAACAAGCTTCTAAAACAAGTAAATATGATTTACCTTTCTTTTTATTATTGAGCTCTTTGAGGTACTTTTTACAGTTCCTCTTCCAACGATCTGCTATGCCATATTGTAAACATTTTCCTTTGGCCTTCCTGTTAGAGCTCTTCGCCTTGTTGTTGTTGTTGCTATTGTTGTTTTTCTTGGCCATCTTATTGCACTTTTTCATTTTCAACTCGCCATCTCCTATATTCTTATTTTCCCTCTTTTTGGACATTCCAGAAGAGGAAGTGTTGGCTTCTACAACATTTGCCTCACCTTCTTTTTCATTCGAAATGGATTCAAAGTTTTGAAGCTCATTGAGCAACTAAGTCATGTTATATTTTAATTTGTTCATGAAATAGTTGCTTTTGAATTAAAGGAAGTTAGGGGATAGGGTTTCCAAAATCATCCCTTCTTGCGTGGCTTTATCGATTTGTGCGCCATTTATTTCAGCCATGTTGATGTGTTCAACCATCTTGAGCGCATGCTCATGGACTGAAGCGACCTTCTTCATTCGGGCATTCATAACAGCCTTTATAGCCTCATGACGAGACTATTCAGAAAAGCGCCTAAACATGGCCTGTAGAGAGTCCATAATCCCTTTCACGATTTCAACCACTTTATGATTACTTCTAAGCATGTCAGACATGCCAGCTAACAGGTAGCAGCAGGCTTTGTTGTTGGCCTTTTGCCAACGATCATATGCCTCAACAACATTTGTTAAAGACTTGGCGTGAGGGTGTGTAGGACAATCCTCCGTCAGGACGAACTTGAAGTTTTCACATACAAGAACGATGTTCATGTTACTTTTCCATTTGACAAAATTTTCACCTGTCAGTTTTTTAGTAGCAAGTATCGTGATTATTGGATTGGTCATGTTTGGTTTGCTGAAATTAAATAACAATCAATTATATTTAATTTGTGTCCATAATATATATATATATATCACTTGTATAAACTTTGGTAATGTAAATATGATGCATGATGCATGTGAAAAAATACAGAAAAATTATTTACTCAATTACCACGATAATTCAATTTTCACAAATAATGCGCCATCGTAGGATATGTCACATATTTGATAATTGAATTGAGACTTTCTCAATTAATAAAAGTTAAATCAAAATATCTCATATTTTCAACTTTTATTAACCACCGTTGGATTTGGTCAAGATTGTAATTAACAAGCTTAATTATATCTTTTGAGTGTAACCTACCATTTAAGATTTTTCCGACTTAACTCAAAGATTGCCGCCGTAGGGTAGGTCAATTTTGAAATACATCTAAAAATCCTATCTCATGGAAGACAACCTTGCTGTTGACCTAAATGGATACCCTCCGTAAGAAGGACAAAATCAAGGTGTCTCGATGCGCCATTTAAATCTCACGGTGTTGTACTAACGGTGGAGACCATGGGAAATATTGTCATATTACCCTCTCTCACTCAATATTTTGAATATGATGTATTTTAATTACAAAATATCTAATATTATGTAATAAAAACTGTTATAACAAAAAAAAATATATGTTTCTAATCTAATATAGTTTTTTAGAATAAAATATGTACGCATACGAGGCATGTCATATTATTACGATTCTAGTAGGTACTTATTAACTTATATGACATATTATCTACAAAAATATATTATATAATTATCGCATAAAATATAATAAGAAAAAGCAAAATAAAAACTAAATGAATTTTTGTCGAGTCCATTTGGATATTTAAATTACAACCCAAAAAATTAATCTAATTAAAAACTTGGTCTTGTTGCAATTTTTCTTCAGGATGCGATCATGTAAGGACCTATATTTTATGATTAACTTATTTCATGATAAACCATATTGGGGATGATTGTGTAATGGATAGTTTAGGTCTTCTTAATGATTATCAAGGAAAACTTTCAGGCACTCCGTGACTTTAAGAATATATTCACTTGACTTTACCTCTTGAAGAGTTTAGGTGCACACACACATTTCATGCATACTTTGTTCGTCTTGCATTAGTGTTCTAATTGTTTATATGTGTGCATCTATTACACCTATCACAACTACACTTCATTCTTAAACTTAAGTGTGGTTTTGTGTGATGTAATTTGTTTCCCGATGATTGATTGGAAACATCAGCGCATGCATGATGGTGTGCTTGTCTTAGCATGAGGAGTGACCGTTTGAGAAGATCTTATTCTTATCTTAGTTTGGTCTTTGGTCACATGGTCTTATACCATGAGTTTTGGACATTTTGTTGTTGTCCATATTTGACCTTTGGTCACACTTTTGACCATATCTCTTTCTACAAACATAGAAACCTCATTTTGTAAAATGGAGTAGAAAGTAGACTTTCATATCTTTCCAATGGTATATCATATGAAAGGTTTAGATGTCGTTTGGTATTGTTTTGATCTGTTTGGAAATCAAGTTATTGTGTTGATTTGCCAATGCATGGGTCCCTACCCGCGCAGTCACTAGTAAAGTCATTTTCAATGATTTTCTTAGTCCCGATGCGCTGGTCTACATTGATTTTTTGCCTTTTTTCCCAAAATAGCGTAGTTTCACTAGGGCTTCTATTTAAGCTTTCTTTTCTTCCCCATTTCAAACTAAAACTCAAAAATTCATATCTCAGAAAGAGAAAGAATTCCCCTAGAGAAAGAAAGCTTCCAAACTTCATTCTTTTACTCTATAAACCCCAAAATCCATCTTCATCATTCAAGCATGAGTCTTCATTAATGTTTTTACTTGGTAAGTAGAACAAACAACTCGTCTCATTTATTGTTCTATTTAATCAAGACATGTCTTTTATTGCTTAGGTTAGCAAATCTTCACCTTAATTGCCTATCTAGTGAAGTTATGACATGTTTGGGGTTTGTTTATGATAGCTTGCATGATTCGGTTGTTTTGCCTAAATAGCTAAGCCTTTAATATTCTTATGGAATTGATTGTTGATTAGGTTGATAGACTAATGTTTATTTATCTAGTCGAACTCTATTGAATGTTCATATGCATTTAATTGACAACTAGGTTGTTACAAATCTCTACAACTAATTGAGACCTTGAAAGTATACAAACAAGGTTAAATTGCTTAAAGCGTACATAGAGGAGGGGGGGTTGAATAGGTTTTTTGCTTAATTTCAATCTCTTGAACAAACTTATGTTTGGCCCTCAAGATAGCTTTACATACAACATATAAACGGAACATTCATATATAGACACAATATGCATATCATCATTTAAGCAATGTCTACATATAACAAATTGTTGTATGAGATATAATATCACTTAAATACAAAATCAAAGAATATCTTGTATATCAATATTGTTCAAAGTTATTACAATAGTGATCAAATATATCTATATACAAGAATAACCAAATATGAAAGATTACAAATACAAATTGATTTAAAGAGGATTGTTCTATAAATCACTCTTTACAAGTACTTGTTGTAATATACAACACAAGTAAATGATATTCAACAAATTAACACATACACATACACAATATAAAAGAGATAGAGAAAGAGACAATGAACACAAGATTTTTATGTTGTAAACCTCCGAAGAGGAAACATCCACGGGTTGAATCCACAACCACCGGAAAAACAAATCCATTATATGAAAATGACATACATACTCAATACTATCAACTCTATGATATCCATCTCAAGCTATCAAATCCTAATCTACCCTCGGGCTATTGAATCACAAAGCCTACTCCCTATCCAAGGTGTGTCCTACACCTCTAGGAAGCAACTTCCTATCCAAGGCTCTCAAGCCTCTAGGAAGATTCTCATGCTTAGCAATCTAGATCACTAAGACCCTAGTTAAGCTCCCCTGGCTCAACCATCCGGAGTACGCAACTCCTTGCTAAGACTTTCGCTTGGCTATCCGAAACTCATTCCTAGCCAAGACTTCTTACTTAATACAAAACTTCACTCACTTTGAAAGAGACTTCAACCTTTCCTCAAGGCAAATGATCTAAGTGATGCAAATGATGCAAATCACAATCAAAACAACATAGAACATGTGATCAATATATTCTATGGAACAACTAGACCTAAACATGTGAGAGCACAAGCATAAAAGTCTAGAAGCAAAAACATGAATTAAACTAGAGCATGTGAAAACACCTAAACACAAAAGCTCATAATTTCATTCACACATATAACACTTGAATATATCATAATCATGAAGCACAATATCAAGATTTTATAAACATACAAATAATGCTAGAAACCTAGAATGTATTCAATGAGTAATCTAGCCAAAGATTTAGAGAAATGATATATTGATAAATCAATTAAATCCTAGATATCTCTAAAAACACATACAAGAGCCTTAATCCAAGATTTCATCAATCAATGGATCAAAATACATTTCAAGGATTATCAATCATAAAATCATTCAATCAAGTCTCAAATAATCCTAGATATCAATCTAATCACAATACAACTCTCAAACATGTGAAAATCATAGAATCAAATATTCTAGTTCACAAGTGTCTCTAATTAGACTTTTGATTAAGATTGATTATGAAGCTATCTTTCTCAATAGCATTCATTAAACATATACATACATATAGAAGAAGAAACCCCAAGCAAATTGAAGGTTATAAAAGGAGAAATCACAAAGATAAAGTCAATACCTCCAAATCACGAGCTGTCATGATTTTCTAGATAGAACACCTTGAAAACTCAATCAAATGACTGCAAGATCACTTGGAAAAGGTAGAGAACTCAATTATGAACAATCTCCAATTCGAATCACTCAAATCTAACTTCGTATGAAGAAGTTATGGTGTTTGAAAGGTGAGAAAATTGGAGAGGAAAAATCTGACGGGATTCACTCTATTTCTTCTTTCTTTCTTCTTTTTCTTCTTACTTGAAAATGGGAGGGAATGAAAATATTTAAAAGGAAGCAAGAGAGAGAGAGAAGCCACCCAATCAAGAGCAGCCACGTGTGGACCGCGTGTGATGCACGTGGACGGCTGTCTAGCCCATGGCTCACACGTGGACAGCAAGCTTGGCCTTTTGGCCTTGCTTATCTGCGTTCTTCGGCCATATCTGGGCCTCCGAACTCCGATTTTGAATCCATTTTTGAATTACGAATCATGACTCCCTCACGCACAATGAAGACTACGAAACTTTGACAAAATGTTAAGAATTCATCTTGGAAAACGAAGACGAACATAACTCAACGAAAGAGAACAAAAAGTAGCGTAGCTACATCGTTTGGACTCGAAATCAAATGTATGAGTAATCGAAATGACTGGGACTTAATAAGGAATCATAAGAGATCATGTTCAAGTCCAAAAACAATAAAACGTAAACATATAAGCACAATGTCACACATGTATGCTGTTTCCTAGACATAATCTTAGAACATGCAATTTTAAATATATGAGAATTTGAGTTCAATGCATGAGCATGTAAAAACATGTGAATGTACTATATAAATGTTGCACAACGATGCAGAGACATATAAATGATTTGTGTGTGTGTGCCTATTGCCTTGAAGAAGAATGAGGTATATATTACCTTAATTGTGCAAAGTAGGCCATTCCCCTTCAAAGGCTTCTTCTTGCTTGATCTTTTGGCCACATCTTTCTTTGAAGCTTCAAATCATCAACCTATGACCATTCATCACATACAAGCAAAACATCGTTTTGATATGGAATTTATGCCAACACAAACTAAAAACCTAACAGACCTCATGTATATGCATGTAGGCTTGTTTGATAATTAAGTTGTTAGATTTTGCATCTTAACATGTAATTAAGTAATTAGTGTTTAGTCTAGAACTCTTTGCATTTATACATCATTTACACATTCACTTAGACTTTTAATTCACTTCAATGAGTCAAAGTCTTGTGGCTTCTAGGTGAAGTTGCACAAGTAAGCGAAGTCTTGCAACCAAATGATTGGTTGGCAAGCGTTGTCAAGTACCGCTATAAAAGGCATGCGGGTAGATTAGGAGGTGCTCAAACCAAGAGTAGTGGATCGGGGGATATCACTAGGGATTGAACCAAGAGTGGTGAGTGGTAGTGTCCATATACTGAGGTTGTCTAGAGTGAGAGTCCATGTATTGCTTGAGGGTGTAGCCATTTTTTCATATAGTGGATTGATGTTGCTCAAGTGGCTAGCGTGGCTAGTCTCGTGGTTTTTTCTTGTTGAAGGTTTCTACGTAAAAATCAAGTGTTCCTTACTTTCCGCACTTTACTTGATATTTTGTTGTATGTTTGCATTGGGTTATATTGTTAATATTGACCAATCAAAAAAGTTGGTAAGTAATCGATTAACAATCCATTCATCCCCTCTATATTGTATTAGACACACTGTATTTATTTTCAGATCCAATCTCATTCATTTATCGATAATACCGTCTTCTTCATTATCACAAGTTACAATTAAAAAATCCTATACCTCATCGGGTTTACAAGTTTTTATGTAAAAATTGAAGAAACGAAAAAACAACAATCCAAAGGAACCGTATAATTAACGACTAAGATCATTTTTATTTACCATTCATCACATGAATAAAAATAACCATAAAATCACATATAATGCAAAGTGCCTACTATGGAAATCAATTCTAATGTTAGAATCAATATGAATTACAACGTAACTCTGATACCACTTGTTGGTTTTGAAACCAAAGGCGCAGAGGAATGGTAAACCCGAATACAAATTTTCTAAAAAATAAAAATTGTTTTACTGGATTGTTTTAATCATATTCCTTCTAAAATTTGATTCAAAAGAAGTAAAGAATGAAATTGTAAGTAAAGAATGAAATTGTTACCCTTGTAGAATCTTCGTGATTCCCTCAAACCAAGTTCTTCCATACCGAATCTCTAACACTAAAGAACTGACGAGTGGACGTCTCGGTATTAAACAAAAAAATATTGACCCTTGAATTTTTGTTCTTGTTGTGTACTCAACACATGAGACAATAAGAAAAATATTGAGAGACTTTCTCACAATTTTTTTTGGAGGCTGGAAATTAAAAAAAAAAAAAAAACCATTTTTCTCACGTCTTTCTGTCTTCTATAAAGGGGTATTCATAACCCTTTTTGTGACAGAAGCCTAATTAGATTATAATACTAATTAAATATTAAAATAAAAAATTTATTTAAATATTTAAAATAGCAATTTCAAAAATTCCAATAAAAATAATTAAATAACAAATGAGTCAAAGTCTTTTATCTTCTATAATGTGATTATTTAAAAATATTTAATTATTCTAATAATAGATAATTTTCCAAATTGCGGGCAACACAGGGGAAATATCCCTTGTGCTTTTCATCTTTATCTGCTTAATTTAAATCTAAAATTTAAAAATTATTTTAATAACTAATTAAATAATTTAACAGATAAATATAAACTGCCATTTTCAAAATTGCATAGTGACTGTCATTGTGCAGTTTTCGAAAATGACAGTGTGGTCCCACCATACCGTGCAATCCAATTAAATATTTAAAAAATCACATTATTTAAATAACATTTAATTAATTCATAATTAATTAAATAAAAACGTTAATGATTAATAAATTCACAGTTTATTAAACAATACATAAACTACTTTATGTATAGATGATCAATTCCAAATTAATCACTAAGCATCATTATACCTTAATGTTCAATATAGTGTTATGGGGGGACTCATGGACCTATAATTTCAAACACTAATAAATCTTTAATAATTAATTAAACTATTTAATTAAATATTTGATTTATTAATTCTAGAATTATTCCACTAAAAAAATTGGAACTGCAATCTTGTCATTATACAATCAATTACTCGAATAAGAATTGAACAGTCCATTGATATAATCATTACATATAAACTAATCATCCATTAACAGTTCAAAATATGAGCTAGATTCAAATCAGTTGACTACTCAATTACATCTTTATCCTTGAGTCCGGTGATTCTCTAATGAATAATTATTTATGATCTTATTATAAATTGGGCACTTTATTGTTCAAGACTTGAATCATTTACTCAAGAGAACTATTTGTCTAACTTCATTTAAGAAAGAATGAATTCCATTTTGTATATTATCATTCCCGGCTAAACATATCATTATGTCTCCAAGATATAAAGTTTAGGTTTGACATTATGAACAAACCATACCAAGTAAGTTAAAAGACACAACTTTATAAGTAGAAGTCTGTTAAATACTCAGGATTAAGATCGTTCCATATATGACAATTTGATTTGATAAATGAGAATACTTTATTTAAAACGGTGATTAATTGTAAGGATTTCCGTTATTGATTGGCTTATTTCGTGGACAAACCACATGTTGGGGTTTGAATTGTAAGGGTAGTTTAGGTGATTGAAGATCAAGCTCAATGCCCTCAAGACCTCAAGGTGACAAGCACTCCAAAGGTAAATTTCTTAGTGCTTGCTTTGCTTTGAAGAGATATAGTTGTACACACACATACATTTCATGTATATCCATACCTTGTGTATATTATGTGTTTTCATATGTGTGCATTCATGTTGTTTAAACATCTCTTCTTGCATATTTTATTGATTGCAGCTTAGGATTAAAATGCCATGACATGTTAAGCATTAGGATGCTTTCACATCCCAATATTGCACTTCCTGTTTGTTAGTCTTAAGTGTGGTGTAATTCGTTTCCATGTGTGTGATCGGAAACGTCCGTGCTTGCAAGATAGTGTGCATGTCTTAGCATGATGGTTGACCACTTGAGAAGGTCTTATTCTTCTCTTGGATAAGTGGTAGGTTCGGTTCGGTTATGTTATTTATAGTGAAGTGTCTAGTTTCAAAAGGTTGAATTCTCATGAAACCGCTCCTGAACCGCTCCCGGACCGCTGCTATTTTCCAGTAGTTGAGGCAGCGGTTTCACGGACAGTGGCGACCGCTCCCAAGACCGCTCCCGAACCGCTGCCATTTTCCCGTAGCGGTTAGCTTGACAGGGCAAACCGCTGCTGGACCGCTGCGGCTTTAGCAGCGGTCTACTAGGGAATTTGAAGCGTTTTTTTCAAAATGACACCACTTCATTTATGACCTCTATATATACATCTCTAGGTTTTTAGGTCAGCCCCATGAGTTCAAATCATCTATTTAAACTTAGAATATTTTTCAAGAGAAAAAATCAAATCAAGAACTCATTTTTATACACTCAAAACCATTCTCATATGCATCAAAATATCATCTACCATTTTCTAGCATAGTTAGGATGCTTGCTTGCATGGGTTTTGTTCAACACACATCCTTTGGTATGTTCTTCACTAATCTCATCTAAGTTTAGTGTTTTATTTATCAAAGAAATCTCTTATATTATTTGTATGCTCTTAGAATATATTCTAGATACAAAATAGAGATTGTTGTGTTGATATGATTGAGTGTTGTATTTTGATAGCAATATCTAGGTTATTTAATCTATGATTTGCTAAGCTTTATGACATGTCATTTAACTATTGATATCTAGGATTGCATTTATTGTCATCTAATCATCCTAGATAAGCATCTAAGGTTCCCTAGCTTTGTATGCTCATTGAATATCATCATATATTCACTTAGGGTATTTATCTCTTCATTGATAAGTAAGTCTTATGTGTAGCTTCCGGGATTAGGTTGCTTAGATCGTAAGCAATTGAAGTCTTGTGTGATAGACCGGGATTAGGTCAGACACCGGGATTAGGTGGTCACACAAGCAATTGGACTAGGTTCACTTATACCGGGATTAGGTAGGTGTGTGTGATTATATACCGGGAGTAGGTTGTAATCGTTAACACATTTAGTGGATTTGAGGTTCGAGTGTGGTGCACTTACCAGCCCGTGATTTTTCCCGTGAGGGTTTCCACGTAAATAGTAAGTGTTATTTAAATTCCACACATATTACACTTGTTATATATATTGACTAGATTGGGGCTTTTTCGTAATATTGACTTAACGCGAAATTGGGTAAAATCGTTAAAATCTATTCACCCCCCCTCTAGATTTATATTTGAACACACCCGAGTATTTTGTTTCAATTGGTATCAGAGCGGGTTCCTAGATATACTTAGGTGATCCTAGCTCATTTTTGGTGTGTTTTGCATTGTGTGTGATTTTTGATTTATTCATACATTTTGCATTCATCTCATTTGCATTCATCCAAACACTATGAGTGATATTGGGATGAGCAAAAAGGGAGTGTCGAGCAAAGAGGGAGCATCGAGCGTGAGGCCACCGTTGCTCACCGGCGATAATTACTCCTCATGGAAGGGGAAGATGGAAGCGTACTTATGCCAAATCCATGATAGGGCATGGATGGCGGTTGAAAACGGATACGCTCCTCCTATGATGACTCCCACGGGTGGAGGAGAAGAAATACTCAAGCCTAAGTCACAATGGACTAATGGAGAGTTTGAGACTTCAAAGTGGAATAGGAAGGCGATGCATGCCATCCTATGTGCCATGGATGAGAACCAATACAAGTTGGTTCAAATTATTAGGATCGCCAAAAAGGCGTGGGAAATCCTAGAGACGGCTCATGAAGGAACCAAAGTGGTCAAGGATTCAAAACTACAAGTCCTCCAAACTAGTTTTGAAACCATTAGGATAGAAGAGCATGAGCACTTCAAGGACTTCCAAGTGAAGTTGATGGACATTATGAACCAAAGTCATCAACTTGGTGACCCATATTCGGATAGGAGAATCAAGCAGAAAATTATGAGATCTCTCCCTAAAAGGTTCGAGTCCAAAGTAACGGCTTTAGAAAAGAATAATGGGCACAAGGATATGAATCCGAGTGAAGTCATTGGAAGACTTCTAGCCTATGAGTCAAGAAAGGCTACCACCTCACCTCCTAAGAAAAAGAAGAATATTTCTTTGAAGACGTCGAAGCATAACAAGAAGGAGGATGACTCGGACGACGACTTTGCCTTATTTGTGAAAAGGTTCAAAAAGTTTGTCAAGTTCGAGAATAAAGGTTTTGGATCCAATGGCCAGGACTTGAAGAAAAAGGGTTTCTTCAACAAGTTTGAGCCTAGGCTAGAGAAGGCCGAAAGGATAGAGGTCCAATGCTATGAGTGTGGTGGCATAGGACACTTCGCCCCCGATTGTGCTAATCGCCTAGACAAGAAGAAGGGAAAAGTGATGGCCACCACTTTGAGTGGTAGTAGTGATGACTCCGGTAAGGGAGATAAGTCGTCAAGTGATGAAGAGCTTGCCATTAACTACACGGCTTTTGGAGCCACTTATGTAGAAAATGAAGTTGATGGCAAGGATGACTTGACTAGTGATCCCATAAAAGAAATAGATGAATAAGTAGCTATAGAAGTGGTTAATGTAGCTACTCATTGGGATATGTCTCATACTCCATCAAGAGACAAATTTGATGATCTTGATAAGGAAGATGACTCCATTGGTGAGATGGAGAATGTAGTAAATGGCTCAATTATTGAGAATTTGTCATCCCACTCCACACATGGAATTGTGGAGAAAATGGATCTTGAAGAATACTTGAGAAGGGTTGAAAGCCTTAGGATAATGAATGAGAAGGAGATTCAACATTTGAAGGAAGAAAATCTTGAGCTTTCAACACAAGTAGACCACTTGAGTAAAGAAGTGGTAAGATCCATGGTGGATGAAGACAAGCTAAGAGATGAGCTAGATTTGTCTAAGAGGAATGAAGGGGGTTTGAAAAAGGAGCTTGATGATGCTAGAAAGTTAATGGCTAAGATGGCCTCTAGCACGTAAAAACTCAATCATATGTTGAGTATTGGAAAAAGCCCCTACGACAAGAGAGGTCTTGGTTTTGAAGATGACAAAGAGATTCCCACTCCTAACAAGACCATGAGTGTCAAGAGCTTAGGCAACAAAGAAACTTCATCCGTGCACACTCCTAGGAAGAAGATTGATCTAGGACAATGCTCTCATAGTGCAAAAGTGAAGGTAGTTTCAAGAAGACAACCTCAAGCTCAACCTACAAGATTTCCTCACACTAACTTCACTCAAGCTCAAATCCATCAAGGGAAGAATCCAATCATGCAAGCTCATGTGAGGAAGCAACCTAGTCTTGGTCAACAACAAAGAAGGAGAGATCCTATCGAACAACCAAGACAACCACAAAGACATGAGAAGGCTCTTATACATGCTCAAGGACATGGTATGATTTCTAACTTTAACCCTACATGTCATTATTGTGGCATTGATGGTCATATTAGACCAAATTGCTTTCATTACATTAAATTTTGTAGAGCCAAAAACATGATTGAGAAAAAGAAGGCAAGAGCTAGAATGCATGTTCATAGGAAAGATAAAATCCATTTAGATGATCCTATGACATCTAGAACTCTTGAACCTTTGACCACTAGGTCCAATGGACTTAGTAGGTCTTTATGACCTCATGTCCTTCTTTGAAGCGGTATAGTATTGACCCCATATGGGGAACTCAAGCAAATAGAGCTTTTGGATACTTGATGCATGCAAAATTTTGAAAGATCTTATGCTTCTTTTTTGATTGCTTGAGTAAGCTTGGTTGCACATATGTATATATGTTTTCTATTCAATAAGTGTGAACCATGCTTGTATTACAATCCATGTCATATTTATGTTCAAACATGCATTTTTGGGTTAGGAGATTTTCATATGAAGTATGATTTGAATGACCTAAAATTATCTTCATGACATGATGATTCTTTATAACATGCTAAATTGAAAAAGCATGAATTGATGATTGCAATTTCTTAAATGCAAAACTTGTGTGAAAAAGCTTATGAGACTCAAATTAAAAAGGATCTTGTATCCATTCAAAGGATGTTTCAATTCAAAAGTCTCTCTTTCTTTATTTGTTGAACATGGCTACTATCATACGGGTTTCATACCCGGAAAAATCAAATAGGGTGCAAAGTCACTCATGCCATGTTTCGCTTATAAAGTTGGATATAGTGTTTCTTAAATTGAAAAACAATAAAATCTCTATATCCTTGCTTCTCTCATGACATTGGTGAAATTGGTTCGAATTCTTATTAGAAACCTTTGTCATTTGCTTTGTCAAATACCATTGTATTTTAAACTTAAATGCTACATGTTTTGTATGCAAAGCATTTTTTTTAATTCACACATTTTCAATCAAATAAATCTCTTTGTTTCTCTTCAATTAATTGAGTAGCATAAAGTGGCTTATATGATTATGCAAATATCTTGTATGCTACTATCTCTCTTTGCTATAAGTAACCTTGTTGGGGACTACTCATTTGCCTATATCATGACAAAAGGGGGGAGTAGAATGTGGTAAGGGGAGGTGTTAAATTGTAGTAGCAATTGTGCATATTGGGGAGATTACATATTGAGGGGGAGCATTGCATACACATACATTGCATGATGTTGTGTTTAAAAGTTTAATATGCAAATACTTGTTTTATTTTTCACTTGATCAACTCACATACACTTGCTTTGGAAGTGTAATCTAATTGTTTTGAATGTTTGGTTATTCTACAAGAGATTGAAGACTTAAAGTTTTATTTTCTTATCTCTTTGTACTTTGTAACGTAGAATATCCCGTAGCTTCAATTATGTTGTAAGGATCAATGTGAGTGGTGGTTTTGTCACGAAATAGCCAAATGGGGAGATTGTAAGGATTCCCGTTATTGATTGACTTATTTCGTGGACAAACCACATGTTGGGGTTTGAATTGTAAGGGTAGTTTAGGTGATTGAAGATCAAGCTCAAGGCCCTCAAGACCTCAAGGTGACAAGCACTCCAAAGGTAAATTTCTTAGTGCTTGCTTTTCTTTGAAGATATATAATTGCACACACACACATTTCATGCTTATCCATACCTTGTGTATATTGTGTGTTTTCATATGTGTGCATTCATGTTGTTTAAACATATCTTCTTGCATATTTTATTGATTGCATCTTAGGATTAAAATGCCATGACATGTTAGGCATTAGGATGCTTTCACATCCCACAATTGCACTTCATGTTTGTTAGTCTTAAGTGTGGTGTAATTCATTTCCGTATGTGTGATCGGAAACGTCCGTGCTTGCACGATGGTGTGCATGTCTTAGCACGATGGTTGACCACTTGAGAAGGTCTTATTCTTCTCTTGGATAAGTGGTAGGTTCGGTTTGGTTATTTGGAGTGAAGTGTCTAGTTTTAAAAGGTTGAATTCTCATGAAACCGCTCCCGAACCGCTCTCGGACAGCTGCTATTTTCCAGTAGTTGAAGCAGCGGTTTCACGGACAGTGGCGACCGCTCCCAGGACCGCTCACATTTTCCGACAGCGGTTGGCTTGACAAGGCAAACCGCTACCGGACCGCTGGGGCTTTGGCAGCGGTAGGGCAGCAGTCTGCTGGGGAATTTGAAGCGTTTTTTTCAAAACGACACCACTTCATTTATGACCTCTATATATACATCTCTATGTTTTTAGGTTAGCCCCATGAGTTCAAATCATCTCTTTAAACTTAGAATATTTTTCAAGAGAAAAAATCAAACCAAGAACTCATTTTTATGCACTCAAAACCATTCTCATATGCATCAAAATATCATCTACCATTTTCTAGCATAGTTAGGATGCTTGCTTGCATGGGTTTTGTTCAACACACATCCTTTGGTATGTTCTTCACTAATCTCATCTAAGTTTAGTGTTTTATTTATCAAATAAATCTCTTATATTATTTGTATGCTCTTAAAATATATTCTAGATACAAAATAGAGATTGTTGTGTTGACATGATTGAGTGTTATATTTTGATAGCAATATCTAGGTTATTTAATCTATGATTGCTAAGCTTTATGACATGTCATTTAACTATTGATATCTAGGATTGCATTTATTGTCATCTAATCATCCTAGATAAGCATCTAAGGTTCCCTAGCTTTGTATGCTCATTGAATATCATCATATATTCACTTAGGGTATTTATCTCTTCATTGAGAAGTAAGTCTTATGTGTAGCTTCCGGGATTAGGTTGCGTAGATCGCAAGCAATTGAAGTCTTGTGTGATAGACCGGGATTAGGTCGGACACCGGGATTAGGTGATCACACAAGCAATTGGACTAGGTTCACTTATACCAGGATTAGGTAGGTGTGTGTGATTATATACCGGGAGTAGGTTGTAATTGTTAACGCATTTAGTGGATTTGAGGTTCGAGTGTAGCACATTTACCAGCTCGTGGTTTTTCCCGTGAGGGTTTCCACGTAAATATCAAGTGTTATTTAAATTCCGTACATATTACACTTGTTATATCTATTGACTAGGTTAGGGTTTTTTCGTAATATTGACTTAACGCGAAAATTGGGTAAAATCGTTAAAATCTATTAACCCCCCCCCCCCCCCCCCCCCCCAAGATTTATATTTGAACACACCCGAGTATTTTGTTTCAGTGATTATTAAATATTCCAATTTATCATATCCACTTCTTGTATAATCTCATTATACAAAGTCCCTTCATTCTAATGTCACCACATCAACAATTCGGATAAGACTGTTCCGTTGTTAATGGGAATAAACCGTACTAGTCATTTTAATTAATTAAAGATCTCAACTTTAATTATTAATTACGAACAATTAAGGTCTTTATATTTACACATAATCCTCATGTATATAAAAGCTTATATACTATGTTTAATATTACATTTAATAATCCAAAATTTTATGTCATTAATACAATATTAATAACATTAAATGCACACAAGTATAAAATAAAATTTAAATCTATTTATTAATAAAAAGATCGACAGCATTTGTTCTTAGGGCACTTTCCTCAACACAAAACATGCCTGCTGCGTGCAAGTGGGCTCTCTACCCACGTAAACAGCCTTATTGCGCCAAAAAGTTGCGTAACATGTGCTACGCCAATTGGCATAGCATGTTGCAAGGCACGCATCACATTCCTTCTTCACACAGCTTAAGTTGTGCGCCCATGCTAAGGCGCAGCTCGTGTTGCATGGCTTGCTTGTCCTCACATCCTTATATAATCTAACGCGTACCAATTTTAAAATTTTGATTTCTCTCTCATTTTTTCTCTGATTTACGCGATTCAAAAATCGAGATATTCATATTTTCAAGTAGAATATTTTCCAAACATTTCCATAGGCTAAAAAGTTCATATTAAATGGGTTGCACTCATTTTTGTGTGATTTGATCTTCATTGTCAAGGTAAACTTTGATTCTTCACATCTCTTGTTTAAATTGCTTTGATCCATGATATATGATGTTGATTTGTGTTGAATTAGGTCTGGAATAATTTTGTTTGGAATTTTACTTGATTAAAACTAGATTTATCAGGTTTATGAGCTTTATTGCATCTAGTTTACATGTGATGATTTGATCTAGCATTCTATGATTGTGTTTATCATGAACACTTAGATCACTTATCTTGTTAAGGTGTAAAGTCACAATAGATCTTGTAGTGGTCTTGATTGAGCAATTTGTGGATGGACAATCATTAGTAAAAGGCCCGGGGTAGAGTATGTAGAGTGCATGCCAATAGGAGTATCAATCACTTGAGAGTGTACTTGCTTATTCAACTAGTGGATTGTGCTTATCATGGTCATGAATTGACCCGTGAATATTTCCTCGTTGAAGGTTTTACAACATATAATCACATGTGTTCTTTTTCTTTATCCTTTACTCTTGTTTGTTGTTTTACATATATTTTGTACATATGATAATTGAGAAGTTTGTGAATGATGGAGTAATTGTTGTAGTTATTGTTTATGTTAGATATAAAAGTGTTGTTGTTTTTGTATTGTGGTTTTCAAGTTTTTGTAGGTTGAAGAATTGCATGCCAAGTGTTCGATAAAAGCTTGTGTGACAAGCACTTTACGAAAAGTGGTGGAATTTGGACTCAACATACTCATCCCTCTCTACGTTGTATTAGTGGCATATCGATCTTGTATATTTCACATTAACCTTAACTTTACACTATATCTCTGATACAGTGGAAGTGGCTTATTTTAAAATGCTTGTTAATATTTATTATTTAATAATAATTCGTATTTTAATTGTTATTTATACGTTATTTTAAATAAAAAAACTATCCACTTGACTTAAAGGGTATCTTGTCTTTTCTTTTTTTCTTTTTTTCTTTTTTTAAAAGATAGTATGAGGTTGGTCCGATGGTTTGCCCCTTACATCTATATATCATGAGGTTGTGGGTTCGAGTCTGCCCCCTCCCCAAAATCCCGAATTATTGTAATATTTAAAATAAATAAAAAAAGTCAATGTCAAATAATAGATTTTTTTTTTCAAAGATAAACTTCTTCTTTTTTTCAAGTTTATGAACTAAAATATATAATACACTTGTAAAATATTAAGTACTTTTAATTTTTTTTTGTTGCAAATATTGAAAAATGAGATAATATTGTTATGAATATATGTGGTGGCTTCCACCATGATGCATGGCATGGCAAGTGGCATAAAATTGGTATTTGGTTTTAAGACGTTTCACATGGTGGCATAATTTGTGTGAAAAATTGCAATATGTACCCCTTGTTTGTTTGCTTGCCTATATAATGGCCTTTGCATTATTAAGCAACTGATACATTTTTTTATACACTAATATATTGTCTTATTCTACCTCTAATCTATCTCTCTTGTTTCTTTATTCTATTTTATTATTTATTAGTTTATATATTATTCATGTTCTTCATCTCTTCTTCTATTCATGGATTTATATATCTATTCTTTTATTAATTTACAACACGTTATCAGCACGATGCTGTTATTTTCAGAACCTGAAGTTCTGAAATTATTACTACTGGAACCTGAAGTTACTAGATTTATTACCAGAACCCAAAGTTTTGAATTTATTATTACTAGAGCCTGAAGCTTCTAGATTTTTATTTATTAATACCAGAACCCGTAGTTCTGAATTTACTTTCTCGCTTTTTACTTTTACGCAATTTACTTTCCTGCATTTTATTTACTTTTACGTGATTTACTTTCTCGCATTTATTTATTTATTTATTTATACGCTTTTATGAGATTGGCTATGCCAACCTACCAGGACCTGCAGTTCTGGATTTATTTATTTTTCGCATTTATTATTACGCATTTTATTTTGTGATTTTTATTTAAACAATTTGATCATCCATCCAGAACCTGAAGTTCATGGATTTATTTAGCATTACTGGAGCCTGAAGTTTTTGGATTTATTTACTTACAAATATTCGTTTATATATCTGAAGATTTAAATTTCTCAGATTTTTATCAGACCAGAAGTTCTGACTCCGATTGTGATTTTCGGATAACCAGAAGTTGTAATAATGCCAAAGTTTGTAAGTTTGAAATTCGTTGCACTAGAAGTGTCTGGGGACAATTACATGTCCTAGGTTATTGATGCCAGATTACTCATAAAATCAGAAGGCCTATATTACACCATTGAAATTGGGGCCGAGGCATATGAATAAGACAAATCTACTGCCATGGTTATTATCCGTCACCATCTGCATGAGGATCTGAAAGCCTAATACCTAACTGTCACAGAACCAGAAGTTCTATGGCAAGAACTAAAAGATCGATTTGATAACCAACCGATGATACATTACCAAATGCCAAGTATCAGTAGGCAAAATATACGCTTTCAAGATAATAGATCGGTCTCTGAGTACAATTCTGCTTTATTCAAAATCACTACACAGCTGAAATTGTGTGGTTAGGATGTAATCTCGAATCATCAATAACAAAGGCAATAACAATTCTACTCCCCTTTCATTTTATCTCATATTATTTTTCCTCTCTTTCATTTATTCTCTCGCTTTGCCTTATTTTACATAAGCAGTAACTCTTTCTCCTTCATCTATTTCATATTATTACTTATTTCCATGTTCATTTATCTTTTTCATATTATTACTTATTTCCATGTTCATTTATCTCAGTTATTACTTTATCTACTATTTTAATTTTATTATAACATGCATCTATTTAATTTTATGTAATTTATGTATCTGAGTATGCCAACTAACCAGAACCTGAAGTTTCTGGATTTGTATAAATTATGTGTTAAGTCTAACTAGGTCAATCGTTAAATTTCTAAAATTTAAACCAAGCTCGGCTAGACCAACTACCCAGAATATGAAGTTTCTGGATTTATCATTATAATATTTAAGTTGGCGCGGTTTTACCAACCAATTAGAATATGAAGTTCTAAACTTTAAATTTCAGTAAAAATATGGAGTTCTGGATTCATTAATATTTACATGAATGTCTTACTTGAGACCTGAAATTCCAAAATTCGAATTCTATATAGAACCTGAAGTTCTAATTTTGAATACAAAGTATTGAATCTGAACTTGAAGTTCTTAAGTTTTGAACATGAAGTTCTAATCAGACTTGAAGCTCTGAATTCAATTTAAATTGTGATATTAAAACTTTTATGTCAAAGTTTATTAGAACCAGAAATTCTGAATTGGATCAAGTTACAATTTTTTCATCTAGAAAGTCAATTTGTAATTTCTATTTAAAACCTGAAGTTTTCTTAATTGTATGAACCTGCAGTTCATGGCCGAACCAGAAGTTTGAAAAAATCAATATGGTTCATGATTTTGTTTTATGAAATGATATGTTTTCATATCTATATGTTTATACTTTTGATCACTTTGTTTAATATGCACTTTATTTTTCATTGTAAATAGATATGTCTGTAAACAATAAATTAAGTGATATTGAAAAGCAAGATATATGAGATATATGTCTGGCTAATAGTGCAATGACACATACGATTCTGCGGAATCAGAAATACTCTCTGAATTTAACTTTGCTTAAAGCAAACGTTAATACAATATCAGATCAAGCAGATCTGATAGAAGGCTCTGGTAGAGCCATGATATTGTTACCAAACAATACTATAAAATATATCAATGATGCTTTATATTCAAGTAGATCCAGAAGAAATCTACTTAGTTTCAAAGATATACAGTGTAATGGATATCACATAGAAACTATAAGTGATGAGAATATTGAATATCTGTGCATTACTTCTCATAATTCAGGCCAGAAGCTCATTATGGAAAAGCTGCGTAGTTTATCATCTGGATTATATTACACTCTTATAAGAGGTGTAGAAATTTATGTAGTTATGAACCAGAAGTTCTCAGACCCAAAAATATTTATGCATTGGCATAACCATCTTGGTCACCTAGGATCTACAATGATGTGTAGAATCATTGAAAATTCTGATGGACATCCATTAAAGAACCAGAAGATTCTTTTATCCCCACGAAAATTTATATACTGCATGTTCACAAGGGAAATTGGTAATAAAACCATCTTATTCTAAGGTTAACTTTGAATCCCCATCATTCCTACGAAGGATTCAAGGGGACATATGTGAACCTATTCATCCACCAAGTGGACTGCTCCACTATTTCACGGTCCTAATTAATGCATCCAGCAGATGGTCACATGTTTGCTTATTATCGACACCCAATGTTGCTTTTGCGAGATTACTCGCACAGATTATCAGGCTTCGGGCACATTTTCCCGATCATCTGATTAGGATTTACTTCCAAGACATTTGATGAATATTGCAAATCAGTTGGGATTGATGTTGAACATCCAGTTCCACATGTTCATCCTTATAATGGATTAGCAGAGTCACTTATCAAGCATCTACATGTAATTGCGAGAACTTTATTATTTCGATACAATTACCAATTCCTATATGGAGACATTCTATTCATCTCTGACCCATTGTTTATCATTATTACTTACCATTACAACTTGTAATTGGTCATAGACATGCTCATTTTTAAGATAACTGATCATCAGATAATTATTAATCAGTTACTTCATTATAAGTTGCTATCTCATAAATCCCGGGCGGATGATTGTTCCTAAAGAACGATCTGAGTAAAATGCAACAAATAAATCATCTGATGCATATCATAAGTTTGTAAACCTATTATTTCGAAATGTATTATTCCCAGAAGAGGAAAATAAATTATCAGGATCCTAATGTAAACAAGACTCAAGTTATGAATAAATCCACTTTCTCTAGATCAACTCTATAAGAGTTAGATATATCTAAAGAGACACAAAGTCCCTGAAGTGACTAAATCCATTGAAATAGAAGAAACCTCAATAGAGATTCAAGTATACTGAAATTGAGAAAATTTCTATAAATCATATGAGAGAAATGTGGAGTTATAAAGAAGCAATCATTGATGATGTATTTTTATATACAATAGCGCTACTGAAATTATAAATGATAATTATGAAACTCATAGTATCGATGATTGTAGACAAAGACATGATTGGCCTAAATGGAAAGAATCAATTCAAGCATAATTGACTTCATTAACCAAACGTAAAGTATTTGGACCAATAGTCCAGACGCTTGAAGACGTCAAACCTATTGGATACAAATGGGTTTTTGTACGGAAACGTAATGAGAAAAACGAGGTGGTGCGACATAAGGCACGACTCGTAGCATAGGGTTTCTCATAGAGACCTGGTATTGATTTCAATGAAACGTATTCACCAGTGATGGATACAATTACGTTTCGATTTCTGATAAGTTTGGCTATCTCAGAAAGACTTGAAATACGTCTTATGGACGTAGTAACTGCCTACCTATATGGCTCACTTGATTCAGATATTTATATGAAAATCCCAGAAGGATTTAGAATGCCAGAAGCATACAATTTATATTTGATTAAATTACAAAGGTCCTTATATGTATTAAAGCAATCTGGGCGCATGTGGTACAACCGCCTCAGTGAATATTTGATTAAAGAGGGATATATCAATAATCCCATATACCCATGTGTTTTCATAAAGAAATCAGAATCTGGATTTGCTATTATAGCAGTTTATGTTGATGATATGAATTTGATTGGAACTCATGGAGAACTCCTGAAAACTGCTGAATATTTGAAAAAGGAGTTTGAAATGAAAGACCTGGGAAAGACAAAATATTGTCTCGGTCTGGAGATTGAGCATAAATTAGACGGAACACATAACAGCGTATATTGAAAAGATTTAATATGGATAATGCTCACCCATTAAGTACTCCTATGATTGTTAGAACCCTTGATCCTAAGAAAGATCCATTTCGACCACTAGAAGATGGTGAAAAGATATTTGGTCCTGAAGTACCATATCTTAATGCAATTGGTGCTTTATTATATCTGGCTCAATGTACTCGACCAGATATCGCATTTTCAGTAAATTTACTTGCTAGATTCAGTTCAGCACCAACTAGAAGGCATTGTAATATGATCAAACATCTTTTTCGTTATCTTCGTTGAACAAAAGATTTAGGATTATTGAAATTCCCTTAAAGCAATAGTGTTTTATACCTAGAGGGGGGGTGAATAGGTATAGTCACAAATTCTTTCAATATTCAAAAATGCGGAATATAAGAATGAAATGAATACTTGAAATGATATAACAATTGTATAATATGAATCAATTCATGTAAGCATCAATATACAAAAGAATCAATACAAGTGAACATATGGAAAATAAAGAAATATAAAACGAAAATGAGACACAATGTTTTTACGTGGTAAAACCTCAAAGAGGAAACATCCACGGGTTGAATCCACAACCACCGGCAAAGCAAATCCACTATACGAAAAGGACTTACCTATGATATCCACTTCAAGCTATCAAATCTTAACCAACCCCCGGGCTAGTGAATCACTAAGCCTACTCTCTATCCAAGATATGTCCTACACCTCTAGAGAGTAACTCCCTATCCAAGGCTCTCAAGCCTCTAGGAAGATTTCCTTACTTAGCAATCTAGATCACTAGGATCCTAGTCAAGCTACCCAAGCTCAACCATCCGGAGTATGCAACTCCTTGCTAAGACTTTTGCTTAGTTATCTGGATCCTCTTGATCCTAACTAAGGCTTCTTGCTTGGCTATCCGGAAACCTTTCCTAGCCAAGTCTTCAAGCTCAAGACAAAGCTTCACTCACTTTGCAAGAGACTTCAACCTATTACAAGGCAATGATCCAGGTGATGCAAATGATGCAAATCACAAACAAATAAAGCAAGATGATCAATCAAGCTCTATGAACATGCTTAGAGATATTCTAGAATATGCTTTCAACACACAATCACAAAATCTATCTAGAAATCAAAGCATGTGAATCAATAAGAACAATGTATGAATATTCAATATATCACACTAAAAACCTAGTTTTTAGATCATGAAATTAAACCTAGAAATGTCATAAAGCACATCACATATACCATTTCTAGAATCAATTTTAAGTTTAATCAAGTTTAGCAAATATATGTTCAAGAGAAATCACAAAGCTAAAACTCAATTACCAAATGATCAACCACCCCTAGAATATGTTCTAACATCATTCTAAACATAAATAATCTATCAAATTGAAAGATTAAAGTGCAGATCAAAAGATGAAGTGAGAAGAAGAAGTTTAACATACAATGATGAAACTCGGACTGAATAACAGCTTGCTGTAAACAATCACAAATTCAAATGACTCTGAAAATACTTGGGGTTTATAGCTCTCTTCAAGACCAACAATTTTGGTTTTTGGATCACTCAATTTCAAGTTCGTATGAGAGAGTTATAATCAAAATAAGAAAACAAAAATCTTGAAGAAATCTTCAAAAATTTCGTTTTGGTGTTCTTCAAGTTCTTCGAAAATGGAGGGAATGAAGGAGTTTTAAAAGCTTTCAAGAAAGAGAAGCTTCAAGCGAATTAGAGGCTGCCACCTCACATTCCCATGTGGGGCGCGTGTGGCCCACAGGACCAGAGGGCTGCTCTGGCCGTGGGTCCCACGGGCTCCACACGTGGTGGCCAAGGCGTGGCCTTTGGCCATGCAAATCCCTCTCGCGCACCTCCCATGTTATTCGACCGTATTTGGGCCTTCGAACTCCGAATTCAAATCCGTTTTCAGATTATGAACCGTGACTTCCTCATGCACAATAACAAATATGAAACTTTGACAAAAGGTTGAGAATTCATCTCGGAAAGTGACGATGAAGACAACTCAACAAATGAGAATGCAAAGTAGCATAACTACATCGTATGGACTCGAAACTTAATGAATGAGTAACTGAAATGATCAGAACTCAATAAGGAATCAAATAAGATCATGTTCAAGTCCAAAACATAAGAAACACAAACAAATAAACACTATGCAATACAAGCATGCCATATCTAAGTGATAGTGAGAAAACATGCAATTCTACAAGATTGTCAACAGTGAGATAAATGCATGTGCATACTAAATATGTGTGAAAGTGTTATACCAAATGTTTGAACAATGATGCAGGGACACACATGTATGAATTGTGTGTGTGTGCGCTTACGCCTTGCAAGAGGAAGAAGAATATTGATACCTTAGCATCCAAGTATGCAATGTTCCCCTTGAAGACGATATTTGCACAAGATGTTGCTTCTTCACCTTTGAGGCTCCTTTCTTCCAAGAAACACCTAAGCAACTACTAATACAAATATATAGAGTTTTGCAATGGAATCAAGCCAATACAAATAAAGGATCTTACAATTATATTTTTCAAAATCTAACGACTTTTTAGGTTTACTTGGTTATACTGATACCGGATATTTATCTGATCCCTATAAAGCTCGTTCACAAACGAGGTATGTTTTTACCTATAATGGCACAATAATCTTCTGGCGCTCCACAAAGCAAACTATCGTTGCTACATCATATAATCATTCTGAGATCCTTGCACTTCATGAAGCAAGCCGAGAATGCGTGTGGCTAAGGTCAGTAATTTCTCATATTCAAAATACATGTGGATTTTCATTATCTGCAGGAATGCCGACACTGATATTTGAAGATAATGCGGCTTGTATCGCTCAAGTTAGAGATTGATATATCAAAGGAGACAGAACCAAACATATTTCTCTAAAATTCTTCTATACTCATAAACTTCAGCAGAGCCGACAAATTAATGTTAAACATATACAAATAATCTGGCAGATTTGTTTACCAAAGTATTGCCTACATCAAATTTTGAGAAACTGGTATATGGAATTGTCATGCGTCGTTTTTGTAAATTACAGGATTAATATTGAAGTTTCATTCAGGGGGAGCAAAATTTTGAATTGACATATGTGTAATGTACTCTTTTTCCTTTTATCAGATTTTGTCCCACTGGGTTTTACCGGAAAGGTTTTAATGAGGCAGTTCTGAACACATCCACACCACTTGATCCAGAAGATGATTGTATATATTTTGCTAAGGTTTTTGTCCCACTAGGTTTTTCCTAACAAATTAAAATACAAATGGTGGAATCCAAGGGGGAGTGTTATGAATATATGTGGTGGCTTCCACCATGATGCATGACATGGCAAGTGGCATAAAATTGGTATTTGGTTTTAAGACGTGTCACATGGTGGCATAATTTGTGTGGAAAATTACAATACCCTTGTTTGTTTGCCTATATAATGGCCTTTGTATTATTAAGCAACTGATACATTTTTTTATACACTAATATATTGTGTTATTCTACCTCTAATCTCTCTCTCGTCTCTATCTCTCTTGTTTCTTTATTCTATTTTATCATTTATTAGTTTATATATTATTCATGTTCTTTATCTCTTCTTCTATTCATGGATTTATATATCTATTCTTTTATTAATTTACAACAAATATTAAATTATCTTAAAAAATAATTATAACATTAAATAAAAATAAAATTATAATGTTATTTTAACAACAATAGCTTTGAATATACTGCTTAATTTGAAATAAAAAATATTATTAATAATGATATTAAAAATGAGATAATATTAAATTATTTTAAGAAATGATAATAATAACCTAATTAAATAAAAATGAAATTATATAATGTTATTTTAACAACAATAATCTTGAATAGACTAATTAATTTGAAATTAAAAATATTAAAGAATAAGTTAGCTTGTATTAAATCTTAAATTATTAATTATTAGATTATTAAATAAAAATTAAAAATTAAATATCATTTTAAATCAAAAATTTAATATTTATTAAATAATTTCAAACTATATTGTTACTAGACTTGTATTAAATTATGAATTAAGTTTGTAATTTATTATGCATCGTATCATTTTTATTAAGTTTTAAAATAATATTATACAATACGATTATGCATTTATGCTCCAAACAAGCTGCAACTTAATATTGCATTGTACCTCATATCACCAAACATGTTTTAGTATTAAGGATAATCCTCTACTGTTTAATAAATTACAATACATTTCAGCCTAATTAAATACAATACATTGAATATTAAAAAAAAAAAAAAAAACAATACATTGTAACACACCAAAAATATTTACGTAATAGAAATCACAATGGAGTACAGAAGCATGCTAGTATGCTACTAATAATTAAGATTAATAAAATAAATAAATACATATATTTTGAAGTAAAATAAACATATATTCTTGAAAATATAAATTTTTATTTTAAAACATAATTGTTATAATCATTTAACAATATAAGTGACACGTAAAGAGTTACCTTATCATGCACTCATGCAGGTTGGGGAATGGGACAGACTTGAAATCAGTAACGGAACTTAGTGAGCAGGCCCACACTAGCCCTCTTAAAAAGAAAAAAGAAAATAATTAGTAACAAAATTAAAGTATTATTTTTATTTCCAAATCAAAGCAAAGACAGACAAAGTTATTTGTTTTGTAATAATTATTCTCTATTTGTGATTTGTTCATTTCTTTTTCTTCCTTCTATAATAACGATTCTCTCTTATTCTCCAAATTTACTCAATTTGTTTGTCGACATAAACAATTGGTCCTCAAACTAAATATAATTGTGTGAATAATATAGATTTAAATATTATATTTTGTTATGAAATTTTAGGTTGACTATAAAATTTTTTTTAGTTTATGGTATTTTAGGGGTAATCCAATTATTAGTTAATATGATTTTAAATTTACAAAGTAACAATATTATTTAATGAATTTTTGGTTGGTATTGTTTTGGTTGAAATTTAGTTGCATGCTTTTTTGTGTTGGATTTTTGTATTTGATTGTATTTGCATTATATGTTTCTTTTATAATTTGTTTTGACTAAAAAAATAAATAAATAAATAAACATTTGTTAAGGTATTTATGTATAATATACATTTTACAAGGTAAACATTGCTATGTTCTTTTAATTAGTTATATCTTTATTTTTAATTAATAAAATTATCCCATATTGTTGATGTTCAATCAAAAAATATTTCAGTCCACCCTCATGTTTAATTTGGGTTACATCTCAGCTCGAACTCACAACCTCATGGTGTAAGTATGAGAGACAAACCACTAGGCCAACCTCATATTATTTCAATGTAAATGTGATTTACCAACCAAATTTGCTAGCAAACATGTAAATACGAGCGTGCATTATATATATATATATAAAAATATAGTCCCGATCTAGTCAATTAAAGTATTATTTTTATTTCCGAATCAAAGCAAAGACAGACAAAGTTATTTGTTTTATAATAATTATTCTCTATTTGTGATTTGTTCATTTCTTTTTCTTCCTTCTATAATAACGATTCTCTATGATTCTCCAAATTTACTCAATTTGTTTGTTGATATAAACAATTGGTCTTCAAACTAAATATATTTGTGTGAATATTATAGATTTAAATATTTTATTTTGTTATGAAATTTTAGGTCTACTATAATTTTTATTTATTTTTAGTTTATGGTATTTTAGGGATAATCCAATTATTAGTTAATATGATTTTACATTTACAAAGTAACGATATTGTTTAATGAATTTTTGGTTGGTATTGTTTTGGTTGAAATTTAGTTGCATGCTTTTTTGTGTTATTGAAATCTTAGATCAAAACACTATGTATATTTTTGTATTTGATTGTATTTACATTATATGTTTCTTTTATAATTTGTTTTGACTTCAAAAAAAAAAAAACATTTGTTAAGGTATTTATGTATAATATACATTTTACAAGGTAAATATCGCTATGTTCTTCTAATTAGTTGTATCTTTATTTTTTATTAATAAAATTATCCCATATTGTTGATGTTTAATCAAAAAATATTTCAGTCTACCCAGATGTTTAATTTGGGTTACGTCTCAGCTCAAACTCACAACCTCATGGTGTAAGTGTAAGAGAAACCATTGGGCTAACATCGTATTGTTTCAATGTAAATGTGATTTACAAACCAAATTTGCAAGCAAACATGTAAATATGAACATGCACTACATATATACCCCACATGCAGTGATAACGATTTGAACTTGAAACACCCAAGTCTTTCACTATCTCCAATTTGACTCCTAAGTGCCAATTAAATCATTACAACATCGTGGATGCCTCACCACAAACCCATTAAGTGATACCCCACACTTGAATTTACTATCTCAACACTCAACAAGTGATTCACACACTCAAATATAGAATAAAATGATCATAAGAACAAATCAAACTCTCTCAAAAAGTATGAATGAAAATCTAAGCTCGCAAATATGTAAGATTATACTTCAAATATATATATATATATATGTGTGTGTGTGTTTGATTATGTAATAATGGAAGTCTTGGTTCAACAACGCTTAAAACACTTCATTTGCATGTTAAATACCCCTTTTAGGCTTTTAGAAGTGCTGTTTGGATGACCCAAAACTTTTATTTATAGGTGGGCAAAAGTTGTCATTAGAAAATTTGAAATCCTGAAACCAGTAAACTAGTAATCTAAAAACAAGCCAAGCCGATAAATCGGTTTAGGTAAATAGGTAAATCAGTTTGCTTATGTTTTGGATAAATCAGGCAAATAGCTAAAATTGATAAAATTTCCCATATTTAGCCTTTAATGATTTTTAGGCTGAATTTTTAAGTTTTTATGACAAATTTAAATCCCAACCAATCCAAATATGGTCTAAGAATGTTTAGAATTATAAGACAAACATGATAAAATGATCTTATAGTTATACAACCCAACAAATTAACCCAAAATTCAACTAAAATGATGTGACAGTATCATCACCACACAAATTATAGAATGATGGAGTGAATGATATGACAAGGACAAATCACTTGTCATATCATTTGAGTTGGGTTTAGAGTTAATTTTTTAGGTCGACTAGTATTAGTGTATATTAAAATAACAACCCTAAAACCAAATTTTTTACTTTTTTTTTTTTTTAAAGGACAATCTTCTTTACTTTAAACTTTAATACAATCATTTATTTAATATGCAAAGGGTTGATGTTTGCTTCTCCATACATATAAAGGGATGTCTTCAAAGTGTAATAGCACTCATTTAAAACGTGGTCAAGTAAGGGTGGACACTTTCAACCCAACTCGAACCGATTCCATCGGGTAGGCCGGAAATAAATGGCAAAATCTGGTTATTTAAATATAAATGATCTTATCTACGGTCGGATTGGGTTATACACCTAATTTTGATAAGCCGACTTGAAATTCTTTTAATATAAAAAGAAAAAAAAATAATAAGAAAACCCTAATCTTAAAATTCATTCGGCCACTAGCCCACCATCAGACATCACCATTCACTATCGTGACTTCCAAATCTCCGCCTCTATCATTTCCCACCGATTTCATCTTACTCATCTTTTGTTTACGGTAGCCGTCAGCCGGCACCGCTCAAATACCATCCAAGCTATTGCATTCAACGCCAACGTTGTTGTCCTCTCCGCCACGCTGCTAAGCATCGTTGTCCAGTAACTTTTCTCCTTGAGATATTGTTCATTGATGAGAAAATTAAAGATTGATTTAATTTTTGGGATTGATATTTGATGATTTTAAAAAGAATAATTTTATTTCTATTTATTAATAGTCTTTAATTCAACTTTTGATTTTTGAATTATTGCTTGATATTGTTATTGCTCCAACTTTGAATCATATCCGTTGAATTTGATAGTATATTGAAAATACAAAATTGTGTTGGGGGTTGCCCCAAACTCGACTCGTGACCTGAATAAGTTTTCCGGGGGGGGGGGAGGTGGTGTTTTGACAATGGATTGGACTCGCCCCAAACTCGAAATCTGTTTTTTTCAAACTCGACTCATGACTCGAATTAATTTTCAATTTTCGCCCCCAAACCCAATCCGATTAGGGCAGGGGTGCCCTAAACCCCTAAACCCGACCCAAATGACCCAATTCGTTTTATCCCAAAAAAAATTAAAAAAAAAAATCTCAAACCATTAAATATACAAATTATTTTACCATATGATTGAATTTTAGGATATTGACTTAAATTTTAACATTAAATTAATATATATATATATAATGAGTCTTTCATGAGGGATCTTTAATTTTAATTTCTGTAAGGACCATGATGAAAACACATTGATTTTAATGAATTTTAATCTAAATTTTTGTGTGGATGATGAGTTCAATGAAATCTATATATGAACAAAATTTGAGAATTTTTCGAGCACTATAACTATTTATCCAAAATTTGTTAAATATGAAGGCATTGGAAAATAGGTGAAATATAGGAAAATTCAAGAAAAATAGTTCTGGTGTTTGAAAAATTCTCAAATATTTTTCATTGGTAGATTTTAATGGACTCATTATCCACACACAAAAAAAAAAAAAAAAAAAATCAGATAAAAATTCATTAAAATCGATGTATTTTTATCAAGGTCCTTACCGAAATTAAAATAAGGGATCCCTCATAATAAGAGATTCATTATATATATACCCAAAAAAAAAAAAATTCTTTTTTTATTGGAAATTAAGTTGGAGTTTCGTTATTATATATTATATTTAGATTAAATATATATATATATTTACAGCTTATAGCTTTCAAATGATTTTGACCTGTGAAATTCATTAAGTTTAGTTGAAAATTTAGTAACTTCCCAAGAATAATAATAAGTAGCAGACTGATTCAGATAAATAAATTTGGTGATACCCAATTTGGTCTTCGATGCATGATATTGTCTTACTTGCCCATATGCATCACCCATATAAGAAAAAAAAAATTGAAGTTTAATATTTTAAAAAATAATAAATTTATAATCATATCAATGAATTTATCTTTAAGATGTAAGCACATAAAACACATAGCATATTTGTCCCGAAGATAATTTATAATCATGTCAATGAATCTATCTTTCACATTCTTGTTCTTGTATCCATTTGGATAGATAGATAATTTCTTAAGTTAATTGCATGTTGAACTGTGTAAGATAGAGAATATATTTACAAAATAAAATACTTTTAATTATATAACTTACTTCCAATACTTTCAATAGAGTAATGCTACATTGCCCAAATCTGGTGTCCAAATCTGGTGCCCAAATGATGTGGCAATAATGTTGATCATTCATTTAAATTGTATTAAATTTGCATGATTTAATTGAATGGTCTACATTGTTGCCACATCATTTGGGCACCAGATTTTGGCATCAAATTTGGGCAATGTAGCATTACTCCTTTCAATAATACCAAAAGTTCTTTGGAACAAGTTATTAAAATTACAAAATTAATGGAAAATGCAAACAATTGATTATTATAAATAAAACAACCTTGAGAGTATAGATATTTTGATAATAAAGCTTTTTTATGGTTTTTTTTTTTTTTTTTTTTTCATTTTCATTTTCTTGCACCAAACTTTCTGATTACGCCTCTTGCACACTTATTCTTAAAATATAATTAATAGTGTATATATTTAATCATATATATATATATATATATGTGTATATATATATATATAAAGTGCATAAATCTTGACTCTTGGATTATGATTGTTTAAATGGTATATATCCGGAGTCCGGGTACCCTGGTTTTGACAGTTCAGATATTCACTCTGGAAAAACCTAGATTTTACAATCCAAGTATTTGGACTGGAAATACCTAGCCAGGTATCCGGGTATCCATACCCGGATTTTACCCGGGTTCTAATTTTTTTTTTTCAATTTTTATAACATAAATTTAAAACCGTTTATCCCCTTAATTTTTCTATAACCAGTCTTCTTTAGGGAATATACCCAAAAAAAATTTAAAGAATTTAATTTCTTTCTAAACTTAACTTTTCTGTTTTCTTTTCTTTTTAGTTTGAATGATGCTATTGGCAACCCACTAATGATCTAATAATGCCCCATTTTTTAAATTCAAAAATTTATTTGATTTCTTTACAAAACCACATTTTATATTTTTTTTTTTCCAAATTTAACTCACCCCATAAAAAACTGCTCTCTCTCTCTCTCTCTATATATATAAAAATTTTACGATTTGTTGGGTTTTTAAAAGTCATTATTGTAATTCATTTATTTTAATTGTATTAGATTTGAGCACCATATTTAAGTAAAGTAGAATTATTCTTAAAAATTTAACCTTTTTGTTAAAATTATTTTTAAATACGATAAAGAAGAATATGGAAAAAAAATTATAAAAGAATATATTTTATAGTTTGCTGAGTCTTAAAAAGTTTGATTTTTTATTTTTGTTAAGGTGATTTTTTTTTAAACGATATAATCTCTCTCTCTCTCTCCCAATTGGTGTTTAAAAGCATATAATCTAATCTCTCTCATCTCTCCCCCTGGACCCCCTCCCATTTCTCTACCAATAAGTGTTTGTATTGTTTTCATTTTAACCATTGTTTTTGTTTTTAATTTTTTTTTAAAAACCCAACAAAATCTAAAATTTAGATAGAGAGAGAGAGAGAGAGAGAGAGAGAGAGAGAGAGAGAGAGAGAGCATTTTTTTATAGAGTGAGTTAAGTTTGGAGGATAAATAAAAAGGGTAGTTTTGGAAAGAAATCAAATAAATTTTTTAATTTTAAAAAATGGAGCATTATTAGATCATTAGTGGGTTGCCAATAACACCACTTTTTACGAGGGTGTATTCAATTAAAATTTCAAATGACTTTTAAAATTTTTTTTTAAAGTAAATGACTTTTGTAGACTTTATGGATTTTTAATAACTTCTATAGATTTTATAAAAGTATGAAAGACTGTCATAGACTTTTATATACATTCATTTTAAAGACTTTTAAAAACTTTGATGAACTTTTAAAGACAATCGATAGACTTACGTTGACCTTGACATCTAAAAATAATACTTACTTTGTTGTAATGTAAAAGAATGTCATACTAAGGAGCATATGTTTCTAAAATACCAAATAACTTCTCATAGATCTGCGTAGTTGATAGCAAGCAACAAATTGATACGAATCATACCAATTTTTTTTTTAGAACTGCAAGCTTTAATAAAAACAAAGCAACAACAAACAAAACATACAACAACCTTCAGACGGGAAAGGCAAAAGCAGGCTACAGCCAGCACCTACACACACACTAGAAAGACAAACAGAAGCCCACAAAAACATAACAGAGTAGCGACAACCCAAGACCAAATTCTTAAAGAGATTAGGTTGCTAAAAAATCTTTCCATGTACAAATTCAGTTCCATAGAAGTAAGTGACTACAACCAAGGTAGAGTTATTGAGCAAAGGTAATTGATCGGTTTCCTGTGATTTTTATGTTAACCAACAATCATTACAGAAGTCGGTATCCAACAAAGCAATAGCCTTCAAGTTTGGTTGCTCATATATCTCTAAAAAATCATACATTGTCAACCAGTTAAATAGATAAACAAAATACATAAATTATGACACACACACACACACACACACACACACACAAACATATGAGTCACCTCAATTAGATAAATAGATAAACAAAATACCAAGTTTTTTTAAAAACATTTCATTACTATCAACAATGTCTTCGATGAAAAAAAAAATCTCTAATGTTCATCATTATCAATATGTCCAACATCACTCCATATATCAGCAGTTATAGCAGTCCTCCATGCATTAACATTCTCTCTTTGTTGTTCCTGAGTCTCAAAAAAGGGTTCAAAATCTTCCTCTTGATTAACTAATAATGATGAAGCTTCATCATCTAGTTCAATTGGAAATTCATCGGAACGACACTCCTTGCAAAGGAAGTTGTGTAATCCTGCACAAGCTAACACTAGCTCTGCCTGTGTACTATATGGAAATGGAGGAGTTGTTTTGAAAATTGTGAACCGCGATTTAAATATACCAAAAATCCTCTCAACTACGTTCCTCAAGGAAGCATGTCGAAGATTGAATAACTCGTTTGCATTTTCTAGGTCACGACCTTGACCAGCAAAATCTTGAAGATGATAGGAGACACCTCGAATAGGAGCTAAGAACTGGCGTCGATTTGGAAATCCACAATCTACCAACAAATATTTGTCTGAACATATGATACTTATACAAATAGTAAGCAATGTATAACCTTTATAACAAAATCAATTAAATGGCAATAATAATAATAATAATAATAATAATAATAAGTGCCAATAATAATATTAAAAAAACATACCATGTGGCACTTTAAGTCCGTTACTCCTTGATAAAGCATCATTTAACACTTTTGAATTATGTGCAGATCCCTCCCATTCACTAAGCACATATATGAATTCCAAATCAAAGTTACAAGTAGCTAAAACATTTTGTGAAATTATCCCGTGTCAATTACGATAACTGTTTTTATCACATCCAATTACACTTGCCAGAATATGGGTGTCATCAATAGCTCCAATGCAATCCTGAAATTTAAAAATAATAATAAATTAGAATAATAATAATAATAATAAATAAATAAATAAATAAAGCTTCATAAAAAAAAAAATTGTCACTTGCTTTAAAGTAAGGGTAAAATCTTGTGTTTTCCCTTATTTTTTCCGGTGCTATGGATCAAGGTTTGACCATCATATTTACTGCAATTGTGTTTAATGCCTTCAAAATCTTGTTGAAACTTCGGCTAGTACTGAAATGTGTTCAACTAAATGTTTTACGAATTAAGCAATATTGAGAATTGTGACCGACAGTGAGTAAAAATATTGCAAGCATTTCTTCAACACAAATAAACCTCGTATCCTGTAAAAATGTTTTTTCTCTGATGATGTTGCATAACTTTATAAACACATTAGGATACATTCTATAAATTTGTCGAAAGTGTGCTAGTTCTTCATTTAAGATTTTATGCATATAATCATATCCACCTCTAGTTATTGGTCGCCTAGTAGGGGACGTTGGACACGTTCACGACGCATCCCATTTAGCACATAGAGAATTGCTTGAATTGCCATCAATAAAAACTTAATGATTTCATACAATTCTTCTTCCATCTCCTCTTCTTCTTCCATTTCTTCTTCCTCTACATCATCTTCATGCATGTTGGAATAAGACATTATATATAAATGGAACCACCTGAATGAAAAAAAAAAAAACAATAGAACAATCAATATTACACATACTTATATACTGAAAACATTGCTCTAGGTTATCGGAATAAATTAATGGTCACTACATTTCAAAGTTAAGACAAACTATCACTTGATACACCACCATATGATTTAAAAGTGGAGCACTATCAGCATATGATTTCAATGGTCACTATTTTTTTTTCCTTGATATGTTTAATACTAAACTGGTTTTTGATTATTGCTTCTATTATCTTGATGGAGGAAACAAGAATGAACATGCAAATTATATATATTAACTGTGTAAAACACAAATATATATATATATATAATTTTTTTTGAGAAAAGAACATTCATATCTCAACTGTGAATCATCAATTTATTTAAAACTCTACGGTGACAAAATGCAGATTTCTAGAATGGTAACAATATCAACACAAACAATTACATTTTTTTTAAAAGGCTAATTTATTCAAAAGAGCTAAACAAACAGTAAAATAGGAAACGAACGAAACAAACAACCCGGCAACAAAGAGCCATTGCGCAGATAAAAAAACAAAAGCGAACAGTAGCAAAAAGCACAACAACAGGAGCCCCCAACGCAATCACTCTATGCAATTGACCAACAAACAGTTCTTAAGCCTTGCTCTACTCTACACGTAATCACTCTCCTAAGCAAACATATAAATATTTTTAAGGAAAATAAAATAATGGCACGAAACTCATAATACATAATTATTCATCAAATTAATTGAGGATGAAAACCCTAAATTCTCTAACACAAATTAATGACAGAGGGGAATTACCTAGAAATCAACGACGAGATCAGCTGTAGACAATAGGGTTGAATGGAAGGTTTGGCTTTCTCCGATCTTGAAACGTTATTTTTTTTTTCCAGAAAAGTGATGGGTTTTTTCTTCTCAAATAAAAAGTCTTCAAAAGTTTCTTGGGAAAGTGGAAGAGAATTTGTGAGGTTTGGTATTTATACATCTAACCCAAAAGTCTACAAAAATCATTGATCGTATGAATTCCATAAAAGTCATTAACATTTTGAATACCTCTAAACTTTTATGGACTTGTAAAAAATTTTGATTGAACACACCATGATTTTTATAGACTTTTTAAAAGTCTATAAAAGTTTATATTGAATAATCCATGACTTTTAAAGAGCCTTTAAAAGTTTGTGTTGAATACACCTAAACTTTTCAAGTCATTAAAAGTCCTAATCTAATACACCCCCCTTAGTTTTTTCAGAATGTATTAAATATGCATTCAATACACTATAATTATTTTCGGAATAAATGTTTTTCAATTTTAATTATTATTATAAATGATATTAAATATTTTTTAAAATAAATTAAAATATCAAATTAATGGTAATCCATGTTTTTTAAAAAGAATTAATGGTAAATTTTACAAACATATAAACGTCAATATATTAATAATAACATACCAAAAAATTTAAAATAATATTCTTAATAAAATATTAATGGTAACAAATTAAAAACATTAATTATTGCATTCAATTTAATAGATTCTATTTTTAAAATGTATGAAATTCATTCTTAATTTATTTATAAATGGTAAGAAATAAATAATTTTTTTCAATACTACAAAAATAACTCCACTACTATTTGAATCTCCATAAAAGTCTTCTCTAGCTACTTTTTTTTTTCTTTTAAACTCTCATTTTTTTTTTTATATAGAAACACGTGATATTACCCTAATCATTTTTAACTCCACTACTATTTGTATCAAATTGTGAGAATATGATTGAAGAAAAACATTGATGATAAATGATTCACAAATATTTTACTTCTAGTAATGTTGATATCTTAGTAGAGATTTGAGATTTTTTTTGTGTAAATTTTTTGGAAGAATGGTAAAGAAAGGTTTGTAATAATTAGTGTTTTTAAAGTGTTACCATTAATATTTGATTAAAACTTATTATTTTAATTTTACCATTTTTATTTTTTTTGACAACTGCACCAAGCAACAAAGGCACTAGCGCCCAGAAAAAAGGAAAAAACACCCCAAACAGAGGGGAAAAATATAGACAACATCAAATTGACACAAGCAGAACCAAACTATGACATCATATCGGCATTCACCAAATCCCTAACATTAGTAGGGATCGTCTACATTCAATACATATCCTCCCTGAAGTTCGCACCCGTTTTGGCCAAACACTAAGCAACCCGATTCACATCTTTAGAAATAGCCATAAATTTCATCCCCTTATTGTGCTTTCTCAAATCTGCAATTTCCTCCAAAATGTGGCCATAATTTGCCCCAAAAAAAGACCCGTTCAGAATACGATTCACCACCACCGCCTTATCAGTTTCAAACACACAAGGGCTAAGACCAAAATCCAAACTAAACAAAATTCCCTTGTACACAACCATAATGCCAGCAGCTGTGACTAGAGATGCACATTTGGGGAATGGGGATGGATATAGGTCCCCCCATCCCCATCCCCACTTTCCAGACCCTTCCCCCATAACCCCCATCTCCACCCCCCCCCCCCCCCCCCCAATTTCCCCATTTGGGGAAAATAGGGATGGAAAATTTTGGGGGGACCTATATCCGTCCCTATCCCTAATTCCCCACTTTCCCTATTTTCCACCGTTTCCCCTGTTCCCTCATTTCCCTATTTGACTAAAAATTACAAATTAAACTAAAAAAACAAACATTCCATTACAAATACAAAATAAAATTCATTAGTGCATTTTATATAAAATGTGTATATATACTTAGGGAGTTAGGATTTTCAAAGAATAAAAAAAAAAATTAATATATATTATAATTATATTTATATATGTTTGGGGGAAATGGGGAAATGGGGATAAGGAAGGGTCCCCCTATCCCCATCCCCATTTCAATTTGTGGATGATTTTCATCCCCATCCCTCATCATTTCCCCATTTTTCCAAAAAAAAAAAAAAAAAATCCCCAAATGGGGATGGGGACGCAGGGAATTGGGGCCCCGGGGAAAAATGTGCATCTCTAGCCGTGTCATCCAAAATAGCATCAATGATCTGAACACAAGAGGCCATAACTGCCCTATCACGATTCCGAATAGCAATATCAATGCCAATTTTATTTTTTCCACCCAAACCAACCATAACACTACAGTTAACTTTGTAGTAACCAGAATCTTGAGGTTTCCAATGCAAATGAATCCTGTTACCAGACTCCTCTCTCAAATTCGGCTCCATTATGGGGGTCTCATAAGCCTTCACAAAATTGCTGCTTCAAAGAAACACATTCGGGTAGAACTAGTTTCCTCCACCATAACAAATGCATTACGGAGGCTCCCAATCTCCAGCAAATAATACAAAAGAGTTTCATGTCCTACACATTTTTAGTATGTTTGACCATATGAATAATGAGATCAAAGAAACCCTTATTCCTTTTAAATGTCATCGCTTTCTTTGTTGCCCACTCTCTGCATACCACTTTCAAATTATAGCACATCCACAAAGCATGCACAATGGACTCTTCAGCCCGTTTGCACATAGGATAAATACAGTTCACCTCCAAACCCCTCCTACTAAGGTTCACTAGAGTAGGAACCCAGTCATAGCATGTCCTCCATATAAAAATCTTGATATTCAGAGGCATTTTTAGCTCCCATAATACCTTCCACCAATGCCTACCATTAGAAGTATTAGAATGGCTAGCCTTATCCTCCATTTCTTTACCTAGCCAGTAGCCGCTTTTGACAGAATACACACCAGTTGCTTCAAACTGCCATATAATTGAATCGTTGTTGTTTTTCGCACCCACCAAAATTTTCAAAATGGCTTCAACATCACCAGCCAAGAAATTATCATTAAGTTTTCAAATATTCCATCCACCAGAAGGCAAAAAAAAATGGCATTAACTGTGGCATTTGCATCCAGATTAGGGGCAGACATAATTTTGTAATTCCAAGGTCTTGGCACCCAATTGTCTTTATAAATCCTAATGGACGAATCATCCCCCACCCTCCAATGCAAACTTTTTTCAATAATTCCCTTACCTCACAATAAGTTGTTCAATATGTAGGATCCTGATGCCTTTTTTTAGGCCTCCATGAAATTACAGTTGGGGAAATAACAACCCTTTAAAGTTCTCGATGCCAAAGAGTCAGGGTTTTTGATGGTTCTCCACACTTGCTTAGCTAGGAGCACCCTATTAAACACCTCAAGATCACGAAAACCCAAACCCCCATCCTTCTTGAGATTACATAAGCGTTTCTATGTACACCAATGAATCTTTCTGTTTTTCTTAATTCCCCACCACCCCCCGGGTCCTCCATGAAATTGTAGTTAGGGAAATAATAGCCCTTTAAAGTTCTTGATGTCAAAGAGTCAGGGTTTTTGATGGTTCTCCATACTTGCTTAGCTAGGAGCACTATAATAAACACCTCAAGATCAAGAAAACCCAAACCCCTATCCTTCTTGGGATTACATAAGTGTTTCCATGTACACCAATGAATCTTTCTGTTTTTCTCATCCCCCCTCCCCCCAACCACCACCACCACCACCACCACCACCTGGCACATAGCCATTGTATCTCGATAATCAAACCTTTAGGAAGCCTAAAAAACCCATATCGTAGGTTGAAATGGATTGAATCATTGCTTTAACCATCACCTCTTTTCCGCCTATAAATAAGAATTTCTCACCTTACCCTATAATTTTGTTCCAAACCCTGTCCACAATGTTAGTGAATATCCTTTACTTGTTTCTACTAGAAAAGCAAGGCGATCCCAGATAGGTCTCATGTCAATCAACCTTGTTAACACCAACTACGGAGGCAAGTCTATAACCCGAACTCTCAGTCATAGAGGGGCTAAAACACATGGCAGACTTATTGTAGTTAACCATTTGCCCAGAAGCACGAGAATAAGTCTTTAAAACATTACAATCTCTTTGCATTTCTTATTATTTGCCTTAGTGAAAAGTAGGTTGTCGTTAGCAAAAAAAAGGTGGGTGATAATCAGACCCTTCCTACTGCATTTAAATCCTTAAATGTCCCCACGCTCTTGGGCCTCTCTTATCAGACTTGATAATCCTTCAGCACATATTATGAACAAATATGGGGATAAAGGGTCCCCCCTGCCTCAAACCTCTAGTAGGAGTAATGTTACCAAAAATTTTACAATTAAGGTTAAAAGAATAGGTAACCGTCGAAACACAATCCATAATCAACCTAACCTAGCTGTCTGAAAAGCCCATTTTAATCATCATTTGCATAATGAAGCACCATTCGACCCTATCATAGGCCTTTGACATGTCCAATTTCAGAGCTAAGAACCCATTCTTCCTTTTCCTTTTTTTAACAAGTGTAAGCACTCGAAACCCACAATGGTATTATTAGAGACCATTCGTCTAGGTATGAAGGCACGTTGAGTTTCGAATATAATCTATCCTAAAACCAGGTGATTGGTGATGGCTTTTGCGATAATTTTGTACATAACCATACAAAGACTAATTGGACGGAATTCCATCAAAGAGGATGGTGATTGGTATGTTTTAAAATTTACCATTAATTTCATACAAAACTAATTACCATTATTTTGATATTACAATTTATATTTTAATTTGTTTTGAAAAATATTTATTTATTATCATTTATACGAATAATTAAATTCAAAAACATTTATTTTAGGAAAAAATCACAGTGTATTTAATGCATATTTAATACATTCTAAAAAACAAAAAAGAAAAGATAATAGAAAGGTTAAAATAGAAAGGATAAAAAACAGTAAACAAAAAATTGTTTTAAAAACCTCTAAATACACCCCAATTCACTTGGAAATACCATTTTTATATTTTTTTTCTTTTAGAAAAAAGTTTATTCTAAAAATATTTGTAGAGGTATTCAATTTTTTTTAAAAAAAAAAACTCCATGGAGGTTATTGTCAAGTCTAATGATAAAATAATTTATTTTTCCACACTTATATTTTAAAGACATTCCATCTTTTTTAATATACTTATATTTCTATAATTTTTTTTTTTCATGCGACGCTCTCATAGATGATTCAATATAAAAAAAAAAAAGTTAAAGACCTTTACGAAGTGGATTTATTTTTTATTAGCTTACAAAAATATTTATTTATTACCATTTATAATAAAAAATTATTAGTGAATTTCTTATATTTTTTTTTAAAAAAATTATTAGTGAATTAATGTTTTTAATGTGTTACCATTAATATTTGATGAAATATTATTATTTTAATTTTTTAGTATTAAATTAATATATTACCATTGATATTTTTTTAAAAAATTTACCATTAATTCCATAAAAAAGGAGTACCATTAATTTAGTATTACAATTGATATTTTAATTTGTTTTGAAAAATATATATTTATTACCATTTATAAGAATAATTAAAATTCAAAAAAATTTATTTTTGAATATATTCATCGTGAATTTAATGGATATTTAATACATATTAAAAAACCAAAAAGAAAAAGAAACAAAAAGGTTAAAAACAGAAAAGAAAAAAAAAACTGTAAAAAAATATATATGTAAATTTCATTTTAAAATGGAATATGCATGAGAAGAGAATTTTAGGGTTTATAAATTAAATTTAATGATTTAATTAAAAGCCAAATTATCAATTTTTAATCCCAATAACAGGTGCACTTATCGATTTAAATATAGACACATGTTGAGTAATTTTGACCAACCCAATGTTTTAAATCTATGAGAAATAATATATACAACCGGGGCCCTAAAGTGGAAAAAAGACAAAAAACACATGGCCCCATGTATTTATTACACGGGTCCCACATGTTTTTTTTTCATTTTTTCTACTATGATGCCGCGACCCTGGTTGTACGTAGCATTTCTCTAAATCTATTTAATGCTATATTAAATTTGAATAAATTTCTTTAGAAACATTAAATTAAATTAATAAATAAATATAAAAAATATCATGTGGTGTATTGATTACCACATTTATCTCACTCTCTTATCATTTTCTCAATCTTGTGCCCGTATCTCTTCATTATTTTTTTTACAGATTATTTTCTTATTAATTTTAATTTGTTTATCTCTCAAAACCTCCATATATCTCTCTCTCTCTCTCTCTCGCCTCTTCTCCCCATATATCTTCTCTCTTCCTCTGTATAATCTCTACTCGTTTTTTCATGGTGGTGGGCTTGGTGGCAAGTGGTCGATGATGTGAATTGGTTCACGGCTAGATAAGGTAACTATCGGGGTGGTGGCTGATTGTCGATTCACCTAGCTTCTATATATAATTTTTTTTTTTTTTTTAAAAAAAAAACCAACAAACAACGATTTGAACATTAACAATATACATAGTGATCCTATCAAATTGATATAACAATTTTTGCATAACTCAATGGTGGATGTGCCCTGTCATCTATGTAGCAATTGAGAGTTGCATACTTGGTGTCTAAACCTACCCATAATAATTGGGTAGCTTTTTGTTTCTCTACACAACTTTCATGCTTGCCTTTATATATAAGAATTGTTTGGATAAGATCAAAAGTTATATCTGTTTATTGGTATTGGACACCCAAAAGTTAGAATTGAAAACCCAAAAGTTATCGCCTTCAATTGATGATAGTTAAAACAATTATTATTATTATTTATTACTTCTTTAATATAATTTTTCAATTTATTAAAAAAAAAACAATCAATATTACTAATATAGAAAATAATATAGATTAATGTATTTAAAACTAAAAATTATATCAGTTTATTAGTATTGAACACCCAAAAGTTAGTATTGAAAACCCAAAAGTTACGCCTTCAATTGATGATACTCAAAACAGTTATTATTAGTTATTACTTTTTTAATAGAATATTTCAATTTATTAAAAAAAAAATCAATATTACTAATATAAAAAATTATATAGATTAATGCATTTAAATCTAAAACTCCCTCACAGCGACAAGTGTCAAGTTGAGGTTCCATTTTACTATATTACTAGTTTTCCAACCCAAGCGTTGCATATAATATTTAAACATAATGAACATATAATTTTTCCTTTATTACCTAAGTCATGTTACCTCAATAGGTTATATTTTGTTGTTAGGTGATAGGAATGCTCATACTCCAACCGTTTTTAAATTTTTGAGAGTATATTTACATCTATATAACATAAAGCATACAATTGGAAAAACAAAATGAGCTAAGGGAAGAAAAAAGAAATTCAATAAACCATTATAGTTTAAGAAGTTTGATATTTTTGTAAATAAATTGGAATGTGTTTATGAATGTATATGGAGCTAGAGGTTGAATTACTTTGTTGTAGATATGGATTACCTCCTCCCAAGCATTACCGCCTCTCAAGCATTTCACTTGTTTTCTTATTTTTTCTATTTTTGCTTTCAAAGCTCCAATTTCTTCAAATGTCTCTTATATCAAGATTATAACTTGAATTTTGTCATTTTTTTTAATCATTTGGTTTTCAATTTGGAAATTTGAAATTAAAAATAATAATTAAATTTTGATAATAATTCCAAGCTAACCTTTCTATTCCAGAATTAATTAAAAATAATAATGAACTTTTAATAAAAAAACAATTCAATGAATCAATAGCCAATCCCATTAATTAATAGATAATTTAAATCTATAGAAAATTTTGATAATAATCACAAGCTAACTTTTCGTAGTTCAGAATTAATTAAAAATAATAATAAACTTTTAATAGAAAAAACTAAAAAACTATATAAAAAAAAAAAAAAAACTCTTTCCTATTCAACGGTTCACTAATAATGGTATTGTTAAAATGGTGGAAAATGAAGAGTTATGAGTACCGACATAAGAAACATTTCGGTATTGAGATTATCATGTGATTATTGAATCTTAAAAACCATTGAATCTGGTTGAATCCGGTATTGTTCGTATTAGTGGATATTAGAAAATTAATATTAGAGGATAATGAATTATATATATAGTCATTATATAAAATTTAATACCAAATAATCAACATCGTTAAATTACACCAACAATTTTCTCCGAAGCATGATGCATATATTCAATTCAAGAACAGTTCGTTGAAACACTCATTTTTTAATCTTTTCTATGTATGTTTTAATGTCAATTTTATTATATGGTTTTAAACGGGATCTAGAAATTCAACTTCATTTAAAAATATTTCCTAGAAAGTAAGGAAAAACAAAACAAACAGAATGATAGTATATTAATATCTCAAGTAACGTTCAAAATTGGCCAAATTGAAATTACAATCCCGTTCGAGGAATGTCATTTTCCAACCCCAACCACATTCATTGTAGTCATGTAATATGCATTATTATTTCATTGTTTTGTTTTCGTATAAACGATCTTAAATTATAATTGATATGTATCCTTCTGAAGTAACACTAAGTGACCAAAAAGACATAGGAAACCATACTTTTTTTCTTTTCAATTTTTGTAGATTTAGTGCTGTCAACAGCCAGAGTTTGATAATCAAATTAATATATAATTATATATAAAGAAATTTTATTTCATCACAATGCAACCCAATGTAAATTTCAATGTCAACTTCATCTTCGATATTATTAAAACAGCAACATCCATGCCTACCTCAAGAAAAAAATCACCAAACCAAAATGTATCCTTAGACTCCACCAAAATATCAGACTTGGAATCACTTGCTTTAGATAATATAACGAATTTCACTTTTAAAACCTTACTCTGCAGGAAATGGTTATACATGGATAAATATCCATTGACTGAAATAAATAAGACATTATATTCAGAAGCAATGCCACAAACCTTAATCAAAATGTACTGGTATTTCAATGGCATTATTGGTATGTTGAGGAAGTTCCAGAAACGTAATCAAAATGTAAAATATATTATATATATATATGTTCTCATAAAATTCTGTAATTTTTTTTATAAATAAAACTAAAACAAAAACCTCATTATTACTTATACAAAATACCAGTAGATATTCAATAACATAATTTCAAACCTGGAAACTTATATACATATATGATCATTATATATAAAAAAGAAAAAAAGAAAAAAAGAAGAGTCATTGATTTTTATATATAAGTTACCTCTTCCTCAATTGTCTCTCTCTTTAATCTTTGAAATCTAGTTGCTATAGAAATGACAACAAATTATTCAATCGAGAATTTAAATTTATAGAAAATGGATTGGAAAATGAAGGGTTGTTTAATTTTTATTTATAAATATTATATAATTAATGGAAGGAATATTAATTTATATATATAGGCAAAAGTTGATGATCAGTACTATATGTGCATGAATACGATTGTATAGAAAACTCAAGCGATCGATTAATAATTATGACAATCATAAAAAATAATAGGAATGAGGATGTTTATTAGAGGCTTGCATGTTATGCTTCTTTGGGGTGAAATAAGGGAAATGGAAAGTTATGAATTGAATTCAATTTAAATACAGTACACAATTATAGTGGACATAATAAAAAAAATATGATTTATATATATGATTCCATATATTATTTGTATAGCATTTAAATCTAAAACTCCGTGAAGATGACATGTGGCGCTGTAAAAGTCTATTATTATATATATTAAATACATGAATGTCTAAATGCTTTACTATAATTTGGAATTAATTCACTGTTATATACATGAATGAGTAAGTTGGAATTTAATTGACCTTATTGTTATACACATGATTGATTGCATTTAGGGCTCGTTTGGTGCGCCGCACCGTATTGTATTAGGAGTTTAAAATGTATTAGAACAATACAATACAATGTTTGGTTTATTTTGTACTGTTTACTGTATTGTATTAGCTAATACATTTTAATTGGTCTAATACGGTGGATATCGTATTATCTAATACAGAATTAAAGGTTGTATTAGTTAATACAACATAATACAATCTAATACAAAATATCATCAAACACATGATTGTATAAGAATAATATAGTCTAATACAATACAATCCAATTCAATACAGTCAAATACAATCCAATACAATACAATACAGTATACCAAACGAGCCCTTAAATACAAAGCTCTCATACGGTGATATGTGGTACTGTGAAACTTTAGTATTATATATATATATGATATGATATAGATATAAATATAGATTCATACATAAACTTAAATTTAATAGAACACAACATTTAAGTTTAATAAATTTTAAATTCAAACATAAAATATGATTAGGTAAAGAGACAATGAGATTAGAGATTTGTTTTTCCCTTTATATTTTTATATTTTAAAAAATAATTATATTAATAATGAGTAAAACGGGGTGGGTCAAGGCATAATGAGTTGATTCATACTCGATTCGATAAAAAATTGGGTAAAAAAAGTTTGACCCAAACCCAACTCAAGCTCTGTTTTAAGTGCTCCAAACTAGTCCCAAATGATCAGAGCCCCACCGATTTGGGGCTGGTCGAGGATTTTTGCCGCTCCTAGGGTGAAGTGGTCATACAAGGTTATAGTTTTTATATGTTATTATTGAATATTCGAATATCTAATATATTTAAATTTTTTAATAAAAATATTTTATTTATTCTTCATTTTCTAAATATACGTAATTATTTTTTAAATCTTCTGAAATAAAAAAGAAATCTTTACTTTTAAAAAGTGGAACAACCGGTTCGAATCTCCATTTGATTTGTGACTGGTACGAATCTCCATTTAATGGGTTCGGTTCCCCTCAGCTTTTGAGGGTTTGCATGATACACGGCCCATTTGGGAAAAGAGAACTACTTGGGTGAGACGGGTGCACGTGAGCTCACCTACTTAACACATTCCATGTTACGTGGCGTCCATTTTCATGAAATCAGAAAAGACTCCACGTCACTTGAGGACTTTTGAGTGGAGGGGTACACGTGCGGTTTATCCACAGAAGCTTCTCTAAATCTGTGACTGTAACTCACCATGCTGTCACTGGACACTTTTCCTCGTTTTACTTTCAAATTTTGAATTCAATATCCCAGCTGACATAACCAAATCCAAACCGATTCGAAACCTTTTCCGTTATAACAAAAAGAAACTGAGGGCAAAACCGTCAAATTGGAGTTAAATCACACGCGAGATACCCGAGGCGTGACATAACTACTGGTCTCCATTATGCGTGCGCTTCGATGACCGAGTTACATCAACACAAATCTAAAATCGACTATGATGGACACGTGTAGGGCTGAGATCAGCTTAATCGAGAAAAGTTAGATAATTCGGATGTAGATGATTAGGTTCGTACTTATATGAAGAGACAAAAGAGAGTGGGCTTAAAAACCACTGAAATCGTTTGGTTCCACTTTCACAGAGAGTTTGACTCTTCGTTTAGGGTTTTGTTAGTTTTAAGGTAAAAAATTTGTCTGGAAAACCCTAGGCTTGATTTTGTTTAGCGTTTGTTTTTCACTTCTTTTTTTGTGTTTATTTGTGTGTTTTTGTTTTCAAAATGCTGGTTTTTACTCTCTTGAAAACGATCTAGGTTCGATACTCTGCAATGCTGCTCCTTTTCGCTTTTGTTTCGGGTTAATTTGGAACTTTCTTTTGGTTTTAAGCGTGATCTATGGCTGTTTGTTGTTTGAGAAAAAATAATAATTTTTTGTTCTGTTTAGGTTACTATTAATGGTGATTTTCGTCACTGTAGAGTCTCAGTTTTTACTCTGTGAGTTGAATTTAGTGATTAGTTTGTTTTGAGTTTCAATTTGTTGTGTTGTTTAAGTTTTCTCAGTTTTAATTTCAGTGTTATTGAAGTGTTTTCTGTTTCTGTGTTGGACTGATATAGAAATGTCAAAGCTTTGCTTTTTACAGCTACTGTTTCCTGAACTTTTTTTTTATTTTTTATTTTTTAAATATGATCTTAACTCTTTCTAAATTACTATATATATTATTTATATATATTTTCAGTTATATGTTGTCCTTTTTGCCATTTCTTGAGCGTCTTAGTTTTAATTGATAGTTAATTTAGGATTTAATACAGCCTTGGTAGTGTTTTCTGAAAACTATTTTGGGTCTTTCTGGTTCAAGTTTTAAACCCAGCCGAGAAAAAAAAAGGGGTTCAAGTTGCTTCATTTTTGTATTTGTTTATGTATATATTTATCTCTTACAACCTGGATCTGTGCTTATTTCATAGTGATTTTCTCTTGCTGTGTGCAGAACTCACAAGCTTTGCCTTTCAGCAGTAGACTGTCTTGTATCAGGTAATATTTTGAGTGCATGCTTGCTACTTGTGCTTGCATGTTCTGCTCTTGAATCTCCTTACTATTAGTACCTTCTTCTTATGAGTTTTTCCTTGTTTGTGGTTGCCAATGAGTGTGGGTATGTATATATTTCTTTGTGATTTTTTGTATGGGTTTTCCTTTTGTTTCTGTTTGTACTCATGATTCATGTACTCTATGTGCATCTTATTAGCATTCCTGAGTTCCTAAGGCTTTTGTTGTATTGTTTAAAGTCATACCAGAAAGAACATTGATTTGGGTGTCCTATTTATTTGCCTATCATGAACTTTTGCTTGGTTAGTTGGGAATTTAAGTGGTTATTTCTGTTATGCCTTTACATTTTTTGATGCTGTCTGGGCTTTGGTTATGGAGCTTTCCTCTGTCTTAAAGCTCTAGTTCTGCATGTTTTAAGGTGAATTTTTGGCTCTTTGTCCTGTCATCTTGCATCAGTTACTCTCATAGCATTATTTTTAACTTATCCATCTCACTGTCTAGATGAACTATTAAAGTTCTATAAACATGCAAGCTGAAAAACGGTTTCATCTTTTCCTAGTTTGGATTTTCTAGCATCATCTACGTTCGAGTGATTTTGAGGTTATCTGGGTGTTTGTGGCCCTCTTTTTTTTTTTTTTTTTTTTTTTTCCTTATGCCATTTGCTTGTAGCCTTTTATTTATGACTTTACTTGCAGCTATGCCATGGATGTCACTGGAAACTATATGTAAAATGTCCCCTTCATTTTCTAGCTAGTGCTGGAATTTGTGTTGTTTTATTTGAACTTACATTTGAATCTCCTTACACTTGTATGCCCTCTGTAGGTGATGTGTATTTTGGGCTTTTGACATTATCTTAGGATTATGAATGTTTATAATTTCTTACATCTTACAAGATATACTTGGTTTTACTAAATTTGACTTGACTCCTTACCAAGTTAATGGCTTCTATCACTCTTTTTATTTTTGTTTTTTCTGATTTTGTGCCAAATTTATTTTTGTTTTTTCTGATTTTGTGACATAATTTGGCAAGTGTGCTGTATTACATGGTAACATAGGTAGCTTTTGGTAGATATAAATACCCATGTAATGTTTTCCTATTCAAATGATAGAACACTACATGTCTTCATAGTGCTTTTTCCGTTTGTTTCAATACATGTCTGAATATTCAATGTTAATGTAGATGGATGATTTAGAAGTTTGCTACTTAAACCAAATGTTAGATTATATTCTCGTTTTCCTATGAATTGTTTGCTTTGACAATCACAATTTTTTTTTGCTTTTATTTTTTATTGTCTAACATGTGCATCATTTAATGCTTAGGATATGGATTCCTTTGAGCCTGATGGCAAAGGTTTGCAAGAAGGAAATGGGGAACCGAATGGGAATGGGGCAGCAGATACTTTGCCCCCTCCGCCACCTGTCATCCCACCAGATTTTGTTCCTACGAAATTGGAAACAGAACCAGTTAAGAAAAAGGTTATGAGGGTTCCTATGTCCAGGCGTGGCCTTGGATCCAGAGGGAAGAAGATAACTTTGCTAACTAATCACTTCAAAGTTAATGTTACTAATGTTGAGGGTCACTTCTTCCATTATTCTGTAAGTCCACATTTCCTTTTCTTGATAATATTGTTATGTTTTTGTTTGTTTTGATGAATACATCCCATTCTTACAATCTTTTCTTGGTTTATTTGTTGTTAAATCAGGTTTCCCTTGCTTATGAAGATGGACGTCCTGTTGAAGGAAAGGGTGTTGGAAGAAAAGTTCTTGATAGGGTGCATGAGACTTACAAGACTGAGTTAGATGGAAAAGACTTTGCTTATGATGGGGAGCACAGCTTGTTTACTGTTGGTTCCCTCCCACGCAACAAGCTCGAGTTCACTGTTGTGCTCGAGGATATGCCATCTAACCGGTAAAACAAGCACTCGTTCTGTTGTCACAAGTTTGTTGTTTTAGATTAAAGTCTCAGCAGAATTTTTTGTTTACAGAAACAATGGAAATGCAGCTCCTGATGAGCATGGAAGTCCAAACTCTGACCGGAAGAGAATAAGGCGACCATACCAGTCCAAAACATATCTAGTGGAGATTAGCTTTGCTGCTAAAATTCCAATGCAGGCCATTGCAAATGCACTACGTGGTCAGGAATCTGAAAATTCCCAAGAAGCCTTGAGGGTACTAGATATCATATTAAGGCAGCACGCAGCTAAACAGTGAGTGAAACACACAACACAAGCATTTGTTTACTTTGGTTCCAGTTTTTAGATTGTTCCTCATGGCTGAACCTTTGCAGGGGCTGCCTCCTTGTTCGCCAATCATTCTTCCATAATGACCCAAAGAATTTTGCTGATGTGGGAGGGGGTGTTCTTGGCTGTAGAGGATTTCATTCCAGTTTTAGAACCACTCAGGGAGGATTATCTTTGAACATTGGTTAGAACCTTTTTATCGTTTTCTAACATCTTTTTATTCATATCCTATTGCTTCCCTAACTGTTACTTCTGCAGATGTATCCACAACCATGATAATACAGCCTGGTCCTGTAGTTGATTTTCTAATTGCCAACCAAAATGTCAAAGATCCGTTTTCACTTGACTGGGCCAAGGTAATCAATATTTTGCTATATTTCTAGTATTGAGCTGATCTGTTACTTGGATTGATTATAAGTCTGTGTAATCTTGTATTGATTAATAGGTTAAACGAGTGCTTAAAAATCTGAGGATTAAGACAATTCCCTCCAATCAAGAGTACAAGATCACTGGATTGAGTGAGAAATCGTGCAAAGAGCAAATGTATGCTTTTCTATTGTTGTCATGTTCCCATTTTATGTTTGTTCTTAGATTAGTTGATCTTGTTAATATATACAATTATTTAGTTTAGTGGATGAACTTATTGCCTTCCCTTGATATAGGTTTTCTCTAAAGCAAAGAAATGTGAAGGACGAGGATGGTGAAGTACAGACTCTTGAAATCTCTGTTTATGATTATTTTGTAAATCATCGCAATATAGAGTTGCGATATTCTGGAGACTTACCATGCATCAACGTTGGGAAGCCAAAGCGTCCAACCTATATCCCTCTTGAGGTGAGTAGATATGCCATGATTTTGTTTATTGAAATTTTTATTAACAATGAATGAGTCTTGAGTGTTTCATGATTAACAATCTTGTACCTTCTGCTGTTCATTGGAATTTTTGTAGCTCTGTTCTTTGGTGTCTTTACAACGTTACACAAAATCCTTATCCACACCTCAGAGAGCATCACTTGTGGAAAAATCAAGGCAGAAGCCTCAAGAAAGGATGAATGCATTATCTAATGTAAGTGTCTTCTTGAAGCATTGTATTTTGATGTGTAGCATGCTTTTGTATGTTCAAGTTTATAACATGATTTTTCTTCAAGGCTCTGAAAACTAGCAAGTATGATGCTGAACCAATGCTACGCTCGTGTGGCATTTCAATCAGTACTAATTTTGCTCAGGTGGATGGCCGTGTTCTTAACGCTCCAAAGGTATATCTATACTATTTCTTTGAGTGGATATGTTATTTTTTCTTTGCGTTTGAGTTAGAAATTGTTTTCAATGATTGCTGTTATTATGATCATTTTTAGATTTGCTTTTAAACTAATTGATCTGTTCAATTTTCCTAACAGTTAAAAGTAGGCAATGGAGAGGATTTGTTTCCTACTAGAGGGCGGTGGAATTTCAACAATAAGGTTTTACTTTTCTCCTTTCACCTGATCATAATTTGATTTAGTGATTCTCATCATATGTTCAATTGTTTCTCTAGAAATTGTTTGAGCCAACCAAGATAGATCGGTGGGCTGTTTTTGTTTTCTCCTTTCACCTGATCATAATTTGATTAAGTGATTCTAATCTTATGTTCAATTGTTTCTCTAGAAATTGGTAGAGCCAACCAAGATAGATCGGTGGGCTGTTGTGAACTTCTCTGCACGTTGTAACTTACGTATGCTTGTTCAAGATCTGATCAAATGTGGAGCTATGAAAGGAATAGTAAGTTGTCAGTTTCTGTTTAGTGCACTATAATAATAATAATAATCAAATAACTGACTGATGTTACCCTACCTCCCTCACCATCCCGTTGTTTTTTTTATTGTTGCCTTATTGCAGCAAATAGATGAACCATTTGATGTGTTTGAAGAGAGTCCGCAGTTTAGACGTGCTCCACCTGTGGTTCGTGTGGAGAAGTTGTTTGCAGAGGTTCAGTCTAAACTTCCTGGGGCTCCACAGTTCCTTCTTTGTGTACTTCCTGAGAGGAAGAACTGTGATCTCTATGGTAAATTGTTTTGATCTTGACCTTGTATAATAATGATTGTTTTATCTTTTAGCCTCTGACAAAGGAACTCCATTGAATCTTTTAAGGTCCATGGAAAAAGAAGAATCTGGCTGACTTTGGCATTGTGACACAGTGCATTGCTCCTATAAAGGTCAATGACCAGTATCTTACAAATGTTCTCTTGAAGATTAATGCAAAGGTACTAACTACTAAGCATGCAAAAATCCCCCTTTAAGTACTTGTGAGATGAGGCTTTTTGGCTGTGCTGCTGTCTTATTTCTTCAATTTTTGGTATTGTCATACTTGCAACTTGGTGGATTAATTCATTGATGGTAGTTGTGTTTTGATTTTAAGATTTTGCAATATGAGGCTTTTTGTTATTTTACTGATGTCCTGCTTTTTCATTTCTATTTTCTCACATGCAAGCTTGGGGGATTAAATCAGTTGTTGGCTGTTGAACATTCACCTTCAATCCCTATAGTTTCTAAAGTTCCTACCATCATCCTTGGGATGGATGTGTCGCATGGATCTCCTGGACAGTCTGACATACCATCAATTGCTGCTGTAATATCTTTGATTCTTTAGTGTTATTAATTTGAGGTCCACATTTTTTTCAGTCATTTTGGTGGAGGAATGTGTAATTTTCTGCGTAAAATCTGGAACTAATTTAAGTTTGTTGGTTTCTTGCTGTTGTATTATTAGGTTGTCAGCTCCAGGCATTGGCCTCTGATTTCTCGATATAGAGCATCTGTGCGTACTCAGTCTCCAAAGGTGGAAATGATAGATTCTCTATTCAAGAAAGTATCTGACACTGAAGATGAAGGCATAATAAGGTGTGTTCTTTTCCTTTTTTTACTGGGGTGTTGAGTTTATAGAATGTCTACTTTTTTTGCCTTGGAAATTTCTTATTTGAATTGTTTAATGAAGGTTAGATGATATCTAAATATTTGGTTTATCACGGAAGTTATATAGCCTGCAAACTATATGATCAAACTTTCTGAGTGTTCACTTTACAGGTCATATATGTAAATCTATCTTTCTTCAATTTCAGGGAGCTTCTTTTGGACTTCTATACAAGTTCGGGAAAAAGAAAACCTGAACAAATCATCATATTCAGGTATGTATTCCTGTAACATTTGCCAACACGAAGGTATGATTATAACATATGCTGTTTTTATGGAGGTCAGCCCCTCTTGTATCTTGATTAAATGCAGTAGAATCTTGTTTCATTTTGTTTCCTCCTTCCTGTAAAATGTTTATTTTGCACTAGGATTTTCATCCCCTCCCTCACAACGTTTTCTCTGTTTACAAAGTCTGTCTTTATGCTGCAAACATTTATTTGGATTTGAATCTGTATTATGATGTAACCAAATGCCATGAAATTCTAAATAACAGTTTTTCCTCAAAACAACCAATAGATTTCAAATCATAGTTCTCCTTAAGCATTGTCCGGGACTTGTCAGAATATTCAAATTGGGTTAACTAACATCTGCAGATTTCATTTTCCATGATTTTGATACTAATTCACAGCTACTTGTGACAACCTCAAAGACAGACAATGAAAGATTTATATTATAACATTTGAAATGTTTCATCAGTTCATTGCCTGTGAATCTTTTTTTGTTTTATACATCAACTATATGTTAACACTTAAATGTGCTATATTTGTATGATTCCAGCAAGGTTATTGTAAACTCCTTATTAGAGGTAGATTAATACTCTTGCAATAATTGTTTATTTATAGCATACAGCCATACTTATTTATTTCTGAGATTTAGGAGAAGAATGATTGCTTTTGCTGATGAACTCTGCCAAAACTTGCCTTATGTATTCCATGCCGTCCATATAATCCATATCTGTTGTTATAGATTTGTATCCTTGTTCTTGTACTTCAAAATTCTGTCTATTTTTTTTTTTTTTTTTTTTCTGAATTATAATTGTTGAGGTCCAAAAGTCTTTAGTTGTATGATTAAGTTTTTATACACCACGGCTGTTGGTTGCACTTCATGTATACTTGTTAAAATCTTCACTAGTGCTTATGAGTAACCTGTTATATCTAGGGATGGTGTCAGCGAGTCGCAGTTCAACCAAGTCTTGAACATTGAGCTTGATCAAATGATAGAGGTTTTAAACCAGTGCCTTCGATAATTATGTTTTTCTAGCTGTAAACCTGGTCATTATTTTCTTTGAAAACTGAATAGATTAATATTTCCAGGCTTGCAAGTTTCTTGATGAGAAATGGAACCCCAAATTTGTGGTGATTGTTGCTCAGAAAAACCACCATACAAAATTCTTTCAATCTGGTTCTCCTGATAATGTTCCACCTGGTAAGCCTGCCTTACTATGTGTATCATCATTCTATTATTGTATTAGGCATAACGCTTGATATTCTTCTACCTATGCAGGAACTATTATAGACAACAGAATCTGTCATCCGAAGAGCAATGACTTTTATCTCTGTGCACATGCTGGAATGATTGTGAGTGTTAGAAAGCTTTAGCTATTTATTTGCTTGTTGGCTTTTGGTTTAGTTATTTCTATGTTGTCACTAGTTGTGCATGGTATGTGTATGGCTGTTTTATAATCACAGCTGAATAATTTGATAAGTTATTTATATAGATGAAATGATTTTCCTACCTGTGTGATAGGTCTTGTATTGGTTTCAATATACTACTTGCTGCGGCTATAATATATGGATTTTTATTTTGATAAATGCTTTTCCTGATGTATTCCTAACAGTGTCTTATGAAAACTGCTATCTACGTGTGTGATGGATGTCTTATGGATGCTTTTCCTTTGTTACTTAATACTTGATTTGTGGTCTCTATATATATTTTGCTTTAGTTTTATCTGTTCCTCTGATATCAGTCACAGACAAGATTCAATTTTAAAGTTCTTAAATTATTGTAGAGATCCCTTACAGGTTAAGGAGTTTTCTTTAAATATTTTAGCTCTCTAGAGCATCCCTGTTTTTGCTCCCTTGTTCCTTTGCTTTTCTGGAACTTTGAATTAATTAATAATGTTGATAGTTTTCTCATGTAGTAGAATTATTGGTGTGAAATATCTAGGAATCCTTGTAATTGTCGAAGCTAATCTATTTATATGCAATTGATGTAATTTGCTGGTATTGATTCTGTAATTAAGTATGTATTTGAAATTGTGTTATAAAGATCAAGTGATTGTTATTTTTTCTTTTCTTTTAAATTCCAGCCATAGTGGAGGATTAAGTCATTTACCATTGTACCATGTTAAATAACGTTTCTCTAAAAACAGGGATTTTTAAGTCTATTTGTTCGTATTTGTTCAAGGAATTTATACTCTCTTCATTTATGATTGTATAGGGAACTACAAGGCCAACGCATTACCATGTTCTGTATGATGAAATTGGCTTTTCAGCAGATGATCTACAGGAACTTGTGCATTCACTTTCTTATGTGTAAGTATGAAGTTTCAGCTTTCTGTTTCAATTTGAAATTGTGATGATGTTCTAAAATTTTATTTGCAAATATTGCAGGTATCAGAGAAGCACTACAGCCATTTCCGTAGGTAATTTAGCTTACTTTTGACCGGATACACTGAACGACCGAGCTAGTTTGTTTTTTTTCCGATGTTCTAAAATTTGATGCGAAATTCTCAATTAAGTTGTTTCTTTTTAGTAGTTACTTCTTTTTACAGATATATACTTAAAACCTTTTTCTTCTCTCGCTCCCCTTACCCCTTTATGCAGTTGCTCCAATTTGCTATGCGCACTTAGCAGCCAGTCAGGTGGGCACCTTCATGAAGTTTGAAGACACATCGGAGACATCATCGAGCCATGGTGGAGTGACATCAGCTGGAGCTGTTCCTGTCCCGCAGCTGCCTCGTCTGCAGGAGAAAGTGTGTAATTCAATGTTCTTTTGCTGAGGCCTGTGAGCCGTGTTTTCTCTGCATTTTCAAAAAACAAGTTTTCTCAGTTTGTATATAGTCGCTGGTACGGCATGCAAAGGAGTGCCAAAACTTGTAGTGGCCCATACCTTTGCTGGTAGTATATCCTAGTTTTAGAAGTGCCCTTTATGCCTTGGAATTTCTTTTGTGATGATGACTCGACTCTTTGGCTTTTGGATATTGCGGGGACATAAAACTACTTGAAAGATGATGTTGTCCTTTAGTTTATGTGAGGCATCTGGGCATTTGAATGTAAGACTTTTAAGGGTTTTTCATGGAGTTAAATGGCTTGTCGATTGCAAAAATTGTTATGATAATAGGCCTAGTCGTTTTTGCTATCAGAATACATACTAAAGACTTTTAATTGATAAAATCTGTTTTGAAAAATTTAGGAGAAATGGTTTTTTCATTTTATGATATAATGTAGTTCCTTTTAAAAATTTGTTTTAATTTATTATGAATCACAAAATTGTTTTATAAATGATATAATGTATCATTTTGGTGGTTTTATAATGTAATTGTCACTTTGCTTATTGAATAAAGAGAATGTTTTAAAAGTAATTATATATATTATTATTATTATAAAATTATAGAATTTAATTAATAGGATGGATGGGTAATTAATTGTCACATGCCCACTAAAATAAAGTGTTTTTCAACTAATCTAATAAATACAACAGCTACATATACCAACTAAAATAAAGTGGTTCAACTAATCTAATAAATAAAACAGCAGTAGGTATACTTTAATATCGGAAAAGACTTGATCTACACGTAATTGTATACAATTATTCATTACATCCAATACTCAGCAACCCACAGAGCTCTTCTTCTTCAAAATTGTAAAAGTTAATTAACTAGTACAAGAACAACTAATAATTAAAAAATAAACGTATATCCAACTCAGATTATCGGAATAAAGTTCAAAATTTAATCTCTTATTGTTCATTTTCACAGAGTTCCTAAACTATTTTTTTTTTTTTTTTGTTTTTTGTTTTGTTTTTTGTTTTTTTTTTTTGTTTTTGTTTTTTGTTTGAGTTCTCTATGTACAAGTTACAATTTGGGGGTAAAAACACAAACACCTCTCCAAGCTTGCAGACAACTTCAAAATATAACGAAAATAGAAATTAAAATAAATTAGGGAGCTGAAGATAAAAGCTAAAACTAGAACACTAACAAAAACCTCAACAGTCAGCAGCCCAGAGATGAAAACTTTTCCCCCAATATATATATCTAATATACAAAAACAAAAATCCATTGGCTTCCAAAACAATGCATAGGCTGCCATCTCCAACTCCCTTGTTATGTAATCAGGATTGATTTTCAAAATTGCTATCATTATCATTTCAATGCTCTACTGGGACGGAATTGCTACAGCCAAACGGTGGCTGTCTTCTTTCGTACTGTTATTTCTCTCTTTTGCACGGAAATCTTCAATGTTCCGATATTCTTCCTTAAGCAACCTTTCCAGTTCCGGATGTTTCTTTAGTGCTTCTTTCTGGTCCCGTCTCCCTCGATAATGATGGAACGCCCTAAGAAAGTACATTAGCAAATCTGATTACAAAAACATATTAATGTCCTATATTGTTAGTTTTCATTTCTTTTCATTCGTGTCCTGTGGTGTAATGCTGTTTTTCTCTTATCAAAAAAAAAAAAAAAAAAAGACTTGAGAAACAAAAAAATGCAATCAAAAGTCTACAGTAGATATGTGATTCCAAATGCATACAATTAAATATGGAAGAAAATATATGATTTATCCAAAGTAAAATCCAATAACATATAAAGGAAAATATCATATAATTATGCCGGACTTTCTTCAAGACAGTATGCAAAGTTAAGATGCAAAGGTTAAGCATCTCTTCTAATTGCACAAGAATACATCTATAATACTTCGTTATCAGTGTTATGAAAACCAACATCGCAATAACAGTCCCCAAGTATGGGAACTTCACAGAACATGCAGCTCATATCAGACAAACCCAAACAACAGAATACTGACAACTATGGCACAAGGCCACTGAATAATGATCAAATGATGACACCTATTTGGTGACCAAATCACAACTCCATGATTTTAACCATCGGGAAGGATATATATTCCAAAAAAAAAAAAAAGCAATAAAAGAAATGAACTAATAAACTTCAAATCTAAATCCCATACTAGTGAGTCTAAATGCCACCCAAAGTAACGACAAAACACAAGTAACGATCATGTTGGATTAATGTACAGTTAAGAGAGCCTAAAAATTATTTACAGGCTTACGTTGTTGAGTCCAATGGTTACCTAACAGTAACCAATCAGGAGTGCCCAAGTCCTAACTATATTAAAACATATTCCGTCTATTTTGGCTAAACAAGGCCACAAACAAACACATTACATGAAGGCGAATATGGAAAACTTCATGAACCATATTAGCAGATTGCTCTTGCACTGATACGTAATAATTATGCATCTCAATAACATAAAGAGAAACGTGCAAAGTAGATACCAGTATTTTTCAAGGCCATAAAGATTGCCTTTAAGATAGAAGTCAAGAGTGAGCTGTTCGAAGTCCTTATAGAGGTCCTCTCGGTACTCTTTCTCCAAGCCATAACTGAAAGAAAAATGAATCTCGAATTATGCATCAAATCAGGGCAAAAAAGTAGTATCATTTGCTTTCACTAAGCAGACAAAAAATCATTGGGAAGGACATTAATTTAAGTCAAAAGAAAATTAAGGGTCAAAGCAGAGCCACAATTTCGGAGTTGGCTTCATTCCCCATGAAGTCAAAGCAACATATTTACCGACCTATAAAACCTGAAAAGACACTCTATTCCATAAATGTAATTAGCAGCTGCATCTTCAAGAGCGAATTTCTGGAACTCATTATACATAGAAGGAATGAACATATCTCTTAGGAAATATGACCAAAATCTGTACAGTGTGTTCATTTCCTGCATGTAAATGATAGAAATGATTCAATAATATAACAAGCAAACACCTCTGCAGCCAGAGACAATAGAGACATGAAATTCAAATATTTGAAAAGTCAGATAAATGAAGGATTCCAAACAAGCCTCTTTCCTTGTCTATACATATAAAAATATGGGAAACAATTTGAATTTTCAAACTGTAAATCTAGGTGAAAAAAATTTATTTCAAGCAATGACATTAAGCAGCTAGATGTGAATCAAAGTAAAAAAAATGTGTATCCCCAAAATAGCATATCATAGATGATCAAACAGTAAACAACAATTACAACATAAAATCTAGCATCATCCTATATCTGAATTTATTTTTCATAATTTTTTTTTACCCAATTAACAAGCTTGTTAGCTCAAGGTAACATGCACTTTTGCTTCCTCTTATTAATGATATGGTCGAAAGAAGGGGTACAGGAGGGAAATATAAACGAAAGATCATATAATTCTTCTCTCAGTTAAAGGGGGAATAGATCAGAAAGATCAAGAGGAGTGAATAAGATTTGGAAAAGGTGTTGTATGAAAAAATCACATCTCAATGCGAAACTTCCCTATGCACAAACAATTACAATTATGCAAATCATAATTACTTCTTCATCTTTTATTTATTTACATATTTATTTATTTTGAGAAACACAGTTAAATCATCAAGACAGAAAGTTTGAAGGTGGAAGTCAACCTCACTGCAACCAATTCCTAACTTCTTCCTCTCATTTAAGCAGCGGTTACGGAATTTCAAGTACCTTCAAAACAAAATAACTAGGTCAGCCAACTATTATATATTAAGTCTATTTCATCATAAAACAGAAAGGAAAAAAAAAAAAAAAATGCACACAAAAATTCAGCATGTCCTTACTTCTGCTGTTTGAAACCATTTTCTTCTAACAGCTGATGACTTGGATGCTGAAATGGTGGAAATGATTTTGGCAGGGAGCCCACAGGAGGACTACCTCCTGAAAGAATACCATGAGGTGAAACACTCAATTTTGAAGGCCTAGGCCTGTACAATTCAGATTTGTAGAATGTCAGCTTAGAACCAAAAAGTTTACGAAACAAGACATCATTCTATTAGCATACTGGACACAACATATTTGCATTGAAAGCAATGATCCTCAAATTATACTCTCAAAAAATGAAATAGTGGAAGTAAAATGCTCGTCGAAGGTATTTTGGATGAATAAATTATTCCACTATGTTATAAAAGCATAAGCAACAGTCACTTTCAACTAACCCATGATTTTCTGGAGGAGTAGAGCCAAAGAAATATCCAACTGAATTACTAGGTGGACTTTCTGATATAATTCCAAGATTTCGACCAGTTCCGTGGTTTCTAAAGTTGCTGGAGAAAAATCTCTGCTTAAGTGAAGGTTGTTGCCTATGGAAACCTTTATTTTGCTTCCTGCGGGAACTAGCACTTCCAGACTCTTCATGGCCACTGCTTACAGCAGAATTTTCACCTGCTTTTGAATTTGATACTCCTAAACCATTGCCTGAATACCTGGAGTTTCCATCTTTATTCTCAAAACTTGAAATATTCTTTCTACGATTAAATCTCTTAGTTTTAAGCTCCTGCCCATGGCAATCAAGTTCAAGAATTTATTATGGTCAAGAATCTTAAGTGAATGTGAACAGTGTGAAAACATATTGCTGGCTATAAATTGCAGCAAATAAAGAATATAGGCATCTCCACCTGCTCATAGAAATAAAGACCATCATTTATTGCAGAAGCAAGCTCATTAGAAATAGACTTCAATCCTTTACCAGCAGTTATAGATTCTTCAACCATCCAATTATTCTGCACAACAGAAACAGAAGAGCAAGTCAGCATTTAATGATTGGAGCCAGCAGGCAGGCATTAAACATGATGAGACATTCAAGAACTTATTTTGATACAAAATTTTATAAACAAATTGAAAACGTATACATGCGTGAACAAGCAGTCCACAAGAGGGAAAAACAACCCATAGGACAAAAAGAGGAGGGCATACAAAATCCCTACAAAGAATTATTGATGCAAAAAGAACCCCCTAGCCAAGACTTTACGCCAGCACTGCTTTACAATTATGAATAAAGAAAAAAAAGAGAAGTATCCCTAAAGCCAGAAGTTACAGAAGCCCATAGGGAAGCTAAAAATCTGATCTTATCCTATAAAACCTCTACCCTTTCGCCTTTGTGATCCTCAAAGATTATTTTGTTCCTTTCATTCCACAACACCAAAAAGAAAGCATACCATTTTTCCAATAACTACATTCTACAAGAAAAAGGAGCTGTATCCATGAATGAAATAACCGCGAACTGCCGAACTGTATCCATGAGTCAAGAACTTGAATACAGTTTGCATCCATGAATGCAATAACCTGACGGCAGCGCGAAAAAACGTTTTATTCTATTGATTATTTGCAGTTAAGGCTTTAAGCTATGTTGATGATGCAGTTTTCTAGGTTAATCAGCCTACAAAACATAACTAAGTGTATAATTAAACTAATTTTTAGGCATTCGAACAGGCACCAATGGAGGGTAAGAGTTACATAATTAGAAGCCCTATCAGGAAACTTAAGTGAATAATTGAACTTATTTTAGGGATTCAAACAGGCACCAATGGAGGGTAAGAGTTACATTATTATTATTTTTTAATCAGAACAAACAAAAGACTATTAGTAAAGGTAAAGAAAAGATGTACAAGAAAGCAAGCTGTCCAAAAAGATAAATTAAAGAGTAAAAACTATACAATCACATACTCAACAAGAAATAGAACAAAATTATAAGATAACCTCCTAAAACCAGTCCACAAAAGAATGCAAAAGAAACTAAACGACTCATCAAATCACAAAATTACGGCTTCCCCATTGTTAAGGATGAAAAAAACAGTGTTATCTCAGAATTCTGAAGATATCGGAGCACAAATAGGAGACCACACATACTAATTTTGTCCAACAATGCCTGGTATCCTCACCTCTTTAAGTCCTTAAAAATTCTTTTACAGTTGTTAGTTGCCAAAAATAACTGTTAACTAAAGGAAGTTCAAACTAAATCTTTCTTCATGCCACTGGAAAATAACTGATGTCCATCTTTCACATACACGGACAGACAAACATACATACTCTTTCTCAATACTGGAAGATTATTTTTGGGGTGGTTGGGTACAGCCTGATAATACAGTATCATAAATACTCAACAAGACACAGCTTTCATACTTTGCAGGAAACTAAGCATATAATGAAATTGAGGGATTCAAGCAGATGCCAGTAGAGAATACAGAGTTAAAACTACTTTAAGTACAAGATGTTCAAACTAAATCTTTCTTCATGCCATTGGAGATTTAATGGATGGTCATTTTACAACTCATGGCTGAGACGAAATGCAATCCTTTACACAAGGAATGCTCCAGTTGTTAGGCAGAATCATGCAACTATGACTAAAACAAGTTCACATATATACTCTTTCTCTTTACTGGAAGATTATTTAAGGGGATGAAAATTCACCAAGGAGGGTAAGAGTTCTTAGTGGCCACATAATTCTAAGTATACGAAGTTTGAAATCTTTTGTTCCACTAGAGAAAACAATGCACGGTCATCTTAACATATGGCAGACACAGAAAGCAATCCTTTACACCGGTAATTTTGGGTGGGCACCCCAAACTTAAGAGTGATGATTTATATATGAGTTTAGCTACTTATAGAAATATTCTTATGTGTTTAAATAAAAATAATATAACATTAATTTAACTTATTCTTGTTAATAGTGGCGGAACAACTTGAAAGAAAATCGTAAATAAAAATAATACCAAAATTAAACTATTTTGGGGTTAAACCTAAGCCGCAAAATCAAACCGGTTTTTATGGGTTTGGTTTGGTTTCTACATTACTAAGCCGTTTAAATAACGGTTTGGCTTGGTTATAGTGAAAATCAAACCAAACCATCCAATGCCCACCCCTTCGGCCATACCATTGTTGGGGGTGGTGTCATGTATCTGTTCGTCACAAACAAGCACACATATTTTTTCTCTAAACTAGTGAATTATTGATGAATTCTAAAAAATTTTACAATGAAAAAGACTAAAGAAGTTATCACAAACAAACAAAATATAACCAACAAAGAAAAGAAAATGAAAATTGAATCTCCCTTTAAATCGGAAGGCTTCCTTATTTCTATATACTCTTTATATAAACAACCAAAACCTAAGTGCTCAGAAGTCTTTTTACATATACTAAATATGATAACAACATCATTAACGGTATGGTCCAATTTGCCAAATTTTCAACTCCGTGAATTGAATTCTTCTAACAGGTGACCATCAGAGCCAAATTTCACTTTTGCTCACAGGGAAAAAATTACCCCCACATCTGCCAGGTAACAAGGCCAATATAGCTGGCTTACACCAAAATGGCAGACTTTGTAACATGTGAAGAATTGTCAACGTTCCAGACAACTTGTATATTGCATTTTTTGCACTTTCTCCTCCTCATTTATCGTCCATGATTAGAGGCCCAATTCCTCTATAACAACCAATATGATGGTAAAAAGGAAAAATAATACATGCCATATAGCATTGAAGATATTTGATAATATAATTATAATGTGAACGTGTAAAATTTGATGCTTTAGTTTTGTAAACATTCATATATAACCCAATTTTAAGGACATCATAACGATTAGCACCTTGAATTTCACAAGCTGAAGAAGCCAAAAGAAATCTACTGCAAATTGGTCATACCTGGGTGACAATTACAAGTCTCTGAACATCTTGATCATTGACAAGTGTCTCATCATCTTCATCATCAATCCTGGGTAACAAAATCAATCAAAAATTTAAGTATATAGTCAGCACTTACAGCCAGTGCATACAGTTTTATCAAAAAAAGAATGATAATTTATTGAAATTAAAAAAAAAAAAAAAAGGTTTGATTACACATTGCCCAAACAAATTCTAGTATCAGTTATACACACGATTAATATAAAGTGATAAGCCATTTATTCAAGTTCAAATCAAAGCTAGATTAAGTGTATAATATTATATTACATCAAACAGCATTTTACTAGCCAAGGAATTGCATTCAGCACATGAACTATTAAACTAGTAATACCCAATTTATTGATTTCCAAAAGCTTATTAGACTAGTTGCAGTATAGGCAGGAGACTGAAAAATAACCAAGACAGTACCTTCTGGCTGTGGGAAGATCATCCTTCTTCTTCATCTTCTGCTCAATCTCTAGTTCTTCATCAAGCAAAAACGTATTTGCAAAATCATCAGCGAGATCATTAAGATTCTGCGCCGCCATATTTAATGAGGGCTCCAAATTTTCAGCACCATGACCACCAGAACTTGTAGGTTCAACTGCTTGTGACTGGTCTTGGCAGGAAATACCATAACTGGTACGAATGTCGGATTCAGAGACTGATGTTGTCAAATCACCATTTTCAGCACAGAATGCTTGTTTTCCACCATCAAGTTGAACAAACTTACTACAATGTTCTGTGATACTATTATGTGTTACTTCTGTACTATCACTACTGGTTGGTATGTGCTTCACCAAATTTCCAGTATCTGATAAAAATTCAACATTTCCTTCAGAGGTTTCCCTCGTATGATCTCCATTGGAATCACCATTCACGAAAGAATCAGCAGCATTTTCTACAGGTTGGCCCTGTGGAGTTTGAGCCGTTGACGCAGTTGGAATCCACTTGGACCATTCATCACGTCTTCGTATCATGTCACCCTGTACAAATAACACCAAGTGAAGAGATGGCTATTGAAAGAAAGAATAAAAAGCTGGCAAAAGTGTCTACGAATCAGCATATCCCCCAATGTCTTCAGTCCTTTTATTATTTCTATGGCAATGTATTGACAAATTAGTATAGAAGTAGCTCCCTTGAAACGATTAAATTCAGATAACAGCCATACATCGCAATCTTATGTCAAGAAAAAGAGCAACTAAACTGTCATTTATATCACAGGGCCCTATCCACATTAACTAATTAATATTAACATGCAGAATTTCAAGTGTTGCATGCCCTTACAGAAATATGAGAAATGTTTCTGGAATCAAGGCCTGATTTTATTTGATAATAAAAATATAAATTGTACAATTAAACTTAATCAAGTGAATTTGTGATAATGGTTAATTGTCAAAAAATATTATAAAAAAAAATAAATTCTAAACTAAGGTTGAACCAGATGAAAGCAAAATTATATATAGGCATTAAGCAGAAAACTAGGTCACGTTTGTTATCATTTTAAGAAGTAACTTTTTTGTTTTTTAAATTTAAAAACAGACATGAGACAAGTTTGTTATGCATTCGGTAGAAAAAATAGGTGGAAAACAGAATCACATTTTTCACCTTTAATGAATGAAAAGAGGAAATGTCAAATAGATGTTTCCTTTGTTTAGTATTGGATTTTACTGATTGGGAAATTGACAATGACAAGGCAAGTGAGACCTACTAAAATGAATCTCCATTTTCTATTAAAGCTTATATACACGGAATATATGCTCTCTTTTAGATTATCAACAGATATACCTTTCGTTAAGATTTATGAAATATAAATTATAATTATCTTTCCGTCATATTTTTTTCTAAAAGAAAATATGAAAACTCACCAACCAATTTAATTTAAACAATTTGATTTAAATTGTTTTTTGTTAAATAATAATACTTGTATTTTAACTTCAGACAACATAATATTGTTTTTATTGGTACAATATGTTGAAAACAAATTTTCAAAAATAATTTACTACATGCATATTAAATATTAATTGTTTTCATTATAAGAAACTGTTTGTTAGAAAACACTACCAAATGCATTTTTGAATTTTGAAAATATCAAATCAATTTCTTGCTTCATTTCACAATTTTGAGTTCAGAAATCAAGGAAAAAGAAGTGATAACACGCACCCTAAGTATTTTGGGAAAAAAAAAAAAAAAAAAAAAAAAACTAAGCTAATAGAGAAAAGGGAGAATTTAAGATAACAAGCAAAAATCAGGCCTCTTTTTAAACTTTTTGATTTAAATTTCCACAACTCCCCTAACCTTTCCTATACCCTAGAATCTAAAGTGGGTGCAACTGTTGAATCCTACAACTTTGGTAGCCATGAAACTTGTAGGTTTTTTTTTTTTTTTTGAGCTAAAACTTGTAGGGTTTTATTACCCTACGTAGGTTGCCCTAAAAGGCTATGAGCCCTTGATTCTTGATTGAAATTCTCACCCTATAAATAAAAAACATTCTTGATTGAAAGCCTCACCCTATAAATAAAAAACTAACAAAGGCGCACAACACTAATACTCCTTCCATAAAAGCTTATGCGAAAATAATTACCGGAACAATGAAGATAAGCTTAGAGGTAAATAAAACAAACAAATGAACATGGGAACAGTTTGAAGAGAATACTAAACTCTAATGGAAACTTGAAAGAAAACGATTATTATAGCAATCGGCCTTAAATGACACAAGTTAAGCACATGTTTTCAACATCTAAAATTTTCATTCTCTCCATTTGAAATACATGCTAATACTATGTCCACATCATGGTATGCTTGCGTGTGGATATGAGAAGGCAATCATCTATTCCATGGCTTTCAACTTTTGGTCTAACATAAATGTAGCAGCTACCAATCAATAGCTCAACGGGGTGATATAGATTTAAAAACCTAGAGTATAAAACTCTGGGGGATAATGAGAATGATACTCTGATTGACAACTTTTTTCCAAGCATTCTTTAAAGGCTTGCTTAGACAAACAAAGTTTGCTTATTAGAAATTGGCAAGAATGTTGAAACTGCAACTGATATTCGGTAGCAACCTAGCCACTGTTCCCAGCAAGAAACCAATTACCAAACAGTAATACTTCACTGCAAGAAATCTAACCTGAACTTCTACAGTACTCGAACTTTGCAGCGCATCAAGGATATATGGTATGTCTGTACTCATTCTCTTTACCTGTAACCCAAATATCAAAATATACATGCAATAGCTTAGTTATTCCTGATAATTTAAATTACACGCATACACAAGTAATAGCTTAGTAAGTTGTTGTACAGCAATTTAAGATATTTAAATAACTGCAGATAAAACAATTAAAAATCTGTTATGTAATGTGTTGCATTCTAACATACAGATTGAATGCAATCTTGTAGTGAATCATACCCTTTTAAAGTCAGCAATTGTGGATATTGGAACCCGTCCTTGAGCATCCATCAAGGAAATTAGGTAATGGTCATTCAAGAGATTTTCATCGCTGCCAAAATAGAGGATAGAAATTCAATAATAAATAGAACCTAAATCTATAATATAATCAGAAATCTATCTTATATACAGAAATATAAAGAGTTTTGCAGGCATATTTTTTCTTGTCTCATTCAAGGGCTTGATTATATTTCAAACAGCATTCAAGGTACAAGTTCTAAGTAACTGAAGCTCCTATAACATGGCATCACAATTATAAACGATATTAAATCATCAAGTTATCAGTTCACCAAAATCAAAGCAGATGTTGTACCATCAAATTTAGCAATGATCCATTACAGGAAAAACAATTTATTCCGTAATCAGCAATTATGAAACGACACCAAAGTCATTCAAGCTTATATATTAAGCAAACACATCCCACATAAATGCTTGTATACCATTGAGAATACAAATCACTACCTGAAATAATACTCAATTTGTTTTACAATATTAGCCTTCAAAGATGCTGCCTCAGGGGGTAGCATAGGAGCTCCAGGATTTATAGGATACGGAACAAAGCGTGGAGGGTGAGCTCCCCTTATAGAGCCCGGAGGTGGGATAGGTACATAGCAAAATGCAGGTCCTGCATGGTAAACATACCTCAATTCGGACAGCAACTAATTAAAATAAAAATGTGAAAACAAAAAAGAAACCAAGTAGCATCATAGGATAATAAGTGACAGCAAGAAGAATATATCTTCCCATATAAACAAAGGCACCTTTGCACCATAGACAATTAATTACCAGGGAAGCTTGGACCAATCATATATCCAGGACCTGGAGGAGGACCGAAATATGCAGGTCTTAATAAAGGCCTTGGTCCGATACCCTGCTGCATAGGAATATTGTCTCGAGGGGGATTAAATGCCCGTTGATGATGCCATGCAGGATTCAAATGACCACCAGGTTCATGAGTACTAGGTCTTCTATTAGCAAAATTGACAACAGAAGAATTGGGGTCTCCCCGAGGAGAAGGCAGACCACTTCTGCTAGCATCCGTAGAATGAACAGGGGGAACAAAAGCTGGCACTGGTGTTTGAGTTTCAACGCCTGGAAAGGGTCCTGGGTATGGTTGGTAAACATACCCATGAATAATATGTGGTGGTGGAGGCCCCATACCATGAAACATAGGCGGCATAGGTTGCATCGATGGCTGATTGTATGGTAAGGGAACAGGAAAAGGTGGAGCGGTGGTATTTGAATTACGCTTAGAGCCTGGCTTTTGATTACGGGCAGGCTTAGAATTTCCGGAACTGGTCTTCTGTTGCCCAACCGCTCCCTAGATGACCCCAAAAAATTAAGAATTTATTAAATACATTGATTAAGCTAAGTAATACCTTATTTCAAAATAAATAGATAAGAAACAAATTTCAAAAATTAGGCATATTAAGGATAAACATATTACTTGAAGTGGCTATAAACAATTTGCTAAGTCTTAAATACAAATTTGCAAGGCAAAGGAAATTTTAAAGAACACACACTATTACAGGTTCTTTGGAGTTATTATTAACAAAAAAAAAAAAAAAAATCACTAGAAATAAAATCAGTCATTAGCAATTCTAAATTCTAAGGCTTAAAAATACAGTCTTTCACACTTATTTAACCTTTGTGATATTTCCAATGTTAAATGTTTCTGTTAATTTTATAGCTCATCAATAATTACTGAGTCCAATATAAAAGTGTTCAATCAGAAGTAAGAGAATCCTCATGCAGTATTAAATCGCTTTTTCGTTATCATTAAAAAAAAAAATAATAATTAAAAATAAGAGTGAGTCTTGAGCAACGAGAGCCAAATAGAATAATACAATCCAGCATTTCCTTTAGCAATTTAAAATTTACAAAAAACAATTATTAAATAAATAAACACTGTTCTAAACACAACAGAAACTCACATATTAATTTCAATAATTATATATGTACAAAGACCTGAACAAGTGGCGGATCCGGCAGTGGCCTAGCAGAGGAATCAGGAATCTTGGGACGGAGTTGTTGAGCATCGGCAAGTGCAGGCCAAGAGTCGGCGGCGCCCATGACGGGAGCCTCCGTGATGACAGGCGTCTTCCACGGAGACTTGGTGGGCCCACTCACCATCTCCTTCTGATCATCTCCTCCTTCATTCTCAGCCATGACCATAATCCAATCCACCAATACTTGTAATAATTTTCACTCAACAAGATTGAAAGACAACACAACAACACTCTTGTCAAAAACCAACAACAGTGGCAGGAGCGTAAATAAAAACCGGCAGTGGCACAAGCTGACAAGCGTGAAAAAAAAAAAAAAAAAAAACCAGCTTTTGGTAAATATGATGAATGACAGTGAAAAGAAAATAGGGTTTTGTAGGGATTGATTAGGGTTCTGTGTTGGGCAATAAGAATGGTGAGAGTGTGTGAGTTCAAGTGTTTGGTGATGAGTCGTATGCAGGTGTGTGTATAGCTTAGCAGCCTTTTTATCTGAGACAGAGAGTGGTTTGCAACAACTGGTACTTCTCGTTTTAACAGTTTTATAAACTGCTTTAATTGTAATGAGTTTGTGGTGATGTTAAAAACCCTAGATACAATGACGGAATTGTTAACTCAATTGGGATGTATTGCAGCCCGGCCCAGGCCCATCCAAATTGTCCTAACTTTCTTTTTTTTCCTTTCTAATTACATTGACTAAGATGTATTAACGGATTAACCTAATCTTTTAGTATGTGTTTGGTGCAATGGGTTGGGATTAAATAATTATACTATTTAATTGATAAATTAAAAATAAATTGTTATCCAAAAAATCCACGAAAACCTTTGAACAACAGCTGGCCGAGGGATACTGGTGCCCCTCAGCAGGATGTTGTGTTAAGGGAGGGAGAATGAGGTGTTAAAGTGAGTGTTTAGGGACGAGATCCAGAGAGACCGGTTCTTTTTCTTGGATTTTAAGCTCTCTTCTTACCTTTCCTTACACACATCAAATTGGTAGAGGGACCGGGGCCATTAGGAGCGGAACCAGGTCCTTAGCAATGAATTACAAGGGAATAGAGAGAAAACAATACGTTCTTTATAGAAAAAGAGGGAGATATGCTTCGGGGAGCTTACAATGAGTAGCCAAGTAGTCTAAATCACTATGTGCTCCGGAGAGCTTACAACAAATAGATAAGTGGTTTATCTCTATCTTAACTCAATGGGGTTTAGAAGCCGACCCTCATCTTATGGTGAGAAGGGGATTTTTATAGAGTTCATGGATGGTGGGTAGGTTAAGGGAATCTTTTTAGACGGGAAGTGAGATAACCCCCCTATATCATCACTGTCCCTTTTTGTGAACTCGGGGGGGACACGTGCCCTAGAAGGTTGGGATTTGTCTCGTGAGCCCTAATGCCATCTGGGTGCTTGAGTGACGTTTTGGTGGCTCAGCCCCGTTTCCTAGTTGGTTGGCTCCACTATTGGTAAGTGTAAGGGGTCGTTTTCCATGTCTGATTCGCCAAGGGGACAAAGTCAGCGAATATTGCGCTGCACTTGTCAGACGGTCTTCTCTGGGTTTTCCTAGTTTGGCTTAGGAACATTTGGTCACTCTTTTTGTTGAGGAGAATTAGGTGTCACTTTGTATGAATGAAAGAGTTGACTCTTCCTAAGTATGTGAAGGTGTCAGATCCGATCATTGGTTGCTGGAGACTTGGGGAACGAGAGAGAGATCCATACCATTGGATCTGGTCTTACTCCTTTGGTATGTGTTATGGGTGCATTAAATATTCACCTATCGGGGAGGGCTTCCTTCTTTATTATGAAATGCCCATCCCTAGTTGGGGGGAATGGCTCTCTCTCTTGGGCGGTGACTTTTCTTTTAAAAGGATTGATTATGGCACATGTCAGCCTTATTTTGTCATCATCGTTGCTCCATTCCCTTAACTCTATTAGGACAAAGTTGTTCCCACGGTACTTACGGGGATGTGGGGCGTAGAGACGCGAGTACATGGGGACGAATGAGGTATTTCCTCCTCTAAGTTGGAAATGTCCTCAAGCATGTTGAGAGGAGTGGTTCTTCCACTTATTCACTAAAATTCCTCGATGAGGTGCCGAATTGTCAATGTTAACAAAAAATTATATGCTTAAAATGGCGGATATTTAATTATTTATAAACAAAATTTAAATGGAATAATATTAAGAAAAAAAAAACAATATTACTTTTTAAAATGTTGTCTCCTTTAATCATCTCCATGACTGTCGACATTTAGAGACCAACCAGAAGAAATATATTTTCTCAAGAAAGAGGCATTGGCTGTTACGAAAAACAATTTTTTTTTTTTTCGAAAGTTTGTTTTAGATTTAAATTTGAATAAGTTGTTATCATATAGGAATTTTGTCTTATCTAATCTCTATTTGTTATCTCTTGTAAATAAGGTTGCTATCAATAATACAACACATGAGTTAATTTCTATCAATATGTGTTAGTCTATGCTAGCATTTTGGGAGGTTCTGTTTCCCTTGAAGCAAACTAGGTTCTATTTTTGATGTCGTGAAAATGTACACGTAACATTTGGTATTTTATCCGATTATAGAACACTTCAATGTAGATGCTAAAAAAATTATAATTAATAAGGGACGGGCACCGGCAACTTATAATACTAGAAGAGGTGAACGTAGAGCACCTAAGACACTGGGGGTGGTGCTAGCCAATGCGACTTCAAAGCTCAAATCAGCAAGGTGACAAGTAGACAGATAAAAATAGAGCAAATAGAATGAGATTTATAAGCAAATCGTAGACCGACGTAAGACGTAGAACGAAGGATGGTGGGACTTGTGTAAGTAGACTTAGGTAGTAAAACAGAAGATGGAGATTGGCTGGCATGATAAGTGTTGCTTATGTGTGTAGTGATCAAAAATCGGCCTAAGGCCCAATACTATTTTACGCTTAAGGCCATAGGCTGATTCAGCCCAAAAAAGGTCAAGTTCAAACGTATGGTGGGCCTAGAGTCTGGGTCGACCCATTACAGCCTAACCAAAGATTATCAGGTTAAATAACAAGCAAGAGACTGACCCAATTAAACTTGACTAAGTCAGTAGAACCAATTGCCAAGATATCTCTCCCCAAGCATCGGGGATTATCTCCCAAAGATCACGGATAAGCTTAACCATGTTTGGCACATAGTTATTAAAAGTGCACCTAGGCACAAGGCTCCTCTAGACGCAGCTTTTACGCCTGTAGTTTTTCCAAGCATACAATTTTCTTTATGCGTACTCCTAGCCATCCTAGGTGACGGGCAATGGGTGGCGCCTAGGCACACCTGAGTAAAACATCCCAATTATGTTGTTTTTTCTTTTAAAATCCAATTCATACATGTGGGTTTTTAAAACCCAACATATACAAGTGGGCTTTTGCAAAAGCTTAAGCCCAAACACTCTCTTGCCCACTCAAGCCTAAAAAACCTTAATTTCAACTCTAAGGAGCTATTTGTTTGTTTGTTTTTTTTTTTTTTAATCTAAAATCTTATATAACCTTAATTTATTAGACATATGGATAAGTCTTATAAATTAAGATACTATGATATGTTTGTTTTTTTTCATTTTGGATGACTTATAACAAATATAAAATTGATTAGGTTGTGTTAGGGTTTCTTCAAAATTAGGAATTTTGGAAAATTGATTTTTAAGATTTTATTATGCGAGGATAAAATTATAAATGTATGAATTGTTATAGGACATTTTGATGACTTGCTTTTTGTGTCGTTACCAAATTGCGAATTATTAAAAAATGTTTATAAATAAATTCTTATGCAATATACTTTAAGTTTTGAAAACTAGTAAAGCGGTAAGCTTAAGATCGTTCCACATGGATATGTTAGATTAATCGATTTGCTATCTAATTTAAGTTAGTCTAACTAGTGTGCAATAAAGTAAATTATGGTTAGATGGATACTGTGTGGTTTGAGAAACCACCAAACAATGCATGTAAAGTAAATGACAAGAAATTAAAGAGAATATGAATAGAGATAGAAATCCAATATCACAACCTAGAAAAGAAAATGGATTTAAACAATTAATTAGAAGTCTAGGGAAATGGTAGAGTAGCTATTGGACGTTGAGCAATTTACTAATGGCTTCATTAATGCACTATTCACACAATCAAGGACCGATCTCATTTGGAAGTGTGTTTAGACTCGTCACTATGAACCCTAAATAACTTCCCACCAAAATACCTAACTGATTAAGGAAAGGGGGTCAAGGTGGGATTGGTTATCGAATGGCCTAGGCAATTGTGGTTGATCACACCTCTAAAAGCTTATCCTATTCACTATGTGCTATAATCGATTACGTGTGTCAATAACTGAACCAATTTTATCACAAATTAATCCTACAACATATTGTAATTACCAAGTGTGTCAATAACTCAATTAATCACATAAGTGCAAGACCTAATTAAAAAGTAAATAAAACTTAAATCATGCAAACATAATATTTAAAGCCTTAATAAATACTCATTGTCCAAATAGTCTCTCAAATCATCCCCCTAGAATGGGGGTTTAATTACACATAATACAAATAAAGAAAGGAAGTAAAATATAGAGAAATCACCCTTGGGTCTCTCTTGTAGGCTTGATCCTTCCTAGAGCTTCCTTGCTTAAATCTTGTTCAAAGATTGGGTGATGAGGATATGTCTAGATAGGTGGATTCAAATGGAAAGTGACAAAGGAAATGGGTGGAGAAGATGGAAATAGAGGAATGATTTAGGTGAAGTAATCTAGGTATTTATTGGGGAGGAGAAATGGTGGGATTAGGAATGGTGGAGAAATGAGGTTTCTTGATTGTCAAGAGTTGTCAAGAGTTGTCAATTCTCTATAAAAATGATGTATTTATATGCTGTGAAGGCTAGGGTTTGAAATATGCATGAAATGACAAGAATACCCCTAAAAAATGGTTTGAAAACATCATTTTCGTTGCTCTGGAAAGTGCAGTTCGGGGTGATGTCGCCATGGCATCGCTGTGGCAACAAGGAATGCTCAGCAGTTACTAAAATAAGCATAACTTTCTTTAGAAGACTCAAAATCGCAATTCGTAAAAAGCGCTGGAAAGCAGACTTCTGGGGCTTTCCAAATATATGTAAATTGAAACGTGATTCGATCAAAAGAGAGAGAGAGAGAGAGAGATATGCCTCTTTGAAGTTGGATGATCTACACACACTTTTTACAATTTCAGCCCCTTTCGCCACCATATCTCACGTCTTGCCCGAAATGCACCAATTGCCTGTAATTGACTAGAAACAAGCCATTATACACCAAAATACACTCGAAAACAAGCTAAAGGATACAGAATTAAGGGCTAAAATCATAACAATTTTGGTTCGATCAAATACCCCCAAACCAAACATTTGCTCGTCCTCGAGCAAACTCAAGACAAAACAAACAAAAATATAAGACACGACAAAATGACTCAATCTAAAAATTTCCTAAACACCAACAAGAAGTTCAAGTGGCCACATGTCCAACTGGTGGTAGATACAAAGATGTGTGATAGAGAGAAGTAGACATATGCAAAATGTTCTAAAGCAACTCGAAGGCACTAAAGGGAAACTTGCACAATCACGAATCCCATACCTAAAAGTGCTCTCATATTAGGAACTACTCACTCTTACACCTCGAGCGTAATTCACTTCAAATTTAAGCCTCATATGAAAACTCTATTTTCTTTCCACTCAGAGTCCTAAGTTCACACTCATGCAAGGTATGCAAAGATAGAGTTTATGCATAAGAATCTTATGCATTGCATACAATATAATATTGAAAGACCGCTACTATCTTTGTGAACTAGCCTAGGAAGGAATCAAGTGCCACGGACGTGGAAAGATCATGCTTTTAACAAACATTCCCAATCTAGATTTTTTTGAAGATCAAATAGGTCTTTCCCTTTGGTTGTAATTGGGGCCATAAGGTGAGATGTGGTGATACAAAGAAAAAAGAAAAATTTTGAATTCAAAAGTCACCAACCATGCTAAGACTCAATACATTACACACCCATAATATAGCTCTACTTGCTTGCCATCTTTAAACACTAGCGTCTAGGCATAACTTTACATTGCACTTGTTTTCACATTTGCACTCCAATTTCTTTGAGTACATTTACACTTAATTCTTCAAGACATTTTTTGCTTCCTTTCTTTCTTTGCTTTCATTCTTTTCTTTTCTTTCTCATCTTTTTCTTTTGACATTTTTAAGCTGATAAGTGCTCATTTTTAGCACTTTTACATTTTTGAGTCTTTGCTAGCACATTACACTCTTTTGCCTAATTACACACTATTTTGACATATTAGAGCTTTCCCTTTCAAGACCACACTACACATCCTAACATGATTGATAATAAGGGCAAGGCATGTGTTTAGGCTTGTGGCTATATGGTTATGTTGTGGTTCAAAATGAAAGGTAAGTGTTTGGCCTCAAAGTTGGCTATGGAGAACACATTAGGGATATGGATAAGTGTTTAGGCTAAATATGGTAGTTAATGCACACACATTTCCTAAAATCATCTCAACCAATCCATCTATCAAGGGAATGTAAGTGTCCATCAAGCAATCCACAAAATATAATGTAATGTCCTATGGCACATTATGCACATGACGAGAAAAGTGTTTAAGATTAGAAAAAATGATAACACTCAAGTACGTTCTTTAAGGCTTGTGTTTGTGAACTTACTAGGTAATCTCCACTATTAGAACAAGGTGCAAGAGCATTGAGTACCTTCAACTTAAGCACAAAGAGGATGGGACTAGCCCACGAAAGTTCACGTAAGACCCTAGAGTGACAATAAGCTACATCACAAGCTCATCAAGCATAAAAAAACTCACCACAAGAACACGCTCAAGGCATACACCCAAGCTATTTAAAGCTTGAAAAATTGGCCATGCAACAATTTTGAAAAATTTGACAATAAAAAGACTCAAGACTCATAAAGACGACTCAAAAAGGTGGCTACACCCCAAAACCAAAACTAAACATTGTCCCCAATGTTGGAAACAAGAGAGTTTAGCCTAAAGGTGCGCTCCTAACACGACACAAAACACAAAAAACACAATGCGAAAGACCATCTCAACATAGAGGATAAAATTCCAAAAACTGGTGACTTTTGAAATCGACCTATGTCCGCTCTTCAGTGCATATTTTCATAAATATTCAATAAAAATTTCATAAATTTCGGCATAAGAAAATAGGCATGCAAATGCACACTTTTTATTTGCAAAACATTTCAAAATTCAATTTGAAAAAAATGTGTAAACAGATGTCAAAAATGGTTCACGTGCAGATTTTCAAAACACCCATGACCTTTGGTCGAAGAAACATTTATAACTTTTGAACCTCCCTCTAGAATTTTATATTCTTTATGCCGTTGGAACCGTATCGAAAAATTGAAGAATGCATAATGGGCAAAATAATTTATTTCCTCACCAAGAAGTACAGTTTAAATGAAAAATTTGTCCTCAGAAATTTCAAAACAGAGTACTTTCGCAAAGGTAAAAAAAAAAAACTTGAAAAAATAAAATGAAAAATGACTCAAATAATGAATCCACACCCCCAAACCGCTCATCATCATGGCAAAAGGTATATCAATGTAAGATCATCAATTGTTCTCATCACAATCCAAATGGACAAAATAATGTGATCATCAAAGCCTAAATCCACTATCACAATCAATTCGCACCCTTATTATAAGCAAGAAAACTAAAAAGCAAGAAATAAAACAAATTAAAACAAGAAAAGAAAGAAGTTGTACCTAGGTGGTGTGCTTCCCACTAAGCGCTTGGTTTTACGTCCTCGCTAGACGTGCTACTTGGATCGATCAACCAAATTCCAAGGTTTCGAATATGCGCCTATATGCGATTAGGTCTTGGAAATAGTTATCGCCAACCAGCGTGTTCCTAATCACATAAGGCAAAGGCAAGTAAATGCTCACTTGAAAAAGTGGTTTAATAAGCTTAGAAAATAACCTATACCAAATGCTTTTGAGTAGGCGGCTTTGAGAAAAAGTATGAGGGACATAAGGCTTCGGTTCCTTCATTTCATCGTTCGTCTCCTCTTCTCCTACTTCTTCACTTGAAATACTAGAAGAATTGTTAGCAAAATTGTGAACATAATTATGCTCTTCATTCTCACCATTCCAAGGGATGATGGTAGCTTCTTCTAGCATTGGTGGACTTGGGAACACTTTGCTCTTTTTCCCTTGCATGGCTTCCATGATAGCTCCAATGTGCACTTTTATTCTTCTTAACGAAGCTTCTAATCCTGAAAACCAAAGTAAACTTACCTCCAAACATCCGTTCAAAGTATGCTCGGATGGCCTTTAGCTTTTCTTCCTTAGGATTCCCATCCTTTGGCTCAGTATTGGAAGAATTTGAGTCATGAGCTCTTTCTTCCCTCGAGTGCCTTGAGGCAAATAACTCCATGTCTCGGCTGAATTTCGCCAATTGCAAGTCAAAATGATCCATTGTTCCTAAAAAGAAAAACGACACAAGATACAAGATACAAAAGAAAACAAAACTAGAAAATCTAAAAATAGCAAAAATGACACACTATCTAGAAAATCTAACAACAAAGAAAGTTACAAAAATCAACTACTCTAAACACCAATCCCCGGCAACGGCGCCATTTTGATGACTCGTTTTTTGTGTCGTTACCAAATTGCGAATTATCAAAAGATGTTTATAAATAAATTCTTACGCAATATACTTTAAGTTTTGAAAACTAGTAAAATGGTAAGCTTAAGATCGTTCCACATGGATTAGGTTAGATTAATCGATTTGCTATCTAATTTAAGTTAGTCTAACTAGTGTGCAATAAAGTAAATTATGATTAGATGGTTAGTGTGTGGTTTGAGAAACCACTAAACAATGCATGTAAAGTAAATGACAAGAAATTAAAGAGAATATGAATAGAGATAGGAATCCAATATCACAATCTAGATAAAAAAATGGATTTAAACAATTAATTAGAAGTCTAGGGAAATGGTAGAGTAGCTATTGGACGTTGAGCAATTTACCAATGGCTTCATTAATGCACTATTCACACAATCAATGATCGATCTCATTCGGAAGTGTGTTTAGACTCGTCACTACGAATCCTAAACAACTTCCCTCCAAAATGCCTAACCGATTAAGGAAAGGGGGTCAATGTAGGATTGGTTAGTGATGATCGAATGACCTAGGCAATTGTGGTTGATCACACCTCCAAAAGCCTATCCTATTCACTATGTGCTATAATCGATTACGTGTGTCAATAACAGAAGCAATTTTATCACAAATTAATCCTACAACATATTGTAATTAACAAGTGTGTCAATAACTCAATTAATCACATAAGTGCAAGACCTAATTAAAAAGTAAATAAAACTTAAATCATGTAAACATAATATTTAAAGCCTTAATAAATAGTCATTATCCAAATAGTCTCTCAAATCATCCCCCATAGAATGAGGGTTTAATTACACATAATTCAAACAAAGGAAGGAAGTAAAATATAGAGAAATCACCCTTAGGTCTCTCTTGTAGGCTTGATCCTTCTTAGAGCTTCCTTGCTTAAATCTTGTGCAAAGATTGGGTGATGAGGATATGTCTAGATAGGTGGAGTCAAATGGAAAGTGACAAAGGAAATGGGTGGAGAAGATGGAAAGAGATGAATGATTTAGGTGAAGTAATCTAGGTATTTATTGGAGAGGAGAAATGGTGGGATTAAGAATGGTGGAGAAAGGAGGTTTCTTGATTGTCAAGAGTTGTCAATTCTCTATAAAAATGGTGTATTTATATGTTGTGAAGGCTAGGGTTAGAAATAGACATGAAAGGACAATAATACCCCTAAAAAATGGCTTGAAAACATCCCTTTCGCTGCTCTGGAAAGTACAGTTCGCAGTGGTGTCGCCATGGCGTCGCTGTGGGGATAAGGAATGCGTATCAGTTATTAAAATAGGTATAACTTTTTCTAGAAGACTTAGAATCACAATCTGTAAAAAGCGTTGGAAAGAAGACTTCTGGAGCTTTCCGAATATATATAAACCGGAATATGATTCAATCTGAAGAGAGAGATATGCCTATTTGAAGTTAGATGATTTGTACACACTTTTTACAATTTCAGCCCCTTTCGCCACCAAATATCACGTCTTGCCCGAAATGCACTAAATGCCTGTAATTGACTAGAAACAAGCCATTAGACACCAAAATACACTCGAAAACAATCTAAAGGATACAGAATTGAGGGCCAAAATTATAACAATTTTGGTTCGATCACATTTGTGGAAATTTATTAACAAACTCTACTGTATCACTTTTTGAATAAAATAAAAGTCAAAATTTTTTACTTTTTCTAAAAGACATATATATATATATATTAAAATAAGATAAAAGTTGAAAAAACAAACAAACTAATTTATCTTAATTTAAGATATAAGAGACAATAAATCTTATAGTGAAAAAAACAAACGGCCCCTATGTTTCTTAAAAAATAAGAAGTTAGACAGTTGCTCTCTCTATTCATTCTCTCCTCTTCTCTCCAACAGCTCTCTCTCAACAACTCAAAGTCAGCAAGTCTCCAAGACTCCAACTACAACAAGTAAGTTCTATTCTCATACTCTTCATTTTCTCTTCTCTTTCTCTTCATTTACTCTTCTCTCCCTCTCCACTCTCTCATTCTCCACACAATTCAAATTTTGTTTTATACTTTTCTCTGTTTTTATTCTTGTCTTTTTTTCTTCTCGACTTATTTTCTGTTTTTTTTTTAATTTTAAAAAAAAATGAAATTAACTAATGTTAAGTCGCTAATTCACTCAAATCAAATCTTGAAGTCTTGAACATCAAACATTGTGTGAAATTTGCTTCAAATGATCTACTGATCTTCACCTTTTTTTTTTATTAGTAAAATAGAAGTTATTTTCATGTTTGTGTCTCACTGTCTTGTTCACTTGTCACCTCACACAGTTTGTTTAATTAATGATGTCCATTAAATTTGCGATTTGACCAGTGCTTTATGAATTATGATAAGGAGATATATTATATATCTATGTAATGGCTCCATGCATGTAATTGGAATATTGGATGGAGTTTTACTGTGATTATACTAGTTGCTATTTTTTCCAAACATTATTGAAATATTGAATGTATTTGGTTTGTTATTGACTTACTGTGAATCTGTGTTTATAGGTATAAATGTCAACTCAAGGAACGAAGTTAGAAGATCTTGGATGGAAGTATGTCACATGCCTTATTCCTGGTGATACAAATACCACAAAATGTAATTTTTGTGGTAAAGAGTGTAAATGAGGCATATTTCGTGTGAATGAACATCTAGTTGGTGGGTGTAGGAACACTAGGGGATGCAAACGTTGTCCACCATCCATACAAGAAGAAATTTGAGATTATATGAACAAGAAGAAGAATAAAAAAAATGTGGGAGGAATATATACCCTATAGATGATGATTTTTCTTTGGGTCTAGGAGATGGAGATGATGATGATGATGATAATGTGGCCCATATTACAACTCAACAAAGAAAAATCACATCTAGTGGAGCTGGAAGTAACAGTGTTTCTAAAAAGCCAAGACAAAAGGGTCCGATGGATATGTACTTGATCCCTAATCCAGAAATTAGTGTGCAGAAAAATAAAGGAAAACAAACAAGGTTGGATGAATTTGATACCACGAAAAAAGAGTTAAGGGATCGAGTTTGTAACAGTTTTACAAGGTGGACGTATGATGCTGGGATTCTGTTCAATGTTGTCAACTACGATAGCTTTAAAGTGTTTTGTGAGGCGTTGGGACACTATGGTCCGAGTATAAAACTACCCAGTTTTCATGAAGTTAGGGTTCCCATTCTCAAGAAGGAGGTGGAAAACACTCGTAGTGCAATGAAGGATCGCGTGGAGACGTAGGCAAAACATGGATGTTCTTTCTTGTCAGATAGTTGGAAAGACAAGAGAGAAAGAACATTGATTAATTTCTTAGTCAATTGTCCTAAAGGTAGCATGTTTATTGAGTCGGTTAATGCTTCATCATATGCAAATACCAGTCAGAAGATGTTTGAGTTGCTCAGTAAATTTGTGGAAAAGATTGGCATCAACAATGTGATTCAAGTGGTCACCGATAATGCTTCGAACAATATTTTGGCTGGTATAAGTTTATGACACTTAGTCACTTGTTAATTTATCTACCTTTGAATTGAAAGTTGAAACTAGATATATACTTGACCTTTTGTTTTGCATTGCAACATTGTAGGGAGATTATTAGAAGTCAAATATCTCACGTTGTTTTGGACACCATGTGCTGCTCATTGCTTGGACTTGATTCTAGAAGATATTTATAAGTTGTCCAACATGAAGAAAACATTTGAGAGGGCTGTGATGGTTAATAGTTATATCTACAACTGTTACGGTTTGGTAAACATGTTGAGAGAGTTTACCAACAAGGAGTTGCTTAGGCTTGCTAAAACACGGTTTGCAATTGCTTTTACAACATTGTAAAGGATGCATAGTCTGAAATCCAACCTCCGAAAGATGTTCAACTCTGATCAATGGTTTGCTAGCAAATGAGCCAAAAAAGCGGGGTCAAAAAAAGTTGTGGAAGTGATATTGATGCCATCGTTTTGGAATCATAAAATGTTTGCTTTGAAAGTGTCCTCACCTCTTATACATGTACTTCGCTTGGTGGATAGTGAGAGGAGGCCTCCCATGGGATATATATATATAAGGCTATGTATAAGGCAAAATAAGCCATTGCCAAATCATTTGAGGGGAATGAACAAAGATATGAAATGATTTTCAAAATCATCGATAATATATGGAATGTTCAATTTCATCGCCCTTTACATGCAACTGGGTGGTATTTGAACCTATGAATGTGGCAAGCTTCTCTAAAAGCCTATGGATGTGGCTTATTATGGTAAATTATTACTTCTTTGTTATTTATTTTTTGAACCATAGCATCGGCTTGATCGACAATTGCTTCACCTTTCACATTTTATGGATTTCAGCAATGCAGTATCCTCATTTTTGCTGGTAGGTGGGACTTGTTTATTGTCCTTTTTACGAGGCTTCTTCATCGGATGCGAGACCTCAAGTTGATCTGTGGCTGAATGAGAATGTAGCTTGCTCAATAGCTACTTTAACATTATTCAGTTCAGTTTCAAACCATTATACGCAAGTGAAATAACATTTGTTCTATTGGGTCCCAAAGACACAAGATGGAGAGGAAATAACATTGAGTTGCTCTCAATATACAGAGAAGGTGATAAGGAAATCTGACTAAATCTAATCTTATTTGGTCTACGTCCGGCTATGGTAGATGGGATTTGTCAGGATTTGACTAGGGAAATGGCTAGATTTTGAGGTTGTAGAGGGAAATGAAAAGAGAAAGAGAAGAAAAGAAAAAGAGATTGAAAAGAGAAAGAAATACCTTGTTAAAGATCCTTGGATATATACAAAGGATATATCTTCATTGGACAACCTCCATAATTATTACCTTTTTAGCCATGGAAATGAGATTTGACCGGAAATGACTTTGAAATTCAAAAGAAAACAAAGTAGAGAAGATGATGGATTTTTTTTTACCAGCTTCGATTAAGCTTTTGACAAAAACTTTGAGTTCAAAGATTCCTGACCAACTCTGATAAAGAAATAAGGCAAATGGACGAGCTTTGGGTTTGAGTAAATAATTTCCAAGTTAGTGATTCAAATTCTACTAATGACAAAAGTTTTTTTAAAAAATATTTGGTTTAGATATATATTATCAAAAAAATAAAAAATACCAAACCACTCATTCAAGACAAGGACCGGCTTTTCTCCTTTTTAAATCACGTTGAAGCTTTGCTCTTCTTTACTCTTAAATACGATAAGGCAAATATATAGGAACTCGAGTATTCGACTCGACGTGGCTGGCTTATTTTTCTACTAAGACTCTGTCACTTAATCCTATTCTCTCTCTATTAATTCTCACAACACTAAGTCTTACTGGATCAAGATCCAGGTTCAATAATAGCTGTATAGATCTTCTAACTCTAGCATTTGACGCGACACTCACTCAAGTACCACACTTAAGGACTCTCAATCACTTTAGCCCAGTCCACCCAACACGCATAATGCAACACCAACAAACCGGGATGCTTTACAAGCTTTATTATTCTTTATTGCTTTACTTTACTCGCTTCTTGCAACTATTTGACTTGAGTGTCGAAGAGTCTCCCAAAGGAATCATCCCCTCTTTGTGGCTTGATGATTGCTCTCTTTTTATCTGTCTTTTTTTTTTCAGATTGTTAGTGCCTACTAGATGACAAATTCAATTGTAGATTTTTTTAATTTACAATGTATAGTACCACAGATGATGTAGAGCAAACATCAATATGATGCCGATCAATTGAAATGTGAAGACTAACATAATATGGTGTCGATTGGAGACCAGATTAGGGTTATGTTGATTGGTCCAAAGATAGAGACCAGTATTGTATGATGTCGAGGTCGACAAAGACCAATATTGATTGATAATAAGAAAGTTGATTATAGCGAGGTCGATGTAGATGAATGTGGACTTAAGATATGTGAGATGATTATGTCGAAGTCGACATAGACCAACATGAAGATGCGTGAGTTGACTATGTTGATATTGATATAAACCAACATGTAGATATGTAAGTTAACTGTCGAGGATGTCAATGCAGACCAACGTGGTCTAGAGATATACGTGATGATTTTTGTGGTCAACGTAAACCAATGTGGAGATATGTGAGTTGACTGTTGAGGATGTCAATGTAGATCAACGTGGAGATTTGATAGAGATCATCTTAGCTTGAGGTCGATCGGAGATATCGATTGTAGACCAGCGATGGAGAGTTGATAGAAATCAACTTAGCATAATCTTGACCGGAGGTGTCGACTGTAGACTAGTAATAGAGAGTTGATAGAAATCAACTTAACATATTTTCAACACCTCCAGTTGATCGTAGACCAGTGTTGGAGAGTTAATAGAGATCAACTTAACATAAGGTCGATTAGAAGGTTGACTGTGTTGGTTGGCTGTTCATATGTTGAACGGGGGGCATGCACATTGATCGTGTCGAGGTTGACCGAGCAACAGCTCAATGGTAGCATGAATTGCGGAGCCATAGCTTGCCTTTAGTTTAGAAAGTTGAGCTCTCTTATGAATCAGAATGGGTTTCTATTTATAGGAGGAATGGAGTGAGCCAATGATTGGCTCACTTTAATGGCATTGATGGAGACATTACAGACTTAATGGCTTTGATAGAGACGTTGCAGACTTTATGGAGAAAAAAATACTAACAGTTTGACTATACTTGGAAATTTGGGTCACCACACGCGAACCTAACACAAACCCAACTAATTTGGGTTGGGTTAAGCTAAACAGGCTCGAGTCGGTAAACGGGTTGACCCCGCTTAACCTATTTAATAAATAGGTCGTGTCGGGTTTCGTAAACGGGTTGGTGGGTTGACACGATTAGTAGGGGAAAATGTGTAATTTAAAATTAGAGAAAATTTGAACTTTATAGACTTTTTGTAGCTTGTTTAAATTGTGGATGATATAAACTTTATGTTGGAGTTGTGCTTTTTTAGTGGCTAGTTTAGAGTTTAATTGTTGAGGGTATATTGTTAATAAATTTTAATATAGAAAACAAAGCAGGTTGTAAACGGGTTACGTGGGTCAAGACCCGACCCATTGGACACAACCTGTTTGGTAAACGAGTTAAACGGGTCATGTCGGGTTACACATTTATTAAATGGGTTGAGTTGGGTTGGGTTTGACAAGTTCAACCCGTTTATTAAACAAGTCAACCCGACACGACCCATTTAATAAACTGGTCGTGTTAGGTTTGGTCCAACCCGACCCACAAACACAAATTGCCAGGTCTAGGTTTGACCTAGTTCAAGCAATGTTTTAAAATTAGCTACGAGACAACCACCTTGGGGCCGCCTCAGATGCATCGCGGAAAAAATCGCACTAGGGCGGCCAAACATAAGGAATTTGGTGAAAAACCCGCCTCCTCCACTTGGTTCGACCACCTCAAAACCAAGTCAATGTGACTTATAGGCGATTTTTTTTAATTAAAAAAACGACGTGTCTAAACAAAACATAAACTTAAAAAAATTAAATATGATCGACCATCTCTTCTCTCTCTCTCTCTCTCTCTCTCTCTCTAAAACGATCGTATTTAACATTCAAATTTCCAAACCCTAAAAATATCACTAAAGAAATAAAATACGATCGATCATCTCTTCTCTCTAAAACAATCATATTCAACATTCAAAAATTTCAAACCATAAAAACATCGACTTCTACATCAACCTATCATCTCCTCAATCTCCGATTTTGGTAGGAAAATCTCCTCCATCTCTAATTTTGGTAAGAGATCTCATCTATCTCCCCCAACATCTCATCTCCTTCATCTCTGATTATGTTAAACATTTGTTGCTCTATTTTTCTTCTATTTTTTCCATTATTGTTTTTCTTCTTACTATATGCTTGTATATGCTTTATATGTGTTCTCAATTATCCTTGTATGCACTTTTTATAGTCAATTTGCATCTTGTATATGTTTTTTTCAGTCAAAACTTTGTTTCTGTTTTTCAGTTTCAACTCCATTATTGCATCTTTTGCTGTGTTTTAGTTTGAATATATTAATATATATATATTTTAAAAGAATACAAGATTATTGCTGTGTTTTATTCAGTCAGCTTGCTTATTTGGCAGTGTTTTTGTATCAAGAGCAAGGGTGCAAAACTCTGTTTTTGGTTTTAAGCTTCATTATTGCATATTTTGCTATGTTTTTGTTTGAATATATTCATTTTTATTTTTTTCTTAATAATATAAGATTGTAAGTTCCTCAATGTTGGTTGGCTTATTTCATGACAAACCAGATTTGAGGATGATTTTGTAATTGGTAGCTTAGGTCCTTGATGGCAAACTTTCAAGTATCTTCGTGACTTTAAGAGCGAAATGTATATTCACTGGACTTTGTCTCTTAAAGAGTTTAGGTGCACACACACACACACACACTACATGCATGCTTTGTTCATCTTGCATCTGTGTTCTAATTTCTTATATATGTGCATCCTTTACACAATTACACTTGCACTTCATTGTTAGATCTAAGTGTGGTTTTGTATGATGTAATTCGTTTCCGTTTTTGTGATCAGAAATGTCCACGCTTACACATTGATGTTCATGTCTTAGCGCGATGGTTACCCATTTGAGAAGGTCCCATTCTTCTCTTGGATAAGTGTTAGATATGGTGTGGTTGAATAGAGTAGGGTGTTTAATTTCAAAAGATTGGTTTTTCAATGTTTTAAATATTTTTCAAAACTGACCTTTGTATGGTTTTGTGACTATAACATTTTATACAAAAATTAAAATTGTATTTTGAAAATTTCTGAATAAACTAGTTACCCATATCTTTCTAACGGTATATTATTTGTAATATTTCATAACTGTTTGGATTAGTTTTAAAATCTCCACAGTGACCACCAAAACAGAGCAATCTTTGTTTTTGTCCAAATTTGACCTTTGGTCACTCAAATAATCATAACTCTTTCTACAAACATCTAAATTATATTTTGTACGAAGGAGTATAAATAGACATTCATACATTTCCAACGGTATATTATACAAAAGGTTTCGATGTTGTTTGGTCATGTTTTGAGTCGCTTGAAAATCAAGTTGTTATGTTGATTTGCTAGTGCATCGGCACAACAACTTGATTTCTTGCTCCCAGTGCGCTAGTAACTTGGCAGGTCCATACCAGTGCAACGGACCCATGCACTACTCCGCCCCTGTTTTGAAATTTCGCTATATCTCACTTATTTGGAGTCCGAATTTACTCATTTTTGAAGGGAAATTCACGAAATTTATAGGGCTATCATCTAAGCACTATAAATACATCTATTTATCATTATTTGTCGTTAAGGAACTAAAACTACAAAACCCTAGAGAGAGATTAAGAGTTCCCTAGTGAGAGAAAGCACCAAGATTGCTTCTTTAACTTTTCCAAACCCCAAAACCCATCTTCCTCTTGCATCTCTAGTATCATTCAAGCATAAGTCTTCATTAATGTCTTTACTTGGTAAATAGAACAAACAACTCATCTAATTTATTGTTCTATTTAATCAAGACATGTCTTTTATTGCTTAAGTTAGCAAATCTTCACATTAATTACATATCTAGTGAAGTTATGACATGTTTGGGGTTTGTATTTTGATAGCTTGCTTTTAGGACATAAATGCCCTCTAGCTAAGTCTCTATACCTTGCATTTAGATATTGTTGATTATGACTCATTGATTGCATTCTTTGATTGTATTAATTGTCATTGCCATATTTAATAACAACTTTTATTGATAGGCTTTTGTTTAATGACTAGATTTTAGATTCTCATATCTATATCTAGTTAGGTCTTTATGAGCATTCATATGGACTTTGATACCTATGATTGATTTTATTGCCATCATTTAATCTTTAGATAAGCATTTACTGTTGCCTAGCATTAATTACATTTAGATTATTTTCATATATTCACATAGGTTGTTGATCTCTTCCTTGAAAATCAAGTCTTGTGACTACGGTGGTGTAGTGCATAAGCATTTTTTCCATCTTTCGGCTGAGTCTTCCGCCTCACCTCGCGAAGACTTGATTGCCTCATATCGCCTTTCGAGTTTTAAAACATTGGATCTGAAAATATATATTACATGTGTCTAATACAACCTAGAGAGAGGGAGGGGGTGGGGGGTGCATAGGTTGTTAATAGGTTATTACCAACTTTTTCGATTAGTCAATATTAACAATAAAACCTAATTCAACTAACAATAAAAATAAAGTAAAAGTGCGAAAATTAAAAAACACTTGATTTTTACGTGGAAACCTTCAACAAGGAAAAACCACGGGACTAGCCACGCTAGCCACTTAAGCCACAACAATCCACTCCATGAAAAGACGGTTACACCCTCAAGTGATACACGGCCTCTCACTCACGATAACCTCAGGCTATGGACACTACCACTCATCACTCTTGGTTCAATCCTAGTGATATCCTCCGATCCACTACTCTTGGCATGAGCACCCCCTAATCTAACCACAGACCTTTTACAGCGGCGCTTGACAATGCTTGCCAACCAACCCTTAGTTGTAAGACTTCACTTGCTTATGCAACATCACCTAGAAGCCACAAGACATTGACTCATTGGAGAGAATTAAAAGTCTAAGTGAATATGACAATAATGCTCGAATGCAATAATGTGTAAGACCACACACAAAATGTTCAACTAGGAATTTAATGAGACAATCAATAAATCCAAATTGTCAATGTCTAAATGCAAAACTTGAAGACTTAGCTAAATGTTAGCAATAAAAAAACAATCCTAGCTATTAAACAATGTCAACATATCCATACATGTGAACTCAATTTGTTGTAGGGAATTTCCAACAACCTAATTGTTACTCAAAACACACATAAACATTCAAAAGCTTAACTAGTTAATTAAAAGACAATCTATCAACCTAGTCATCAATAAATCACCGAAGAATATTTATGGCTTAGCTTTTTAGGCAAAAATGACCTAATCAATTAAGCTATCAAAATACAAACTCAATCATGTCATTATTCAACAATTGCATTCAATAAATGATTTCTACAAATCCTCTACATTAAAAACGAATTCTTGGACTTAAAGAACAATAAACAAAGATGAAATGTTTGTTGTTACTTACCAAGTCAAGTATGATGAAGACCCATGCTTGAATAATGATGATGATGATGATGTTAGATGCACATGGATTTTGGGTTTGGGAGAGTTAAAGAAGCAATCTTGATACTTTCTCTCACTAGGGAACTCTTAATATCTCTCTATGGTTTTGTAGTTTTAGTTCCATGAAGACAAATGATGAGAAAGAGATGTATTTATAGTGCTTAGATGATAGCCTTATAAATTTCGTGAATTTCCCTTCAAAATGAGCCAAATCGGACTCCAAATGAGTAAGATATGACCAAATTATGAAACAGGGGTGGAGCAATGCGCCGGTCCGTTGGCTGTATACTTCCCACACAGTCACCCACGCACTGGAAAATCAACACAACAGCTCGAGATTCGAGCGCCCCAAACCATGACTTTTCATATGATATACCGTTGGAAAGGTATGAATGTATACTTTCTACTCCTTTTTATAGAATGAGGTTTTGATGTTTGTAGAAAAAATTATGGTCATTAGAGTGATCAAAGGTCAGATTTAGAAAACAGCAGAGATGCCCTGTTTTAGTGGTCACTTTGGAGATATCAAAATCAATCCAAATGGTCATGAAATATTACGAATAATATACCGTTGGAAAGGCATGGGTGTTTAGTTTGTCAAGAACTTTTCAAAACTCATTTTGAAACTTTGTATAAAATGTTATGGTCACAAGACCATGCAAATGTCAGTTTTGAAAACATTTGAAACATTGAAATCCAATCTTTTGAAAATAGACACTTATCCAAACCAAATAACGAAACCAAATCTAACACTTATCCAAGAGAAGAAAGAAACCTTCTCAAGTGGTCAACCATCGTGCAAAATACAAGCACACCATCGTGCAAGCGATGACATTTTCGATCACACAATCGGACCACACTTAAGACTAACATGAAGTGCAAGTGTGATGGGTGTAAAGGATGCACACATATAAACAATTAGAACATAAATGCAAGATGAACAAAACATGCATGAAGTGGGTGTGTGCACCTAAACTCTTCAAGAATCAAAATTAAGTGTTATACCTTTTGAAGCTATTGATCTTGAAGTCATGGAGATGCTTGGAAACTTACCTTGATAATCATCAAGAGGACCTAAGCTACTTTACACAATCATCTCTAAAGTGGTTTGTCATGAAATAAGTCAATCATAAAATAGAGGTTCTTGCAAGATCCAAGTTGACTTCGTCTGACATATAATTGAATTTTGGCCATTATCCAATTGATTAGGTTCAAGCTCATGATTAGGCTATTAAGATGTCATTTAAGAGATTGCCACTTTGTTGGGCTTGACTATTGAGCCATAGGCCTTATTGGGCCAAACTCAATAAGTTGGTCTTTTTGAAAATCTTTGAAATGATTATTTGGGCGGAGCTATTTTTGACCACTACAATCATTTACATTACAAACATAAAAATATATTTTGAAATTGTCACATGGAACACTTTTATTGGCTAGTTTTAACAATTTTGTAATTTTTACATTACACACATAAAAATAAATTTTAAAATGATTGGACCAACAAGTATTTCCTGATCTTGAAATGGATTTGAATGCAAAAAAAAAAAAAAAAAAAAAAAAAAAATGGATAAAACAAAGTCTAATTAAAGAAGGCATAACAAAAGTTTGACTTACTCATAACTTTTCAACAAACAAAAAAGCTTAAAAAACTTACATGATATATATACATAAAAACTAACATGACAAATCTTAAACTAGGGCTTGTTCTTCTCCTCTTGATCACCATTCTCCTTCTTCTAATCCTCCTCAATATTCTCCTCCTCCTTCAACAAAAGTTTCTTCAACTCCTCCCTATCTCCCTTATTGTTGAACATTACCATCTCTACTAAGACCATCTTAACTTAAAACTTCCGCATGTGACCCCAAATAGTATGTCACCTCTTGAATAGTTTCAGAAACTTTTCTAGAGTTTCAAAAAATTTGAAAGGTGGTTTAACCATCTCATGTATAGTTATAAAACCATTTAATCCCACTAAGATGACATTATAGATTGTTGAGAGAATGTCCCAAGTTTTTTCGAGACTCTTCCATGGACTGTTGTAGCTGCAAGCATGCTGTATCCAAAGCTTTGTGCATGTCAATGCACATTCACTACAGACAATGTGGGAGGTTTGAAGACATCAGCAAAAACAGAGCAATAGAGTTTTACAGTTTCGGCCAGGCTTGCTTTCATGATTTCCATATCGGACCTCATCTTGGCCAACTTGGAGTTCATCGCCATTTTTCTTGACATGGTGGATACTCCTAATTGTCTAGGCATGGAGGACCTTTTGGAAAATGAAGGGTTGAACCAAGTGGTTTGGATAGGGGAATGTTCATGGCTTTTTTTTTTCTTCTTCATTTTGTTTGTTTGAGTATGATGAAAACTGATAGTAACAAAGAACAGTTATCATGAAACTGTTCTTTAAATAATAAAATAGTATGGATTAAAGCAGAGACGGACCTTAGTTATGGCTAGAGTGAACATACAGGCGAACCACTAATTTTAGTAAGAATATTATATACTTGAGACATATGTGACTTTTTTCCTACAATCACGAAAGCGAAAAAAAGGTCAATAGCGTAAATAGCCATATAATTATGGGACTTTCTAAATTTATCAATTTAGTCTGATTGTTTTTATCCAACATACCACTTTTTGAACCAAATTATTTTTTTAATACAAAAACAAAAACATTGAATTTTTTTTTTTTTTTTTTTTTTTGTCGATCTCCATTGGAGGTTTGTGTTGGACCTCCATTGTCAACGTACCTCAACTGTCTGCAACAATAGAGATCCATGACTTACAAAAAGAAAATCATTGTTGGAGATTTGAAAATTTTCCAAACCTCCATAAGAGGCCAACGCAACTCAATGCATACCTCCATTTAAAAAATGTTTTTGGGAGGCATGTGCATAGACCTCCATTGGAAGAAGAGGAAGAAGAAGAAGAAGAAGAAGAAGGGTTTTACACTTCCATATTAGTCTACTCATGGACCATGTATTTTGTTCACTGAATTCTCGATATTAGGTATTGTGCGGGATGAATTTCAATTTATTATTGGAAAAGCTTGTACTGAATGAAAAGGTGGAAATGAGCTTAATTTCAAGGCTAAAACATCATTTTCGGAATGACTTTTCCAAATACCTTCAATTTTCTCCTCTGATACCATTGAATGTCTTGAACTTTAATGGGGTGATGTCTCGAGGCTTTGCTCAAACTGTGAGGAAAGAGGAAGAATAAGAGGGAGAGGTGGGAGACTCCCAACTGATTATGATCCGGCGACTTTAATCCCACAGAGCCAGGGACGAAGCCAAGAAATTCTTTTAGGGGGGCATCATTAAATAATAATAAAAATGGTAATATTTTTTTTTTTGAACTATTTAAAGTGCATTAATCAAAAATGAAACATCACAAGTTTATAAGGGGCATACCCTAGGTTAAACAAAAAACTTGACTAAACAAAAAGTTGGAACATATAGATTCATATAATTCTTCAAACATATTTACAAATTACAACTATCCTTGACGTGATTTCATCTTTTGAAAATGCTGCATTATAGTCTCATTATCAAAGCCATCAGATATGTCATTTTCTATATAAATAACCAAATTATCATTCATCCATTGATCTCCACCGGTAAGTAATTTTTCATGCAAAATCAATAATAGGGATGGAAACTTTAATCAATTAACAGTTGGTGTACTAATTTTTGAATTTCCAAAAGACATTCATTTTTTTCCCTAAAATACAGAAGAAATAAAAAATAATTAATTAACACTCATAATGGTTTCAAGCAATTATGTATAATACATTATTAGTGGCTTAATAAGAGTAAAGATTACCTTTTTCTACTCTTCACTTTAAACTTTTACATATCACATTCTCAAGTTTTCATGGCCCACAACATTCTAGTAACATTTAACAAGCATTCCTATTATATAATCTGTCAAATGCCAATAGTACACATAACACATGAGTTTTAAATTTATATTTTGTTCAATTACACAATAGAAAATAAAAGGGAAACAAATATTGAAAAAGGAAAACAAATTAGGATTAAAAGATTACCATTTACAGATTTAATTGTCATGACTTAAGAGAACATATAAAATATCTAGAAAAAGTGTTGCTTGAATTCGATTTGTAGAGAGTTGAGACTTGAAGAATGAAGAGTGCTGTTTTTTTAGGTTATTTTGAAATTGAAAAGGTAAAGTGGAGAGAGAGAGTTTTAAGGTTTAATTTGTGGAACAATAGAAGAAGGAGACAGAGGGAGAGAATAGAGTCAGAAGATATTTCAGAAGATAGGAGATAATTGGGTTTAATATTCATTGATATCCTTAATTGAATCCAAACTTGGCCATTTAAAGGCTACATTGAAAGCACGTTAAATGACCAAGTTTATTGCTTGAAAATAGGAACCTAACTAAGCACTAACTAATCACTTATCTAAGAAATAGCAACAACTAACACAACTAAAAGTGGTGCACAACAAAGCATGAAATCATGCAGCACCCTTTTCGTAACAAATGGCCCAAGAATCTAGGCACGTTATTTACCAAATAATAACACTATCTAACTTATTTTTGACTCAATCTAATAACAATACTAACAAACCAAACCAGACTTGGTCCTTCTTGGAAGGTCTCACGTGCACACATGTCTTCCCTTGCTTGCATGAATGCCTTGCATTTCTCAACACTACTCAGTTCGTATCAGAGAGTAAAATGGGGAAAGAAAGTTTTGTTTATTTATTGTATGGGTTCCATCGTTGGAAAAAACAATTATATGTGAGCCATGTTGTGTGACTTTATTGATTGTTGAATTAGAATGATTATTTAAAAATAATTAATATTTTACAAGTTCTAGAGTTCCAGAGTTCTTCTAAGTTTTAGTAATTCTAGAAGAATATTTTACAAAGAGACAAACGCTTCAAATTTTTTTGGGGATATGAAAGGGGGCAGTTGACCCTGCTTGTCCTTGACTGCCTCTGTCCCTGTACAGAGCATCGTAGTCCTCCAACTGAGTGTGTTTGGAGGCTCGTAGATGAAATACCTAGACTTACAGTGGCTGAATTTATGGAACTTGGTTGCATTATAATGAAGAAACAGGGAATGTAGGAACCGTCGGTTATGGGGTTATGAAGCCTAGAGCTGTTGTATTGGCTGGAATGGCAATGAAGGCATCGACTAGAGCAGCCAAAGAGGAGAATCATATGAAGCATCTTCAAAGATAAAAATAATTAAGGAAGTGGGGAGTGTTATTGATTTGGATCTTAAGGATGTGAAGGATTTGGTGGAGAAGACGTCGGTAGTTTTTACGAAATGAGTGTCAAAAGAAGAATATGAGCAAATAATTGAGAAGATGAAAGCTTTTGGGGCAAAAGTCATCATGAAATGATTGAAAGCTTGTTGTGGGTAATTCATTCTCTTCGAAACTTTTTGAATCTAGTATTGTTTTCTTAGACTTCAAACCTCTTAGATCTTCATTGAGTTTAAGGTGAGGATTTACTATCAGATGTTATCATTATTGTGTTGATTTTCGAGCATTCAAAGCTATAATTTTGATCTATAATGGCCGTAAATCATGTTCATCATTCTTGAGGGAGGAATAACTAAAAGTGTTTCCACAAGAAAGAAAAGAAGAAAAAAAAATCTGGGTGTTTAAAAACGTCAACTTTGGCATGTTTAATACGACTGTTAAGAGACACTAATGTGTTTAATCTTGAATTAAACAAGGCCAATTTTTTTTTTTTTTAAATTAAACAAGATAAGTTTTTTTTTTATTCAACACGTTAGTTATTATTTATTATATAGACAATAGTGTTTTTTTTCTTTAAACACGATAATAGTTTGATAATAATAAAAGTTAGATTTTTTTTTCGGAACTCACAGACCAAGATTAAGGGCATGTTTGGTAGGTTGTATTGTATTGTATTAGAGGTTTAATACGATGCAATGTTTGGCTTATTTTGTATTATACATTACATTGCATTAGCTAATACATTTTAATTGATTATGATGTAATCAATTAAAATGTAATAGCTAATACAATGGATGGGGGTTGTATTAGGTAATACAAAGGGGAGAGAAATAATAATAAATATATCCAAATAATCATAACAATAATGATAATAAAATTTAATAATTATAATAAGGGACATTTGTAAAAGTAGTCAAATTAAGAAATGAATTATTGTTTTTAATCAAAAATATTTAAGTTATTGTTTTTAACTGAGTGTAAGTTGTAAAGTCTAAAATGCCCATTTTTTTTAATAAAAAAAAAATCAATTTTATTTGTAAAAGTCAACCTATATTTTTTTTAACATACATAAACCTAGCGTTTTAATGTCATTATCGATAAAAAAAAAGCATCGTTTTCAATTGTAGTGAGAGAGGCAGAGGTGATCGGAGAAGAGGTGGGCAACCGCGCGACAGTGACAATATAAGGGTGACGCCGACCAGACGTCGGTGAAGAAGAATTGATTGACTGAACTAACCAGACGCCGACAAAGAAGAAGAGAAAGAGAGGAAGAAAGAAAGGGATTGGATCGTGCGACGCCGACAAAGAAGAAACAAGTGCTTTCCTGCGACGATTCGACAGCCGAACATTCTGGCGACCTAGGTTGACCTCGACCTGTTTGTGACACAACCCGTTTGTAACCCAATTTCGACCCGTCTTCAACCCACTTCAACTCGAGTTCGACTGTAATTGCTTAAGGTACAATTTTTGTTCAATTTGTTTTGTTGATTGATGCGATTTTTGTGAAAGCCAATTACCTGTGAAAAATTTCTTAGGTTTGATTGGTTATATTTAAAAGCTTGAGTGAAATGGTTGATAGAGACTACTAGATGTTTAATAAAAGTCTTGGATGAGAAAACAAAGGTTTATCTGTATGATTAAAACTGCCTCAATCTATGTTAATTTATATGTATATATATACAGCAAACAAAGGTTCTATTTTGGGGAGTCTTCTGTTTCTTTTGTGATTTCGTGTCTGCTCTGTTTTTGTGTTGATTTGGTTTGGTGCTTGTTTGGGTGTAGACTATTGTGTTTGTGCTTGCTCTGCTTCTAGTGTTTCTTCAGTTGGTTGTTTCTTGCTCTGTGTTCATCTCTGATTATTATGTAACTTAAGATTTATATGATTAATCATCTTTTTGTAAGTATATCCAACACATCCACTTGACTTTATTTATCATGTTAAAATATAAATTGCAACTAGTTCAAACAACTTCCAAATTAATTATGCATGTTCCATGTAATTAATTATGCATGTTCCATGTAATTAATGTTGCTTTTTCTCAGTTAATCAAACGGAACTAACAAAAAGAACTGTTTACCTTTTTTATAAGGGACAGTCTCTTGTTGATATGCTATGACATTGTTTAAGTTGAATACAAATTGAATTATATGTGATTTGTTTTGTTTCATGATTCGAGTGTTATAATTAGTTACATAATTAGAATAATTAATTTAAAACAAATTGAAACCTGATGAGACTGATATTCTTATATGTGTTTGTATTGAATTATGTGTTTGCATTTTGTGTTGTTTTTGACGAGTGTGTTGATTTGAATCTGGTAGAGACGGTCAATAAACAAATAAATAATTTATATAAAAAATTATCACTAGAAATCTGTTATTGTGGTTTAATTGGGTTGGTGAATAGAATTCCGTGGTTGAATTATTTGTTGTTTTCATGTGTGTTGTTTTATAATTGCAGATGGCTGAAATACCATATGTATACCGTCCATCGAATTGGTTTCATGCAACAATATTGGTTCATCAAAGGTTTACAGAGTTGAATAAAATGATAGATTCTTTTAATATACATGGAATATTTCATACCCAACATGACATACATAAGATATGTCATACCCAACATGAGATAGTTCATGCAAAACATGACCTACATGGGATATTTCACGCTTTAAGTGATATATCCCTGGGAAATGTGAAATACTATTTTTCTTACAATTTTTTTTATGTACTGATTTTTTTTTTTCAATTGTTATTTGCTTTAGGAACTATGAAAAGCTTTATGTTATCAATCAATTACAACGGTCGATGAGATGAATTATATTATGTGGAAGGGGAATTTATTGGGGAGTGGGTGGAAAATAAGTTGTCATACAATGAGTTAGTAAAGAAGACATAAAGATTGATTGAGATTGACATAAATATTTATGACATCATTCTTTATAAGGTGATTAAGTTACGATCACGTTGGACAAAATATCACGTGAAACGTGACAATGATATTGATTTTGTGTTTCAACGTGATTCGCCAATCAAGGGGATTTATGTCGATATAGAGAAGAGAGTGGATGGAGGTGGATGATGAGATGGACATGTGAAAGTAATAATATAAACTCGGGTGTGTTCAAAAATATTAATCTAGAGGGGGAGGGGGGGGGGGGGGGGGGGGGGGGGGGGTGAATAGATTTTAACTAATTTTACCCAATTTTCATTTAAGGTCAATATTACGAAAATGCCCCTAATAGTCAATATAAATACAACAAGTGTAATATGGTGCGGAAATTAAATAACACTTGATGTATACGTGGAAAACCCAACAATTGGGAAAAAACCACGAGCTGTATAGTGCGCCACACTTGAACCTCGAAATCCACTAATTGAAATGGAGTTTACAACCTATGTAGACCTCGTCTAACACTCCGGTCTATAACCCCTCACTTCTACCACGCGGGCCTTTAAAAGTGGCTCTAGTCCATTTTGCTTGTGGCCTAAGCAACCTTAGCCAACAAGACTTAAATTCTCAATGAAGAGAAGATACAACCTATGTGTGAATATATAAAAATACTCAATAAATGCAATGAGAGCTAGGCAACTCTATATGCTTATCTAGAATGATGATATATCAATGAAATCAATCATAGATATCAAAAGCTAAATGACATGTCAAATAGCTTAGCTAAAAATAGATTATAAAAACCTAAATAGCTATCACAATACAACACTTAATCATGTCATCACAAACAATCTCTATTTTGAATATAAGATATTAATCTAAGAACATTCAAATAATAAAAGAGATGCCTTGATAAATAAAACACTAAATATCAATGATAAAAGTGAAGAACATACCAAGAGAAGTGTGATGACCAATACCCATACAAATAAGCAAACTAACTATGCTAGAAAATGCTTAAATGATCTTTGATGCACATGTATATGGTTTGAGTGTTTAAAGGTGAGTTTTTGATGATTTTTCTCTTGAAAATATTCTCTAAGTGAAAAATATGATATTTGGAACTCTTAAAAACGACATAAGATGAAAGAGGCATATATACAGGGTGCCAAAATGAAGTGATGCCGTTTTGGAAAAATTGCAAAAGATTGCCGTTTCTGGGCCCTTGATTCTACGGCCACGGACCGCATAACTCAGGGCACAGAATCACACCTGACAGTTTTGCGGCCCCTATATGCAAAAACCAAGGGCGCAAAAAAGATACCAGAGAATGTGAATTCTGGTCTAACTTCTGCGGCCTAATTTCTGCAGCCTTGACCGCATAATAGGGAGCAAAATTGCACCTGATGGAGCATCCTAAAATCTAACCATGTTATGCAATACCAAGCAAGATGCAACCATATGGACAAGAATGAAGAGAGATTAAATAGGCAATAATGCATACACAAAATAAAGACACAACACATTCAAGAATAAGAATTATGCAAGTGTTGTGTGTGTGTGCATCTACTTCTCTTCATTGCAAGAAACACTAAGAAATATACCTTTGGAGTGCTTCTTCTCTTGAGGTCTTGAAAAGGGCCTTAAAGCTTGATCCTTCACCACCTAAGCTACCCTTACAAACAAACCCCAACATGTGGTTTGTCCACGAAATAAGCCAATCAAAAACCGGGAATCCTTACAACATGTACACAAACTTCCACCATTATTTTTCAAGTACGATAATGTTGGATGTTAAACTATAGATTATGATACTGAGGACGAGAAACCAAATAATACATTTTGCTTTTGCTCTATACTCAAGGGTGCAAATCATCTTATTTATCTTTTTGGGGTCTGGGCTTGCACACAGTATCATTAAGATCTTCGACTTATCATCCTCAAAAGAATCCTAATGGAAAAGGAAAAAAATTGTCAAACAAAGATAGTGGGAAAACCTTGTCAAAATTACCACATTATACATAACCAAATACAAAAGCATAGTTAATTTGCTATCACGAAAAGGCACATTAGAATCGCCATTTATACGTCATGCTATTCTTAAATATCAACAAAACTTAGTCAAAATTATAATCTGTATAGGTTCAACAATATTATGGCATGTAGTGGCATCAAGGAATGTGTGTGCAAGCTTATAATAGAACTTTGGAAGAATTATAGTCAAGTTCAACAAGCATTATATCATGCAGTGGCTTCGAGAACTTCTTTCATTACATCGAGTGCTTTTCACAATTCTTTGTTTTTCCACATTCTGAACCTCCTTGGAAATTTTCCATGCTTCAGTTCTAGATATAAAAATTGCATTCTTTGGTTTTTTTCCCATCACTTCAAGCCTTGCCTGAAAAGTCATCAGCAAACTTATAGTGACTAGGAAGAATATAAATTTATAACGGAAAGTATGCTTAAAGAGTATGAATATAGTAGTAAGTAGCCACAATGTGCGTGTACAAGTTAAGTTCACACATCACCCAATGAGAGGAACACATACAACAAGGTATCAAAACCTGCATTCCAAGAAATAAATATTAGAAACCTTAAACCTAAAACATCAATTCTAAGACTGAAACAAAATCAAAATTAGAAACATAATAAAATTTACAAGATTCTAATCAACTCATAACACACAGAGCACAATTAATCACTCAAATTTCACAACACTAACTAATACAACTTAGCATCAGTGAATATACTGCAAAAATAAAAAAAATAAAAAAAATTCCACTACACGATAAATAAACTCTGTTTCCTCTGACTTTCATTAAAGGACTGCTATACTTCTTCAAAAAAACAATGAATTTGATGAGGGAAAAAGTGTTGCAACACATATGACTTTTCTAACAATCAGTGCTTATGCTTTAACAAAGCTCTAAGTTTGAGACAGTCAGGCATACCAACAACACAATAATAATTAATATGAAAAAGGCATCAACATACATCTAAAACATCTATCTAACACACCCCCTTCAACATCCTTATAGCCATGTGTTAGGTTTTAGTTTTTGTTGGCATATATTCCATATCAAAATGTTGTTCATCTTGTATTGTTTAGTGGTCATATTGATGATGATTCAAAGCTTCAAAGAAAGACTCGACTACAATGCATGCAAGATGGTGGCTTGATAAGGGGAATTAGCTTCATTGCTCATCAAAAGGTATATTTGACCTCATTCCTTTTATATGGGCATAGGCACACACACACAAATCATTCATAAGTGTCCCTGCATTTTTTTGCACCATTTATATAACACATTCATATGTTTTTGTATGCTCATGCATTGAACTCAAATGCTCATACATGTAGATTTGCATGTTCTAAGACTATGTCTAGGAAATGGCATTCATATGTGAATTTGTATTTGTTCGTTTGTGTTTCTTGTGTTTTGGACTTGTACATGATCTTATTTGATTCCTTATTGAGTTCCGGTCATTTCGGTTACTCATACATTAAGTTTCGAGTCCAAACGATGTAGCTACGCTATTTTTCGTTCTCATTCGTTGAGTTGTGTTCATCGTCGTTTTTCAAGATGAATTCTCAACCATTTGTCAAAGTTTCATATTCGTCATTGTGCATGAGGGAGTCACGATTCGTAATCCGAAAATGGATTCAAAATCGGAGTTCGAAGGCCCGAATACGGTCGAAGAACGTGAGCGGTGCGCAAGAGGAGCGAGCGTAACCGAAGGCCAAGCCTTGGCCACCCCGTGTGGAGGCCGTGTGCCACACGGCCAGACCAGCTCTCTGGTCCCGTGTGGGCCACACGTCCCAGGGGTGACGTGGTCTCTTCTGATTGGTCGAAATCTCTTCCTCTCTCTTAGTGGCGTAGCCAAGATTTCTGACTTGGGGGGGCTAGACTAAAAACTTCATTAAAATATTTATAAGTTTGATGATCAAAATGAGTACACATAGTAGGGGAGACCCGGGCCTTACCCTTCAAAATGAATATGCTATAAAAAAAATCTAAACCGAAAATAAATAACAAAAGCATAAAAAAAACTACCTACAATACAAGTGCATCACTATTTCGTTTGAGTGATACCCGACGAGGACCCACATCACAAAATTCATCAATTATCATATCTGGATCAATGGTATCAGAAAATTCTCTTTCAATATAAATCACCATGCAACTTGCAAGAAACTCATCCTCCATTTTATTACGAAGTGCTGTTTTAATAAGCTTCATGGCTGAAAATGCTCGTTCTGTTGTTGCAGTAGAAACAGGAAGAGTCAAGACAAGACGAATTAAACGATCAATCAAGTGGAAATGTTCTGACCTTTTAGTTTCAAATAACCTACGACACAATTCAGAAAGTGAGGAGATATTTTGAAACTCCGAAGTATTAGGTACATCAAGCTCATAATGCTCCAACTGTCTTCTTAAAGTGCCAATCTCTGATCCACTGAAATCTTGAGGATAAAATTTCTCAGCAAGATTGCAAATATTATCAATATGAAATGATTTGAATGAGTCAGAAGGATCCAAAGATGAACTAAGAATAAGAAGCTCCATTGTTCGCTCTGGAAATCTGTCATCTAACTCCACCATTTGAAAATCTATCACGGCATTAAAAATATCAAAGTGGTAATAATGCTCAACTGTTATGCAATCATGTTGTTGGCAAGAACGTCTTGTTCCTCCCTTATATTGTGCACTCAAATCTGGAATATCAATAAGATGTTTATCACAAAATGATGTCACACTTTGAATAAAAGTGTCCCAACCATCTTTGCGAAACTTCTGCAAAAGTGATTTTGTTGTTGAGACAAACCTCATGGCATTTAAAATATCTTGATTTTTGACCTGTAAGGCTTGACAAAGCATATCGGTATACCCCATAACTTTGTTCATCATAAGCAAAATAAACACAAATTCAAAGGATTTCATACACTTATAAGCTCCTTTTGCCTCTCCTCGTATGTTGTTGTTAAGTCCATTCTCAACCATGTTTTCAAGAACACAAGAAGTTGCATCAAACATTTCAATCAACCTTGCAACAGAATTAAAATGAGAACTCCAACGAGTAGCTCCAGCTCGTTGCAAAACACGAATTTGATTAGCTCCTTTGCCGGTCTTAAGTTCTCCAGAAGCAATCATTTCCGCAACTTCAAACTCTCTAGTAGATTTTAACTCCAAACAACGTTTGGGAGAAGCATTAACAAGATTGACAATACAACTTAACTTTGAAAAAAATAACCACACATCATGAACGTCTTTAGATGCTGCAACCAATGCAAGTTGTAATCGATGAGCAAAACAATGAATATAATATGCATAAGAACAATCTTTTAGAAACAAAGCTTGTAACCCTTTCCATGCACCCCTCATATTACTTGCGCCATCATAGCCTTGACCTCGTATATTTTCAACTTCAAGATTATACGTAGTCAAAACCTTGGAAATTGCATTTTTAAGAGTTAGAGCACTAGTTTCATCAACACCCACCACTTGAAAAAATCGCTCTCTTATAAACCCATCACGATCAACAAAACGAAGAATAATAGCCATTTGTTCTCTATTGGATTCATCAAGTGCCTCATCAACAAGAATTGAAAACTTTGCATCTCCAACTTCTTCACGAATCTTTTTACGCACTTGATTTGCAAAAATTGTTAATAACTCCTTTTGGATTGTTGGTGATGTATACTTGGCATTCTTCGGAGCATTATCTAAACATATTTTGGCAATTCCTTCATTCAAAGTTGTGCACAGTTTAATCATTTCAAGAAAATTGCCACGGTTGGATGAACTTTCAGATTCATCATGCCCTATAAACGCACATGCTTGCCTTGCAAGCCATTTAAGAGCAATTATTGAGGTATTGAGTCGTAATCGATGTTGTAAAATTTCTTCGGAAGATTGTTGATTCAACATACTGTCAATATGTCGAGATGGGTCCTTAAAGTTATCTAACCTCTGTGCAGCAAGACTATGTTGAGAATTAGCATGCCCTTCATGGTTTGCAAAAGCACATTTATCTCCATCAAGAACTCTTTTCCAACTATTGAATCCTTGACTGCTAAATGCAGGATTCTTTGATGGAATATTATCAAAAAGAAAGCATGGAAAACAATATGCTCTATCTCTTTCAACAGAATACTCGAGCCAAGAAAATTTGGAAAACCAAGAATAATTAAACCGCCGATTTTGTTTCCCAGTTAGTGTAGGTTTATATTCTTTTAATTTAGGCTGACATGGTCCCATGATGATATATGCTCTACGAACATCGTCACGACAGTTAACAGGATATGCCGTTATTGGAAGACGTAACCTCGGATCACGTTCGAGAGCATTAGTATCGACATCTTTAACCTCAACTCTAGTAGGCTTAGAAACATGTTGGTTCTCAATAATTGGAACATCAACATTTGATGGAGAAGCTTTTTTACTTGATGATTGATTCTCATTTGATTTTGGGAAGAAATCCAAAATATTTTTCCTTTGCTTTAATTTTTGATTATTTGACATAATAACCTACAATAGTAAGAAACTAAGAATTCAATAAGAAACAGAGTAAATAACCTATATATATATGGGGCAAAGTCACAATCTCAATCAAAAATCATCCAAATAACATGAAAATATGTAAATATATTTTCTAGAGCAATTTATGTAAATATATTTTTTAGAACAATTTAATTCTACATCTCTAATCTGTAAATGACTAAATCAGTAAATCTCATCGTCTCAAACCCAAAATCGAAGTATATTTAAAATAATAATAAAGATCCACATACCTGACTGGAGATGAGACCGAGACACTGAGTTGTTACAACTTGTAGCCTTGTAGTCTTGTAGATTAAAAAATAAATTAGAGAATTGAATCCAGAGATAGCTGTTATGTGGACTGGAAGCAAAACAAGTACACACAAAAGTTAAAGAGAATTTTCACTCATGATTATCTTTATCAGTATATGATCAATCACTATTATGATCAACATGTATAGAAAAGCTTCCAAATTTTGTATCAAATACTTGTTGGTCCATTTAATAAATCCCAGGATACTAAATTTTCAACACACATAACTCATCAGTACTGTTTGGTGACACAACAAACAAATAAAAAATTGATTTGATTAGTATGCAACATTCACTTTCTTTTTTCCATCAATAGTGATCAATTCCAAAGTATATATATATTTTTTGGAAAACAGCAGATTTATTAGTATAGGCCAGGGCAAAAGAGATACAATCATGAATCATACAAACACTAGAGATCGTAATCAACAGCAAAAGTGCAAAACTCACACCCCCAACCCCACCAAAACAGAGGAAAAACAACAAAGACCATCAAAAAACAAAAACAGAGATAGCAAACATGAAACACAACCAAAGCACCACTGCACCCAACGCCAATACATAAAAAAAAAAACCCCATTCGACTCTATCACCAATTCACCATAGTATATATATGATTCTATTCAATCCCAAATAACTAAGTATACATTAATAAATAAAAAATTCATGGCCTCTGGTTCCTATACTCTGCAATTACTCACAATTTGGACAGTTATATACTTATATATTAATGTTTTCCAGAAAATTGAGGCAATACTAAGTTACTAACAATATATACTATGTTCCCAAGATTCTTTCTCTCATTTTTTCAGTATTGAAATTATTTGACCTGTTTCAAACTAGAGGATTTTCGTATAAACCCTAAAACTAAAATTTGTGGTGTATAGAAAACAAAAGATAAAATTATTACCAAAATCAAGCTAAGGGAAAGGGGAAAAAGATGAAATTTTTACCATTGGTTGTTGCTTGTGATGGCTTGATGTTCAATTTTGTATTTTGGTTTCTTGAATTCTTGCTTTCTCGGTGACCATTGACACTATCACAATATCACAATTCACAATACAAATTTTCACAGAAGTACAGAACCTCTGTCTTTTGAGAAAAAGAAAAGAGGAAGAAAGAAAACAGTAATTGTTTTTAATTGGCCAAAGACTAGTGGGCTGTGGCCTGTGGGTACTGGGTAGTCTGACTTGGGCCACTCAACATACATGAGTCATATGCTATATATATAATTTTTTTTTTTTTTTAAATTGGGACCCCGGGCTACAGCCCGGTTTAGCCCAAGTTTGCCTCCGCCCCTGCTCTCTCTCCTCCTTTTAAATACCTCATCTTCCCTCCATTTGTTTTAAAGAAGAAAAAGTTTGAAATCCCGTCTAGAATTTTCTCTCCAATTTTCTCAACTTCCAAACACCATAACTTTCTCATACGAAGTCGGAATTGAGTGATTCAAGTTGGAGATTATTCGTAATCGAGTCCTCTACCTTTTCCAAGTGATCTTGTAGCTGTATGATTGATTTTCGGAGTGATCTACTCAGAAAACCGAACCAGCTCGTGAAATCAAGGTAGTGTTCATATCTTGGTGATTTCATCTTTTTAAACCTTCAATTTGCTTGGGGTTTCTTCTTCTATATGTGTGTGTATGTATGGTGAATGCTATTGAGAAAGATAGCTTCATAATCAATCTAATTGAAAAGTCTAATTAGAAACATATGTGAACTAGATTCTTGGATTCTTTGTTTTTCACATGATTGAGAGTTGTATTGTGATTAGATTGACATCTAGGATTATTTGAGACTTGATTGAATCATTTTATGATTAATAATCCTTGAAATGTGTTTTGATCGTTTGATTGATGATATCTAGGATTAGAGCCTTTGTATGTGTTTTTAGAGACTTATAGGATTTAATTGATTTATCATTATATCCTTACTCTAAATCTTTGACTAGAATACTCATTGAATACATTTTGTGAATCTAGCTTTTTATATGTGTTTATGAAATCTTGAATTTGTGCTTCATGTATATGGATTATTCAAGTGTTATATTGTGTGAATGAATCTAGGAGTTTTATGTGTTAGTTGATTTCACATGCTCCAGGTTTTCATTCATGTTTTGCATCTAGATTTCTATTGCTTGTGTTTTCACATCTATAGTTCTAGTTGCTTCATGGAATGTATTGATCACATGTTCTATGATGTTTTGATTGTTTGCATCATTTGCATTCACGTGATCACACTAGAAAGTCCTTGTAAAAGGCATGAAGTCTTGGTTAGAGTCGGGATGACTCGGATAGCCAAGCAAGAAGTCTTGTCTAGAGTCATGAGGACTTGGTTAGACAAGCAAGGAGTCATGGCCAGAGTCGGGAGGACTTGGATAGTCATGCAAGGGAGGCTCTCTAGAGGCAAGTGTGCCTTGGATAGAGAGTTGGCTTATATGTTGATAGGCCCGGGTGTTTGGCTAGACATAGAGTCCGATAGAGCGGGGTACATGGGATATGTATGCACTCTTGAGGAATTTCTAATCTACCAATGATGTTGGCTAGGTATGATTTCCAATATGTGGTGGTTTCGTATCATTGATGGATTTTGTATCTTCCAATAGGGTTTGGGTAAACATAGACTCCACATGGGTTGGTGATCTAGGATTGGTCACTTTGTGGAATTTCTGATTTACTTTCCAATATATATAGTACCCTATGGTTGTAATTCAACCCGTGGATGTTTCCTCCTTGGAGGTTTTACCACGTTAAAAAATCCCTTGTGTTAATTCTTTCTATCTCTATCTCTTATATTTGTTTTTGTGTATGTTATTATCTTGTGACATATTATTCACTTGTGAAGTATATTGGAACAAGATATTGTATAGTGTGATTTATTAGTCTATCCTTTCGATTACAATTGTAATTACATATCTTTTGTTTATTGATTAGTTTTTGTTAATAGTGATATTTGTATATACTTGTAATGATTGAACATATATTGAAATACAAGTATCCTTGTTGATTGACTTTATGTTTCTTTATACCTCATACAACTTGTTGATACTTAGACAATGTATGAATGATCACATGTTATCTTGTCTTTGTATGATTCCGTGTTATTTGTGTTGTATGTAAGGCTACCTTGAGGGACAAACGTAAGTTTGTTCAAGGGATTGAAATTAGGTGAAAAACCTATTCACCTCCCCTCTAGGTACGTCTTAAGCAATTTAACCTTGTTTGTATACTTTCAATTAGTATCAGAGTGGGTTTTCGGACGGCACTCGGCGAGATCCGGATTATACTTACAAGTGAATTGCTTAGGTTTTTGCTAGTATGGTTTTCTAAGATGATGTGATGACCGAATGGGCTTCGAATTCTAGGCCTTCTCTTCTCAAGGGTCACAACTATGGGTTTTGAAAATTGAGGATGAAGGCATACATTCGCTCTATTGATGAGAGAGCTTGGATGATCGTTGAAGAAGGTTATCTTGCTCCCAATAAGATTGAGAATGGTGTGACAGTTTCCAAGCCTAGGAGTGAGTGGTCTACAAATGAGTTCGAGTTAGCAAAATGGCATCATCGAGCGGTGAATGCTATTTTTGGAGGTGTGGATAGTAGACAATTTAGCTACATCCAAAATCTAGAAACCGCAAAGGAGGCATGGGATGCACTCTGAGTCACCAATGAAGGGACTAAAGCGGTGAAGAAGTCTCGTCTTCAATTGCTCACTTCCCAATTTGAGATTTTACAAATGGGTGAGGAAGACAAGTTTGTTGACTTCCAAGATAAGCTACTAGACATCGCTAACAAGTGCCAAGCACTTGGTACTCCTATCTCCGGTGAGAGGCTAAATTGGAAGATTCTAAGATCTTTGCCAAAAAGGTTCAAGGCTAAGGTTACCGCTATTGAAGAGAGCATGGACGTTGACGTCATGAGCTTAGATGAACTATTAGGATCTCTTCAAACTTTTGAGGCGTGTATGAAACCAAAGGCTAAGAACAAGGGTTTAGCTCTCAAGGTTGTAAAAGAAGCTAGTAGTAGCGAAGATGATGAGGAGATGACATTGTTAGTTAGAAAGTTTAGGAAGTTCTTGAAAAAAGGAGCCAAGCCAAGTGGCAAGTACTCAAGAGACAAGGAGGTCAAGAAATCCTTTACTCCACCTCATGAGAGGAGTGGTCAATTCAAGAGCAATAGAAAGGTCCAATGCTTCAAGTGCAAGAAGATGGGACACTTTGCTTCGAAGTGTCCAAATGGTGATTCTAAGAAGGACAAGAAAGGAAAGGCTATGGCGGCTACTTGGAGTGAAAATGATGAATCTAGTGATGAGAAGAGCTCAAGTGATGAGTCTTCAAGTGAAGAAGAGCTAGTGAGCAACTTTGTTGGCTTCATGGCTTCCTACTCATCTCTAGATGATGTTAGTCAAGATTCTTTAGAAGATGAGGTTGATTCAAATCAACAAGTGTGCTTAAGTGAAAATCCTACCTATGATAAACTTTTGGCTAAAGTGAAGTGTCTTGAAGGAAGTTTGAAGATAGCCTTAAGCGATGTAGATGAGAAGAATGATTTGATTAAGACACATGTGGATGAGTTTGTTTCAACAACTCGGAGGCTCTTGGGTGAAAAGAACACTATTGCCAAGAAGCTTAGAGAAATTGAAGGGGTTGTTCTTGAAAGGGATAAGATCATCTCTAACTTGACACTAGGAGGCTCAAGTGACGCGGTAGTTGAGGATAAGCTCATAGAAGCATCACTTCTTACAAGCAAGGTCATAGTTGAAAAGAAAGCTCCTAAGAAGAGACGTTCCAAGACCAAGAACAAAGTGAAGAACAAGGTACTCCTTGAAACTTCCACTTGTGCTTCTTCCATCCCGAAAGGTAAAATCTCTTCGTTTATTCTCATATGTCATTTGTGCAATACCGTAGGTCATATTAAGCCCAAGTGCTATAAATTCATTGAATATTGCAACATGGAAAATGCATCTAGGAATAGAGAGATTGCTCTTAAATTTAAGCATGCTAAAGCTTTTGATTATGGAAAGCATTTTAATGACACAAAGCATGTTAAGAATTTCCGGAATGTGAAGAATAGAAACTTTGTTAATATTGACAATGCACATGGTGCTAGCAATGTTGGAAAGAAGAGTATTAATGATATCATTGTGAATCAAGTTGTGGAAGAACTTTACTCTAGATTTAACATTGTTGTCAATAAGGATCTTGATGATGTTTGTGTTAATTCACCCAAGACAAAGTTTGTCAAGGGTGAGTGCTCTTACCAATAGTGTAAGTTGCACATGTGAGTTAGCTTTGAGATTAGTGTCTTGTTGTTAAGAAGCTTAGCGTATTTTTGCTTTGTATCTATACAACTTGACATGAACTTGGCTATCTCACACTCTTTGCTATGATAGTCAAAATTTGTTGATTAACTTTTGAGAAGTTGCATATCATGATATCTATATAGTGATATTCTTGTTAAGGCTTTTGGAGAAAGTCATTTTTTTTTTTTTGAGTTGAAATGCTTAGCCTTTAGTCTATTGGAATCGACACACCTATAACTTGTAGTCATGAGGACATACAAGCCAAGAGGACTCATAAAAAGGGTGAAGGCCTTGCATTTGATGAAAATGGCTTGCGAAAGTATATCTAATATCACATTGCTTGCTTATCTACATTTCATCTATCAACTCATTGTTTTTATCACTTCATGTAACATATCATACTTGAGAACTAATATAGTGTTTATATGGTCCTCGTTGACATTTGCTTGTCTAAGATCTTTTGGTGATAATTGTTCACATTGATCTTTTCATGATGTGTTATTATTTGTATGATTGTTGAGTGGCAAGTTTTTGAAAAATATGCTTCATATTCTTTGAAAGCTACTCTCTTGAGAAGTAGAGATCTTAAGTAAGTCTCATTACTTGCTTTTTGATCATGTGCTTTTAAGCCTTAAACTTGGTTTCAAAAATTGCACTTTGCTTCTCTTATATGGTTTGTTATGTTGTTGAGTTTGATATATGTGTAAGTATTGGATACTCTTGATGTTCTATAATTAGTACATTTAAAAATGACCTTTGGTTTGTATCCATTTGCTTCGGCAATATAGTACTCAACGAGCACCCTCTTGGAAAGGGCTACACACATTGGTTGTGAAGTCACCCAATGTTGGAAAGGGCTACACCTTTGTGATGAGTGAAAGCCACTAAGAGGTGTATAAGTTTTCGTTAGAAAAATAAAAGTAGAGTTGAAAAGAATCAATAAAAAAAATAAAAAAAAAACTTTGATTCAAGCCTAAAACAAAACAAAAAGGCTATATGGAGTATAGTTGAATAATCAAATGAGCTCGGGTTGACAAATAGAAACGGGTAAACGAGCCACATGCACACACAACGCTCACATGTTGAAAACTATTCTCTTTAAAAGCAAAATTCGGATGAAAACTAGTTTGACTTTTTTATGGAAAGTTTAAGGATGGATAGTGGTGGAAAATGTTTGTATATTTGATTACTAAACTACTTCATTTCATATTCTTGAAGCAAAATCTTCACACACTCACTTTTGCTTATATGGTATTTTTGGTTCTCTACTAATTTTTGAAGATATATGAGAGTGATTGAAAATCTAGATGTAACTCTCTTTGTTATATGGAGCTTATTTGGAAAAACTATGAAAATTGATTGAGATATGAATGTGTGATGATTTTTGTGAACAATTGTCTATCTAGATGTTAGATAGGGCATTTATCAAGGGGGAGCATAATATGCTATGTTTTTGTTCTCTTTTGTGATTTGTTCACATGTTACTTCAAGAAAATTGTTTGTTGGCATTATTCTTGTTTTTTTGATAAATCTTAAGATGCTTTGCTATTATTGATATGCATAGTGATTTGTTCAAAAAATAATGTATTTGCATTGTATATGTTTATTGGTCACTAACTTGATTTGTTGTTTTCACTCATTTTTGTTTTTAGTATTTTTGTGATACAAGGTCATAGGAAAAGCTAAGAGAGTTGGTGGTAATACTTCATCTAATCCTGTTGACAAATCAAAGCCTATGTCTTCTTCCAAGATTTCCAAAGCTATCAAGGTGAAGGATTTGGGGATATTTGAGTGCAAAAAGATCATTCAAGAAAGAAGTATTGATTTGGACTCTTGTATTGACTCTTATGTTCATAAGGCTATTTGTGAAAGAAATTAGAACTCTTGGATTGACTCAATAGGAATTGTGAATGAGACATTGGTTAGGAAATTCTATTATGAGTACAAGGAGAGTACCAATATTCAAGATGCCGTCATGACTTTAAGAGGTGTAGTGTTTAGAGTTTGTGCTTGGAAATTCAATGAATTTCTTAAGTTGCCCGTTGAGATTGAGTCAGACTTCTTAGATGTTGATGTTGAAGAAAATCTTGATTTAATAGGTAAAACTCTATGCGATGATGTTAATTTTGTGTGGGGGAAACGTGCCTTTATTAGGCAATGTGAGTTGACCAAGATTAGTGCATTTTAGCACTTGTTTGTTTGTGGAAATTTGATTGTCTCTACTAATGCTACGAACTAAATAGAGAAAAGATTAAGATCGTGTATGCATTAGTGACTCGTAAAACCATTAACCTTGGACAAGTGCTTATTGAGCAAATTGAGAGTGTTGCTAGTTCTTCTCGTTTGGATAAGAAATTAGCATTTCCGGGTTTCATTTCTCACTATTGTTTAGCCATGGGGTTGAAGAATCAAGAAGGTGATGTGTTTTTACCTCCTCTGGACAAGTTAAGTGAAAAACGTATGACTATCATGTCTTACAAGGGAAATGGAGGATCTAATGATATTGTTAGGCTTTTTGATGAATCATATGATTCAAGCCATATATCTAGTGCATCTATTCTTCCTTCGTGGGCTTTACATTTGAAGAATGAGGTTGAAGAGTCGAAGAGACAAATTGAGAAATCACACCGGAAGATTGAAGAGCTAAATGCTAGAGTTGAGCATCAAGATAAGAAGATCAAGGAATTGGAAAGGAATGCCATTACTCCAAGGCATTACACAAGGTCATCCAATCGCTCAATTTTCCTTGGTGGCAAAAGAGACTAGAATGACTTAGAGGTATATTTTCTTATTTCTTCTTCTTTGGCTTCATATCATGTCAAATAGGGGGAGAATGATAGGGAGATATATGGTAGTTCTAGCTTTCTTATTTCTCAAGTTTTTATGTTTTAGTGTATTGTTGTTTAAATCTTGAACTATATGGCTTGTAATATTTTTGATTAACATTGGCTAGAATATTTTGTTTGATAGCATGTATTTAGGGGGAGCATACATGTTATCAATGTGGACTTTAAATGTTTTTATTTTCTTGCCAATATTTGTATATTGCCATATGTGTTGTCTGTTGGATATTTGTTGTGCTTTCAAGTTATTTTTTAGGTGATATCAAGAGAAGACCAAGATGAAGTTCAAGACTTGTTGTTGGAAATTTTGTCTATATGTGTAAATCATTGTACCCATTGTGACCAAATTTTCTTTGTAATTGTTTTAGTATTTGTATAGGGGTTTTGACATGGAATTTGCCAAAGGGGGAGATTGTTAGGTTTTAGTTTGTGTTAGCATATATTCCATATCAAAACGTTGTTCATCTTGTATTTTTTAGTGGTCGTATTGATGATGATTCAAAGCTTCAAAGAAAGACTCGACTACAATGCATGCAAGATGGTGGCTTGATAAGGGGAATTAGCTTAATTGCTCATCAAAGGTATATTTGACCTCATTCCTCTTACAAGGCATAGGCACACACACACAAATCATTCATAAGTGTCCCTGCATTGTTGTGCACCATTTATATAACACATTCACATGATTTTGTATGCTCATGCATTGAACTCAAATGCTCATACATTGTAGATTTGCATGTTCTAAGACTATGTCTATGAAATGGCATTCATATGTGAATTTGTGTTTGTTTGTTTGTGTTTCTTGTGTTTTGGACTTGTACATGATCTTATTTGATTCCTTATTGAGTTCCGGTCGTTTCGATTACTCAAACATTAAGTTTCGAGTCCAAACGATGTAGATACGCTATTTTTTGTTCTCATTCGTTGAGTTGTGTTCGTCATCATTTTTTGAGATGAATTCTCAACCATTTGTAAAGTTTCATATTCTTCGTTGTTCATGAGGGAGTCACGATTCTTAATCCGAAAACAGATTCAAAATCGGAGTTCGGAGGCCCGAATACGGTCGAAGAACGTGAGCGGTGCGCGAGAGGAGCGAGCGTAGCCGAAGGCCAAGCCTTGGCCACCCCGTGTGGAGGCCGTGTGCCACATGGCCAGACCAGCTCTCTGGTCCCGTGTGGCCAACGCGCCCCACTCGGCCCAGGGGTGACGTGGCCTCTTCTGATTGGTCAAAATCTTTTCCTCTCTCTCCTCCTTTTAAATATCTCATCTTCCCTCCATTTGTTTTAAAGAAGAAAAAGTTTGAAATCCCGTCTAGAATTTTCTCTCCAATTTTCTCAACTTCCAAATACCATAACTTTCTCATACAAATCGGAATTGAGTGATTCAAGTTGGAGATTGTTTGTAATCGAGTCCTCTACCTTTTCCAAGTGATCTTGCAGCTGTTTGATTGATTTTTGGAGTTATCTACTCAGAAAACCGAACCAGCTCGTGAAATCAAGGTAGTGTTCATATCTTGGTGATTTCATCTTTTTAAACCTTCAATTTGCTTGGGGTTTCTTCTTCTATATGTATGTGTATGTGTGGTGAATGCTATTGAGAAAGATAGCTTCATAATCAATCTAATTAGAGACACATGTGAACTAGATTCTTGGATTCTTTGTTTTTCACATGATTGAGAGTTGTATTGTGATTAGATTGACATCTAGGATTATTTGAGACTTGATTGAATCATTTTATGATTAATAATCCTTGAAATGTGTTTTGATCCTTTAATTGATGATATCTAGGATTAGAGCCTTTGTATGTGTTTTTAGAGATTATAGGATTTAATTGATTTATCATTATATCCTTACTCTAAATCTTTGACTAGAATACTCATTGAATACATTTTGTGAATCTAGCTTTTTATATGTGTTTATGACATCTTGAATTTGTGCTTCATGTATATGGATTATTCAAGTGTTATATTGTGTGAATGAATCTAGGAGTTTTATGTGTTAGTTGATTTCACATGCTCTAGGTTTTGATTCATGTTTTGCATCTAGATTTCTATTGCTTGTGTTTTTACATCTATAGATCTAGTTGCTCCATGGAATGTATTGATCACATGTTCTATGATGTTTTGATTGTTTGCATCATTTGCATTCACATGATCACACTAGGAAGTCTTTGTAAAAGGCATGAAGTCTTGGTTAGAGTCGGGATGACTCGGATAGCCAAGCAAGAAGTCTTGTCTAGAGTCATGAGGACTTGGATAGACAAGCAAGGAGTCATGGCTAGAGTCAGGAGGACTTGGATAGTCATGCAAGGGAGGCTCTCTAGAGGCAAGTGTGCCTTGGATAGAGAGTTGGCTTATATGTTGGTAGGCCCGGGTGTTTGGCTAGACATAGAGTCCGATAGAGCGGGGTACATGGGATATGTATGCACTCTTGAGGAATTTCTAATCTACCAACGATGTTGGCTAGGTATGATTTCCAATATGTGGTGGTTTCGCATCATTGAGGGATTTTGTATCTTCCAATAGGGTTTGGGTAAACATAGACTCCATATGGGTTGGTGATCTAGGATTGGTCACTTTGTGGAATTTCTAATTTACTTTCCAATATATATATAGTACCATATGGTTGTAATTCAACCCGTGGATGTTTCTTCCTTGGAGGTTTTACCACGTTAAAAAATCCATTGTGTTAATTCTTTCTATCTCTATCTCTTATATTTGTTTTTGTGTATGTTATTATCTTGTGACATATTATTCACTTGTGAAGTATATTGGAACAAGATATTGTATAGTGTGATTTATTAGTCTATCCTTTCGATTACAATTGTAATTACATATCTTTTGTATATTGATTAGTTTTTGTTAATAGTGATATTTGTATATGCTTGTAATGATTGAACATATATTGAAATACAAGTATTCTTGTTGATTGACTTTATGTTTCTTTATACCTCATACAACTTGTTGATACTTAGACAATGTATGAATGATCACATGTTATCTTGTCTTTGTATGATTCCGTGTTATTTGTGTTGTATGTAAGGCTACCTTGAGGGACAAACGTAAGTTTGTTCAAGGGATTGAAATTAGGCGAAAAACCTATTCCCCCCCCCCTCCCCCCCCTCTTAGGTACGTCTTAAGCAATTTAACCATGTTTGTATACTTTCACCAGGGAAACACTATTAGGTATCGTTCCAAATTGTAAACCGGTTATAAAACGAAATTCTAGTTTCCTGAATCGTTTATCTGTTTTGCCTACCCGAAACCATATCTCATATGTATTCCCACCCAGGTGATTAACCTCCTTACACAGTGGCAACTAATATAACCTTTCACCGAAAATTTTGAGATGAGGTAATTCTAAAGACTGCCTAAATACACCATCCTATAAATGCCTCAGTTGCCCTTGGGAAATATTTCATGTATGTCATATTAGGTATGAAATATCCCTTTTATACAGTATTTCATGCAATACATGAAATATATCATATATATATCATGTTGTGCACGAAATATCTAATGTATGTCATATTGGGTATGAAATATCTTATGTGTGTCATGTTAGGTATGAAATATCCTATTTATGCAGTATTTCATGTAAGATATGAAATATCTCATGTATATCATGTTATGTATGAAATATCTCATGTATGTCATGTTGGGCATGAAATATCCTATGTATGTCATGTTAGGTATGAAATATCTCATTTATGTTGTATTTCATGCAAGACATAAAATATCCCATATATATCATGTTGTGCATGAAATATCCCATGTATGTCATGTTAGGCATGAAATATCCTATATGGGGTCGTTTGGTATGGGGTAATCAAAATAATGTGATTTCTAGGAATGTGAAACCCTGGAATGTGATTCCTGGGAAATTTGTATACATGTGTTTGGTTGTGTATAGGAATATTATGTTGGATTCCTAGGAATGTTAGATAATTGTGTTTGGTTCGTATGAGAATGTTTTTGTCTTTATATATAAAAACATGTTAAAATTAATTTTAAAATAAAAAATTATAAATAAATAAATAACATCACTTGGATCAAGAAAAGAAACCAGATCATCGTCATCTTTTCGTCTTCATTTCAAAACAAAACCAAATCAACAAAACCAGATCAACAAAAGAAAAAAAGAAAAAACTGTATCGTCGTCGTGTTCATCTTCTTCTTCTCGTTGTCATCTTCATCTTCTCGTCGCCGTTGTCTTCATCTTCTCGTTGTCGTCGTCGTCGTCCTTGCCTCAACGTCGTCGTCGTTTGTCGCCTCCAACCGAGTTCTTGATCTTCGTCATCCTTGCCTTCATTTCTTCCAAACGGATGGAGAAGATTTTTTGGAAGAAATTGATCGATTGGGAGTTTTTGATGTTCATTTTCAAAAATTGGGGGTTTGGAAGATTTTTGGAAGATTTTTTTGAAGATTTTTGGTGTTAATTTTGATTTAAGGTATTATAATCAATGAAATGAAATTAGGGTTTTTTTGATGCCAAGCATCAATGAAGAACGAAAAAGAAGAATTTTTTTTTTAATGAGGTGGGTCCCACGGAGGGAATCAGATGGAGGGGCATTTGAAACCCACCTGTTGGGGTGAGAATCACATTACCCATTTGGAGGGTAATGTGATTCCCATGGGATTCACTTTCCCAGAAATCTCAAAACCCAAACCTAGTAACAAACATGAGAATCCTATCAGATTCCCATTCCTATGCCAAGATGCCCTCATACCAAACGGCCCCTATATGTCATGTTGGGAATGAAATATCCTATTTATGCAGTATTTCATGTAAGGCATGAAATATCCCATATATATCATGTTGTGCATGAAATATCTCATGTATGTCATGTGGGGCATGAAATATCCTATGTATATCATGTTGGGTATGAAATATCTTATTTATGCAGTATTTCATTTAAGGCATGAAATATCCCATGTATACCATGTTGTGTGTGAAATTTCCTATGTATGTCATGATGGGCATGAAATATCTGATGTATGTCATGTTGGACATGAAATATCTCATGTATGTCATGTTGGACATGAAATATCATATTTATACAGTATTTCAATATCTCATGTAGGGCATGAAATATCTCATGTATATCATGTTGTGCATGAAATATCCGATGTTTGTCATGTTGGGCATAAAATATCTTATATATGTCATGTTGGGTATGAAGTATCCCCTTCATGCAATATTTTATGCAAGGCATGAAATATCCCATGTATGTCATGTTGGGCATAAAATATCCTATGTATGTCATGTTGGGTATGAAATATCTTATTTATGTAATATTTCATGTAAGGCATGAAATATACCATGTATATCATGTTGCGCATGAAATATCTTATGTATGTCATGTTGGGTATGAAATATCCCCTTTATGTAGTATTTCATGCAAGGCATGAAATATCCCATGCATATCGTGTTGTGCATGAATTATCCTATGTATATCATGTTGGGCATGGAATATCCTATATATGTCATATTGGGTATGAAATATCTTGTTTATGCAATATGTCATGTAAGATGTAAGGCATGAAATATCTCATGTACTTTAAAAATACATGATTGCACAATATTATGTGATGGGTCATGTTAAACATGAAATAACCAACTTATATCACTTTTACCGTGACACACTGCGTGAAATATAATGTCGAACCGAAATCAAAGTTTCTTCCATTTTCACCTAAAAAACTTTAAAATTGAAACAAAATAATAAATACCCATCAACAATATCATCTAAGAAACACAGTAATGCTATTGAAATTGAAGATTTACAAACCTTGAAGTTTTGAGGAGAGATTCAACAACAAACTCGAAATTTTCAAAAACCTCTTCCTAAATCTTGGTTCCTTTGCGATTTTCCTTCAAAATAACTTTAATTTCTTGACAAAAATTAGTTGAGAACTAAGATTTGATAAATATATGAGTGATAAAAATATGGATGATAAAAATGAGTGATAGAGAGAGATGAGTAATGGATAGAAAAAAAAAATAAAGAGAAAAAAAGGATAAAAGAGTAGTTTTGTAATTTATTGGCTATAGGGTAAAAAGTAATTATGATGATTGGTTACAAACAATTAAAATTTAGAATTTGGTTAGAAACAATAATCAATTCTATGGTTAGGTATTTTTTGCAATTTTCACTTATAATAATGACGATTATAATAGTAATAATAATAAAATTTTAAAATAATAATAATTATTATAATAATAATAATAATTTATAATATACAATAATATACATTTTAATAATAATAATATTTATAATAAAGTTTAATAATAATTTTAAACATAAAAAATAATAATATAATTTTATTGTAATAAAAAATTTAAAATTAAAAGTAAATTAAATGAATATTATGTAAATTTAATTAAATCAAAATAAAATATTATTCTAATATTATGAATCTAAAAATTATATAAGTTAATTAAAATATTAAGAATAATTGTCAAATATTATTGATATTTGTTACATGAATGATAATTTATATAATAAATATATTATTTATATATTAATTATTATTTTTAAAAGGGTTAATATTAAAAACCTCCCCTCACCTTTGAACTATTATTGGATCACCTTTGAACTATTATTGGATGTATAGTTACAAATGTTTTTATTTTAGAAACTTCCCCTATGAACTAACATCATTAGCATTCCGTTTGTGTTGACTGCGTTTGACTATTAAAAAGTCTAAAATGTCTCTATTTAAGCTTCAATTGTATTAATTGACCATTATACCCTCATACTTTTACCAAATAAATTAATAAAATGATACAAAAGACGGGAATGTTAACTTGTAAAGGAGAATTTATTTTATGGACAGTTTTACCCCTAAAAATAGCAAAATTACAAATGAACCAAAAGCATTAAAAATGAGTATTTGTTTGGATTTATTAAAAAGACAAATAAATACATATTCTGGTTTATTTTCAATGCATTTGGTTCATTGTCTTTAGAGTTTTTTTTTTTTTTTTTCTTCAATTATTCACGTTAATTTAGAAGTACGTTACATTAAACATGCTACTTTAGGATTTTTAGAATTATTAAACACGCTACGGTTTTTAAACACTGTATTTATGATTTTTAGAATTAAACACTCTATGGATTTTTTAGACTTAAAAAGCTGGATTTTTATTAAACACGTTAACTTAAAAAAATAAAAATAAAAATAAATAAAAAATAAATAAAATAAATAAATTGGAATTCGCATGTCATCTTCCTTTACATCTGCTCATCAGACCTCTATGGGGATTCTAGAGCATATAAGAGCATCTCTAATGTAAAAATGACTTGCATACCAATAATTGTTGACATGGCAACAATGTCATGAGACTTGATAGACAATCAACTCAAAATTTGGTCTCCAATGCTTCCGTCTAAAACACAATTTTTTTAATGATATGTTCATCTTTTTTTCCTATTTTATTTTATATTTTATTTTCTTATCAAAAATATATGAAAAATTAATGTCAGTTTTAAATGTTTGCTTAGTCAACCTAAAAAATAGTTATGCAATAGACCGTCTGAAGGTGGACAGTCATGTTGACAATGTCTAATTTTTTTTATTTTTTTTTTTGCCACATCAGCTTGAGGTTGAATATGCACGGTTGCATTGGAGACACAATTATTAACATAATGTCTATTTATCCTACATGATATCTTTTTTTTTTCACAAGTCATGCTTGTATTGGAGATGCTCTAACTATATAAGACCAAGAGATGAAAAGAAGATAATAAAACATTAAATAAATATATATATATATATATATATCTATATATAGAAAGAGAGTTGGAAAGAAGTTTCAAAAACAGAGAGAGTTGAGAAAAATAGAGACAAAACAAAGGAGAGAGAATAAAAGAAAGAAGATAGAGAGACATAAAACTAAATGAAGGGACCTCCGTTAATCCATTGAGGAGATTCATGGAGCAGACATCCATGGATTCACAAGGTCTGTAACATTAAGGGGCCATCCTATAAACGTTTTTCAGTTGTTGTTTTTCGAAAAGAAAAATGAAAATGAAAACAGTGTTTTTGGTTTCAATTTCGTAATTCGAAAACATGTCTGGTAGAATATATTGAAATCCGTATTTTAAAAATAAAAACGGGAAAAACACGTCTGGTAGGCTAACCGAAAACTATCGAAAATTGAAATATCAATTTTTACATTTTGTTTAATATTATAACAATTATAAACAAATTGATTAAATAATTAACTAAAAAAAAATTGTAATGTAGTTTATAAATTAAACAAAAGTAAACAGTTGAAGAGGAAGAGGAAGAAGAAGAAGACCAGCTAAAGAAGAAGACCAGATCGGTAACTCAGCAGAGCTGATCGGTGGCGGCGAGCGGTGACGGCAGTGAGAGGCGATGCAAAGCCGATTGGCGGTGAGCGGAGGAGGAAGAGGAAGAGGAAGAGGAAGAGGAAGAAGAAGAAGAAGACCAAATCGGTGGCGAGTGGAGGACAAGAAGAGGAAGAAGAAGAAGAAGAAGAAGAAGAAGACGGTGGCGGCGAGCGGCGAGCGGAGATCGGAGGAGGAGAAAGAAGATGAAGAAGAAAGAAGATGAAGATGGGAAAGATACCTGATGAAGAACTGGTTCAAGACAATCTGAGTTTTTTTTTTTTTTTTTTTTTTTTTTTTAATTTGAAGAAGAAAGAAGAAAGAATGAAGAAGGAAGAAGAAGGAGAGTGGAGGACGAAGAAGATGAAAGAAGTCAATGGAAAAAAAAAAGTTTTATTAAAATAAAATATATATTAATGATATGGGGCCCACTTATTTAATGATATGTGACCCACTTCATATGGAAAACAAAAACAAATTTAAGAAAAACAAGTATTTTTTTTTTTTTCAAACTTTCCACTTTTAACACTGGTTTTGTTTTTCATTTTGTTTTTGTATTTTGAAAATAAAATAAAAAACGGTTACCGAACGTAAATTCGAAATCATTTTTGGAAAACAAAAACAAAAACAGGCTGCAGGACAAACCCTTAAATTTTTTTAAAATTTGAAATCACCTTTCTAAAAGGCTAAAAGGGGTATTTCCTAAAAAATTGCTTACCCTTAAAGAGAACTTCTCTTTACAATCCACAAATTATCTATTCACATTTCAATTTTTTTTTTTTTTATATTAATGACAGTTTTAACCTAAATTAAAATTACTAAATAAGACAAAAAAAATTAAAGACACTCTAAACTAATTAAATTATTAAATCTATTATTACCATATTAAACATTTTCTCATAATTAATCTCTCTCCATTTAAAAAAATAATAATAATAATCATATTTTCATACTTTCTAATCAATCTCTGATTAATAGTTAAAGAAAAAAAAACTTATGAATATTTTAGTTTTTTACTAATAGTAATATATATATATATATTAAAAAAGTCAATTTTTTTTTAAAAAAAATATATATATATATATATATATGAAAGCTTGAGTTGTTTTAATTAAATTTGATTAAACTTAGAATTTCTAAGACTAATGAAAGAATTAAAGTTTTCTAAGCAATCATATACCTACAAGAGTAACAAAAAACATTTTCATATTTCGATTTAAAAAAAAAAAAAAAAAAACACATAAGGTACTTTTTTTTTTAGTTTTTTTTTTAGTATATACATATATATGATTCCTACAAATCAAGCTTATTTGTAAGTTTTTTTTTTTATTCTTAACTATTAGTCTTGCTTGAGAAAGAATGGAAATAGGAAATTAGAGATATGTATTGGAGGAGATAGAGTTTAATATAGTAATTAAAAATTTAGGAGAGAGTATTTAATATGTAATAATTAATCTAATGATTTAGGAGAGATAATTTCTTTTTTTAATAATTTAATTCATAAAAGATAAAAAGGATAATCTTGTAACAAAATGAAGTGTCTTTAGAATTTTTTTAAATTTAAATTTTGAGAATGAAGTGTTTTTAGAAAAGAAGTGTAAAAAGAAAAAAAATAGATTGTCAAAAGAAGCTCTCACTCTTAAAGACTTTGAAAATGATTACGAAAAAAGACTGGACAAAAGAAAAAGAGAATTACAAATGTGGAATAAAATATCTATTTTTTTAACTTTATGAATTATGATACAACTAGAAAAGGATTTTACTCCAAAGTATAGAAGTGTCTAAGTAATAACATAACCCGGTGAGAACGGGGTCTATCTTTAGGGAAGGAGTTTTAGAGTTCCCAAAACCAACAATAATCTCAAAAAATATTAAGGAGCAAAACAATTTAAATGATAAATGATGAGCAAATATAATGATGAGATTACTCAAATAAAAATAAGTATGCTAAGGTTAGATGTTCTACTTTTGGTATATAGAATAAATGCATATTTAACTCTCTTTATAAGTCAATCGGAATTTACACACAAAGATGGTTCCAATCGGAAATTGCAACAATCTAAGCACATTTTAACATATATGAAGTTATATTTCTTTCCATTTAGTTAAATTACAAGGATTACTGAGGCTTCGATTCAATGGATTTCAAGTACTCATCTTGTCAATATATCACTATTATAAATAAAGATTCCTTTACTAGAGGTGCATGTCTAATTATCACCATGCGGTATCCAGTATAATTCAAGTATCCAATGATAGTATTGTCTACAACAAATCAAGGTTCTCATACACAAGAAAGAGAAATCAAGATTAGAGTCAAGTTAAAAAAGGAAAAGAAATATAGACACTACAAGAAAAAGTGTCTTTTCCGAGCGTTAAATATGGTTGGAAAATGTCAAAAAGTCATCGAAAATGTGTATTTCTGACAGGAAAAGGTTGTCGGTCTCCATCGGAAATGGTATCGTGGGAAATAATCCTTTTTTGACGAGCCGTCGGAAATACAACATTTTTGAGGGCTATGAGTGGTTGGAGATAAAGGAACTATGCCGTCGCAAAAAGTTTTTGGAAACCAAGTTAGGGGATCATTTACGATGGTATTTGTTGTCAAACATAATTTAATACCGAGGGAGATGGCGGTCAGAAATAATGTTTTCTCAACGAAACGTTTATTTAGGAATAATGTATTTCCAAGGGACACAATGGTCGGTAATAATGTATTTCGGATGAATGTAACGGTTGAAATTAATATATTTTTGAGGAGTCAAGCTGTCGAAAATAATTTATTTCCGATGAGTGCCAAAGTCAGAAATAATGTATTTCCAAGGACCTTAGCAATTGGAAATAATGTATTTCCAAATACCACACTAGCCGGAAATAATGTATTTCCGATGAGCCATACAGTCGGAAATAATATATTTCCAAGTACACGTCAGTTGGAAATAATGTATTTCCAATGACCCCCACGGTCAGAAATAATATATTTCCAAGTACCATAGCAGTCGAAAATAATATATTTCCAAGGATCACATCAGTCGGAAATAATGTATTTCCGATGAGCTTCATAGTCGAAAAAAATATATTTCCAAATACCATTACGGTAAAAAATAAAGTATTTCCAAGGACAATATTAGTCGAAAATAATGTATTTCCAAGAACCACAACGGTTGAAAATAATGTATTTTCAATGACCACATAAGTCGGAGATAATATATTATCAAGAAACACTACAGTTGAAAATATAGTATTTACGAGCAACGCCACGGTCAAAAATACCATATTACTGTGGGAAGCCATGGTTGAAAATAATGTTTTATCAAGGGAGATTGCTATCGAAAATGAGGAATTATCGAGGAAAGTTGTTGTAGGAAATAATTTATTATTGACTAATAAAATTGTCAAAAATAATATATTGTCGATGGAGATCGTAATAAAAAAATAATTAATTACTGATAAATGTTATTATAAAAAGCAAAAAATAATATAATTATTATTGTTTTAACATGAATTAAAAATTATAACATGAGAAACAATATTATCTAAAATTATAAATTTCAACAAAAAAGATAACATTCAAATTGAATATAAAACGCAAATTGAATACTCAAGACACATTTGTGCTTGCATGTCAAGCAAATCAAGTTTATTATACGGAAGGGTTGTTAGCTAATACTTGGAGTGCTGTGAATGAAATCAAGCCTAGAAACCTTTATGAGATGCCAGTAGATGGAGAACCATACCAAGAAGAGACTCAATTCAATGGTACAAATGTCAACCAGGAAGGTAATGAAAATGAAGAAGATGAAATAGATTGGTCTAGGGTTCAGGCTGATGCCTTGATTGTTGAATAACATTTTTTTTTTTATTACTTGAGACATTATTAGACTGAATGAATGCTTTTTACAACAAAGCCACATTGGGCAGTAACTATTATTTTATTGATTTGAATATTTTTGTTTTCTTTTGAGTCCAATGTTATATTTTCTTTGCATTTAATGTTTCATCATTGAGCTTAATTTATGTAATGTTCAATTAATTTTATAACTCAATATATTTTAATAAAAAAATTTGATACATTAAAAAAAAAACAAAATTAATTATATGATAAAAATTTGACTCATCCCCCTGTTCTGTCGGTGTTTTTTTCTGTTGTTGTGGTGGTTTTTCTTAGGGTGGTGCTATTTCGCTTTTTGTTGTTTAGTTGGTCATGCCCTGTTTTGTCATAATTAAAATTTTATATTATTAAAATTTCTATTGGAAGGAAACATACGTAGCAGCTATATTATTTATTAGAGCCAATAATTATGGTTGAATTTGTGCAGTGTTTCCAAGGGCACATAACATATGATCAGCAATTGTATAATATTTTCAATGATCAACTGTTGTGATTGGAAAATATTATTCTTTTCCGAGGGCTAGGTATATGTAGTCAAAAACAATATTGGAGTTTCCAAGGATCAACTATTGTGGTCGGAAAAGATTCATCTTTTTCGAGGACTAGATACATGTGGTCATAAATAGTATTGGCGTTTCCGAGGATCAACTGTTGTGGTCGGAAAAGATTCATCTTTTTCAAGGACTAGATACATGCATATGGTCATAAATAGTATTGGCGTTTCTGATGATCAACTGTTGTGGTCGGAAAATATTCATTTTTTCCGAGGACTAGATACATGTGGTCAAAAATAGTATTGGCATTCCCGAGGATCAAATATTGTGGTCGTAAAAGATTCACTTTTCCGATGGCTAGATACCTTTGGTCAAAAATAGTATTGGCATTTCCGAGGATCAAAAATTGTGGTCGGAAAATATTCACTTTTCCAATGGCTAGAAAACAGTGGTCAAAAATAGTATTGGCGCCAATCTTTGGCACCATTTTCACATTATTTTTGATGACTTTAGACACTATTTCCGAGGGTATTTGTTTCGTCATAACAAATACACATTATTGTTACACTTTTCCGACGACCTCTTTTTTTTTGTTGAAAAAACAACAATAACCGACCATAATTTCACTCCGTCGGAAATAGTTGGTCAGAAAAGACACTTTTTCTTGTAGTGAGATCATATAAATGTATTAACAAAATGAATATAAACTTTAACCGCATTTTAAGCGTTTTAGTAAACCATTATTTTCATACCAAAAGCTTCATCTTTTCACCTTAGCAAAATGAAAACTAGTTACCCATGATGGAAATGGAAATGAAAATGGAAATGGAAAAAGAAGTAAAAGATAACTACTTAGCAAGGAGAAAATTTATATTAAAGAGAGAAATAATAAAAATACATGCAAGGTAAACTTGAGATGGAACCAAGATGATTTTAACTTTCTACAAGACCCTTTACGTAGAGACTCTGAGAGGCAAAAAGGTCACAAAAGGGTTATATGGCTAATTAAGGTTTGGTTGAATTTGGTCACATAATGTTGACAATTTCGGTTTGTCCATGCATGTACTGACTTGGCTTTCTGATTTTGCTCTGCTCACTTCTGATTTTGCTTCTAACATGAACTGAAGAGTTATAGATCTTCGACTTATCTTTTCAGAATGGCACAGCTCTCGTAGAAATCTAAAATGTGAAGCTTAACTTATGCTCAAAACACTTAAGCATGTTCAATGTGTGAGGAAACTGTGTATATGACCTCGTCCATCCCATGTTTGACCCTCAAAACGTCCATATCTCAAATTCCATGCGAAATGTAATTTTGTAGGAAATTGAATCATCTTTCTACGGGAAAAAGATTGGCATCAATCTGATATTAATTTGAGTGTAAAGTTATGTATATATATTTCAAGTAACCTGCATCAAAACAACAATATCAAAAATCAATGAAAAAAGTGTAAATGTGCTTAAGTTAGGAGAGTTAATGACACCACTAATGTAGAATGATGATTTTTTTTTTTTTTGGTAAACATGCACTTTTAAGTGTTCATCGCTTTACCATATTAGAAGTAAATGATATATATATCAATTGAAAAATATCTAATTTTGTTTATCATTATTTTTTCATGATTTGCCATTGCGTCATAAACTCATAATTGGATATTATGCAATTTGCAAGCTATCAGAAATAAATGGAAAAACAAAAAATAGGATTAATGCTTGTAAGGATTTGAAAGATTTAGCGATTCAACATGAATTAATCCATAAGATCGAGGTACTAGAACATACCTTCATCCAACCCCACACACTTTATCTAAAGTTGATAAGCGGTTATTTTGCAAGAGATTATTTGATTTGAAGTTACCAAATATGTATAGTTCAGGAGGATTAATGCAACAATTGTTGCGAGTAGCTTTGAAAGGCTTATTGCCAAAAGGATAAAGAAATGCGATAGTCTGTTTATGTGTATTTTTTAATAGAATATGTCAACGAGTCGTTGATAGAGAGGAAATGGTGGCCCTCAAAGATGAAGTTGCTGAATCCTTATGTATGTTTGAAAAACCCATTTCCTCCATTTGGAGATGATGTTTGGATTACAGCACATCAGAAGAATGGTGAATCAGTAAATACAAAAGCTACTTAAACAATTGTAAGCATCTTCATTTATTTTTATTTTATTTCTCTTACTGTAAATTCTTAATGATTATCATTTTCATGTAATTTTAGGCCAAGCTATATAGTATAACAAACGATTTACCAAAGTCTTATTCAATAAATCTGAAAGAAGATGCTCTTATAAAGATACTTGGGCTTGAAAATCATGGTCGAGTAAAAGGGTTTGGAAATGTAGTTACCTTCTCAAAACTTATCAATACTTTACACAAAAAGACAACCAAATGAATCAAATGAAGAATGAATATGATGAATTGAAGGACGAAGTCGCAAACTCGTTAAACATGGTTGACAAGTTAGTGAAAGATCAAAGTAAGTAAAATATACTAATATCACTTTTTTTTTATATAAATATGTAATTTATTTTATATCTTAGCACTTAAATTTCTGTAAATATTAAGGTCAGAATCAACCAAGTCAGTCATGTGCGGAAGTATCAACTACACAAATTAATATTACCGTAAGAATGTTATTTTTTTTAAAAAAAAATCATAAAATTTAAGCTAAAATAATATTTAAATTCATTAATTAATATGTTTTATGGCAACAATTCTATTATATTGTTTCGTTTCAATCCATTCAACAAAAATTGCAAGTTAATTCATTAGCTGAGGTCAAGAGAAATTATTGATCGAAGGTCTTCAAACGATTTAAATGCATTTGTCCATCATGCATGTTCCCATTGGACCTAAAGCTCTCATGGATAGATTATTAAAGGGTGAAATATTTATTGATGAAGATCTTTCATATATTATTTAATGTGGTTTAGTTGATAATAATTTTCATTTTTATTTTATTTATTTTCGAAGATTTTTCATATATTATTTTTAAATTTGTTTTATATTTATTTTTGATTAATGTGTAAAATTTTAGAAATTTTAAGCATCTTTTTGGACAATCAATGTAAAAGTTAAGATGTAACATGTAAACAAGTTTGAATGCAAAATAGTGATTTTAGTTTAATTAGATGAGTAATTCTATATACAGGTTGCGTAACAGCCGTGTAACTACTTTGAAAAATAATGAATAAAACATGGGACCCATATGGGACCCACATAAAAAAATCCACTCTTTTCTAAAGTGGTTACTCGACGGTTGCACAACTACGGTTGTACGTGGAATTACTCTAATTAGATAGTAGCAAGGGCAAAACTATACTTTAACATGTTTTGTCATTTTGTCACAATTGAGTGTTAAGGGTTTTAGAAACAATTGGACACAAAATATTAATATGACAAATATGTTTAAAAATGTAACATTTCATAAGAAAGAAGAGACTTTTGTGAAGTTTTCACAATAAAAAGAGATGGTCGATGATATTATCTGTAGATATTTATGAATATTATTCCTACAAGTGGAAATACAATTTACATGGAAGCTGATGATCACAGTTCTCTGGCACAACAGGAAAGAGACTAGAAGAAGAGCCATGCACCATGAATGGTTTCAAAGAATATATGCCCCAACCACTCACTCACACATTCCCAACACACGAAATCAATTCACATTTCATAAGAAGAAAAGCCTACATAATAAATATCATGCTCCACTACCTGCAAATGCACATTTTCTTTCCTTTTTTTTTTTTTTTTCTAGCTAGCTAGTTGAACTCATCTCGATTTGATTTTCTGATCAATCTTTTTGAGCTCCACCGAAAATGGGTTTTCTGGGGCTAAGAGAATTAATAGTTGTTGTTTGGTGCATATTATTAATATTATTGTGTTGTTCAATTGAAATATCATTTGGTTCAACAACAAGACATTTCAAATGGGATGTGGAGTACATGTTCTGGTCACCAGATTGCCAAGAGAGCGTCGTAATGGGAATCAATGGCCAGTTTCCAGGGCCTACAATTCGAGCTCAAGCTGGAGATACCATTTTTGTCCAATTCACTAATAAACTCCACACTGAGGGAGTCGTCATTCACTGGCATGGAATCAGACAGGTTTTTTTAAAAAATTATTTTTTTAATTTTCTTTGTTAATTTATATATAATTTGCAATGACAATATTCTGAGTGAAGAGATTTATAAATTCTGCAGCGGGGAACTCCATGGGCAGATGGGACTGCATCTATCTCACAGTGTGCTATCAATCCTGGAGAAACCTTTGATTACAGGTTCAAAGTTGACAAGGTATAAGCTTTCGATCTCCATCAACATCTTTATTTAATTAATTATTAATGTTATGATACATTGGTACGCTTACTAATTAATCGGGAACGAAAATGAAAAAGAATCGAGTTCCATAGGAAAGAACCTGATATATTCTTCAGGTGGAAAGAGGTAATCGAATTAATTAGTTCCATTCCTAGGTAAGAAGTTAATTTTGGATTTGTGTATGAGACCCACATATATATATAATTTGATTCCGAACTGATTTTAATAATTACTAGTACCGTAATCACATACAAATCATGAATTAAATTAACTTTCGTTCCCTTAGTAGAATTTCTTATTCGTAAACGTGCCCTTATATATCCTCTGTAGCTATTGAAATGAATTAGATAATGATGAATTGATATTATATATATTATATATATAGCACAGGCAGGAACATACATTTACCATGGACATTTTGGGATGCAAAGATCAGCAGGTCTGTATGGGTCTCTGATAGTAGAGGTGGGTGAAGGAGAGAAAGAGCCATTCCACTATGATGGTGAATTCAACCTATTATTGAGTGATTGGTGGCATCAAAGTGTTCATGATCAGGAGGTTGGCCTCTCCTCCAAGCCTTTTCGTTGGATTGGTGAACCCCAGGTAATTAATTAATTCGTTATCTAATTTCTTTTCAATTTTTTCTATAAAAAAAAAAGAAAAAAAAAAAAAGGTTTTTACACTAAAATGTCATCAAGTTTTAGTAACCCACACCATCTCCTCTCAAATTATTAGGGTTGGATAAAATTAAATCCTACATAAATTTGAGTGTTAAAGAAAGGAATTTCCTCTAAAATTATATGTTTGGGATGATTTGGTGATCACAGACTTTGTTGATCAATGGAAGAGGGCAATTCAACTGTTCCCTGGCTGCGCATTTTAGCAACACTTCTACGAATGCGTGCACGTTAAGAGGAGATGTCCTGCGTGTGCTCCCAAACAGAACCTACAGGCTCAGGATTGCCAGTATAACTGCACTTGCTTCGCTCAACTTGGCTGTTGGGGTAATATTTTATCATTTTTAAATGTTTTTATTTATTTATTTATTTTATATATGGATTTATCATTTTTTTTATATATATATTAACATAATTCTTACTCTCATCAAAAAAATAAAATAAATAAATAAATAAATAACATAATTCTCTCTCTTTATTAGTGAGTAGTCCACCCCAAATGTTTGTTCTTTAGATTTTTTTTTTTTTTTTTTTTTTTTTGACAGTATCTATCTATTCACCTATCTATATCAGGTTATTTATTTATTTTTTAAAGCTTTTGCCATCGGTAAGATTCGAACCGCTGATTTGGAAGTCATTTACCCAAGCCCTAAATATTTGTTTTTTAAAATTAAACTTAAATTTTTAATCTATATAAACTTTTATATTAAAATAGTTAAAAATATATAACAATACAAAAGAAAACTTATAAGCGCATGTTATTAAATATTAATAATACTAGTTTTTAAAATATTTTTAAAAATAAAATCATAATAAATTGTGTGATAATAACCCATATAAGAATTATTAAAAAGGACAATAATTCAAAATTCTTTATCTTTTAAGATAGAAGTGGAATATGGAAAGCATTAATTCTTTTTATATTTTATATACGTAACAAAAGCTGACAGGCTCTTAAAAGGTTATAACAAATTTGCAGTACCTTTTTTAGCAATTGACATGAAAATGAATTAGAAGTGACAAGAGAATGTAATCTATACTGAAATGAAATCTATCTAGGAATGAAATTTTTGTAGAAAAATAATTCATTTTCTAGATGCATTTCATTGTTGTTTGTAACTTATAATATAGAGGAATCTATAATTGAATTCTTGATGTTTTGACCAAAATCCCCTTATACATTTGATTGATTAAAAAATATTTTTAAATTAAAATATTTTCATAACATTCAAATAACAAATAATTTAATATTAAAAAATCATTTTTCAAATAATAATTATTATTAATTTTTGAATATTTGTTCACCTTTAAAATTTACAAAATCTTAAAAACAATATTTATAGAGTAAAAAAAATATTAAAAAAAATTGCATGTTGTCTTGAATTTGACATCCTCTCAAATAAAAATATTGAAAACATCATTCAATTTTAACATTAAAAAAATAATACATAATCATAAATAAATAATTAAAAATAATATCCAAACACAATAAATTATAAAATATAGGAGTGTAAATTAATTAAATATATAACATTAAGCAAAAATATATATTCATGACTAGTAATTCTATTTTCGCTTGGTTTATCTTTACCATGTAATGTGTAGCATTTATTATTTACTATGAATAATTTTTAATCAATAATTCATAAAATAAGTTACAAAAATTGCATATATATATATATATATATATATTAACTTGACAAAATAAGGTCAAATTTTTAATGAATGATGGTGGCCAAAAGAGTTTTTTTTTTTTTTTTTTTTAAAAAAATTAATTTAATTTAATTTATTAAAATTAGTTATTTTAATTCTTATAGTAATTATTATTTTTCATTTTAATTTGTTTTGAATTTAATTTAATTCTATAATTAATTTTAACATTATATTTGAATTAGTTTTGAAAAGGGTAAAAGTGGAAACAAACACATAAAAGACTAAAAGAGGAAAGGAATTAGGATTCCTAGTCCACCATTTTGGTGGAATCTTCCATGGGAGAAAATCTTTTGTGAGACCGTACTCTTATTGCCACATGGTGAGACCATCCAATAGAAGTGTAGTTTTTAAAATTTTAAAATATATTTTTATGTTTTCAATAAAAATAATACATTTCTATTGGGTGGTCTCACAACGTGGCATTGAGATATCGTCCATTCGTCCCACTACAGTTTTTCTCCTTATGTGGAATGAAATCCTCATACTATGACATTTTGTGCAAAACAGTGCACAAAATAATAATAATAATAATAATAAAATAAAATAGAATAATGATCCCTTTTCTCATTCCATACTTGACTCCACCAAGCAAACACACCGACTAAAATAATAAAACGAAAATATGAACAATTCAAAAACGTTTCCTAATAATCATTGGGTGCAAATTTTTGAAATTTGATCACCTACAAAACATCGTGGCATTCTCTCAATTAATTATTTTTTTATATGTCTCTTAATTAATTAATTAGGACTTTTGAACTGAACATCGGCCCATCTTGATCATGATATGTGATGTTGAGTTCAATTTCAGTTTCTTGTAAGTATTACATTGAGCTCTTAATGAATATGTTTTACTTCAGAATCACAAAATGGTGGTGGTGGAAGCTGATGGAAATTATGTGCAACCATTTGAAGTAGAAGATATGGATATTTATTCAGGTGAGAGCTACTCAGTTTTATTAACCACAAATCAAGACCAATCCAAAAACTACTGGATTTCAGTAGGTGTTAGAGGAAGAAAACCCCAAACTCCTCAAGCCCTAACCCTTTTAAACTATTCTCCCACTTCTCAATCAAAACTCCCCATTTTACCACCCCCTATTACTCCAACATGGAATGATTATGATCATAGCAAATCATTCTCTAACAAAATATTTGCCCTAATGGGATCCCCAAAACCTCCGAAAAATTCTGATCGTCAGATCATCCTTCTCAACACCCAAAACTATATTGATGGATATATCAAGTGGGCTATCAACAACATTTCCTTACTTTTACCTTCAACCCCTTATTTGGGGTCCCTTAAATATTCTCTCAAAAGTGCTTTTGACAACAAAAATCCACCAGAAAACTTTGCAAATGATTATGATGTAATGAAACCACCCATAAACCCTAACTCAAGTCATGGAAATGGGGTTTACATGCTTGGTTTGAATAGCACAGTTGATGTTATACTTCAAAATGCTAATGCATTAGCAGTGAACGTAAGTGAGATACATCCATGGCATTTACATGGACACAATTTCTGGGTATTAGGGTATGGAGAAGGCAAGTTTAGTGCAAATAAAGATGAGAAGAAATTCAACTTGAGAAATCCTCCATTGAGAAACACTGTAGTCGTTTTCCCATTTGGATGGACTGCATTGAGATTTGTTGCTGATAATCCAGGAGTTTGGGCATTTCATTGCCATATTGAGCCTCATTTGCATATGGGTATGGGTGTGGTTTTTGCTCAAGGTGTTGAACATGTTAATGATATACCTGATCAGGCACTTGCTTGTGGTTTGACTGGGAAGAGGTTCATGAAAAATACTAAACAAAATTGATCTGCATGGGATTTACTTTTTAACTAATTTGAGTTGTGATGAATTTTTATATGTAATACAATTAGGAGTTGAATAATTATCTTTAAATTTGTATCTGGCTTTCCGGACCAAAGATTTGGAATAATGTAATTTGATGATGACTAGTTTATTCATATCTATATCAATCTATATCTATATCTATCTATATAATACCTTTTAATGGAACCTAAACTATATTAATTTCTGTTAATTATTATTCTTTATTGATTAATTTTTTTCTTTCTTTTATTTCCATTTCAATTTGTTGGCATTAATTATTTTCTTTTCTTTTTAAAAACTTAGCCATTAAATAGTTTTCTTTAACACATCACCTCTTAGAAGAGCTAGTAGTGCACCTCCCTTTCACCTAAGTGGTGAGAGGTTCAAATCCCACCATGCACATTTTATAAGCATGTGTGGGGAGCTTTCTTCTTGGGTTGTGGAAGTAGTTTTCTCCTGTTACGAGAGTAGATATCTAGGCCGCACATATATTATTTGATCTTTTAGGTCATGACAGTCCTATAGTAATAGTTCTTGTAATATTTCAAAAAAAAAAAAAATAGCTTTCTTTAGATATTATATGAACATGGACATTTTATACGTACTCCTATATACTAAATTCTTATTAGGGATGATTACCCCGATGGCCATCAATAATTTGTTCCAAAATGACCATTTTTAGCGAAAAGTGTGACACTAATGACCATTCCATCCAATTCCATCTAATTCCATCCAATGAGTGGCATTTTAGTAAATAAGAGGATGGCATTAATTTATTTTAGATTTTTTTTTGGAAATCAATTTCTTTTTTGAAACAAATAATCATATTTAGTCTGTATATATGTATATCATATCTCAAATATATATATATATATATATGATAGTTCTCTAGTCATGACGTCCTGAAATTATAATTTCAGGATGTCCAACCACAGCCACATGTTTTAATAAGTTCAAATGTTATATATATATATATACATATTTTCTTTTATCAGTTCGTCCTGACAATAAATATATCAGGACGAAGAATGTGGACCACAAGATTTACATACTTTGATTCAAAGTGTATACACTTGTCAAAACTTCTCCATAATCTGTGGTCTACATTCTTCGTCCTGATATATTTATTGTCAGGACGAACTGACAATAGAAAGACTATATATATATATATATCACACACACACACACACACACACACACACATATATATATATATATTTTAAGAAGATTAAGGCTGTTAGGTTTTTGGTTGTTGTTGGCATATATTCTATATCAAAACGTGTTTATCTTGTAATGTTTATGTGGTCATATTGATGATGATACAAAGCTTCAAAGAAAGATTTGACTACGGGACATGCAAGATGATGGCTTGATAAGGGGAATTAGCTTCATTGCTCATCAAAGGTATAACTAACCTTATTCCTCTTACAAGGCATAGGCACACACACACAAATCATTCATAAGTGTCCCTGCATCATTGTGCACCATTTATATAACACATTCACATGATTTTGTATGCTCATGCATTGAACTCAAATGTTCATACATTTTAGAGTTTCATGTTCTAGGATTATGTCTAGGAAATGACATTCATATGTGAAATTGTGTTTGTATGTTTGTGTTTCTTGTGTTTTGGACTTGTACTTGATCTTAATTGATTCCTTATTGAGTCCCGGTCATTTCGGTTACTCATATGTTAAGTTTCGAGTCCAAACGATGTAGCTACGCTACTTTTCGTTCTTATTCGTTGAGTTGTGTTCGTCGTCGTTTTCCAAGATGAATTCTCAACCATTTGTCAAAGTTTCATAGTCGTCGTTGTGTGTGAGGGAGTTACGATTCGTAATCTGAAAAAAGGATTCGAAATCGGAGTTCGGATGTCCAAATACGGCTGAAGAACGTGAGAGGTGCGCGGGAGAAGCTTGGTGGCCAAAGGCCATGGCAAGGCATCCACGTGTGGAGGCCGTGTGCCACACGGCCCAACCAGCCCTCTGGTCACGTGTGGCACACGCGCCCCACACGTGGGCAAGGCTGGTCTAGACCAATTTTGGTTGGATAAAAATGCCCTTCTTCCATTCCTTTTTAAATCTCTCCAATTCCCTCCATTTGTTTCCAAGAAGAAAAATTGTGAAATCCCGTCTAGAGTTTCTCTCCAATTTTCTCAACTTTCAAACAACATAACTTTCTCATACGAAGTCGGAATTGAGTGATTCAAGTTGGAGATTGTTTGTAATCAAGTCCTCTACCTTTTTTGAGTAATCTTGCAGCTGTTTGATTGATTTTCGGAGTGATCCACTCAGAAAACTGAACCAGCTCGTGAAATCAAGGTAGAGTTCATATCTTGGTGATTTCATCTTTTTAAACCATCAATTTGCTTGGGGTTTCTTCTTCTATATGTATATGTATGTTTGGTGAATGCTATTGAGAAAGATAGCTTCACAATCAATCTAATTGAATAGTCTAATTAGAGACACATGTTGACTAGAATCTTGGATTCTTTGTTTTTAACATGATTGGGAGTTGTATTGTGACTAGATTGATATCTATGATTATTTGAGACTTGATTGATGCATTTTATGATTAATAATCATTTATATGTGTTTTTGATCATTGATTGATGAGATCTAGGATTAGAGCCTTTGTATGTATTTTTAAAGATATCTATGATTGATTTGTTTTTAACAATATCTCATATCTCTAAATCTTTGGCTAGAATACTTGTTTAATACATTTTGTGATTCTAGCATTTTTTTATGTATGTTTATAACAACTTGAACATGTGCCTTATGTATATGAATTGTTCAAGTGTTATTTGTGTGAATGAATCTAGGAGTTTTATGTGTTAATTGTGTTCACATGCTTTAGGTTTTCATTCAGGATTTTGCATCTAGATTTCTATTGCTTGTGTTTTCACATCTCTAGATCTAGTTGTTCCATGGAATGTATTGATCACATGTTCTATGTTGTTTTGATTGTTTGCATCATTTGCATTCACATGATCAAACTAGGAAGTCCTTGTAAAAGGCATGAAGTCTTGGTTAGAGTCGGGATGACTCGGATAGCCAAGCAAGAAGTCTTGCCTAGAGTCTTGAGGACTTGGATAGGTAAGCAAGAAGTCTTGTCTAGAGTCGGGAGGACTTAGATAGACAAGCAAGAAATCATGGCTAGAGTCAGGAGGACTTGGATAGTCATGCATGGGAGGCTTTCTAGAGGCACGTGTGCCTTATATAGAGAGTTGGCTTATATATTGGTAGGCCCGAGTGTTTGGTTAGACATAGAGTCCGATAGAGCGGGGTACATGGGATATGTATGCACTCTTGAGGAATTTCTAATCTACAAACGATGTTGGTTTTGGTATGAGTTCCAATATGTGGTGGTTTACATCATTGAGAGATTTTGTATCTTCCAATAGGGATTGTGTAAACATAGACTCCACATGGGTTGGTGATCTAGGATTGGTCATTTTGTGGAATTTCTAATTTACTTTCCAAATATATATAAGTACCCAATGGTTGTAATTCAACCCGTGGATATTTCCTTCTTAGAGGTTTTACCACGTTAAAAAATCTCTTGTGTTAATTCTTTCTATCTCTATCTTTTATATTTGTTTTTGTATATGTTTTAATCTTGTAGTACAATCTTCACTTGTGATGTTTTGGATACAAGATTTTGTAAAGTGTGATTTGTAAATATATTCTTTTGATCATACTTGTAATTACATTTCTTTTGTATTTTGTTTAGAATTTTATGTATAAGCAATATTTGTATATACTTGTAATGATTGAACATATATTGATATATAAGTATTCTTGTTAATTGTTTTTGTATTTTCTTTATACCTCATACAACTTATTGATACTTAGACAATGTATGAATGATCACATGATAACTTGTCTTAGTATGATTCTGTGATGTTTGTGTTGTATGTAAGGCTACCTTGAGGGACAAATGTAAGTTTGTTCAAGGGATTGAAATTAGGCGAAAAACCTATTCACTCCCCCCCCTCCCTCCCTCTAGGTACGTCTTAAGCAATCTAACCTTGTTTGTATACTTTCAAAGGCTACAAAATCTAAAAAATCTAAAAAAATAAAGAAGAGACACGTGTATTGATCTAAACCATTTCTTTTGTTCTTTGAAAAGAATAATTATATTTAGTGTGTGTATATATATACACACTAAATATAATTATTTTTTTCAAAAAACAAAAGAAAAAATTGGTTTCCAAAAAAATCTAAAATAAATTAATGTCATCCCCTTATTTACCAAAATGTCACTCATTGAAAAAATTGATTTCCAAAAAACATCTAAAATAAATTAATGACACCCCCTTATTTACTAAAATGCCTCTCATTGGATGAAATTGGATAGAATGGCCATTAGTGTCACACTTTTCGCCAAAAATGACCATTCTGAAACCAATTCTCAATCTAATAGCCATTTTGATAGTGTGTCATCAAATTAATAGCCACCAGGGTAATTATCCATATGGAGAAGCTCCAATGGTTCTTTGATGGAAAGGTATTTGCCTTTCTTGTGGACACTCTTGGTTTGCTTGCCTTGTTGGCAAGATCCACAAACACCCTCAAACTTTTTCCCAAGCTTGGGAAGGCCTCTAACAACATTCAATCTATCAAGGACTTTCAAGTCCCTATAGTTCATATGACCAAGTCTTTAGTGCCACACTTCAACTTGCTCACTAGTGGACAAGTTACAAGAGATGAGATTTGACTCAAGACAATAACAATTGTCACTTGATCTCTTGCCTTTCAACAAAACTTGCCCATTTTCTTTAAGAATAGAGCAATCAATTTTTCCAAACATAACCGAAAGCCCTTCATCACTCAAGTGTGATATGCTAATAAGATTGGCTTGCAAACCATCTACATAAAGAGCATTGGGCAAGGAGGGCAAAGTTGCATGAACATGCATTATGCTACATTGAAATATTTTATGCCTCTTATTTAATTGCTTGAGATGATTGGTTGTACATGCTTATATGTATTTTTTTTTTCCTTAATAAGTGTGATTTATTGACTTGCTTGCAAACCATGTCATATTTATGCTCAAACATGCATTTTTGGAATAGGAAATGTACTTTGGAAGTACTTGATGAATGACCTTTAATTGATTCCTATGACATGATGATTCTTTTTGTTGACATGCTTATAAGTGAAAAGTATGTTATGCTTAATTGCTTTATCTTGAATGGAAAATATGTGTGCAAAAGCAAATTCTGAGACTTCAATCAATAAGGATTTTTATATCCATAGTCTCTCCTTCTTTATTTGTAGAACAATGCTACTATCATACGGGAATCTCACCCGGAAAAATCAAATAAGGTGCAAAGTCGTCCATGTCTTGTTTTGCTTATAAAGTTGGATATAGTTGCGTGTTAAAATTTGAAATGTTTAAACTCTATATCCTTATCTTTTTCCATGCAAAGGGTGAAATTGGTTTGAATTCCTTTAGGAAACCCTTGTTGTTTGCTTTGCCAAATACCATTGATATTGAGCTTGAATGCAACATGTCTTATATGCAAAGCATCATTGTCACACATTTTTTCTTACAATAAAACTCTTTGAATCTCTCTTACTTAATTGAGTTGTATAAAATTGCTCACATGATTATGCATATGTTTTTGTGCTACAAGCTCTCATTGCTAAATGCTTACCTATTATGGGAGACTCCATTTGCCTATCTCATGACCAAAAGGGGGAGTAAGGTTGGGGAGAGATTTGGCATTGCATTAAGGGGGAGTTGCGAGAGAGAGTTACCCATGATGGGAGTTGATGTTTGGAGTGATAAAAGAGTGTTCTTGATACCTTAGCTTAGAAGCAACTCAATAGGCTCTCAAAAGGTATAATTTTTGCTCCACAAAAGGTTTTAGAAGACAAGGCAACATATATAAAGAGATGCAATCAAAATGATGTCGTTTTATGGACAAACATCAGAGGTCGCCATTTGTCAAATGGCGACCAAGTGGCGACCCCAGCTTTACTTCTAGGTTGCCATTTGTCGTCGCCATTTGCCAAATGGCGACCTCTGACGTAACACAAAAAAACCTTCTTTGTTGCCATTTGTCTCATGGCGACCTCACACCTGATTGATTTTTTAAGAAAAAAAAAACATTCTGTTGCCATGGCGACACCATCAAATGGCGACCCACACAAATGGCGACAATGTCATGTTATACACTTTGTGTACAATGCAAGTGAAATGTGACATGTGAAGAAAATACACACAAAGGCAAAAGCATATATATGCAACCATTTGAAGTGAGTGTGTGCAACCTAAATCTCTTTAAATTAAGAAGTCAAGATCAAGTAGCTACCTTCCATGAAGCTCTTGAAATCCACAATGAGATCCTTAAGCATTTGAGAAGAAAATCTTCAATCCTAAGCTACCCTTACAAGATTGAACCTCATTGTGATTTTGTCAAATGAAATAAGCCAATTAAAAAGTGAGGCATTCACAATCCTTAATTTTTAATTTAATTAATTAAACAATTAATTAGTATATAAAAGTCAAAGAGCCAATCCCATCATTAATGGGATAAAGAATCAATTATCTTAATGAACCAAAAGTTTAATTAATTAATATATAAAAATCAAGAGCCAATCTCATAATTAATGAGATAATGAATCAATTCTCTAACCAAAAATAAATCTATATCCATATCCATTTTCAATTAACCTATTTAAAAAGGAAGTGACCTTGATCTCCTTTTGGGTTTGGAGTCTGTATGGTGGAGCCTGGAAGACGGGAAGTGGAAGGGTTGTTTTCAAGTTATTTTTAAAATCTTAAACGTTATTTTAATTTATCATTTATTACTTTTTATTATTTATCATTTCCACATGATAAAAGCAAACTTAGAGCATCTCTAATGCAAAATAACTTACATAACTTGCTTCCTATGTGGCATAAAAATAGATTTAATAGATAATCAACTCAAAATTTGGTCTCCAATGCTTCTATCTAAAACATAATTTTTTTTAATAACGTGTCCATTCTTTTTTCCTATTTTTTGTTTTATTTTATTAACTTACCAAAAATATATGAAAAATTAATGTCAATTTTAATTATTTGTTGAGTCAACCTAAAAAATAGATGTGCAACAGACCGTTTGAAAGTACACGGTCATATTGACAATGTCTAATATTGTTATTGCCATGTTAGCTTAAGGTTGAATATGCACGGCTGTATTGGAGACACAATTATTAACAGAACGTCTATTTATCCTATGTGGCATCTCTTTTTTTCACAAGCCACGCTTGTATTGGAGATGCTCTTAGTTTTTACTTTCACATTTCCATTTCATTTTTGTTCACAATCCACTTTGCTCTGCTCTGGTTTTTAGTTTCTCTCCTCATGCTATATTTTCTTTGACTTTCACCTGTTTTTTCCAATATTTTACTATTATTCATACATCTTTCTGTGTATGAAATTTAAAATATTATCCTTCAATTACTATATCATATTTGTTCTATCTTGAATCTTATTTGTTTGATTTCATCTTCAAAATTTCATATTCAGGTTAGTCGGAGCAATCGAAGAAATGATTTTAGGTATTGCTTGCCGCAAAATCACCTCGGTAATTTTTTTTTTCAATATATATATTAGTTAAAACTGTAGTGTTGTTTATCTATTTATTCAATAGACTCGGGTGATTGGTTGGTCGGTTAGTCTTAAGATTATGTCGTGATGTGAAGTGACCTAGCAAAATGAGGTAATATTAATTAATTGTGTTTTTTATTTAATTATTTTACAATTAAATCATGAATTTTACTGTTTATTTTGGTATTTAAATCTGTACATGCTACACTTGCTACCATTGTTTTTTAGGTATATTCTACAAATACTATAGTTTTTAATATATACAGGTCTGATGTATTTATTATTTTTAAGTTGTGATTGATTTGTTTAATTTGAATTTCGTTGGAGACAATTAGAAATTTGGGCAAGTTGTAAAATTTGTTGTTCAAAGCTTTATTTTGTATATTTCAAAAGTTTCCGTAGAAATTAGTAGCCAATTAGTTTTTTTAGTGCCTTTTTTCTTTCTATTAGTATGTAAATTCCGATCGTAAGATAATATCTATTATACTATATTATATTATATTACATTAGTAGTTTAGTAAAAGAAGATTTGTTTTATGGGTTTTTTTTTTTTTTTTTTTTGTTTATTCTTCTTTCACAAAATCATGCAGTTTATGTCATAAATTGTAAACAAAAAGATGATCAAAACCGTCACAATTCAAGTTGAAAGGTCGATAAAAATTAGAGCATTGAAATTGAAATAGAAGAATATGTGGGAAAAAAATGTTAAAATATAAATATGTTAGTGATTACGTTATATGTTTACAACGTTCACACATCATGTGGGCTGTAAACTCGTTTAGTTTCTAAAATATCATGTGTAATTAGTATATAAATTCCCAAATTTTAAGGTTTCATTAAATAAATGACACCATTACATCTTTCACTATTATAACAATAATGCTGCTTTGCCTAAATTTGATGTTCAAATGATGTGGCATCCTTGATCTCTTTGTATTAGAATTGCATGATTGAAATGATTGGATTCTAATGATGTCACATCATTTGGGCATCAAATTTGGACAAATAACATTACTCCTATTATAATTGTCACCCTATTACTAATTAGAGTTCTCATAACATCAAAATTCTCGTATCATCGAAATTGATTTTAGGACAAAAATAGCATTGTTATCTCCTCAAACCAAAACCCGCAAAATTAAAAAAAGATAAATAATGAACTACAAGTTCTTAGATAAATTAGATAGACATAGAGAAAGAAATGAACGAACTTCAACAATAGTGACAAAGAATCAAACGTCGACAAACATCATTGACGGAGGCCAATAATATAGCCCATAACAGAAAAACACGAAAATGAAGGCCGAATAGTTTCATCACTTTATGTATGTTTTCAACTTCAACGATTAATTTTTATTGTGAAATAAAATAAATTAAAGGTGTCAATCAATATAAAAGAAGTTTAAAAACACGATTAATATCTTGAACTTTTAAATAATAACGTTTTACATATGCATGCGTTTTCTATCAACCTTCACATAATCCATTGGTTCAAAACCATTAATAGTGCTATGAGATTTAAGTACTATGTTCTTTGTTTACAATTCATTAAGCTGCTATGAGATTTAATTATTACCAACAAAAACGATGACCTTAGAGTTTTCATCACGATTTTCTTTCAAAGACCGGCAATGGAAATATCCAGTGGCAGATCGAAAGGTTTTGGTAACTCCACCGGAAAAGTGAAATTTCTTCAGTTTTTATTCACCGTTGTGATTGAAAAGAAAATCATAAAACCAATTATGACTGAACATCATTGGGTGCAAATACGCTCCGGATGAAGTGAAAAAAAAAAAAAAAAAAAAACTTAAATAATCAATGAAACATTAATTTCTAAATAAAGCCTATTAACAAAAAATTATGATTGAACATCATTGGGCTGCAAATACACTTAGGTGAGAAAAAAAAAAGAATTTAAATAATCAATAAAAAATTAATTTCTAAATAAAATCAATTAACAAAAATACTGCACTTACATGATATTCTGAATTCTCAAGCGTGAACTGAAAAAGCATATCTTTTCACACGAGAATTGTGCTTATGATATCCATATTTAAAAATATATTCCGTAGATAATTAGGCCACATGAATCATCCGTAACATTGATAATTTTATGTCTTACTTCAATACAATCCAACAATGGTTTATGTAAAGCTCCCTTCAAGCAATCAAGATTTTCTTTGACGGTAAAAGTAAACCACAATCCTCCAATTACCTATATATACATTGTTAAACGATTATTCACGGTTGGGATAAAAAAAAAAATTTAAAAATTGCACAAACTTCCCTAACTGCCATGTGTTATATGTATAAAATCGGCTAAAGAGACACGTCAGCAAAGGTAACAGAGGACGGGAAAGAAGTATGATTCCACGTCATTTGTCAAACTGGCCAACAAAGAAAACATTGATTATCGACCCTGTCACCAAGCCACGTCATCAAGAAGATTAATGAAAGCAAGAAGCATATTCGCTAGGTAACCAAGTCTTAAATGGGCAAGGATCATACTCGCCACAGACCCCTACTCGGCAAGTCCTAATCGGCCAAAGCGGGAAAAGCAATCCTATCAAGATATGCCTTATCAAGTGAAGATTCACTCAGATGTAAGATCTAAGAGTCACACTCCAATAAGGAAATATCCCTATTTCCTCTCTAATACCAGAGAAGTCTAAACAAGAAAGAACTCGAAGCTTCCAGAAGGATAAAACACAGAACAAGAAACGAGTCATAATCGGTCCACTATACCAAAATCCCAACACGATATATTTAACAAATCTGTCACTAACACGGCAATGGTAGGGAAAAACCCTAGCTCGGATGATATAAATAGAACCGTGTAATCTACGAATAAGGAATCTTTTTAAGAACAATTGTGTGAGAGAAGAGAGATAATATTGAGCGTGTAATCTCAAAGAATTCATAGTATTATTTCCTACTCTCAAGGGCGCTGTGGTTTTTTTCCCTTTCTAGGGCTTTCCACGTAAAACTCATGTTTTGCATGTATTTATTGATATTCTTACTTTCATAAAAGTACTATTATTATTAGACGCATGGCAATCCAGAAGTCGCTGTCAACAATTGGCGCTAGAAGAAGAGGGTTGATGTAAAATTCGAGGAAACCTCACGAACAAATCCAAAGCATGAGCAACACCGGCAACAAAGATAAAAATTTCAGCAACAATAACAACCGCCAAGTCCCCGAAACCATTGGAATAGCAGGAGACAGAACATTGATGATCAGAGAACAATCGGTAGCAACGTCAAAAACCAGGATGGCCAATCCAGGAACCTTACAACACTTCCAAGTCGCCCTGATGAACTTGGTTAGCGAGACTAAAAAGTTAGGGCTCACACTTCCAATAGGCCTAGGGATTTCTTCTCCTTATGGTTTAACAACAAACACGCCTAGGGACCATCTACTCAGGAGGCTGCGGTCAGAAGTCCATATTGAAACCCCGGAGGCCCAAACGAAGCCATCTATGGAGGAAATACCTCAGGATCGCCCGAAAACCTTTGAATGAAGTAGACAAAGAAAAGGAAAAGGTTTACTAGATGAAGAATCTCTAGAAAGGCGAGGCAGCACCTGAACACACGGGACGGCCCTCGATGGTACACACCAGAAGACTCGACGGATACACCATTCTATTTCCTTCGAGGATAAAAGTCCTCAGCCGAGGAGGGGATTACGATCAAAACGGGCTAAATAGAGAAGATCTGAAAGCATAGAAGATCTGAGATCTGAAGACAGCATGGATTAGCAGGGAAGATGGTTACCAAAGAATGACGATTAAGAGCCAGCTCTGTTTGAGAGGAGAACTAACCTGCTGACGAAGCATCACTCTCCAAGAACTTGTAGGGAAAAAATACGTGCACGCAGCGGAAGCAAGACTAAAATAGAGTTTAGTATATTTTAAAAATTTTCCCATATTGAACCTTAACCCTTTAATTAATTAAGCAATATATACCAAAAGATATTATACCTTTGTCGCGTGATCCGATTGACTATGCGTCGATGGTAATCCGCAAGATCTTCCAATCCGATCACGAATGTGAATCACCTAGGAGCGTGGTCTCCTTTCTCTTTGAATTGTGTACCTGAGAATGGACAACAAAACTTTTCTGATTTCTGTTAGTCACAAAAATTCCAATAGATTGTTAAGAATGTCCCGGTCACTTTTGAATTCACAATCGTTAGATTGAAACTCGCGTGAACCTTATTCGAAATTGTGCACAAGACCTCTTGATGTAAAGATCACTAGTGCACTATCGAAATAAGAACAATTCTTCTCACAATCTCTTTTGGCCGAATCACTCACTATTCTAAGAGTTGGATTTTATTTTTCTCTAGCAATAGAAAAATCTCTCAATTGCAAAAACTAGGGTTCATCTTGAAAATATATGAAGAATATATATATATATATGTCTATTGCCACAAAATATATATAAAGCATATACATATATCTATTGCCGCAAAATATATATATATTTCTGTGCACTCATACTGCACCCACTATTAATATATACATATCATTTATATATTGCAATTGTTGCACACCTAATATATATTTTTATCTAGTGCAATAACTGCACGTCTAATATGTCAATGTATATTTAGTCCAATTACATATCTATCTCATGCATGAATCCAATTTGCATAAAGACTATAGTGCACGAATTCAATGTGCATTAAATATCTAGTGCATGAATTCAACTTGCATTAAAATATATAGTCCAAACCCTAATCCAACTCTTTAGTGTATTTGTGACTATATAAAAGACTTCCTAATTTGACTAAACAAATAAAGTCTTTTATATTTAGTATAATACTAATAGTAGTATACTACTAGGAAATATATTTCCTAATCAGAAAAAGATTTGATTTTTAATTAAATATAATGGGCTAAAAATTAGTCATTGCCGCCCATGACTAGAACTTGGGCCTACATATTGTTTTCTTATTTTATTTAATCCATTTGGACTTTAATAAAAAAGTCCACATATGAACTAGACTCATTCTTACTAAAAGAAACAAGCCCACATGCCTTTAATTAATATATTAATATAATTAAACAGCCCATTAAATAAATAATGTACAAATTATATTCTTAATATATTAAATACAATTCTAAATAGACCCACAAATAGTCTGGTAGAATATATAAAGTGATTCATACAAGTCCGTGCGGATTGGGGATCTTGGCGGGCCTATCTAAATTTAAGCTCCAATAGACATAACCCAATCACAATCAACAAATGATTCACTTAGGTTCAATCTATTAATTTTAGTTCATTCCACTAAAGAACTAAAATCGCACTCTTAAATAAAGATGGAATAAGTTAACGATACTCATTCATACCCTAGACAATCATATGGGAGATAGTGAATCCTCGTGAAGAATATCAGTAATCGCCAAGAGCTCATAGACCGCCTATAACTCTCCAAGTTACCATATTTACTCATATGACCACACTTTGAACTTAGATATATATTATGACTTGTCTAGAAGTCATCTTTCAATAGACACTATTGAAAACTCAACGTTAAGATTTCATATCCAAAACCACAAAGCATCCATATGACGATATTATACTCACATTTAATAAATGGAGCCACGATGTCCATATCTATAAATGAAGTCCTCTATCGATTAACAAATGAATACCACCAAACTATCGAGGATAGACTATGCTATATAATCGTACTCATTGATAGCTCAAATGATAACACTTGCAACCATAAGTCCATCATTTATCTCAAGATTAAGATAGACTCTCTGATTGTCCTGATAATGAAAAGACTTTTATCTATTGACGGTTCTAGAAAAAGTATTTCATTGTGATCCAATTCAATGCACCCAGTGCACTAGATTCTTTTACTCGAAGACCCTTCGATGATTTTAGACTCATCACAACACATTCGATCCCACTCAAATGCTAGTAAAAGAATTCTACAACTTTAACAAGATAAAGGTGCCCAACCTTTAACTTAAGTTGTGAATGTTATTCAAGACTAACTAAAGAATTGTGTCTACCTCATACATATCCAGATGTACGAACAATTCTTCTTTTCTCATAGTCTTTTGACCTTATGATTATTTACTTTGACAATTATAATAATAAATGCTATATAAGATTTTGTTAACTAACAGAAATCACTTTATTAATATGAAAAGATTGTCAAGTACAACATTACACTCTTGCTATTGAGCATAACCCTAACAGAACTATCGAAGAAGGACTCAGAAATGGTTCGGAGATATGGGCAAAGTGCCTCATCAGATGACGAATCAGACAGCCCATTCATTGATCAAATTGCTTACACCCAATTCCTAGAGAGGTTTAAGATGCCGAATATCGAACAATACAAAGAAACTAGGGAACCAAAGGAACATGTTAGGTAGTTCTGTAACATCATGGCACAATATGCACCCAAAGATGGACTCATATGCTTAACGTTTCCACAAACCTTTGGCGATCTCGCCTCTAGATGGTTTGGGCGACTCCAACCCAAAAGCATTAGCAATTTTTCTTGTTTAAGCAAAGCATTCATGAGACAGTTCATGAGAAGCGTGCATAGAAGAAAGTCACTCGCCCACTTGTTGAATATAAAACAAGAAAAGAACGAGTCCCTCAAGAAATACCTGACAAGATTTGGGAAGTCGCTTAGATCAATGACGCCAACAATGTAGCCATCATAGCCGCTTTCACCAACGGTTTACAAAGCGGTCGACTATCCTTTGACCTGTGAAGGGACTGACCAAAGATTTATGAAAAGATGATGGATATAGTCAGCGATTATACATTAGCAAAAAATGAGGAGGTAGCATAAGGGGGTAGCTATGTGCATGTCCACAAACCCGATGCAAAACTCGAGTCCATGGTCGACAAATCGAAAATGCAGTCTCGTGATCATCAAAAAGATGAAAAAAGTTAGAAGGATCAACCCAAGGAGAGCAGGGGAAGTAATCGAACTAGTAGGTTCTAAGGTAAGTATAACAACTACACTCCTTTGACGGGCAACCAAGAAGACATACTCTCTGTAATGGAAGATAAAGGGCTAGCCAAATATCTGCGGTAACAATCAGCCAATGCAAGGAGAGACAGGATGAAATACTATCGTTTCCATAAGGACCTCAGGCATAACACCTCTAAGTGCTATCAGTTACGTGATTACATCGAGAGTCTAATTAGAGATAGGCACCTTAAAGATTTCACCCTGAAAAGAGGAAGCAAACAGAGTGATCGCCAAGATAACTACCAAGGAAATGGCCAAGAAAGAAAGAGCCCAAGGAAGAGTAGCCCAGGCATCGCGATAAACACCATTTTCGATGGACCCCACACTGGTCGAAGCAATAGGGAAAGAATGTCAAAATTCCAAAAGGTGATGTATAAGAATAGAGACACAGAGGTAAATTCCAAACAAAAAAGCCCTAAGAGGGGAAAGAAATGATGGGACCTGATAATTTTCATGATCGAGGATTTAGAAGGGATTGACGCAAAGCCTAACAGCATAATTGTAGTGGAGTCTGAATAGCCCATAGTGATGTCCTCAGAGTAATGATAAATAATGGAAGTTCGACTGACATCTTAAGCGTTAGGGTATATGATGAACTGCAGCTGGAAAGAAAAGACATGGAGCCTTTCCACATACCACTGAAGGGGTTTAGAGGTGCAGAAGTAAGGTCCATAGGAACTATAAAACTACCATTGAGGTTTGGCATAGCACCATGTTGAAGGACGATCTTGTTAGATATTGTTGTCATCGATATCCATAACTGGTCATATAATGCACTACTCGGCCAACCTATGAGCTAAAAGTAAAATTCCCGACATAGTTTGGAATTGGGGAACTCAAGGGATCACAAGAGATGGCTCGTCGCGCCAACTTGTCAGTTTTTAAAGATATAACCGAAGTAGAAATGTTGAGCATATGTGAACTTAGCTAGGAGGCACAAGAAGAAACCCCTGGGAGTTTTAAACTTGATCCAAGGGATAAGGTAGATAAAGAGAAAGAGGAACCAACCGAATCCGTCGTCCTAGATGAGAAAAAAACTGATAAAACTGTCAAGATTGGAGCGAGATTGGCCTAGCCTGTTAAGATAAACATAGCAAATTCACTAAGGGAATACAAAGACATCTTCGCCTGGAGCCATTAAGACATGTCGGAAATCAGCACGAATGTGATTTCCTACTATTTTATCATATACGACAAAAGTAAGCCGGTAGTGCAGAGAAAGAGAAGTTTCAATCCAAAAAGAAGTGTAGCCATAAAGGAAAAAATGTCAAAATTACTCGCAGCAGGCTCAATTAAAGAAGTCAAGTACCCCGAGTGGGTGGCGAATGTCGTGCTAGTGAAAAAGAATAACAATCAATGTAAGATGTGTGTGGACTATACTGACCTGAACAAGGCTTGTCCCAAAGATAGCTTTCCACTGCCAAGGATTGACCAATTAGTTGACGCTACAGCCGGTCATGAGCTTCTGAGCTTTATGGATACATACTCGGGCTACAATTAGATCAAGATGCATAAGTCAGATGAAGATAAAATAGCATTCACCATAGACTAAGAACTGTACTGCTACACAGTCATGCCATTCGGCTTAAAAAACGCTGGTGCAACATATTAGCGAATGGTCAATAGGATGTTTGCCAGTCAAATAGGGAGAAATATGGAAGTATATGTAGATGATATACTGACGAAAAGTGTCATGGTCGATAGACATGTTGATGACTTGCGGGAAACCTTCAACGTATTGACCAAGTACGGAATGAAGCTAAACCCCATAAAATATGTATTCAGCGTTCCATCCAGTAAGTTCCTCGGGTTTCAGGTACATCATAGAGGATTAGAGATGAACCCGGACAAGATCCAAGCATTAGCTGACATGGCTTCCCTAAAGACCTTGAAGGATAGTCAGAAGCTCATGGGATGTTTGGCATCATTAAACAGGTTCATATCAAAATCAACGAACAGGTGCTTACCATTTTTCAAAGCCTTAAAGAAAAGTAAGGGGGTCAAATGGAATGAAGATTGCGAGTAGACGTTTCAGCAATTGAAAGACTACTTAGGCCGAGAGCCACTGCTGTCAAAACCAATGGTCAGAGAAACATTATATCTATACCTGTCGGTCACAGAAGTGGCCACAAGTTCTGTATTAGTAAGACAAGAACAGGGCATTCAGAAGCCGGTGTAATACATAAGCAAGGCATTGCTACCTGCCGAGACAAGGTACTCGCCGGCTAAGAAGATGGCACTCGCATTAGTAATAGCAACAAGAAAAATGAGGCCTTATTTCCAAGCCCACAAAATCGAAGTGTACACAAACTGTCCTCTCAAGCTGATCTTACATAAACCAAAGGTGTCTGGCAGACTGAAAAAAATGGGAGATTGAGTTGAGCGAGCTCGACATAAGGTACTTCTCGAGAACATCAATAAGGGGTTAAGCAGTCGCCAATTTTGTGGCAGAGTTCACTAAACCAAATGTGGAAGTAGCAAAGATGATGGTAGAGAAAGAGAATAAAGTTTTCCAGTGACAACTTCATCTTGATGGTTCATCAAACACGCACGGCAGTGGGGCGGGGATAGTGGTGTCAACTCCTGAAAGAGATTCAGTCGAATGTGCCTTACGAATTGATTTCAAAGCCACCAACAATCAAGCTAAGTATGAAGCACTGATAGCATAACTGAGAGTATGCACGGCTTTAGGGGCCGATGAAGTAGAGATTTTCAGCGACTCACAGGTCATTGTCAATAAAGTAATAGATGAGTACCAGGCGAGAGATTAAAACATGATCACCTATCTGGATTTAGTGAAAAGGCTACTGGTATGATTCAAAGAATTTAGGATTATGCAAATCCCAAGAGAAAAGAACGAGAGTGCCGACCCTCTAGCCAAACTGGCCTCAGCCACGGCTAATATCTAGCTCTGAACCATTTCGATTGTTCATCTATCCCAACTGAGCATAGCTGAGCAGAATGAGATTTTTGTCGAAGTAATTGAAAAAAGGTTGGACAACTAGATGACACCAAAAAAAAAAAGAGTACCTCATCAATGACACCCTACCAAGTGACCCACTAGAAGCAAAGCAGCTAAAGTACAAGGCCACCTGATACTGAGTTCTTACTGGCGAGCTATACAAGAGAGGTTATTCAAGAGTATTGCAGAGGTGTGTCAGACCCAAAGAGGCCAACGAGATTTTTAAAGGCATACATAGTGGAAGCTATGGGAATCACACTGGGGGCATTAGTCTAACCCACAAGACACCAAGGCAAGAGTTCTACTGGCTAACCTTGTTTGCTAATGCAAAAAAGAGTAGTTGCAAGATGTGAAGGGTGTCAGAAAATTGTGAACAATATTCGCCAACCACCCAAGCATCTACAAAGCATCACATCCCCTTAGCCACTCACCATGTGGAGAATTGACCTGATCGGCCTAATGCCCACGGTGGCCAAAGGAGGAGCAAAGCACTCCATCATGGCTGTGGATTATTTTACAAAATGAGTGGAAGTCGAACCCCTTATTCACTAAACAGAAGTAAATACCACCAACTTTGTGAAGAAGAACATCTTGTACATATTCGGAATACCAAACAACATCATTACCGACAATGGGACACAGTTCGACAAAAAGAAGTTCAGAGAACTGTGTAAGAAATATAGGATCAACAATTACTATGCATCTCCAGCCCACCCACAGACGAATGGACAGACCGAAGCAATGAACAAGATAATCAAGCATAACTTAAAAGTCAAGCTCAGTGTCAAAAAAGGGAATTAGACAAAGATGCCACCACAGGTATTATGGGCATATCGGACCATAGAGATAACCTCAACAGGTGAGATGCCATACTCGATAGCCTTCGGAACAGAAGTTGTCACCTCAGTATAAACATCATTCACCTCGCCAAGAATATAACTTTTTCAACCCGTGCTCAATATTGACATGCTGAAATACGGGTTGGATGAGTTAGAAGAAAGAAGGGATCATACCTGAATAAGGAATGCAACTTATCAGTAAAGAGCAGTCAGGTACTACAATTCACATATGCGAGTAAGATGGTTCATGCTTGGGAATTTAGTGTTGAAAAAAGTGGCACCAAAAACCAAGGACAAAGCAGTAGGATCACTCGCAGACAAGTGGGAAGGGCCAAATCATGTCACCGGCATAAGGGGACATAGCGCGTATCGTATTGCTTGATAAGGAGCTGGTGAACTCCTTTGACCATGCAAAGCTCAGTATTTGAAAATTTACTATCCTTGATTTCTTTCCTTTTAAAACTTGTTTTTTCGTCTTCCTTTTCTTTTCAGCATTTTTATTTTAGCATTGTCGAGATTGCAGGAAATCATCAACAAAAGAGTAATTAATTACTAATACAAATGTCTTTGCAAAATCAAGAGAAATAAAAAAATATATATATAGAACAACATAGCGTGGGCGAGCAAGAACTCCCCAATCAAAATAGGCTTAAGACGAAAATGTCACAACAACCTGAGCTAACAAAACACAATCATACCAATTGGCGCTTGCAGCCATTGGCAAGCGTAACCCTTCGAAATACAAGTAAAGCATTCAAAAATAGCGATCAAGAATATACCCGAAAGAAACGCTGAGGGTCGACCAACTAGCAATCTTAGCAAAATCTAAAAAGCAAAAGAGGGAGACGTCCCAATAGTATGCTTAAAAACTTGGTGTATGGTCGGATTTGTCATAACAAACACTAAGTAAACACAAGCAGATCGAATTGAATCACACTCAAGGTTTTAAGTCCAACCCAAGATAGGCAAAGAGACCTAAAAACCAACAAAATGCCTTGCGCTTAAACCAAAAACTCAGCAATGGTAGCTAAAAAAAATGATGGATAACCGACAAATGGAACATAAAGTTATATAAATATATCAGGAAGAGATATACATTGGGGGGACCAAGCCTGATTTCAAAAGAAGATAACAAAAAAAAAAAAAAATTAGTACTAAAGAAACTGAAAGAATAGGCATTCAAGCATCTACCGAGGCACTCTTGTTATCTTCGCCTTCGTCAATCTCGTCTTCGGAGGGCTAATTTACCTCTTTCTCCCCCTCAAGCATCCAAGGTCCATAGTCTCGACCAGAGACATGGCCTAAGTTCGGTTCTTCATCAATACCAGTGATACTGCCCTTCTTACCAAAATAATAAGGGTTGAAAGCAAGTTTGGTGGGGACTTCCAGATGCATAGGGAGATGCTTAGTCCTTGAGTATCTGCAATGAGTTGCCACAACTTCAACTGGTTCTTGATCGAGCTAACTGCACCATCTGTGTGGAGTTGAAAGGATTTGTCAAAATGTTTCAAGGCTTTCTCGTTTGAATGCCCCTTCATAGCGAAGACTTTCTTTAACTGTCTCATCATGCGTTCGAATTCACATAAAAGAAGTGCATTGTATGCGGGAGATCCCTTAAAATGGTCCACTGCTTAGACTTCCAACTTAACCTTCATCTCATTAAAGATTGCCTCTTCTGAAGACTGTTGATTACGAAAAACACAATTTCAGACACGACAATGCCAATAGAAAGAGTGAGACATCTGGAAGCAGTCAAGATAGAAATGAGTTCCATGGCCATGTTGATAAGTGAGGAATCTTGTTTTGTCACCCCACATAATGTGAGACACCTGTTGGGGCCGGGCCTCTATACATATTCTTAAACAAACTAACTAGACTGTGATCCCGTTCCGCATCTTCAAACTCCTCTTATTCAAAGCTCCCAGTAAGTATTTGATTCCCTATCCATCCACCCGCTTAATTGGTTGGTCTTCAGAAAAGAGATTTCTTCACTAAAGTGTGGGCCCATGATTCACAAATCGTTCTTTCTTGCTTCCGACATGCTATCTATATAGCATAACCATTGATCCTAGATCGACTCTCGATTGACCTCAAGGTACGCATCCAACGATCAACCTTTTCTCTAAACTCATCAGCCAACTTCTCTGCCTTCATGCAAGCAACAAGGGAATCCTAGGAAGTGGACAATTGATTTTTTAGCAACCGGATTTCTTTCCCCATAATAATTAGTTTTTCCTCAACAACTAGCTGAGCAGCCAGAGACCTATCAACAGATTCTCTTAACTGAGCAAGTTGTTGAGAATAGTTCTCTTCCATACAGAATTTCTCAGCCACAGAGTGCGAAATCTCATCACGAAGGCATCTGTTCTCTATAGAGATAGCATTCCCATGTCTATAGTTATCTACTATTTCGGACATCATCTGGACACAACGCGAAGATTAGAAAAGAAAAGGAGAATTGTAATTAAAAAGGGAGAGAGATCCCAATCTTACCATCGAGTGGCAGTTAAAGAAAAACTCCATCTTCTTATTACATGATTTGTTTTTTACATGCTCCTAGCCTTGCCCAATGTAGACATCTTTGTTGAATAGGTGAGACCAAATCACATAAGCAAGAAAGTCGGGAAGAGAACCAAAGCCAAACGCCTCGCTAGTTCTGGTTGAAGAAGAGATCGAGGGTTCTTCACCCGTATTTTCTAGATTTACAGTGGGTGTGGAAGAATCTAGTGGAGCAACTGAAGTAGGGATATTCTGTTAGCCAACATTTACCGAGCGAATAACAGAATCTGCAACTGTAACTCTTTCAGTAGGAACCTTTGAAATGACGCCTTCATTCAGAGAAGCTTGAGCAAGGACAGGTTCATCATTTACCTCTTCATCTGACGAAATCATGTACTGAACAATTCTCGAAGCAGGCTTAGTTGGGCGAACAACGTAGTCAAAGATACTCTCGGCGGGACGTTTTCCCCAACTAGCCCTAGTGTTTAAACCACTCACAAGATCTTCAAAAGTGTTGGGGACATTGGCATCAAATATGGGGGCATCTTTATCCACACCTGACTGAGTACCAACCTTTTCCTTGCCCTTCTGACAATGAGCGGGCCCCTCAGTAGCCTCATGACCCCCATGATATTGATCAACATCAACATGTTGCTCAAGGCCATCGCCTACATGCTCACTATCTTAATAATAATCGCCATCTGACGCAGCAATACCCTCTTTCACCAACTCAGCAGCTTGTCTCTGTCTAATAGCGGCAAAATTCTTCACAGCTCAGGCTTGCACATCGCAAACCACGTTAATATCGCTTACTACAAAGAAAGAAAAAGTTACGATTACAAAAAAAAAAAGGGATATAGATATAATTATAAGAACAAATAGCGAACTTATGAATAACTTACAGCGATGGCGTCTACCGAATAAATGAGGAAAGACCCGTAAATCGATCATTTTCTCCTCGTCTAAGAGGAATGGTCGACCTCTCTCCTCCAACAAACAAACATCAACCTCTACAAGGTGAGAAATTTCATTGTCCAACGAGATAGGAAGAGTCTTCAACCAAGACTCGGGAGACGTAAAATATCTTGGAACCTTCTTGGCTGGAAGATTGAGACGAATATTTGTGGGCACATCTTTTCCCCATATGCCAGTTACAAAAAACCAACTGTTCTTCCACCTTTTGTTTGAAGATGGAAACCCCTATATAAAATCTTTCTTCTTGTCATCATCAGAGATCTCAATCTGCCTCGGATCCTTGGTAGCCTCCGGAATCCAGTTCTCCATGATAGAAGTGTAAGTGTCTCACTTTCTAATTGGCTAATTTCGGTGACAAAATCACAATGAGGTTTAATCTTGTAAGGGTAGTTTAGAATTGAAAAAATTCTACTCAAATGCTTAAGGACCTCATTGTGGATCTCAAGAGCTTCAAGGAAGGTAACTTCTTGACCTTGACTCTTAATTGAAGAGATTTAGAGTGCACACACACACACAATTCATGCATTTTAGTATTTGTGTTAGTTTTGGTATGGTTGGTAAAATCTCTTTGTATTTTATAGAAATATATTTATGAGATTTTTTGTATTTTTTCAAGTCCTACTATGTGTGGATTTGTCCCTAGATGAGTTCCGAGTGATTCGGAGACTTATCTATGTGTTTCGGATGATTTCCGAGATATTTGGGACATTCCTGTTTTTATCGAAAACCGAAATTCAATTCCAAGTTTAGAGTAGAAAGTTATATATTTTTCCATATTTGTGTTTGAGTCCTGATCCATATTCCGAAGACGGAATCGAATTCTAAATTCGAGGTCAACTAGACCGAAGGTCACTTGAATCGGGAGCCGACTTAGTGTGGCATGACAAAGAAAAAAAAAAAGAAAAAAAAAGTAGTGGCTGCGTGTGAGGCCGTGTGCCACACGGGACAAAGTTGCCTTTGTCCCTGTGTGGCGCACGGCTCATCAACGCACCTCTCCCTCCAGTTGTTTCATTCTTCTTTTAATTTGCTTTTTTTTTTTATTTGACTTTGATTGTTTTGTCTTTAGTTATTTTTGTTAGTCAATATATATATATTTATATTATAGGTTGGTGTGTGAATATATATATATAATATTTAAAACCTGATTGTTTCTTTTTTTTCATGTTTGTGTGTGTTAATATATATATATATAATAGTGCCCTCTTTTCTTTTTTCTTGCCTTTTGTTAGCGAGACCTTATACATACATACATATATATATATATATATATATTTCTTTCTTCTTCACTTTGTGACATATACATCTTGAGAGCAAAAATTTATTTTAGAGAGAGAAAAATATTTTTCAAGAGAGAGACTTCCAAGATCCCATTTTTACTCATCCAAATCCAAAACCCATCATCTTCACACATCATCTAGCATGTTCTAGGCATGATTTCTCATGGATTTTTATATTTGCTCACATGACTTGTAGTTAGAACTTCCTTGCATTCTTCACATGTTCTTTCTCTACAAGATTGCTCTTTTATTACTTGACTAGTTTCAAGATTGCTCTTTTATGACTTGACTTAGTTTCAAGATTGTGTTTACTGTGTTTTAAGAGTTGTATTGTGGTAGATATTACATATAGGACTTTGTTTGTCTATTTTGTTATGTTATATGCATGTCATTTAGTAAAATGATATCTAGGAATGTCTAAAATGTTCATCCATGCCTAGATAAGCTTAAATATCTAACCTTGCATTTTAGCATCTTGAATATTGTTAATATTCACACTAGGTTGTTTTATCTCTTCAATTAGAGTCAAGTCTTGTATTTGCCTTTTGGGTAGTTTGCAAGCATGAACTAAATTCACTTCTAAAGGCCCATGGGTAGCAAAGACGGATTAGTAATCTTAGGTGTGATGCGATCAACCTAGATTGTAATCGTATTTGCAAGTAGTGGATTGAGGTTCTAGTGTGGCGCACAAAACAACCCGTGGTTTTTCCCCGTGTGGGTTTTCACGTAAAAATCATGTGTTGTTTACTTTCCGCATTTCCCACACTTGATTTTATTTGGTGACTAGTTGGAGTTGTTTTTTGTAATCTTGATTAATCTCGAAAAATTGGTAAAAAGGAATTAAAATCTATTCACACCCCCCCCCCCCCCCCTCTAGATTATATTAGGACTCGTTAACATATTTTTTCAATTGGTATCAGAGCGGGTTCCTTAACATAATTAGGAGATCCCTTGCTCTTGTTTGAGTCCTTTGCATTTATTTGCATTTTTTTTTGCTTTTTGTGTGTTTTGCTTGTTTGTGTGCATTCATATCATTCTCACCCAAACACTATGAGTGGAAATGGTATTGGAGGCGAGGGTGCTTCTAGCACAAGACCTCTCTTGCTCATCGAAGTCAATTACGCATCATGGAAAGGGAAAATGGAAGCATATGTTTGTCAAATTCATGATCGGGCATGGATGGCGATTGAAGATGGGTACACGCCACCTATGATGACTCTTACGAGAGGTGGAGAGGAAGTCCCTAAGCCGAAGGCACAATGGACCCCCCAAGAGTTTGAGGCTTCAAAATGGAACAACAAAGCCATGCACGCAATTCTATGTGCTATGGATGACAACCAATACAAACTCATCCAAACTACAAGGATAGCAAAGGAAGCTTGGGATATATTGGAGACGGCTCATGAAGGAACTAAGGTGGTAAAGGAATCTAAACTTCAAGTCCTCCAAACACAATTTGAGACCATAAGGATGGAGGAAGATGAGTGATTCAATGACTTCCAAGTGAAGCTTATGGATATAGTGAACCAAAGTCACCAACTTGGTGATCCTTACTCGGATAGAAGAATCAAGCAAAAGATCATGAGGTCGCTTCCTGAGAGGTTTGAATCTAAGGTGACAGCGTTGGAAAAGAATAGTGATTACTCAAAGATGAAGCCTAGTGAAGTCATTGGAAGACTTTTGGCTTATGAATCTAGGAAGGGTCCTACATTTACACCTCCCAATAAGCAAAAGAGTCTTGCCTTGAAGAGCATCAAGGTAGAAAAGGATGAAGAAGACTCGAATGAAGAAATTGCCTTGATGGCAAAGAAGTTCAAGCAATTTATGAGGTTTGAGAAGAAAGGTTTTGGCTCCAAGGGAAAGTTTGTGAAGAATAAGACTCCTTTCAAGAAAGTGGAGCAAACTCAAGAGAAGGACCATAAGAAGGGTGTCCAATGCTATGAGTGTAGTGGCTTTAGACACATTGCTCCCGAATGTGCAAATTTGAAGAAAAAGAGAGGAAAGGCCATGGCAGTGACTTGGAGTGATAATGATGATCTAGAAGAGGAAGACAAGTCTTCGGATGATGATGAAGACCAAGTTGCCAACTTCATTGCCTTCTTATCCTCTCACAATAGCAATGAAGTTGTAAGTGACAAAGAAGAAGAAGAAGAAGAAGAAGACAAGCAAGAAGAAAGTGATTCAACTGGTGAGATCAACTCTTCAAGCTCCGATTTTGAGTTTGATGAAGAGATGGACTATGAAGACTTCATGAAATTCTTTCATAACTCAAGATCAAAGAAGAAGAAGGAGATACAAAAGTTGAAAAAGGAGAAGCTTGATTTGACTTCCAAGGTAACTCATTTGAGTAAGGAAATGAGCAAAGCAAAAGAGTTGGAAGAAGGATTGAAGATGGAACTAGTCTTGGTCAAGAAGAATGAAGAAAGCTTGAGGAAAGAGCTCATGGAAGCAATAGGGTTGATTGCTAAGATAACTTCCGGAACCGAAAAGCTTGACAAGATGCTTTCTTGTGGGAAGAGTCCTTGTGACAAAAAGGGGTTAGGATATGTGGAAGAAATGGAAGCCACACCCTTGAAGAAGACAACATTTGTCAAGAGCAAAGAAGTTGAAAGTGCTCAAACCCCACAACAATCAACTAAGTGGGTTGAAGTTGGTGAATCCTCTAAGCAAGCACAAGCAAGGATTCCAACAATAGCTCCACCACAAGCTAGAGCTCCTCAAGCTAGACCCCCACAACCAAGACCTCCACAAGTAAGAGCTCCACCACATCCAAGACCTCATCAACCAAGACCTCCACAACAAAGGATCCCACAAGCTCAACATGGGGTCTTTTATGCTCAACCGAGGAGACATGCCAATTTTGCTCAACCACAAAGGAGAGAGTTGCCTCAACACCCAAGAGCAACTCAAAATAGAAGGAGGCCACAAATGCTTGCACAAGGTTATGGTATAAATCCTTATTTCTCTCATACTTGCCATTTTTGTGGAATTGAAGGCCACATTAGGCCTAATTGTTTTAAGTATATTAAATTATGTATAAGAGAAAGCATGATTGAGAAAAATATACTTAGAAGAGCCACAATGCATGCTCCTAGGAAATTTAGAGATAATGGACCCTTGGCTCCTAGGTTGAATAGAAATGTTGAATACTATTGCTATGTGGCCTAAGTTGCCTTGAAAGCCAATGCCTCCAACACTTGGTACCTTGATAGTGGGTGTTCTAGGCACATGACCGGAAACAAGAGTTTTTTCAAAACTCTTGTTATGGAGGATGGTGGATTCGTCACCTTTGGTGATGGGTCAAAGAAAAAGGTTATAGGGAAAGGTAATATATCTATTCCCGGTTTGCCCTCCTTGCCCAATGCTTTTATGTAGATGGCTTGCAAGCTAATCTCATTAGCATATCACACTTGAGTGATGAAGGGCTTTCGGTTATGTTTGGCAAAATTAATTGCTCTATTCTTAAGGAAAATGGGCAAGTTTTGTTGAAAGGCAAGAGATCAAGTGACAATTGCTATTGTCTCGAGTCAAATCTCATATCTTGTAACTTGTCTACTAGTGAGCAAGTTGAAGTGTGGCACCAAAGACTTGGCCATATGAACTATAGGGACTTGAAAGTCCTTGATAGATTGAATGTTGTTAGAGGCTTTCCCAAGCTTGGGAAAAAGATTGAGGGTGTTTGTGGACCTTGCCAACAAGGCAAGCAAACCAAGAGTGTCCACAAGAAAGGCAAATACCTTTCCTTCAAAGAACCATTGGAGCTTCTCCATATGGACCTTATGGGTCCTATTCAAACCGAAAGCTTAGGTGGTAGAAGGTACATACTTATAGTTGTTGATGACTTCTCTAGGTTTACATGGACTTACTTCCTTAGGGAAAAGTCCGAAGCCTTTGAGAAATTTAAAATGCATTGTGTTAAAATTCAAAATGAGAAAATTTCTCACATAAAAAGCATTAAGAAAATTAGAAGTGATCACGGGAAAAAGTTTGAAAATGATAGCTTTGAGAATTTTTGCAATAGCTTAGGCATTTCCCATGAATTTTCGACCCCTAGGACTCCTCAACAAAATGGAGTTGTTTAGAGGAAGAATAGAGTCCTCCAAGAGATGGCCCGTGTGATATTGCTTAGCAACAAAGTCCCTAGAAATCTTTGGGCCGAAGCCATTAATACGGCTTGCTACATAGGGAATAGAGTTTTCCTTAGGCCCGGGACTAAACAAACATCCTATGAGTTATGGAAGGGTAGAAAACTCAATGTTAGCTATTTCCATATCTTTGGAAGTAAGTGCTATATACTTAATGACCGTGATCAACTTGGCAAATTTGATGCTAAGAGTGATGAGGGTATTTTTATTGGATATGCACTTAATAGCAAGGCCTATAGAGTTTTTAATCTTAAGACTCGAAGTGTGATGGAATCATCAAATGTGGTCTTTGATGATTGTAGGCCAAAACATGATGACCATGAGGAGGATATTTGTGAGTTGGATGACCTTCCTTTGAAGGAAAGTGGTGAGACTTCAAGTGGTGTGAAGTCAAACCAAGATGAAGAGGATAATTTGCCTCTTAATAGAGTTCCTCCATTGGACTCTAATAAACCCGCTCCTTGGGTTAGAAAACTTCATGACAAGAATGATATCATTAGAGAGATTAGAGAGGGTGTTAGGACTAGACGTCAAATAGCTAATCAAATTAGCTATACTTGTTACACCTCTCAAATAGAACCCAAAAAGGTGGATGAGGCCTTGAATGATGTATATTGGGTTCTTGCCATGCAAGAAAAGCTAAACCAATTTGAGAGAAATGAGGTTTGGACTTTTGTTCCTAGACCTAAAAACACCAATGTCATAGGCACTAAATGGGTGTTTATGAACAAATCCGATGAGGATGGCAACATTGTGTGAAACAAGGCAAGGCTTGTTGCACAAGGGTACTCTCAAATTAAGGGTATTGACTTTGAGGAGACATTTGCTCCCGTTGCCCGCTTAGAGTCCGTTAGGCTTCGCTTGTCCATTTCTTATGTGTACAAGTTCAAATTACACCAAATGAATGTCAAGAGTGCCTTCCTCAATGGCTTCTTGCATGAGGAAGTGTTTGTTGAACAACCAAAGGGGTTTGTGGATCCACACCACCCTTCATGTTTTTCGCCTCAAGAAGGCTTTATATGGGTTGAAACAAGCACCGAGGGCTTAGTATGAGTGCCTCACTCTCTATCTTGTTGACAATGGCTACTTTAGAGGTAGTGTTGACAAGACTTTGTTCATCAAGTGCACTAAATATGAGCTATTCATAGCTCAAATTTATGTTGATGACATTGTTTTTGGTTCCACCAACAACTTGAAAGTTCAACAATTTGTTGATGTCATGTCTCATGAGTTTGAGATAAGCATGGTTGGTGAACTAAATTACTTCCTAAGCTTGCAAATTAAGCAAATGCATGATGAAATCTTTATATCCCAAGCTAAATATGCCAAGAGCCTAGTGAAGAAGTTTGGCCTTGAGAATGCCAAACATTGTGACACACCCTTGAGCACAACCTTGAAACTAAGCAAAGATGCTAATGGAAAGGATGTGGAGCAAAGTTTATATCGTGGCATGATAGGAAGCTTGCTTTACTTGACCGCAAGTAGGCCTAATATAGCATTTAGTGTGGGTGTGTGTGCTAGGTACCAAGCTAATCCCAAGGAATCTCACCTTGTTGCGGTAAAGAGGATCATTCGGTTTGTGAATGGTACCTCAAACCATGGGATTTGGTACTCATTTGACACTAATCCTAGTCTTGTTGGATTTAGTGATGCCGATTGGGTAGGAAATTGTGATGATAGGAAAAGTACATCGGGCGGTTGCTTTTTCCTTGGAAACAATTTGGTTTCTTGGTTTTGTAAGAAACAAAACTCAATTTCCCTATCCACGGCCGAGGTGGAATACATTGCCGCCGGTAGTGCTTGCACTCAATTGATGTGAATGAAACAAATGTTAGCCGACTATGGCTTGGAGTAAGGTACTCTCACTTTATTTTGTGATAACATGAGTGCCATTAACATTTCTAAGAATCCCGTCCAACATTCTAGGACCAAGCACATTGACATTAGACACCACTTCATAAGAGAGCTGGTTGAGAGTAAAACTATTGCATTAGAACATGTGGGAACAAATGACCAACTAGCGGATTTGTTTACAAAACCCTTAGACACTCATAGATTTGGGAACCTTAGCAAGTCTATTGGGATTTGTCACTTGGGTTGAAGTGGTTTGTCTTGACCCTATATGGGGAGCTCAAGCAAAGAGAGCAAAGTTGCATGAACATGCATTGTGTTACATTGAAATATTTTATGCCTCTTATTTAATTGCTTGAGATGATTGGTTGTACATGCTTATATGTTTTTTTCTTAATAAGTGAGATTCATTGCTTTGCTTGCAATCCATGTCATATTTATGCGCAAACATGCATTTTTGGAATAGGAAATGTACTTTGGAAGTACTTGATGAATGACCTTTAATTGATTCCTATGGCATGATGATTCTTTTTGTTGACATGCTTATAAGTGAAAAATATGCTATGCTTAATTGCTTTATCGTGAATGGAAAATTTGTGTGCAAAAGCAAACTTTGAGACTTCAATCAATAAGGATCTTTATATCCATTGTCTTTCCCTCTTTATTTGTAGAATAAGGCTACTATCATACGGGCATCTCACCCGGAAAAATCAAATAAGGTGCAAAGTCGCCCATGTCTTGTTTTGCTTATAAAGTTGGATATAGTTGCTTATTAAAATTTAAAATGTTTAAATTCTATATCCTTATCTTTTTCCATGCAAAGGGTGAAATTGGTTTGAATTCCTTTAGGAAACCCTTGTTGTTTGCTTTGCTAAATACCATTGTTTTTGAGCTTGAATGCAACATGTCTTACTTGCAAAACATCCTCGTCACACATTTCTCTTAAAATAAAACTCCTTGAATCTCTCTTACTTAATTGAGGTGTATAAAATTGCTTATATGATTATGCATATGTGTTTGTGCTACAAGCTCTCTTTGCTAATGCTTACCTATTATGGGAGACTCCCTTTGCCTATCTCATGACAAAAAGGGGGAGTAAGGTTGGGGGGAGAAATTTTTTTTTGACATTGCATTTTGGGGGAGCTGAGAGTGAGAGAGTAACCCATGTTGGGAGTTGTTGCATTTAGGGGGAGTTGCATTGCATTGCATGATTACATTAATTAATTGTATTTTTTTTTCTTTGGAAATTGCAATTTCTTTTGTTCAAGCACCTCTCTCACACTTGCTCTTGAAAAGTATATTTCTTGTTGATTGTGTGTAGGTTGGAATTTTCTACAAGCTTGGAAATGACTTGAAGATGTTCAAGACTTAGACTATGGCTTAATTGTAATGTAGAAAATTTTGTTGACCAATTTTTTTTATTTTTGTGAGGATGCTTGTGAGTGTTGATTTTGTCACAAAATAGCCAAAGGGGGAGATTGTAAGTGCCTCACTTTCTAATTGACTAATTTCGGTGACAAAATCACAATGGGGTTTAATCTTGTAAGGGTAGTTTAGAATTGAAGAAATTCTACTCAAATGCTTAAGGACCTCATTATGGATCTCGTTATGGATCTCAAGAGCTTCAAAGAAGGTAACTTCTTGACATCGACTCTTATTTGAAGAGATTTAGAGTGCACACACACAATTCATGCATTTTAGTATTTGTGTTAGTTTTGGTATGGTTGATAAAATCTCTTTGTATTTTATAGAAATATATTTATGAGATTTTTTGTATTTTTTTCGAGTCCTACTATGTGTGGATTTGTCCCTAGATGAGTTCCGAGTGATTCGGAGACTTATCTATGTGTTTCGGATGATTTCCGAGATATTTGGGACATTCCGTGTATTTATCGAAAATCGGAATTCAATTCCGAGCTTAGAGTGGAAAGTTATATATTTTTCCATATTTGTGTTTGAGTTCGGATCCATATTTCGAAGACAGAATCGAATTCTAAATTCCGATATCAACTGGACTGAAGGTCACTCAAATCGGGAGCCGACTTAGTGTGGCATAATAAAGAAAAAAAAAATAGTGGCTAGGTGTGAGGCCGTGTGCCACACAGGACAAAGTTGCCTCTGTCCCCGTGTGGCGCACGGCTCATCAACGCGCCTCTCCCTCCGGTTGTTTCATTCTTCTTTTAATTTGCTTTTTTTTTTGTTTTGACTTTGATTGTTTTGTCTTTAGTTATTTGTTAGTCAATATATATATATATTTATATTATAGGTTGGTGCGTGAATATATATATATATATATAATATTTAAAACCTGATTGTTTCTTTTTCTTCATGTTTGTGTGTGTTAATATATATATATATATATAATACTATAATAGTGCCCTTTTTTCTTTTTTCTTGCCTTTTGTTTGCGAGACCTGATACATATATATATATATATTTCTTCTTCACTTTGTGACATATACATCTTGAGAGCAAAAATTTATTTTAGAGAGAGAAAAATATTTTTGAAGAGAGAGACTTCCAATATCCCATTTTTACTCATCCAAATCCAAAACTCATCATCTTCACACATCATCTAGCATGTTCTAGGTATGATTTCTCATAGGTTTTTATATTTGCTCATACGACTTGTAGTTAGAACATCCTTGCATCCTTCACATGTTCTTTCTCTACAAGTTGCTCTTTTATTACTTGACTAGTTTCAAGATTGCTCTTTTATGACTTGACTTAGTTTCAAGATTGTGTTTATTGTGTTTTGAGAGTTGTATTGTGGTAAATATTGCATATAGGACTTTGTTTGTCTATTTTGTTATGTTATATGCATGTTATTTAGTAAAATGATATCTAGGAATGTCAACATGTTCATCCATGCCTATATAAGCTTAAATATCTAACCTTGCATTTTAGCATCTTGAATATTGTTAATATTCACACTAGGTTGTTTTATCTCTTCAATTAGAGTCAAGTCTTGTATTTGCCTTTTGGGTAGTTTGCAAGCATTAACTAAATTCACTTCTAAAGGCTCGTGGGTAGCAAAGACGGATTAATAATCTTAGGTGTGATGCGGTCAACCTAGATTGTAATCGTATTTGCAAGTAGTGGATTGAGGTTCTAGTGTGGCGCACAAAACAGCCCGTGGTTTTTCCCCGTGTGGGTTTCCACGTAAAAATCATGTGTTATTTACTTTCCGCATTTCCTACACTTGATTTTATTTGGTGACTAGTTGGAGTTGTTTTTTGTAATCTTGATTAATCTTGAAAAATTGGTAAAAATGAATTAAAATCTATTCACCCCCCCCCCCCCCCCCCCCCCCCCTCCTAGATTATATTAGGACTCGTTAACATATTTTTTCAAGAAGAAAGGAGAAAATAGGTACCACCGTGACCTAACTGCCTATAGAATAGAAGTGGTGAATTTCATGAGGAGTGGGGAGTCCATAACACAATCCTCTTCCACATGAGACATAAGCACATCAGAATCTTGTAACTATTCGGAGCCAGCTGAGCAGGTGCAAGCTTGGCATCAACAAGGAACCGAGTAATAAATGGTTGGAGAGGGAGAGTTACACCATAGCTGAGCATCAAGCCATAGATCGCCACAACATTCGACAGAGAATTCCACACGGCTCACTCTCTAGGAAGTGGCAGTTGAACTGTATCGGGAATGTCAAACCGACCTTTATATTTTTGGATTTCCTGCTCCCTAACCACATTCACCTCACTATCGAAAGCACTCTGGGTGATCAAACGAAAAATTCAGCCTATCGCTCTTATGATCCTCAACATCCAAATCACCTATCACTTGAGGACCCAGCCTCGATCCCCTATGAACTCTTGGTTCCCTAGGCTTTCTCGATCTGTCGCCACTAAGTTTTGAAGTCCTTGCCATTTCTGGAGAATCGCTATGACAAGACGAGGGGGAAGATGTATTAGCGAAACTAGTTTCAAGAGCGGAAGGGATATATAAAGCAGTTGGAACGGGAAAACTTGGATCAAAATTACGCATCAAAAACTCAAGTTTATCTACGTTAGTTTTTGTCACCAAGTTCTAGAGCTCGCATCATATGATTAAAAAACAAAGAACGTTGAGATGGATCCATGAAAACTCACCAGAAGATGATCTTTGAAACGGAAGCTACATGATGAATCTGACTGGGCAAATAAAGGGCTGCTCGGGTCTTTTAGATCGTCTGGTAAGGAAAAAAATAACCAGAGAAAGCTCGTCAAAAATCTTGGTGTTAAATATCTGAAATGGAAGGTCAAACCTGCAAATCGAAAGGTTTTGAGTATCGCTAATAGAAGAAAAAGAAAGAGAATCGGCAAAGAATAGGAACGGCAGTGAACTAGGTTCTTACCTTAAAAAGAGAGAAAGTTTTCAAATTTCAAAAGTTTTAAATGTATGGATTTGATAACGTGTACCGCCAGTACACGAAGCAGTATCAAAACTATCCACCAGAAGAGAAGCACATGGCATCTCAAGAGGGAACCCTGCAGTCAAAATGTCAAATCATTGCATCCAATCAATCGCCATTTTGAACATATTATGGACCAAATTGAAACTTACCGTGGGAGCTTTAATTGCTGAATTTAATGTTTGAGAAGAGCACGTGGATTTAAAATAAAAAAGAGGGAAAAAAAAACTTCCCAAAGAGCCAAAACTAAGAAATGACGATGAAGCATGCTCTCAAAAAAGCCTGGTATGCTTATAAATACTACTCGCCAAAATGAAGGAACGCAAAGATCAAGTCGCTTATTCGGCTTGGAGTATTTATGGGGGTATTGTTATATGTATATTCGGCAAAAGAGACATGTCAGCAAAGGTAACAAAGGACGTAGAAGAAGTATGATTCCACGTCATTTGTCAAGCTGGTCAACAAAGAAAACATTGATTATCTGCCCTGTTACCAAGCCACATCATCGAGAAGATTATTTAATGAAAGCATGAAGCATATTTGCTAGGTAACCAAGTCTTAAATGGGCAAGGATCATACTCGCAAAAAACCCCACTCGGCAAGTCCTACTTGGCCAAAGCGGAAAAGCAATCCTATCAAGATATGCCTTATCAAGCAAAGATTCACTCAAATGCAAGGTCTAAGAGTCACACTCCAATAAGGAAATATCCCTATTTCCTCTCCAATATCAGAGAAGTCTAAACAGGAAAGAACTCGAAGCTTCCAGAAGAATAAAACACCGAAAGGGAAACGAGTCCTAATCGGTCCACTATACCAGAATTCCAACACGATTCTATTTAACAAATTTGTCACTAACACAGCAAGGGCGAGGAAAAACCCTAACTCGGATGATATAAATAGAACCATGTAATCTACGAATAAGGGATCGTTTTAAGAACAATTGTGTGAGACAAGAGAGACAATATTGAGCATGTAATCTCAAAGAATTCATAGTATTATTTCATGTCTTCAGGGGCGCCGTGGTTTTTTCCCTTTCTAGGGTTTTCCTCATAAAACTCATGTTTTGAATGCATTTATTGATATTCTTACTTTCATAAACTTACTATTATTGTTGGACAGGTGGCAATTCAAAAATCGTCATCAAAACCATGTTTAGCATATTAAGGCAAGTGAGCACAGCTAATTTCACTTCACAAATTACTAACCGTCTATGGTGGCCTCAGAAAAAACTGGTCAAATTCCAAACATGTTTGAGCAACTTATTAAATTTGTCATGTGTATTTGTTGGGAAAATCACGGTGAAATTATTTATTTATATATCTATTTATTGCATGGTAGATATATGTGAATCAAACATCTTGTAACGTATAAATTTGAGTTTCTATCAACCTTCACATAATCTATTGGCTCAAAACCACCGATAGCTGCTATTATATTTAATTAGTATTTTCTTTGTTAACAATTCATGCAGCTTATATATGATTTAATTATTATACTATGAGATTTAATTATTACCAACAAAAACGACGACCTTAGAGTTTTCATCACGATTTTTTCTCAAAAACTGGTAATGGAAAAATTCAGTAGCGGGTCGAGAGGTTTTGGTAACTCCACCGGAAAATTGAAATTTCTCTAGTTCTTATTCACTATCGTGATTGAAATGAAAATCATAAAAAGATTTTGTGACTGAACATCAATGGGCTGTAAGTATGCTCCGGAGGTGGTGAAAAAAAATGAATTTAAATAATCAATGAAAATTTAATTTCTAAAAAAAACAATGATATTTTGAATTCTCAAGTGTGAACCAAAAAAAGTATCTTTTCCATGAGAGAATTCTGCTTATGGTAGCCATATTTAAAAATATCACTGTAGATTTCGTCAGCGTTCGAAAAAATGCGTCTAGACGCTAGGCGGCTTCCGACCGTCCCGATTAGGACAAAATCGGATGTATTAGGCAGTGGGTAAAAAACAAGTGATTTGGCCAATTTATCGGCCAATTTTATCGATAAATCGGTTTAGACGGAATCAAAATCGTTTTTATATTCTAGTTATACTCTTTAAAATTTGAATATTGAATTTTTTGAAAACATTGAATATTGGTTTTCTATGTAGGAAAAATAATTTGAATTTCCCTTAAAACAAAAGTGTATAATATACCTAGAGGGGGGGTGAATAGGTATAGACCCAAATTCTTCCAATATTCAAAAATTGCGGAATACAATAATGAAATGAACACTTGATATGATTTAACAATTGTATAGTATGAATCAATACATGTGAACATCAATATACAAATGAATCAATACATGTGAACATATGGAAGATAAAGAAACTTAAAGCGAAAATGAGACACGATGTTTTTACGTGGTAATACCTCAAAGAGGAAACATCCACGGGTTGATACCACAACCACCGGCAAAAGCAAATCCATTATACGAAAAAGACTTATACACTCAAAGCTATCAACACTATGATATCCACTTCAAGCTATCACTCATAATCAACCCTCGGGCTAGTGATTCACTAAGCCTACTTCCTATCCAAGGTGTGTCCTAAACCTCTAGAAAGCAACTCTCTATCCAAGGCTCACAAGCCTCTAGGAAGATTTCCTTGCTTAGCAATCTAGATCAAATGATCCTAGTGAAGCTCTCCTAGCTTAACTATCCGGAGTACTAAGGGTGCGTTTGGCACAGATATGGGACAAGACAAGGTGGGACGGGACGCGACGGGACGGGACAGGACAGGTTGTTCCATATTGTGTTTGGAATGCCTGGGACTAAACTGTGAACTGTACTATTATACGTTTGGAATGGCAGGGACAGGACGGGACATGATGTTCAAATGACCAAAGTGCCCCTCCTATCATTTCCAATGTTTATAACAATTTTATTAAGTTTGATTTTATTTTATTTTTGAAAAATATCAAAGATTATTGTATTAAAATTAATTAAAATACATGAAATCTTAATATTTTCTTTCATTTTCTCACTGCACAAACACCATAATTTTTTCTTCAATCAAATTCCACAAACAAAAACAACAAATCAATTCCACAAAATTCATCTAGTACCATCATCATCATCATCATCGGTGAACACCAAACCAAACCACAAATCATCATCATCATTAATGCCAAACCAAAACCAAACTACCATTCACAACCAAACCAAAAAAAAAATTGAAATCAAATCAAAAAATCCCCCACCACCGACGACGACGACGACGACAAATCGAAATCGAAACCAAGCCTCGCTGCCGATGACGCAATCCCTTTCGATTTTGTATTCCGATCATTGTGGATCAAAAGCCCCAAATCGAAACTCTAAATCGAAAACTTAAAATCAAAATCAACAAAAGCTACCACCTCCAAGATCGAAAGAGGTTGAACGGAGAGAGAGAGGAGAGAGAGACAAGTGGGAGAGAGAGATCTTTCTCCTCGCCGGCGGCCAAAGAAGAGAGAATGAAGAGAGAGAGAGAGAGAGAGAGAGAGAGAGAGAGAGAGAGAGAACATCATGAGAATGAAGAAAGAGAAGAGAGTGAAGCGTGAGAAACTGATGGCTGATTGTGGTTGAGTTTTATTTTATAGTTGTAATTTTTGGAATATTTGAGGGCAAAAATGTCTTTTCCAAACTTGTCCCATGCATGGGACAAGTCTGGCCTACCTATTTGGGTGGGACAAGTTTTTGGGTTTTTTGTCCCACCTTATCCCGTCCCGTCCCATGCTAATAGCGTGCCAAACGCGGGACAAGAGAAAGTTGTCCGGTCCCGTCCTGTCCCGCGTACCAAACGCACCCTAATTAAACTCCTTGCTAAGACTTTTGTTTGGCTATCCGGAACTCATTCCTAGCCAAGTCTTCTTACTCAATACAAAGCTTCACTCACTTTGAAACAGACTTCAACCTATCACAAGGCAATGATTTAAGTGATGCAAATCACAATCAAATAAAGCTAGATGATCAGTCAAGCTATATGTGCATGCTTAGAGACATTCTATGATATTCTATCTACAAACAATCACAAATGTACCTCGAAATCAAAGCAAGTGAATCAATAAGAACAAGATATGCGTATTCAATATATCACACAAGAATCTTAGTTCTTAGATCATGAAATTAGACCTAGACAATATCATGAGGCACATCATATATATCATATCTAGAATCAATTTCAAGTTCAATCAAGTTTAGCTAAATATGTTCAAACAAAATCACAAAGCTAAAACTCAATAATAAATCAATCATACAAACCTAGCATGTGAACTAACATCATTCTCAATATATTTCATCAATCAAATATGAAGATTAAAAGAGATGATTAAAAATGAAAGTAAGAAGAAAATATTTCACTTACAAAAATGAATCTCGGACTGAAATCAGCTCACAACTAAAAATCATGAAGTCACTTGGTTCTAAAAATGCTTGGGGTTTGTAGCTCTCATCAAGACCAACATTTTTTACTTTTGAATCAAGTGATTCGGAGTTGAGATGAGAAAGTTATAATTGAAACAAGATACCAAAAATTCAAGAAGAAATTCTGCACATTTCTCTTTTTCTATTTTCTTCAAGTTTATCAAAAAGATATTCATATGAAATCACAAAGGATAAACTCAAAAATCAATCAAACAAGTCTAAAAATGGAATCAAAGACATTCTAAACATTTTTCATCAATCAATAAAGTAGATCCACGAAGTTGATCATAAGAAAAATATAGAGAAGACGATTATCATACACAAAGATGAACCACGAACTGAAATCAGATAATTGCATTAAACCTAGACATATTTTAACTCTAAAAATGCTTAGGAATTGTTCCTCTCTTCAAGACCAATATTTTTGGCTTTTGAGTCACTTGATTTGGAGTTGAAATGAGAGAGATATGATCAAAATAAAAAATCAAAAAATTGTGAAGAATTCTGCAGAATTTTCAAATATAAATGGAGGGAAAAGAGATGGAGAAGAGAGGGATTTGGTGACGAATCAAAAAGAACCATGTCACCAGCCATGTGTGGTCTGCATGTGGCACACGTGGGCAGATAGGGACTCTGGCCGTGTGGCACACGTGGTCCTCCTTGCTTGGCCTTTGGTCGAGCAAGCTCCCTCGCGCTCCTCTCGCGTTCTTCAGCCGTATTCGGACATCCGAACTCCGAATTTGAATCCGTTTTTAGATTACGAACCATGACTTCCTCTCGCATAATGAAGATTATGAAACTTTGACAAAAGGTTGAGAATTCATCTCAAAAAATGACGATGAAGACAACTCAACGAATGAGAATGCAAAGTAGCATAACTACGTCGTATGGACTCGAAACTTAATGAATGAGCAACTAAAATGACCATAACTCAATAAGGAATCAATTAAGATCATGTTCAAGTCCAAAATATAAAAAACACAAACAAATAAATACTATGCAACATAAGCATACCATATCTAAACGATAGTGAGAAAACATGCAATTCTATAAGATTGTCAACAATGAGATAAATGCATGAGCATACTAAATGTGTGTGAAAGTGTTATACCAAATGTTTGAACTATGATGCAAGGACACTCATGTATAAATTGTGTGTGTGTGTGCGCTTACGCCTTGCAAAAGGAAGAAAAATCTTGATACCTTAACATCCAAATATACGATGTTCCCCTTGAAGATGAAATTTGCACAAGATGTTGCTTCTTCACCTTTGAAGCTTCTTTCTTCCAAGAAACACCTAAGCAATAACTAATACAAATATAGAGAATTTTTTCAATGGAATCAAGCCAATACAAATAAATGATCTTACATAATTAAAATAAATTAATTAATTCCTGACCGCCTAGGTGCCGCCTAGGCACTAGGCATTGGTCTGCCGCCCGACTAGCACCTACCGTTTACTAGAATTCTGGATTTCATAGTCACTTAGGCCACATGAAACATCCGTAACATTTTATGTCCAACTTCAATGTAATCCAACAATAGTTTATATAAAGTTTCCTTTAAGCAATCAAGTTTTTAGTTGATAGTAAACGTAAACCACAATCCTCCAATTAGTTATATATATAATGTTAAACAAGTATACATTAGTCCATTGGAAAACATATGAATAATGGTTGGGATAAAAAAAAATAAAAAAAAAATTGCACAAACATCCCAAATCGCCATGTTCAACATATTAAGGTAAGTGGGCACAACTAAATTACTAACCGTGCAAGGTGGTCTCATAAAAAATTGGCATAATTCCAATTATGTTTGAGCAACTGATTAAGCCTTTCATGTAGAATTATTGGGCATATCACAGTAAAATTATTTATTTATTTATCTATTTATTATATGGTGGGAACATGTTAATCAAACATACCATAGAGATCATAATTAGGAGTGTAAATAAAAATGGTATAATCTTGTAGTTCACCACCAATATTCAAATGTTAGTGGTTTCCATTAAAGGTGTAAATCTGGGCCGGGCCCTATTAGGCACGCAGCTGGTATCGTGCTGAAAAAATCACGCCACAAGGAGTGTACTGTGCGGGGCTATGGTTTTCAACACAGCACGGCACGCTGGCCAATTTTATTTTTTATTTTTTAACTCAAATTCCCCTATATTTACCATTTTACCCTCATTTCATTTTCCCTATAAGTACCCATTCCATTAATTTTTATATTTATGCCATGAATTTCGGAAGGCCATAACTTTGTGCTCAGATGTCAGAATTTGGTGATTTTTTTTTTTTTAAATGGGGTAGAATGATGTGATCTATCTTTACGCCATAAACTTCGAAGGGCTTGCGGTGATTTTTCAGGCCCGATTCTTTAAAAAAAAAATGTGTTACCTATATTATGAAAAAATTTAAGGGCCTTGATCTAGTCCTAGCAAACTTATATCCTTATATAATTCAATAGGATTATTTTTCTTAATGGGAAGCGCATCATTCTTCTTCAGTAAGAGCTACTTTAGTAAGGAGGTAGGTTTTACATATCTCATCTTCAATTTGGGAGAGACTTAGGTTTTCAGTTAGATAGTGACGGCAGTTTGGGAGAGACTTAGCTCTTAGGTTTGTGGTGGGTGTTCTAGGTTTTCAATGTAGGGTTTATAACAAAGGAGTGGGGAGTTGAGTGTATCATATGAAGTTTTGGGCTTGGGCTAGTTTAAAAAAAGAATTGGGTTTTGACTTGGATTTTAAAAAGACTTGATTCTATCATCATATTTCATGTTTTAGGTTCTTTTTGTGAGTTTAATTCCATACAAAAGGTTTTTTTTTAAATCAATTTTTTTACAAAAAAAAAAAAACTATGATATACATATATTATTTCAACAATAGAAAAAGCTACTATCATTACTCATGCATTTTCTTATATTACAGAACAAGTGTCAAAATCTAAGCGAAAGAATATTATAACAATATTGTTATTTGCATCATACAATCGCCATCTTCAACCCTCAAATTCATTAAAAAAACGAAAATCTTAAGTAAATTTAATTTTGTATTTAAATCATTTCACAATTTGTGTTACCTATATTATGAAAATTCTTAATGAACATCATTCTACCCCATGTAAAAAAATAAAAAATAAAAATAAAAATAAATTAAAAATAAAAAAAATTCTTAATGTAGAAAAGTAAAAACCCTAAAGATCGGCATGCCATGCCATATTGTGCCTCCCTAAATTTTTTTAGGCACGACACGGTCCGTGCCATGCGGGCTGGCCCATATTTACATATTTAATTTCCATAACCAAACTCTAAAGAATCAAAAACAACAATAAGATGTTTGCTAAAAAAAATACAAATAAGAAGTAAATAAAAATATAAAAAACAATTTCTACTTTTCTACATTTTGAGAAGCACAGTTCATGCTAAAATCAGTATCAATAATATTCAAAACAATTCAAAAAATATATAAAGAAAAGCAAAAAATTAAAAATAAATGTATCTCAATAAGAGGATATTTGCTAAAAAAATTACAAAAGAAGGAGTCTAACCGTCATGAGAATGCGTATGTTAGTGACAAAAACTTGCTGTCAAGTGGGACCATCCATACTCGGAATCTAAAAAGGTTCACATTGCAATATTTGAGACATGCAACAAAGAACTTTAATTTGGATTATGTTATAGGGGGTGAGTTTGGAAGGGTTTTCAAAGGTTGGATCAATGAGAACTCCTACAAACCAATAAAGGCCGGCATTGGAATGCCAGTTGCCATAAATAAATTGAAGCAAGATAGTCAACAAGGACTCAAACAATGTAAAGTTTCATTCACCATATCAACATATTTATATTTTACATGGTTATTTGTTAGTTTAAACATTAGAATTTTAACATTCATTACGGATTTAATTAACTCATTAAAGTCTGCAGGCCGAAGTCGAATTCTTAGGAAAATTTCCTCATTCGAATATTATTAATCTTCTGGGATTTTAGAATGAGAATAACCAATTTCATCTTATCTATGAGTTTATGAAGAAATGAAGCTTGGAAAATCATCTTTTTGGAAGTACGAATTCAAAACAGACTTAGCCCTGTTGGATATGGCTCGAATTACCAATGATTACCAAACACGATTTACCAATGCGGAGACGTGAGAGCATTTGGAAGTATGAGATTATGTTTGAGGGAGGTTTGAAGTCAAAGAAGAACTGGAGGAACGATTTCGGTGAATTACCGCGGCATAGGACCGCCGGGCAAGCACATGCACTAGCCGCGGCACAAGCAGCGGTAAAACTCCTAGGTTTTACGCTGCATAGGACCACTACATAGGCAAGTGCCTAGGCAGTGGTAACAAGCAGAAGTTGACGAGAATAAAGTGCGTGGATCACGGTTTTCTGAGTGGTCAAGTTCAACATGGTTTAGGAAGCGGGTGGCCAACTGCAACTTGAATCGTAGTTAATCACAAGCACGCGTTGAATCAGGAAATATTCATGGAAGAGGAAATATGTTGCTTCTAGAATTCTAATGAGAAAGGATTTCTTCCTAAAGTAAGACTCGTCATAAATAGGAAATAGTATTTATGTGGAACAAGTAAATCTTGTATGACTAGGAGATAGATTTCCTTGTTAACTTAAACTCTCTGTAATACATATAAATAGACCATAATAACTAGGTTATTGTGTGTGTGAAAAACACCTGAGAGTTGTGGAGCAAAATAGCAAATACTAGAGAGATCTCAAAGTGAGCATTGGGTGTAATTGGGTTTGGGGTATTAGTTAGAGAGAGATCCTGAGTGTGCGGTTGTAACAATTTACTACATATTGGAACTTTTTCTTGTCGTCCTGACAGCCATGGTTTTTTCCCTAATTTAGGTTTCCGTGTAAATTCTTGTGTTGTGTGCTTGGATTTGATTTACTTCTCTTCATCTATCTTTTCTTTGTTATTGTGTTTGTTTGTATTCTATCCGGCAACGCTTCCGCGTGTATAGTGGAGGTTTGTTCGCTAACAAGCCCTTAGGTTTGTAGTGGGTGTTCTAGGTTTTCAATGTAGGGTTTATAACAAAGGAGTGTGGAGTTGAGTGTGTCGTTTAAAGTTTTAGGCTTGGGCTAGTTTTAAAAAAGAATTGGATTTTGACTTGGATTTTAAAAAGACTTGGTTCTATCATCATATTTCAGGTTTTATGTTATTTTCTAAGTTTAATTCCATACAAAAGGTTTTTTAAAAACCAATAAAAAAAAACTACAATATACATATATTATTTCAACAAACTATTTTTATGTGATGCTAAAACAGAGACGATCGACCATGTGTTCTTATTTTGTAGGTGGTCATGGAAGATTTGGGTGGAGTGTATTAGTTGGTGGGGGATAAGTTACTGTCACAATGGTAATCTGAATGGATGGTTTGAAGGTTGGAGAGGATGTTGCCCAAGTGCAAGGTCTGAAAGAATTTGGTGTTCACTTTTTTTTTACGATTTTGTGGACGATTTGGGAGTGTAGGAATCAGATTGTGTTCAAAGGAATAAGACCCTCCACTGATCAAGCTATAGACATGATTAAATTTCGGATCGTTTGGTGGTTCAAACACCTCAAAAAGGGTTCCCCTGATTCTATAACTAATCTTTTGCCCAATATTAGAGACTTGTGTGTTGAAAAGAAGAAACATAAATCTTATCTTATCAAGGATTGGATTCCTCCAACTATGGACTCCCTTCAATTGAATGTTGATGGTTCTTCTAGAGGCAATCCAAGGCTAGCTGGAATTGGCGGAGTGCTCCGTGATTCGAAAGGAAGGGTGATGCGCTTATTCTCTCAAAGTGTCAGAATTTTGGATTCCAATACAGCCAAGATTCTTGCTATTAAAATAGCTATACAGCTGTGCTTTTCTAAACAAAATCTTCACAATCGAGACATTATTATTTCTAGTGATTCAAAGTTGGCTATCGCGTGGGTGAATTGTGGAGATTTTGGTTGCTTGAATCATGTAAATGCTATTTACGAGATTCGCAGCATTTTAAATCAGATGGTGAAGATGGTGGTGGTTCATGACTTAAGAGTTTATAATGATTTCACCGACTCTTAAGCTAAACAGGGTTGTAGTTTGTGTAAGGAAATTCTCAAGTGGGATATTAGCTGATGGCGCTGTTTGCTCGTTTCTGTCTTGCTTCTCTTGCTTTTTTGCTTGTTTTTGCTTATGTATATGGGCGTTTTTGTGGGCTGATGTTTTGGTGGTTTCGCTGTTGTTATTTTTGCCAGACCTTTGTGGCTTTTTAATATATTGGTGGTTCAAAAAAATATATATTATATTTCAACAATAGAAAAGGATATTTTAATTACTTATGCATTTTCTTGTATTACAGAACAAGTGTCAAAATCAAAGCGAAAGAATATTGTAATAACATTGTTATTTGCATCATACAATTACCATCTTCAACCCTCAAATTCATTAAAAAAACAATATCCTAAGTAAATATAATTGTGTATTTAAATCATTTCACAATTTGTGTTACCTATATTATGAAAATTCGTAATGAACATCATTCTACCCCATTAAAAAAAATAAAAATAAATAAAAATAAAAATAAAAAAAAAACAATATTCTTAATGTAGAAACGTAAAAATCCCTAAAGGTTGGCCAGCCGTGCCATACCCTGCCTCCCTAAATTTTTTTAGGCACAACACAGTCCGTGCCATGTTAGGCCAGCCAACATTTACACCTTTAATTTCCATAACCAAGCCATGAAGAATCAAATACAACAATAAGATGTTTGCTAAAAAAAATACAAATAAAAAGTAAATAAAAATTGAAAGTTCACAAATTAACACGGTGTGTATACAATATTAATCTAGAGGGAGGGGAGGGGGGGGGGGGGGGGGGGGTGAATAGATTTTAACTAGTTTTCACCCAATTTTCGTTTAAGGTCAATATTCCGAAAATGCCCCTAATAGACAATATAAAAACAACAAGTGTAATATGGTGCGGAATTATAAATGACACTTGATGTATACGTGGAAAACCCAACCACTGGGAAAAAAACCACGGGCTGTTTAGTGCGCCACACTTGAACCTCGAAATCCACTAATTGAAATGAAGTTTACAACCTATGTAGACCTCGTCTAACACTCCGGTCTGTAACCCCCCACTTCTACCACGCGGGCCTTTAAAAGTGGCTCTAGTCCATCTTGCTTGTGGCTTAAGCAACCTTAGCCAACAAGACTTAAATTCTCAATGAAGAGATAAAACAACCTATGTGTGAATATATAAAAATACTCAATACATGCAATAAGAGCTAGGCAACCCTATATGCTTATCTAGGATGATTAGATGGCAACAAATGCAATCCTAGATATCAATGGCTAAATGACATGTCAAATAGCTTAGCTAACAATAGATTATAAAAACCTAGATAGCTATCACAATACAACACTCAATCATGTCATCACAAACAATCTCTATTTTGAATATAAGATATTAATCTAAGATCATTCAAATAATAAAAGAGATGCCTTGATAAATAAACACTAAATATCAATGATAAAAGTGAAGAACATACCAAGGGAAGTGTGATGACCAAAACCCATGCAACTAAGCAAACTAACTATGCTAGAAAATGCTTAGATGATCTTTGATGCACATGTGTATGGTTTGAGTGTATAAAAATGAGTTCTTGATTTAATTTTCTCTCAAAAATCTCTCTTTCAAGTTTAGGGTTCTTTTAGAGTCAGAGAAATGAGAAAGTATGATATATATAGGCATCAAGAACAGGGCAAGTGAAAAGACAATTTTGCCCTTGAAATTACCGATCGGCGGTTTCATTCTGCGGTTCTGGCCGCAGAATGTAACCGCCGAATTGAACCCGAGAAGCAGGGGTTCATTCGGCTACCAGATTCGGCGGTCTCGAAACCGCCGATCAAAACCCAAAAAGAAACCGACCTAAAATATCTAATTCGGCGGTTTCAATTCGACGGCCAGGCCACCGATTAAACCGCAGAATCAAAGCCGAGAATAATAAATGCATCAGGTCAATTCGGCGATTTCGATTCGGGCCGCCAATCGTAACCGCAGATTTAATCCAGAGCTTTCTAGAATCAAACGGCGGTTTCATTCGGCGGTCATGGCCGCCGATCAAACCGTCGTTTCACCAATGATGGTGAAACCAAAGGAGAAGCCAAGGGCATTCTCCGAAGGCGATCTTCGCGTAAAACCAAGCACATTATCGTGCGAGTGCGGACGTTTCCGAACATATTCAGGAAACGAATTACACGACACAAAACACACACCAAGATATGACAAACAATGTGTTAGTGTGAAAAGTGACATTTGAAGAGAATGCACACAAAAGTAAAGCATACATATGCAAACATTACAAGTGAGTGTGTGCAACTAAATCTCTTCAATAAGAAAGTAAGCACAAGATATACCTTTGAGTGCTTGTCCACCTTGAGGTCTTGAGAAGGGTCATTTAGCATGAACATCTATCACTTAAGCTACCCTTTACAAACAACCTCAATATGTGGTTTGCACACGAAATAAGCCAATCAAAAACCGGGAATCCTTACAAAAATATAAAAAAATAATTTTTACTTTTCTACATTTTGAAAAACACAGTTCATGTTAAAATCAGTATCAATAATATTTTTTAAAAAAAATGCAGTATCAATAATATTCAAAAACATATATAAAGATAAGCAAAAAAAAAAAAAATTAAATGTAACTCAACAAGAAGATATTTGCTAAAAAAATTACAAAAGAAGGAGTCTAGCCATTATAAGAATGCGCACGTTAGTGACAACAACTTGCTATCAAGTGGGATAATCCATACTCAGAATCTGAAAAGGTTCACATTGCATTTTAGATTTGAGACAGGCAATAAAGAACTTTAATTTGGATTATGTTATAGGGGGTGGATTTGAAAGGGTTTTCAAAGGTTGGATCAATGAGAACTCCTACAAACCAATAAAAGCCGGCATTGGAATGCCAGTTGCTATAAAAAAATTGAAGCAAGACAGTCAACAAAGACTCAAACAATGTAGAGTAAATTTCATTCACCGTATCAACATATCTATATTTTACATGGTTACTTGTTAGTTAAAACATCGGAATTTTACATTACGGATTTAATTAATTCATTGATGTCTGTTGGCCGAAGTCGAATTCTTGGGAAAATTTTCTCATCCGTATCTTATTAATCTTGTGGGATTTTGCAGTGAGGATAACCAATTTCATCTTATCTATGAGTTTATGAAGAAATGAAGCTTGGAAAATCATCTTTTCGGAAGTAAGAATTCAAAACAATATTAATATGTGTCATTTTGTTTTTACATTGATCATATTATCAAGTGAAAATTGTCAAAACTGACCACATATATTATAGGAAATTTGTTTTTAACCACAAACGAATTTCTATTTGTTTATAACCATTTTTTTGAGAAATTACAGGAAAGCCCTCATATAAAAACCCTTAAATCAGCTCTCTCTCTCTCTCTCTCTCTCTCTCTCTCTCTCTTTTCTCTTTTTTTCTTTCTCTCTCCTCTGGTCTCTCTCACCGATTTCCCTCTCTCTCTCCCTAATTGGCCTCTTGTTGGCGTGATGGAGGCTCGCCGGGCGCCGAGCGACAACGCCGTGCACTGTTGCTTCGGGAGCGCTGTCGCTTCACGAAGCCAATAGTGTCGGTGCCCAAAGAGCCTCCATCACGCCGACGAGAGGCCAATAGAGAAGAGAGAGAGAGGTAGATCGGGAGTGAGAGAGGCAAATGAGAGAGACTAGAGGAGAGAGAAAGAAAATTGGGGAAGAAGACATCAACTTTCACATATTCCATTTTTGACATGTTTTCAAGTTTTACATATTTCATTTTAGGCATGATTTCAAGTTTTAAATTTCATTTTAGTCATGATTTCAAGTTTAAATATTCAAGTTTTTAACCATGATTTCAAGTTTGAGGTTTTTTTTTTAAAAAAAAAAAAAAACTAATTTCAAGGGCATTCTAGTAAATTACGGACATACAGTGAAATTTTTTTGAAAAAGTGGTTATTAACAAAAGTTTAATAATTCCTATGGCCATTTATGGTTTTCTCTCTCTATTATCAATCATAAACATTTATCATTATACAATAATATTACATGACTGCCATGATGTTAATGATTGTGGTGCTGCTGTTACATGGGGATCCAAAACTAGTTCATGGGATGTGTGTATGAAAATAACAGTCCATGCTGCTAAGAGTTTGGCTTTCATGCACTCTTCAAAGAATAGTGTAATACATAGAGACTTCAAGACCTCCAATATTTGATAGATGAGTTAATTGTGAGTTTAATTTATTTTGTCTTGATAATTGATGCTAATTACAATAATTATATAATTATCAATTGTAATTAACATTACTTTATCCTTAAATTTCATCTTTTAGGTTTACAATGTCAAACTTTTCGATTTTTGATTGGTGAGGTTTGGACCTGCCAATGGGAACTCACATGTAACAACCGATGCTATTGGTACATTTGGGTATGTAGCTCCTGAATACCTTAAAAGTGGTAATATATCTAAATTCGACAATTAAATTAAATACAATAAATAATATTTTTCAAATGTATAACTTCATGAAACGTAAATTGGCGAGTCATTTATATGTCAAAAGTGAGAACAATTTCAAAAAACAAATAAAAACAAAAGCAAAATAAAAAACAATATTTTTAATGTAGAAAAGTAAAAACCCTAAAGGTTGGCCCGCTGTGCCATACCATGCCTCACTAAATTTTTTTAGCCACGGCACGGTCCATGCCATGCCGGGCTGTCCCACATTTACACCTTTAGTTTCCATAACCAAGCCATGAAGAATCAAATATAACAATAAGATGTTTGCTAAAAATACAAATAAAAAGTAAAAAAAAATATATAAAAAAAAAAATACTTTTCTACATTTTGAGAAACAAGGTTCAAGCTTAAATCAGTATCAGTAATATTTTTTTAAAAAATGCAGTATCAATAATATTCAAAATATATATATAAAGATAAGCAAAAAAAAATTAAAAATGTAACTCAACAAGAAGATATTTGCTAAAAAAAATTACAAAAGAAGAAGTCTAACCGTCATGAGAATGCGCATGTAGTGACAACAACTTGCTGTCAAGTGGGACAATCCATACTCAGAATCTGAAAAGGTTCACATTGCATTTCAAATTTGAGACAGGCAATAAAGAACTTTAATTTGGATTATGTTATAGGGGTGGATTTGTAAGGGTTTTCGAAGGTTTGATCAATGAGAACTCCTACAAACCAATAAAGGCTGGCATTGGAATGCCGGTTGCTATAAAAAAAATTGGAGCAAGATAGTCAACAAGGACTCAAACAATGTAGAGTAAATTTCATTCACCGTATTAACATATCTATATTTTACATGGTTACTTGTTAGTTTAAACATCAGAATTTCACATTATGGATTTAATTAATTCATTGATGTCCGTAGGTTGAAGTCGAATTCTTGGAAAAAATTTCTCATCCGTATCTTATTAATCTTGTAGGATTTTGCAATGAGAATAATCAATTTCATCTTATCTATGAGTTTATGAAGAAATGAAGCTTGAAAAATCATCTTTTTGGAAGTAAGAATTCAAAACAATATTAATATGTGTCATTTTGTTTTTACATTGATCATATTATCAATCATAAACATTTATTATTATACAATAATATTACATGACTTCCATGATGTTAATGATTGTGGTGCTGTTACATGGGGATCTAAAACTATTCAATGGGATGTGTTTATGAAAATAGTAGTCCATGCTGCTAAGGGTTTGGCTTTCATGCACTCTTCAAAGAATAGTGTAATACATAGAGACTCCAAAACCTCCAATATTTGATAGATGAGGTAATTGTGAGTTTGATTATTTTGTCCTGATAATTGATGCTAATTACGATAATTATATAATAATCAAATGTAATTAACATTAATTTATCCGTAAATTTCATCTTCTAGGAGTCTATTTTTGATCACCCCCCTTCAAGGGGGGGCTAAGCATTAACCCCCCCCCCCCCCCCCCCCCCCCAACACATGACATGTGTCCAGGGAAGGGGTACTTTTGTCTAAACACATGACAGTTTTTGGACAAAAATACCCCTCCCTTGACACATGTCAAATGTTGGGGAGAGGGCTAATGATCTCTCTCCCTCCCCCGCCCCCCTCAAGAGGGGTGAGCAAAAGTAATCTCATCTTCTAGGTTTACAATGCCAAACTTTTCGATTTTTGATTAGCGAGGTTTGGACCTGCCAATGGGAACTCACATGTAACAATCGATGCTATTGGTACATTTGGGATGCAGCTCCCGAATACCTTGAAAATGGTAATATATCTAAATTCGACGATTAAAATAAATACAATAAATATTTTTCAAAGGTATAACTTCATGACATGTAAATTGGCAAGTCATTTATATGTCAACAGTGAGAACAATTTCAAAAAACAAATACAAACAAAAGCAAAATAAAAAACAATATTGTTAATGTAGAAAAGCAAAAACCATAAAGGATGGCCCACTATGCCATACTGTGCCTCCCTAAAAAATTTTAACTACGGCACGGTCCATGCCATGTAAGGCCGGCCCACATTTACACCTTTAGTTTTCATAACCATGCCATGAAGTATCAAATACAACAATAAGATGTTTGCTAAAAAAAAATACAAATAAAAAGTAAACAAAAATATAAAAAATATAAAAAATATTAAAAAAATTACTTTTCTACATTTTGAGAAACATAGTTCAAGCTAAAATCAGTATCAATAATATTTATAAAAAAAAATGCAGTATCAATAATATTCAAAAATATATATAAAGATAGGGTTCAAAAATTAAATAGCACTTTTTGGGGGAGGGCTTGTGCAAATAGCACCACATTAATAAGTCATATTTTAATAGCACCAAAATAGGTGATAAGACCAAAATACCCCCACTTACTCTTTTCCTTTGCTTTTTTTTTTCTCGAAAATTCGAGACTTATTGTGAAATTTTCGAGACTTATTGATGCGTTTCGAGACTTAATCCTAGTTTGTTGCTTTTTTTTTTCTCGAAAATTCGAGACTTATTGTGACATTTTCGAGACTTATTGATGCGTTTCGAGACTTAATCCCAGTTTGTTCGAGACTTATTCTGTTTGACCTCCATCAATGGTGACAGTGCCGACGACGGCGCCGGTTGACTCCGGAGATAGTCGGATCTGGAAGATTGGATGACGTCGAGTTCATTGGTGCCATCGGTTTCATCAGACTCGCGACGGATCGTCGCAGATCTAACGATGAAGGTTCGAAAACTATTCGGGTTTGGCTTCGTTTCTCTCTCCATACAGCTCGAAATTGAAAATGGATACTTCCGTTACAATCGGTGGCGCACGACGGACGTTTTGCCGGTGGTTTTGTCCATCAACTCGCCGGTCGACGGTGACACCTCCATTGAAGCTCCATCAATGGAGGTTTGGGGAAAAAGAAGAAGAAAGAATATGAAGGACAGATAAGAGAAAAGAAAAGAAGTTGAGGGGTATTTTTGTCCAAATTCCATTTTTGGTGCTATTAAAACATGAGTTATTAAAGTGGTTGTAGTTACACAAATCCATTTTGAAAAAGTGCTATATACCCCTATTTCCTCTATAAAGATAAGCAAAAAAAAAAAAAATGTAACTTAACAAGAAGATATTTGCTAAAAAAAAATTACAAAAGAAGGAGTCTAGAAGTCATGAGAATGTGCATGTTAGTGACAACAACTTGCTGTCAAGTGGGACAATCCATACTCAAAACTTGAAAAGGTTCACATTGCATTCCAGATTTGAGATAGGCAATAACGAACTTTAATTTAGATTATGTTATAGGGGGTGTATTTGGAAGGGTTTTCAAAGATTGGATTGATGAGAACTCCTACAAACCAATAAAAGCCAGCATTGGAATGCCAGTTGCTATAAAAAAAATTGAAGCAAGATAATCAACAAGGACTCAAACAAGGTAGAGTAAATTTCATTCACGGTATCAACATATCTATATTTTACATGGTTACTTGTTAGTTTAAACATCGGAATTTTACATTACGGATTTAATTAATTCATTGATGTCTGCAGGCCGAAGTCGAATTCTTAGGAAAATTTTCTCATCCGTATCTTATTAATCATCTGGGATTTTTCAATGAGGGTAACTAATTTCATCTTATCTATGAGGTTATGAATAAATGAAGCTTGAAAAATCATCTTTTTGGAAGTAAGAATTCAAAACAATATTAATATGTGTCATTTTGTTTTTACATCGATCAAATTATCAATCATAAACATTTATTATACAATAATATTACATGACTGCCATGATGTCAATGATTGTGGTGCTATTACATGGGGATCTAAAACTATTCCATGGGATGTGTGTATGAAAATAGCAATCCATGCTGCTAAGGGTTTGGCTTTCATGCACTCTTTAAGCCATGTTTGGTAGCATGTATTGTAATGTATTAGTCATTTAAAATGTATTAGAATAATACAATACAATGTTTGGTTTGTTTTGCACTATTCACTGTATTGTATTAGCTAATACATTTTAATTGGTCTAATACGGTGGATATCGTATTAACTAATACAAAGTAGAGAGGCTGTATTTTGTATTAGTTAATACAGCATAATACAATCTAATACAAAATATCACCAAACACAAGATTGTATAAGAATAATACAGTCCAATATAATACAGTCCAATTCAATACAGTCAAATACAATCCAATACAATATAATACAGCGTACCAAACGAGCCCAATAGTGTAATACATAGAGACTTCAAGACCTCCAATATTTGATGAGGTAATTGTGAGTTTAATTTATTTTGTCTTGATAATTGATGCTAATCATGATAATTATATAATTATCAATTGTAATTAAAATTAATTTATCCATAAATTTCATCTTCTAGGTTTACAATGCCAAACTTTCCGATTTTTAATTGGCGAGGTTTGGACCTGCCAATGGGAACTCACATGTAACAACCGATGTTATTGGTACATTTGGGTATGCAGCTCCCGAATACCTTGAAAGTGGTAATATATCTAAATTCAATAATTAAAATAAATACAATAAATAATATTTTTTCAAATGTATAACTTCATGACATGTAAATTGGCGAGTCATTTATATGTCAATAGTGAGAACAATTTCAAAAAACAAATACAAACAAAAGCAAAATAAAAAACAATATTCCTAATGTAGACAGGTAAAAACCCTAAAGGCTTGCCCGTCGTACCATACCGTGCATCCCTAAAAAATTTTAGCCACGGCACGGTACGTGCCATGCCGGGCTGGCCCACATTTAAACCTTTAGTTTCCATAACCAAGCCATGAAGAATCAAATACAACAATAAGATATTTGATAAAAAATACAAATAAAAAGTAAATAAAAAACATAAATAAATAAATAAACCAATTTTTACTTTTCTACATTTTGAGAAACACGGTTCAAGCTAAAATCAGTATCAATAGTATTATTATTTTTTTTAAATGCAGTATCAATAATATTCAAAAATATATATATAAAGATAAGCAAAAAAAAATTAAAAATGTAACTCAACAAGAAGATATTTGCTAAAAAAAATTACAAAAGAAGAAGTCTAACCGTCATGAGAATGCGCATGTAGTGACAACAACTTGCTGTCAAGTGGGACAATCCATACTCAGAATCTGAAAAGGTTCACATTGCATTTCAAATTTGAGACAGGCAATAAAGAACTTTAATTTGGATTATATTCTACGGGTGGATTTGGAAGGGTTTTCAAATGTTGGATCGATGAGAACTCCTACAAACCAATAAAAGTCGGCACTGGAATGCCAGTTGCTATAAAGAAATTGAAGCAAGATAGTCAACAAGGACTCAAACAATGTAGAGTAAATTTTATTCACCGTATCAACATATCTATATTTTATATGGTTACTTGTTAGTTTAAACATCGGAATTTTACATTACGAATTTAATTAATTCATTGATGCCTGCAGGCCGAAGTCGAATTCTTGGGAAAATTTTCTCATCCGTATCTTATTAATCTTCTAGGATTTTACAATGAGGATAACCAATTTTATCTTATCTATGAGTTTATGAAAAAATGAAGCTTGAAAAATCATCTTTTTGGAAGTAAGAATTCAAAACAATATTAATATGTGTCATTTTGTTTTTACATCGATCATATTATCAGTCATAAACATTTATCATTATACAATAATATTACATGATTGCCATGATGTTAATGATTGTGGTGCTGTTACATGGGGATCTAAAACTATTCCATGGGATGTGTGTATGAAAAATAGCAGTCTATGCTGCTAAGGGTTTGGCTTTCATGCACTCTTCAAAGAATAGTGTAATACATAGAGACTTCAAGACCTCCAATATTTAATAGATGAGGTAATTGTGAGTTTAATTTATTTTGTTTTGATAATTAATGCTTATTACGATAATTATATAATTATCAATTGCAATTAACATTAATTTATCCTTAAATTTCATCTTCTAGGTTTACAATGTCAAACTTTCCGATTTTTGATTGGCGAGGTTTGGACTTGCCAATGGAAACTCATATGTAACGACTGATGCTAATGGTACATTTGGGTATGGAGCTCCTGAATACCTTGAAAATGGTAATATATCTAAATTCGACGATTATAATAAATACAATAAATAATATTTTTCAAATGTATAACTTCATGACATGTAAATTGGCGAGTCATTTATATGTCAATAGTGAGAACAATTTCAAAAAACAAATACAAAATAAAAAAAAATAAAAAATAAATAAAAAGCAAAAAAACAATATTCTTAATGTAGAAAAGTAAAAACCCTAAAGGCTAGCCCACTGTGCCATACCGTGCCTCCCTAAAAAATGTTAGCCACGGCACGATCCGTGCCATGCCGGGCGGCCCACATTTACACCTTTAGTTTCCATAACCAAGCCATAAAGAATCAAATACAACAATAAGATGTTTACTAAAGAATACAAATAAAAAGTAAATAAAAACGTAATAAATAAATAATAAATAAATAAATTTACTTTTCTACATTTTGAGAAACACGGTTCATGCTAAAATCAGTATCGATAATATTTAAAAAAAAAATTCAATATCAATAATGTTCAAAACAATTCAAAAAAATATATAAAGAAAGGCCAAAAAAAAAAAATATATGTAACTCAACAAGAAGATATTTGCTAAAAAAAAAATTACAAAAGGAGGAGTCTAGCCGTCATGAGAATGCGCATGTTAATGATAACAACTTTTGTCGAGTGGGACAATCCATACTCAGAATCTAACAATGTTCACATTACATTTCATATTTGAGACAGGCAATAAAGAACTTTAATTTGGATTATGTTATAGGGGGTGGATTTGGAAGGGTTTTCAAAGTTGGATTGATGAGAACTCCTACAAACCAATAAAGGCTGGCATTGGAATGTCAATTGCTATAAAGAAATTGAAGCAAGATAGTCAACAAGGACTCAAACAATGTAGAGTAAATTTCATTCACCGTATCAACATATCTATTTTTACATGGTTACTTGTTAGTTTAAACATCAGAATTTTACATTACGGATTTAATTAATTCATTGATGTCTGCAGGCCGAAATCGAATTCTTGGGAAAAAAATTTCATCCGTATCTTATTAATCTTTTGGGATTTTGCAATAAGGATAAGCAATTTCATCTTATCTATGAGTTTATGAAGAAATGAAGCTTGAAAAATCATCTTTTTGAAAGTAAGAATTCCAAACAATATTAATATGTGTCATTTTGTTTTTACATCGATCATATTATCAATTATAAACATTTATCATTATAGAATAATATTACAGGATTGCCATGATGTTAATGATTGTGGTGTTGTTACATGGGGATCTAAAACTATTCCATGGGATGTGTATATGAAAAATAGCAGTCATTGGCTTTCATGCACTCTTCAAAGAATAGTGTAATACATAGAGACTTCAAGACCTCCAATATTTGATAGATGAGGTAATTGTGAGTTTAATTTATTTTGTCTTGATAATTAATGCTAATTACGATAATTATATAATTATCAATTGTAATTAACATTAATTTATCCTTAAATTTCATCTCCTAGGTTTACAATGCCAAACTTTTCAATTTTTGATTGGCGAGGTTTGGACCTACCAATGGGAACTCACATGTAACAACTGATGCTATTAGTACATTTGGGTATGCAACTCCCGAATACCTTGAAAGTGGTAATATATCTAAATTCGACGATTAAAATAGATACAATAAATAATATTTTTCAAATGTATAACTTCATAACATGTAAATTGGCGAGTCATTTATATGTCAATAGTGAGAACAATTTCAAAAAACAAATACAAAATATTAAAAAAGCAAAAAAAAACAATATTCTTAATATAGAAAAGTAAAAACCCTAAAGGCTGACTCGCTATGCCATACCGTGCCTCCCTAAAAAAAATTAGCCATGGTACGATCCGTGCCATGCCGGGCCGACCCACATTTACACCTTTAGTTTCCATAACCAAGCCATAAAAAATCAAATACAACAATAAGATGTTTGCTAAAAAATACAAATAAAAACGTAAAAAATAAAAAAAATAAAAAAATTTACTTTTCTACATTTTGAGAAACACGGTTCATGCTAAAATCAGTATCGATAATATTTAAAAAATATATATAGTATCAATAATATTCAAAACAATTCAAAATATATATATATAAAGAAAGGCAAAAAAAAAAAAATTAAATGTAACTCAACAAGAAGATATTTGCTAAAAAAAATTACAAAAGGAGGAGTCTAGCCGTCATGAGAATGCGCATGTTAGTGATAACAACTTGCTGTCGAGTGGGACAATCCATACTCAGAATCTGAAAAGGTTCACATTGCATTTTAGATTTGAGACAGGCAATAAAGAACTTTAATTTGGATTATGTTATAGGGGGTTGATTTGGAAGGGTTTTCAAATGTTGGATCGATGAGAACTCCTACAAACCAATAAAGGCTGGCATTGGAATGTCAATTGCTATAAAGAAATTGAAGCAAGATGGTCAACAAGGACTCAAACAATGTAGAGTAAATTTCATTCACTGTATCAACATATCTATATTTTACATGGTTACTTGTTAGTTTAAACATCGGAATTTTACATTACGAATTTAATTAATTCATTGATGTCTGCAGGCCGAAGTCGAATTCTTGGGAAAATTTTCTCATCCGTATCTTATTAATCTTCTGGGATTTTGTAATGAGGATAACCAATTTCATATTATCTATGAGTTTATGAAGAAATGAAGCTTGAAAAATCACCTTTTTGAAAGTAAGAATTCAAAACAATATTAATATATGTCATTTTGTTTTTACATCGATTAAATTATCAATCATAAATATTTATCATAATACAATAATATTACATGATTGCCAAGATGTTAATGATTGTGGTGCTGTTACATGAGAATCTAAAACTATTCCATGGGATGTGTGTATGAAAAATAGCAATTCATGCTACTAAGGGTTTGGCTTTCATAAACTCTTCAAATAATAGTGTAATACATAGAGACTTCAAGACCTCCAATATTTGATAGATGAGGTAATTGTGAGTTTAATTTATTTTGTCTTGATAATTAATGCTAATTACGATAATTATATAATTATCGATTGTAATTAACATTAATTTATCCTTAAATTTCATCTCCTAGGTTTACATTGCTAAACTTTTCGATTTTTGATTTGCAAGGTTTGGACCTACCAATGGGAACTCACATGTAACAACCCATACTATTGGTACATTTGGGCATGCAGCTCCCGAATACCTTGAAAGTGGTAAATTGATAATATATCTAAATTCAACGATTAAAATAAATACAATAAATAATATTTTTCAAATGTATAGCTTAATAACATGTAAATTGGTGAGTCATTTATATGTCAATAGGGAGAACAATTTCAAAAAAACAAATACAAATACAAACAAAAGCAAAAAAATAAAAAATAAAAAAATAAAAAAAAACCTCAACAAGAAGATGTTCTTTATTAGGGGCGAACAAAAAAAAAAAAAACCAATGAACCGAACTAAACCAGTGAACCGAACCGACCCAATCTGTTTTTTTCTGGTTTTTTTATGCTAGCTGGTTTAGTTCGGTCATTTTTTTTAAAAACCGATTCGATCGGTTTGTTTTTCGGTTTGCTGTCTCGAACCAAAAAGCCGAACCAAGATATAAACCTAATTTAATGTTCAATGGTCCATGAAACTATGAATGTGTGTTACATTAGATTTTTTTTTTTTTTTTTTTTTGCTGAATATTATTTTTAACTAGTATTTTCAATTTGATCAAACTCATAATTTAATTTGGTCAAAGATCCAAAAGGATTAAAATTTGAAAATCTGTGTAATAATTAAAGCTCAATAGGCCCATAAACGAAAAATCGAACCGAACTGAATCGGTCAAATTCAGTTGGTTTTTAATCGATTGACATTTGTAAATTTTATTGGATCGGTTCATTTTTTCAGAAACAGAACTTTATCGGTTTTTTATCGATTCTATTGAAAAATGAATCAATCCATTAAATATCCACCTCTATTCTTTATAATAAGTGGATGCAGTGGAACCCAATTCATTTGTGACAAAATAGATAAATCTAAACTATTTTATAAATCAAAATTCACTTTTAACATTGTTTTCAAAATAAAATCATATTCAACCAAAACTATTTAAAACTAACCTGAAAGTGACGAAAATACCCCTTGAGTTTTTTTTCTTCTCTTTCTTTCTTCTCTTTTAGTTCTTCACTTTCTCTCTCCAAAATCCCTTTTTCTTCCTTCCGGTCACCGTATGGTGAGTTTTTAATGTTTAAAATAGCTAACAATTGTTTGTATTGGTGTATATTGCATGGGTTTTTATACTATTTTATATTATGCCGTGGTTTTAAAAATCAATTTTGAAGTAAATTTTGGATTTCTGATGAATGTTGTATGATAGTAAGCCATGTAGTATTTCATAGTTCATCAAGTAGTATATTTCTTCAATTTATGGATTTTTGATGAACACTACTTGATAGCTTGCAATGAAATATGTTTTCAATTAATCATGTAACATATATGACATTTAATTCATTAAGAACAACATAGTCTTTTTACTAGTAAGGTTGGTTAAAAAAGAAATTTTACCACAGCCCGGTTAGAATTGAATTTGGTTAAAAAAAAAAATAATTCTTGATTCATATGTCATAAACAAAATGAAGACATAAAAAGAAAAACGTTTTCTAATTTAATGTGATTTGAGATTTTAAAAGTTATTTTGTCATTTCGTTTTACATGATTGGGTAATTATTCTTTGTTAATCTAAATCTACCTTTCGATGAATTTGTTTGTAAATACACAAATTTACAAAGAAAAATTGGATTTGTTGTTTAATGGGAGAAAATTTTGAGAGATTATGGCTGGAGATGAAAAAACAAAATGAGAAGTGAATTCAAAAACATTTCTATTAAATAATTGATCATAATTAATTTCTTGATAATTTCAAAAGATGTTAAATCATATTTTGTTAGGAACTTGCGCTAACATAGATGAAAATTAAATTTATTTATTTTTTTACTCTCAACACAACAATGTAGAGATCGAAAGATGGGTTGGGCCTAAATGTTATTTTAAGTTTAATTTGTTTGATTATTAATTTTTTTCAATTTTAATATACCCTTACTCTTTTTTATCTTCATTTACTTTCAATTGATATAAAATGATACTACTTACCTTTTTTGCCATTCAATTTTTATGTTGGTAATTTGGTTTCTTGCACGGCGATGTGATGATTGCATCCTGTTGGGATAACGTCAATCAAATTTAATTTATTGAAAACAATTTCTTTCAATAATTAAGGAAAAACATAAATATTAAAATAATTTTTTTAATGTACCCGTCTGCATTTTCAATTATTTTAAGCATTTATTTCTTATATAATTGTTATAGCAAATAGCAAACACATCATCTTTTTTCTTTTTTCTTTTTTTCTTTTTATTAAAAAAAAAAAAAAAAAAACCACATCATTTTATAATTTTAGTGATATATTTATGGATACGAGTGTAAACACCCTACACACCCTTTTCAACTATACACGAGTCGGTGCATAGAAGCGAAATTTTTCATCAATTTTCTAACAACAATACAATATTATTTTTTTAAACTAAACCAATGCATCGCACAGGTTAACACACTAGCATAATAGTATATATTATAATGCTTGCATGATGGTTCATTGAAGACCAAAAAGAGTGGAAAATGAACTATATATAAAGATCATAGGCTAATGTAAATACCAGTGTTCGAAAAAAACATTCTAGACGTTGTGCGGTGTCCGACCGTCCCAAGTTTACCAAATTCGGCCAAATAAATCGGTCAACAAAAAAGTCAACAGCCAACGAAAAATCGGGCGACTTTGCAAAATCGAGTGATTAATCAGGTTTAGACGGAGTCAAAACTGTTGACTCCGCCTAGAACGATTTAAAAAATAAATAAATAAATTGGGTTTAAATCGCAAAAATCCCTAAAATCCCTTTTCAATTGCAAAACCCAATTCGAACCCAGCTATCTCAAATCAACTTGCTCCTCTCAATTGCCGACCAATCAAATCTCTCCTCTTTATTGCTAGAAGCAGCCTCTGTCGCCGACCAAACCACCTTCCTTGTGTTGGGCTTTGATTTTGGTGGATTTCTGGGTTGATTTTGGAAGGAGTCCGGGTCGTTGGTAGAGAGAAGGCAGAGCAAAAGTAGAGAGAGAATTAGTTGCTTGTGTTTGAACTTTGAAATGAAAAGCTTCGTTCAAACTTCAAAGTGAGAAGAGAAGATTTTATATAAATCGACTCTGAACCCTAACTTAACTTAGTCAGAGATGGGCTTGGTGAGCTTGGCAATTGGGTCAGCTGCCTATTGGGTCAATTGGGCCAAATAACAATTATCAAATAGTCAATTGAGCCTGCAATATATATATATATATATATTAGTTGTTGTATAAATAAAATGAAAAGCAAAGAAACCGGCCACCTAGAAATCCGCCTAGGCGTTAGGTGTTGGTCCATCGCTTAATTAGCATCTAGCGTTTACTAGAACATTGGTAACTACGAAGAAATAATTTACCTAGAAATATATGTTAAACTCTTGAAGAACCGTAAAATAAATATTATTTAACATTTATGAATTAATAAATAGTACTTGTTATGTATTTAAATTAATAATTTAATTTGACCGAGAAGGCTACCTTCTCTTCCTAGTTCCTACCAATGGCGAAAATTTTCAAAAAAATATATAATCCCAGATTAATAAATATTGTCAAAAAAAAAAAAAAAAAAAAAAAATTCCCAATCCAAATCAAGGAAAGGAGGTGGGGGCTCCTTCCAAGGAATGGGAGGAGAAGAGGAGGCAACAAACTCGATTGGATTGAGTGGAGGTGTACATTCTCTCTCTCTTTTTTTTTTTTTTTTAAAAAAAACTTATTAATTAATAATGTATCTATTAAGTTTATTAATTTTTCTTTTTAATTGTTTATAAATATAATTGGTACAAATGTCATGTGCCAACCCAATTACAGTAGAACCCCTGTAAATTAATCTCTTATAAATTAATAACCTCTCCATATTAATACAAAAATCCCGGTCCTAACTCGGACCAATGTAAAAAATTAATAAACCTCTCTATCGTAATAATTAGTAATTTCTTTTTGAAACCCAGTGTAAAATTTCGGTCTTGACTGTCGAATAAATTAATAATTTCATAAAATTACAAAATATATTACATAATATTCAAGAATTGAAAAAGTGTTTCAAGATGCTAGTTTGCATACGGCCACTATGTTTGATATTTTTGACTTCATACTTCATATTTTGAATTGTCCTCGAGAAGTTGTTGTTATCACCTTCTTGTTGTAGCCAAAATGTTTCAACTAAATTTAGCATTTCAACAATAAATTTCCTTATTAAATTTTTCCTAAATAAGGAATCCTGAAAAAAAAAATTCCCTAAATAAGAAAACCGACTTCCACATGTTTTCTAAAATAAAATAACCCCTCTAAATTAATACTCAATGGTGGGTCCCAAGAATATTAATTTAGAGAGATTCTACTGTATTATTATTAAAAAATAAATAAATAAAAAATTCTCTATTTTATTTGATCCGTTAGATTTAACACTCCAAGCTAACAGCATGGTTGTTTTTGTTTATTTGTCAAACTGGTTAAGGGGTTTCCATGCATTTAAATATATATATATATATATATAGGGACTGATTTGGTTTTAAGCATTACTTGAGGGAGAGTTTTGGTATTTACTCATATTATTTTGAATAGCAAATTGCACCAAACTCCTTTGAGGTTTGCTTTCTTACATGCAGAAATAACCTTAACAAGTTAATTGACACTCACCTACCCTCCCGTTAGTCAAATTTGGTTAAACTTAATGGTCGACCAAGTTTTGACCATCCAAAATTAGAGTATTTTCATCGGTTGTCATTTCAAGCATTTAAAAAAAAATAAAAATAAAAATAAAAAAAGAAGAAAAACAAATAATTGAAGACGGTGGAAATTAACTTGACAAAAATTTAAAAAAAAAATGAAAAAAAAAATGTTGATGGAGATTGTTGAACCATCTCTATCACTCAAGATAGACTTGAGCGACAGAGATAGAGTCATCTCCATCCACCACGATGGAGATCTCTATCGAATGAGGTCTTGATCTCTATCGAATGAGACATGGAGATCTAGATCGATGGAGATCCATTGATCTAGTTTTTGTTTTTATTTTTTATCTTCATTGAAGGACATCCTGGATGGAGATCTCTACTTCTCCTTCGATGGAGATCGATCTCCATTGAATGCGATTTGGATTGGTGGAGATCCAATCTGATCCTTTTTTTTCTAAATAGAAATTGATATCCACCATACATTTAAATATGAACGGTGGATATCCATTTTTTTTTAAATCATTTTTTTTAATTAAAAATTTCAGAGGCATTTTGGTATTTTATTAGTCAAACTTGGTCAACGGTTAAGTTTGGTGCAATTTCCTCTATTTTGAAAGAGAGTTGTTTAAGATGAAGTGAGTGGGTGTGAACAGCACTACTCTAAGCAAAAAAGACAAGGTTAGCCCAATAAATATAAAGCCCAAATTGACGGGCCCATAAAATAGAGATAATATAAATAAAATAACAAGTGAATGTGAATTCTCGTCAAATCCCAATTATCGATTTCTCAGAGTTGAAGCCGAAAAAACCCTAATCGTCTATCTCTCTAGTCTCTACGCTTAAGCTTCTTCCATGGCGAAAAAACGAAAGGCTCGATCTTCAGACCCCGAACCCACCAAAACCCCTCAAGAACCACAACCCATGCCTTTAGAGGAACCCAAAGTAGAAGGCCAACCAGAAGAAATTGAGGAAACCCTAATTGCCCCCTCCAACGACGCCGTTTCAGATCAAGCAGAAATCAACGACGAAGAGAACGGGAATCAAGAAGAAGAACAACAAGAACTAGAACAAGCAGAAGAAGAGGATGAACAAGAAGAAGAAGAAGAAGGAGAAGAAGAAGAAAACGAAGAAGAGGAAGAAGAAGAAGAAGACGACGAAGAGCCCATCGACAAGGTTCTGGAACCATTCGGAAAAGAGCAGCTGGCGACTCTCGTGAAAGACGCTGTGAACAAGTACCCAGATTTCATGAACTCCGTTTGGCAAATGGCAGACATGGACCCGGCACACCGCAAGATCTTCGTCCACGGCCTCGGTTGGGACACCACCGCTGAAACACTCAAGAGTGAATTCAGCAAATACGGAGAGATCGAGGACTGCAAGGCGGTCATGGACCGCGTTTCTGGTAAATCAAAGGGCTACGCTTTTATACTATTCAAGCATAGGAGTGGAGCCCGCAAGGCCCTGAAACAGCCACAGAAGAAAATCGGTAACAGGATGACGTCTTGCCAACTGGCTTCTACCGGCCCTGTTCCGGCTCCACCCCCCACGGCTCCTCCTGTTTCTGAGTACACTCAGAGGAAGATATTTGTAAGCAATGTGTCGGCGGACTTGGAACCTGAGAATCTGTTGGAGTTCTTTAATCAGTTTGGAGAGGTTGAGGAGGGTCCTTTAGGACTTGATAAGAACACTGGGAGACCTAAAGGTTTCGCTCTTTTTGTTTATAAATCGGTTGAGAGTGCCAAAAAGGCTTTGGAGGAACCACATAAAACTTTTCAAGGGCACACTTTGCATTGCCAGAAGGCTATTGATGGACCGAAACCTGGTAAACAACAAGGGTATGCTGGAGGTGCCGGTGCTGGTGCTGGTGCTGGTGCTGCTGGTACTGGCCAGCAGTATCACCAACAACAACACGGTCAGTATCATCATTCTAAGAAGGGCAAGTATTCATCGTCGACTGGGCCTGGACACCTTATGGCTCCATCAGGACCTCCAGTTGGTTATAACCCAGGAGTTGCAGCGGCTGCTCAGGCATTGAACCCGGCACTTGGTCAGGCATTGTCTGCTTTACTTGCCTCTCCTGGGTTGAGCCTTGGTAATTTGCTTGCACCTGTGAATCAGGGTGGCCCGCCTGCTGCATATGGGAATCAGGCTGTTGGAGGATATGGTGCTCAGCCAGTCATGCCTGGTGGATACCAGAACCCTCAGATGGGTCAGACTAGTGGTGTTAGGCCTCAGCAAGGTGGCGGTAACCCATATATGGGACATTAGCTTACTGTCAGGTATATTTGAAATAATTTACTTTCTGCTTTCTTTTTTGTTTTTGTTTTTGTTTGTTTCGTTTATCTTCATTACATTGTTGTTCATATCCAAATGTATTATGTAGATGGAGGAAAGTAAGCATTGCTCGTAATTCTAGTACTTAGAGAATTATAACGAAATTTACTTGTCTTGCCTAGCTCAAAGCATCTAGTTTTAATTATAGACAAGGGGTAAAAGATGAAATGAAGAAATCCTAAGTGTTTGAATTAACAATGTTTTCTTGATATGGTTGTATTTATTGTCCACTTACTAAGCTCAAGGTCATTTAGCATTTCTATTATGGGCACTTGCTTAACTATTAAAAGTTTTACAAACACCTATCCAAGCTTCCTTGTTTCTTTGCATTTTTTTTTTTACTTTACAACATTGCTTTCTAATTCTGACTCTGCTGGATTAGGTTGTATATGAGGAATAAGAATTTTGATGTATTTTCTGAATTGTTAATTGTCCTAATTTTGGTTAGGTTGCATTTGAGGAATAAGAATTTTGATGTATTTTCTGAATTGTTAATTGTCCTAAATTTGGTTATGTTGTAGAGTAGGATAAGGTTTTCTATCTATTTATAATTTTGAGGCTGACACTATGTTTTCCGGTAGCTATATGTGCATAGTTATAGAGTTCATCATTATGCCGTCATGTCATTGAAACTTTCCATCTTCCTTACTGAAAATTAATCTTAGCTGTTGGCGGTCTCTATGCAAATTAGGATTTTATCAATTACTAGGCAAGAAGCTGTGTGTGACTTTTTCATGCATTTAGTAGAAAACCTTGATGATTTGAAACAATGTTGCTTAATTGATTGAAAATAATTAAAATGTTAGTTAATTGCTATCCTATGAAAAAAGGTTAATTCTTATGGATGGTTAGATACTGAATCTCTTTATTGGGGTCAATTATACCATATTGATCGTAAAACTTCTAGATTTTATGATATTGAAGGACAATTTGATTTGTTTAATATGGGTTGAATATTAACTATTACAATGTAGCATTATGAACTGGTGCTAGTATTATCCTAAATCATTCCTAATTCTTGTTGATTCTTTTGTATTGTCAAAAACATTCTTCTCTTGCATCTAAACTTTTTATGTTTAATGGCCCATTCATTAAACTTCATGGTTATGTCTTACTGTCATTATTATCTCCACCTGGTTATGATAATTTCCCCCGCCTATACTTTAGTTGATTAAGGTAATATGAGGTTGACACAAAAACTTATTGAACTGCCAAAGGTATGACTCTTAGCATTTGTTTGCTGTTTATGATTATCAATAAATCTTTTGTTATAGAAATCAGTTTTTATGCCTTATGTATTGGTTGTGCAGATTCCTCATAGATGCATCAATCATTTAGTCATGGACTCTGGTGATTCTTCTGAAGTTCCAGCAATCTTGCAAACGACGTCTTTAAATTTGTAGTGAAAGTTACTGTTTGCTTATTATAAGGACCAGATTCTCAAACCTGTATTTTATTTCTATTCTATTACCTTTCCCCTTTCACATGTTTTTAAAACAATGTAGTTCTTTGGTTTCAATCTTTTGTTTCTTGAAAACTGTTGGGGAACAGGTATTCATTTTCAGGCAGAGAATATTACGTCTCTGAAGGATTTTAATTTTGAAGTATGTTACTTAAACAATGCCTTTTTAATACATTTTCCTTAGATGAAATGATGGACTCTTTTAATGGTACTTGCTGCTTCACCTGATGATCATTTTGCTCATATTAATTTTCCATTTAACAGATTTTCTTCGTTTTTGGTTTTATAAACTACTGTTATTCCTACAAGGTGTCTCCCATGAATTACTTGATTTATTTTTGTTGTTAACTTATGCATTTAATTTGTTTGCAAATTAAGATTTTGATTTCACTAATTTAATGCCTCCGCCTGTAGAATTTAATCCATATATATGGGATTTCTAATTGCTGTTGCAGGTAAGAATTTCTGTGGGCCAACCATATTTATATAATAATGCATTTTACATCTTTTGTCTTTCACCTTCCGCTTCCAGACATTTTTCCCATTCTTCTTGGGATGGGCTGAGGCCTGAGAAGATCTAAGAAAATGTCCTTACGGAGTTATTGGTGTTCATTAACTTGGATTCTAAATGCCATTAATAACTAAAATGAATTTCTACCTTACTGGGCACCAAATTTTTTGTTGTTTGATATTCGAATAACTTGATTGTACATTCCTTGCAGCTCTCGGTTCTCTATTGAATTTGGAAAATCTATAACATTGAATTTGGGGACCAAACATTCTTTAATTTGATTACTTCTAAGTTTCTTGTGGAAAAAATATTGTCCTTTATCCAGGTGGTTTCATTCACCCAAGCTTTAGATCTTGGTTCTCACGGATCGTATTGTCTGGGTGAAGAATGAAGTTAGTTTCTGTAACATGTATTGTTCAAAAGCCAGTTAGCATTAGCAACACCTTCATAATACATGCATAACATTTGTGAATATTGTATTCCCTTGTTCTGTTTTCATGAGGAAGGGAGCTGTGGTCCTTGGCATGACTGTGATGGCAGAGTGGACTCTCCATAGCTTCAGTATCTGCCTCTACTTATTTGCCGGGCAACTATTAGTTTCTTCCTTCAAGGTAAGCAGCTGGTCCCCATCCTCTGATCAAAACTCGAGAGTGTCTTTTTCTGAAATTGGAGTTCCATGGTAGATGAGGCAGTGCATTTGAAGTAGCTGTTGGAATTGAGAACCCTGGATTTAACCTAATCGCAATCTTCTCCATGCCTTGACCAATTCATGATTAGAAATGTTGGGATGAAGTAGTATTATGTAGGTGTTTGTTCAGAGTATCCTAAGTATTTTGGTTTTGAATTGGTATTGGCTGACTTATAATCTTATATAATTGTTCTATCTTTATCTATTATTGTGACTTTAAGGCGATTTGGTTAAGTGCTTTAAAGTTGGCAATGGCAGGTCGATTAAGAGCTTGTCATATTTTCAAAGTCAAAATAAGTTGGGGTGCTTACATTTTCACTGCTATGGGTTGCTTGTTGTTACTGGTCACAATCATTCAGATTTGATGATTGCTTGTTGTTGCTGGTCACTATCTTCTATGCGTGTGTTATGGGTTGAGAGGAAGAGAGTTGGCTAAAGTAGATGCTTTGAATTGTGTTGGTGGAACTTGTTATTTGCTTGAGGTGGAAATGATTACGTGGATGGTGTGTTTATATGCAAATGTTTCACTCATTTTCTTGTTTAATTTTAAAAGCTAAGCACCCATGTGGATTTTTTGGCGACTAATTATAGTCTTCTTAAGAGAGTGAGACTATAATCTATGATTCCCCGACTCCAATATTTCAAGTGATAGGGTATATTCGGGGGTCTATGGAATAACCATTTGTCAGAAGTTGGTTGGAGGCAAGAATGAAAATATTGATATCGACGGAAATATCGGTATTATGATTTGGTGGTAATGTTGGTAGATGTAATGTAAAATTTATGGGTGGATATTTATGGAGATATGATTTGGTAGTAATGTCGGTAGATGTAATGTAAAATTTATGGGTGGATATTTATGGAAAGTACAAAATTTTGGCAAAAAATAACACCAAAAAAAAAAAATTAATGAAACTTTAAAAAATGTTAAAACAATTAAGAATGTAACAAAAACAATACGTATAACGAACGCTATCAATATAAAAAGGTTAATTGTAAATCTAGTAAGATTTCAAAAATATATCCAAAATTAACTTAAATACCCTTACCATAAAGTCAATATCTGAACTTTAACGGTTGACTAATTTTGACTTGTGGAAATTTAAATATATTTTTGTTACATCATATCAAACATAAAATTAAGGGTAGGCATAAAAACCGAAACCGAATTGAACTAAACTGAACCGAAAATAGGTATTTCGTTCGGTTCATAGCTTCTATTTGGTATAAATTGATTTGAAATTTGAAAACTGAATTGAATTTGGTTCAGTTTATGTTTTGAATATACTTTATCGAGCCGAGCTGAATAAATCGAATTGTCTTAATTAATTATTTTGTAGTGTTCAATTTTATTAAGGACTATTGTTGATGATGTTTTAATTTGGACTACATTATGTACTATATTTCTTTAATTTTATTTTATAGAATTTATGAAGATTTTATATTTTGATTGAGAATGTGAACTGAATATAATTGAAAATTTATATTTAGATTGAAAATTGTGTTGTATTTTGTTTAAATTATTTTTACATATCATGTTTTCTTAAAAAGTTTTAAGTCCAAGTGCCAAAAAAACAACATAAAAGCCCAAAAAGTAAAATAAATAAATAAAAATAAAAAACATATAAAAAAACCTTCAAAGTCCAATAGACCTAAAACCGAATTGAACCGGACATAACCGAATCAAGATAAATGTGTTTGGTTCAAACCAATTTACATTTTCAAACACCGAATTTATGTCAGTTCAATGTGGTTGGGCCAAACCGATTCATGCCATATTTTTTTTAATTAAAATTGAAAAATCAAAATTTTCTAAAAAAAAAAAAAACAAGATAATCTACCGGTGGTAAAGCTCCACCATCGAAGGAAACAAGAGATCTTTAATGATCTCCTACGTATTAGAAGATATCTTCATTGATTTTGGAGATCGACCTCCTGCAGCTCGTAGAGGAGTGTCTCTCCTCTACGAATTAAAGATGTTTTACAAGCGGTCGATATATTATTTTTTTTTTAAAAAAAAAAATTAATTTTTAATTGAGAATATTTTATATTTGGGATAATATGAGGGGTTTATTTGGTTTTCTATAGGTTAAGGTTAGTCAACCGTTAAAGTTAATAGATTGACTTAATGTCAATGGGTGTTTGTGTTAATTTATGGCATCTTTTTGAAATTTCGCTAGATCCAATAAATTAAGGGTAAGTTAGTGCAATTAACCCATATAAACATGGGCAAATTTACCCTAAGGTATAACATAAAGACTTGATATTCAAATTTTGGTTTTAATTACACAAACTGACCCTCGTGTTAATCAGCAGCGGTCGACCAATTTTGATAGTTCAAAAGTTTAATCAAATTTAATACTATTAAATAACAACTAAATATAATAGTATCAAGTAATGATAATAATTAATAATTTGTACTAAAACAAATAATGATAATAATAATAATAATAATAATATCAATATAATGATTAATTATAAGGTTGAATGCCAATATTAATTTATTATTATTATTATTTTGAGTTGATATTATTATTATTAGTTTATAATTATTTGACTATCATTTAATAGTATTGAATTTGATTAGTTTAAGGGTATGTTTTGTGTGGCTTTTTTAGTAGAGCTTCTATAGTAGATCTTTTAGTAATGTAGTGTTTATTGAGTAGAGCTTTCAAAAAAAAAAAAAAAAAAAAAGTTTTTGGTTGTATAAATTACAAAAATGGTATTGACAATGTGTATTTAAAAATAGATTTTGAATAAATTACAAAAGGTGTTGATAATGTATATCTAAAATTTATAAAGGGTAGTTGAGACAATTCATAGGTTTTAAAAAAGCTTTAAAAAGCCTGTGGGAAAAGCTCAAATTTTTGGGCTTCTCCTAGTAGATATAAAATAACTTTTATAAAGGGTAATGGAGACAATTCATATATTAAAAATGTCGTTTTGACTTTTACAAAAAAAAAAAAAAAAAAAAAAAAAAAAAAAAAAAAACTTCAAAACAGCTTCTGGCATTAAAAAAATGTTTTTGGCCTTTACAAAACTCATACCAAACACACATTAAGGAATTTACTTTTAGAGGAAGGTATGACTATTTATAATAAATGGCGGGGTATTTTGGACTTTTAAACCACTAAATTTGGTCAACCATTATATCTAACAATTGTTGACTAACATATTGGTAAGTTTGTGTAATTAACACCAAATTTTGTTCTTATCAACAATAAAAAAAAAATTTTAAAAAAATACGAAAGCTTCTTTTTACAATCTATAAATTATCTATTTACATTTCAATTTAATTTTTTTAATTAATGACAATTTTAATCTGAATTGAAATTACTAAAACAAACAAAAAAAAATCTTAAGACACTCTAAACTAATTAAATTATTAAAAAAAGAAATTCTCTCTCCTAAATCATTAGATTAAATATTACGTATTAAACTTTATTTCATAAATTTGTTATTACCATATTAAACAATCTCTCATAATTACTCTTTTTCTCTCCATTTTTCAAAAAAAAAAAAAAAAATCATATCTCCATGCTTTCTCGGTCAGTTTCGGATTAAATTATCAATTATAATTAAATTATTAAAAAAAGAAATTCTCTCCTAAATCATTAGATTATATATTACGTATTAAACTCTCTTTCCTAAATATATTATTACCATATTAAACACACACTCTCTCTCTCTCTCTCTTCATTTTTCAAAAAAAAAAAAAAACTTATCTCATACTTTCTGGATCAATCTCTGATTAATAGTTAAAGAAAAAAAAACTTACATTAATATATATATATATATTATATTATCAATTCGAACTGACAATAAATATATCAATATGAAGAATGTAAACCACTAGATTTACATACTTTGACTCAAAATGTATGCACTTATCAAAACTTCTCCATAATCTGTGGTCCACATTCTTCGTCCTGATATATTTATTGTTAGTTCGAACTGATAATAGAAATACTATATATATATATATATATTAAAAAGTCAATACAAATACTTTGTTTATTTTTATTTTTAAAAAAATAGATATATGAAAACTTGATTTGTTGTAATTAGATTCGATTAAACTCAGAATTTCTAAGATTAATGAAAGAAATAAAGCTCTCTAGGCAATCACATACCTATAAAAGTAACAAAAAGCGTGTTCATATTTCATTTATTTATTTATTTTTAAAAATAGGGTACTTGTTTTTTGAGTTTATTTTATTTAATATATATATATATATGATTCCTAAAAATCAAGCTTATTCGTAAGTTTTTTTTTTATTAACTATTAGTTTTACTTGATAAATAATGGAGATAGAAAATTAAAGATATGTATTGGAGGAGAGATAGTTTAATATGGTAATTAAAAATTTAGGAGAGAGTGTTTAATATGTAATATTTAATCTAATGATTTAAAAGAGGTAATTTTTTTTTTTAATAATTTAATTCAAAAAAAAAATTACTCATCGGATGAATCCAAATGTTAAGTTGGTTCGTCCTAACTTTTATTAAAATAAAATGAAATGTCTTTAGAAATTTATTTTTTTAAATGGAGTGTCTTTATAATAGGAGTGCCTAAAGATAAATAGGATAATCTTAGAACAAAAGGAAGTGTCTTTATAATTTTTTAAAATTTAAATTTTGAGAATGAATTGTCTTTAGAAAATAAGTGTAAAAAGAAAAAAAAATTAAATTGTCAAAAGAAGATCTCAAAAAGCACCAAAGGTTGAATATTAAAGCTCCATTTGGGATTGCTTTTGAGAAATTAAAATTCGATTATTTAATAAGAGGGGTGCTAGATACACTCTCCCAACTCACTCTTTGTTCATGTGCTGACACGTGGACATCATTAATTTCTTCACATTAAATTTATAGCCTTTAATAAATAGCCTCCTTTTTCATTTTATTTATAATGCAAACTAATAACTTATTACCTAAATTGTCATTCTTATTTAACTTTAATATAGTGTCATTTGATATCAATTATTTTATTTTTATTTTTATTTTAATATATGTATTGCTCATATATCTATTTTTTTTTTTACCAAATTTACTTAAATATATATATATATATATATTTTACATCACTGGCTAACTTGATGGTTGTTGTATACAATAAATAAATAGTAAAACAAATTAGAGTTAAATAATTTAAAAATATATTATAAAAAATTCATAAGACAAGATCAATAAAACTTAATGTTTATATCTAAATTAAAAATAAAAAATAAAGAAAAAAATATGCTGTTAAGTATATACTTACATATTTTTTATCTTTTAATTTAAAATTGATTTGTTTTATTTGACTTAATTTGTCTGTCAATCTAACCATATTCATTTGTTTTTTTTTTTTTTTTTTTTTTGTTAATCACATAGAGAGAGAGAGAGAAAAAATCTGTCATTAGCTAAATCTTAAAAGGTAAAGATTTTGGCAAGTCAAAAGATAAAGGTAAAGATTTTGGCTCAAACACGTTTACAATTAAAGCAGACCTAATAAGGGTAAATGAGGTTTACATTCTTCTCCTCGGATATTAAAAATTAAAATAATTAATTTCGGTTTATATGAATTTTTTATAATATATTTTTAAACTATTTAATTATAATTCATTTTACTATTTATTTATTATATACAATAACCATCAAATTAGCTAGTGTTTGGTAATAAATTTTTGGTGAAAAGAAATATCGGAGCAATTCAATTTTGGACTGTACACTCAAGAAATAAAAGAAGTTGTAGAGTCATGAAAATATGACAATGTTAAAGTTAAAAGAGAAGAGCAATCTATGAAATAAGTTGTTGGTTTGTATTGTAAATAAAATGAAAAATAAGGTCATTTATAAAGGCCACAAATTTAATGTGAAAAGTTAATGATGTACATGTGTCATTATATGAACAAAGAGTATGTTGAGAGTGGCTTGAGAGAGTGCATCTAGCACTCCTCATTTAATTTTGATATAAACAAAAAATATTAGGTAAAATTTCCAATATTGATTATTTGAGAATCTAGGTTGATTTGATAGCAATTTTAATAAGCAAGTGCGGGTTACTTTTATAAAGTGATTATGAAAGAATTTGATGTCAAATTTAATGAATCTTTTTAAAGACTAAATTATCCATATTTATTAAATATAAAGACAATTAAATCTCATGGTTAATTTCATATAAATAATTTTTATTATTAGCATGTTCATCACTGATTGTCTATGTTAACAACATAAGTCGTTAATTATCATTGTCATAATCTTTCCGGTCATTGCCGACGATTGCTCTTCCGATCACTGGTAACACTTTTATTGTAATTTATTTTTCTTTATTTTATATGTTTTTCAAATTATAATTATTCTGAAATTTTACATACCTGAAGAAAAAAAAGAAGATATTGTTAGGTTTCAAATAATTTTTACTAGGACTGCATGAGTAATCCCATGTTATTGTTTCATATCTATTTTAGTCATTATGTAAAATCACAGCAATGAATAGTTAAATTTACCAAATGCATGAATATTGTTTTTGAGTCCACAACAATTTTAGCAGTAGCATTAACCAAAGGATGGTCTATATTAACTTTACAGCATATTATTTAGAGTCAGTTTTGTATAGCTATAACTTTTATAATAATCACTGTTAGTTGTGCTGAAAGAATAATCGACTATGAAGTTAATCAATAGATGTTTGGTTAATCAACAACTAACAATGATTATTTTAAAAGCTACAGCAATACCAGATTGACCATAAGCCTTTATCCTATACCTTAGGGTAAGTTTGTGCAATTTATCCTATTAAACTTAATAATCTCCCATTAAAACTTCATTTTCTAATAGTTTGCATCATACAAGTTATGTAAATTTTAGTACTAAATCGATGACCTAGGTGGTTCAAACATAGTGTGTCTATAATCTTGATTTTATATGATATTGACATCATGACATAAAATTTGAATAGTTTTTAATACAATCATGAATATGCCACGTGTAAGCTTTAAGCTTATTTATTTCTTGATAAAACGAGGTTGGTCCGGTGGTGTGCCCATCACACCTACACCACGAGGTTGTGGGTTCAAGTTTCTCTCCTTCTCCAAAAACATCGAATTATTGTAATATTTTTAATTTTTTTTTCTTAAAAAAAACAACTTATTTATTTCTTCCCACTATTTGTCTAAGAAATTGTGTGGAAGGATAATTGGAGATCCCAAAATAATAATAATAATAATAAAAGAAATTATAACATGATTTCATAAATTATAGCCTTATAGATATAGATTATTATATGGTTAGTTCAGAATCCATTAATATCGACAAAAAGAAAATGTGAGTACATAATTTGTTTAATGAAAAACAAAAAAACAAAAAGGTAATTAAAACATTAGGAAATATCATCAATTTCTCACTTTATATTTACGAAAATATAATGAATATTTCCTAATATTTCAAAGAAATTTCCACGATATTACGTAAAATTACACTACATGTTCCCCGATATTGGTATTTTATGGAAATATCGTGGATATTTTCATAAATTTTCAAGATTTTTTACGCAAAGGATATTACATTCTATATCGATAACGATACCCTTGAAATACGGAAATATCGGCAGAAAATTGAAGATATTATCATTTTTCAATCATTGGTTAGAGCTTGATTTTAAAAACCGTTTATGGAAAAACTTTTCTATTAAAAGAAATTTTCAATATACCATCACCTTTTTATTACAATAATGTTAAGGGTGCCGATATGACCACTCATAATAGTTGTTTGTACACCCAATTAGTCGGTACAACCATTATTGAAATTTAAAAATCAAATTTTTACTATAAACACCCAAAGGAAATACCAAAAAACACCTTAAACGATAAATTCATTTATTCACATATTTTTTATTTATGCATCTACAAAAATTACGTGCAGATCGAACTAGGTACTATTTTTTTGAAAGCTTTCGTCATTGGTAGGATTTGAGCCATTGACCTAAGAGTCATTTACCCAAGCTCTAAGTTCGTCCATCTACCAGCTGAGTTACGCCCCTGTTACCACAAATTGTAAGTTTATTAAGTTTGCATAAACTAAAATGCAGATTAATTTTGTTGTCAAAATAAAATTCTTATGAACTAATAATACAATTGCATCAAATTTGTTCCATACCTGTCCGCATCAACCAACTAGGAAGAAATATATTAGAATCAAACTAGATCTACGTTTTCTAATTTTCTAACAAAATCAATAGAATCAAGTACACAAAGATAGGAATTGAAATGCTATATTTTTCTGATTTATTCATATTCTATTGTTCATAATTTATAGAAATTCAACACGATTATTTACACAAAGATAGGACTTAATTATGATTTACCTGATTTGTCAAGTGTCCGGCTTCTCAATTTTCTTCAACCAAAGCTATCAATTTTCGTCTCTATTCTCAGCTCAAGTATTTCTACCGTTATTATGACATCTATGGAACCCAAGACTTCATTTTCGGGGACGCCATAGTTGTTCCCCAAAAATGCAACATCTGCATGAGAAAAAACATTTAAGTGTCTAGAAGAACAATGTCACAACTCACAACACAAGGAAGAATGGACTCTATTCGCATAACCTTCCTTGTTGCTATAGTCTAGTCAGTGATCTCATTAGATGGAGATGGATATTCATCCATGGAGATCAGGGGCGAAGCTAAGATGTTATTGTAGGGTGGGCTACTCATTAAAAAAAAAAATGAACATTGACGATACGAGAAAATTACATTAATTGAAAATTAATATACACTTAGATAAGGGGGAACATAATGACACGTTAATCCTCAAAATTCATATTTAAAAAAAAAAATACATAACTTTTTTAAAAGTTAAAGACTAAATAAGAAATAAACATGCAATTCAAATATAGTCACGGACTATCTCAATTTTTTCTTTTGAGGTTTCATAGCATCGAACTCATCTATTATGGAATCTAAGTCAATGATATCCGTAATCTCTTTTTCCATATAGACAACCTTGCAATTGTAAGAAATTTTGAGAGAGGTGAAAATTTGTTTACTTGGAACGTGTGTTGTATTTTGTTTGTGTCTGATACTCAAATGTGTTTTACTTTTTGTGTTTAGTTAGGTTAGTTTGTAAATAAAATTGTAAATTAAGGGTAATTTCGTAAGAATCTAATATAATAGCGGTAAATATAATTATTACACTCTAATATAAGGCAAGTAAATGTAATTATATATGTTTTAACTTTTTTTTAAAAAAAAAAAAAAAAAAAGTTAGCTTGGGCTACAGCCCAGGCTAATTATCAAATGCCTCCGCCCCTGATGGAGATTCAATTGAGTTCAAGATCCATATCGGATCTTTACCATCCAAGATAGACAATGAAGATCAAATCTGGATCTGCACATTTTTTTTTCATTTTTTTTTAATGTGATTTGATTACTATTTTTTTTTTCAAGTGGATCTTTCAATCTGTTTTAATATTTTAATTACACAAAATAATATTTTTTTTTTTATTTTTTTTATTTTATATTTAAAAAAATAATTTTAGGTGAGGTACACTTTTTCCTTGTTTTAAATGCTTTAATAAATAAAATAATTATTTAAAAAATATTTAATATATATATTTATATATTTTTAAGTTTTAGATTATCTTATATGTTTTATTTAGTTTTGATTTCATGTTTTAATGTATTTGAGAGAAATAAAAATCGCAATTTAATTGGTTGAATTAAAGATGAAAGGAAAAATCGTCTTTATGTTAATGCATATCTTAGAGATATTTTCATTATTCAATGAAAATATCTCCAAGAGTATCTCCAATGCAAATATGTATTTGAAGGAAATTGAGTACCATAGGATAGATAGTTAAAAAGTTAGATAGTTAAAAAGTTAAAAAAACTATCTCAAATACAATTTTCTAACGTAAATATGGAGATGATGAGGCAAAAAATAAAATAAAGAAACTCTCATAGAAATGTTGACTAGCATTTCTAACTTTTTCCACCAATAATATTATAGCTCATTTAATTGTAAAATAAAATATGAGATAGTGTAATAATTATTTTATTATTATTGGTCATAAAATGGATGCATATTTAATTTAGATAATTGTATTGAAGATGTGAATATGCATTTCTCTATTTTTTTTTTTTCAAAAGTGGGTCCATAAAGAATAGAAATGTTGATGTGGCATCATTTAGAAACTCAAAAACACATATTTGCATTGGAGATACTCTAAAATTTTAGAAACTCTTCTAGAAATTTCTAACTTTTTTCCCACCAATAAGATTACACCTCATTTAATTGTAAAAATAAATTGCAAAAATAAAAGAAGAGAGGTAGTGAGATAAAAAATGGATACATATTCAATTTAAAATTAAATAGGAGAGAGAGTGAAATAAATATTTTAAGATGATTGGTCAAAAATAGATACATATTTGATTTTAAATAATTGCAATAGAGATGAGAATTTAAATTTCTTAATTTTTGTTTTTTGAGAAAATAGATCCATATTTAATATATATATATATATAATGATGTGTCACTAGTTAGAAACCTAAAAAATACATATTTGTATTAGAGATGATGTTAATATCTAACCATTGATATAAAAAATTAGTTATAGGGTTCAAATTAAGCTATTTTGGATAATATAGAGACCTCGATCACGAGCAATAAGTAGAATGATGGCTAAAACGTAACGTTTTCAAAACATTATGGACTAAATTGAAGATGCTCCTTATTTAATAAAGTGAAAAGTTTCTGTTACAAGCAATCAATGAGAAGTCCAAATATAGAAGCCATTGGTTCATGCACGGCCCATGAAGAGCGCAAGAAGTGGACCACCAATTGGAGTATTGGACAACCTCTTTTGTTTTGACAGGTCACAGGTGTGAGCCGCGTTACTAGAAAGTTGAAACCACCCAATTAGACAAAAATACAGGGCATCATCTGACAGGTTACCGTCTATTATGGTAACTGTATCTCCTTCACGCATCCACAGTCGCGGTCCCTCACGGAGTTTTCAACGTCATAATCAAATACAACAACACTGTTTTTAATATGATTAATATTAGACGACCAATTTTTTTTTTTTTTTTTTTTTTAAATTCTGTCCTAAATGATGTGGCACATAAGGTGTCAATATCATATTAGTTATCATATAATTTCATAATTTATAAGATACTAGCAAAATATTATGCGCTACATAATTTGAGATAGAATTTGAAAAAAATAAATTGTGACGTCTCTTTTAATATATGAGAGATAAATCTTATTATTTTATCATGTTTGTGTTGTCTTAAATATCGTCAATTTATAGACCCGAGTCTCTCTCCCCTCTTTAAATCTCGAATTTATAGGTTGATTCATGTCGAATCAAAACATATAAACCTAATTAATCACATGGTTTAATCGTGTTTGTATTAACTCAAATACAATATATTTCATTAATTGCAAACACAATTTTTTTTAATAATAACCTGCAGTGGGGATGAGGCTCGAATCTGTATGGCGTGGATGATTGAATATAATTAATTTAACGGATTGTAACCGAACCAATAATTATAACTTGTTAGAATCTGTTTTATATTTATATCAAGTTTATATGATTACGTGCCAATGTCCCATTAACTCGCCAAAGTAGCGCGTGGTATTTGGTATTTCAAGCAAGTGAGGTTCGTTTTAAAGTTTGGCTGGCTCTTCAGTTTGGTTTCAACTGCAGTAAAATAAACTTCCTCCGATGGTGGTGTGATAGGCTGCAGGCGAACTTACTATAGTGTAACAGTATCGTCGACCCACCAATGCACCAATTAACTCCAATTTAAATATTCTGGCCCTGGGTCCATAAATCTTATTAGGTACACCTTATTATAATTTAATTTTATTAAACAATTAATGTTTTACCAATGGCCTCTTGTCTTGGTGGTCAGAGTCTTCCAAGGGAGGTTCCACCACCAAGGTTTAAGCCTTAGTATGTACATATTTGTCATACACTCCCACCTATGGCCTTTAAATCCTAAAGTGTGGGTAGCCCTTTCTCAATTCAGTGGGAGCAGTCATTTTTCCAGTTGTGAGAGTTGTAATCTATTTGTACCCTCTCCTCGATAGTGGGAGTAGTATCTCGCAATCTCGCCGGGTCCCATCAATTGTAATTGTAGTTAAAAAAAAAAATTAATGCTTTTATATAATATCCTAACTACTTGTAAAAGCCAACATGAGCGTAGCTCAACTGGTAGATGGACGAGCTTAGGGTTGAGGTAAATAACTCTCATGTCAGTGGCTCGAATCCTACTAATGACGAAAGTTTTTAAAAAAATATATGGTCCCGAATTAATAGATATTGTCAAAAGACAACAAAACAATATTATTTTTATTTAAGAAAAAACATAATATTATTCTAGATTGATTTCTGTATCTTAATTAAAACGATAGTTAATTCATTAATACTATAAATTTACAATAGTTACCACATTATTAATTCTCAATACATATTTCTATATACTAAATGAGTCAAATTCAATCAATATTTCATATATAAAAAAATCCAATTAATATTTAACCTACGATTATGTAGAAATTGTATTGTTAAAAAATATTATAATTGTTCGAGGTTTTATAAGGGAGATGAGAGAGTTTGGAATCCATAAAAACCTATATAACCTCGTGGTGTGGGTGTGAGGAGTTTTACTAACCTCATATTGTTATTAACTTTTTTATTTATTTATAGTATCATTCTTACATTAATAATATTCTCTATATTTCAATGATCTCTTTTAAAATTCAATTACTTCTAATTACTTAAATTTTCGTTATTAATTCCCTTTATAGATAATCTTATTTCATAAAATTCAAAAGATTTTCATAAATACTGTAGTAAGACATACTTATACTAAAATGTAGATCATTATGAAAACTTTATAAAAAACTTTCAAATTTATAAAGTTCATATTTCATAAGTAATTATATTATTATTTTTTTAAAAAAAAAAGTTAACAAATTTAGTTTTATACTATTTTTAATTTGACGATATTAATTATGATGTTCATCATTTCTCAATAACATATAATTAAACGGGTAATTTTAAATGTGACCACAGTAATTAATTTTTCAATTAATTTTCAAACTTGTTCAACAGTTTGAAATCAAGTCATTATGCAAAAAAATCAATTAGAATCATTTATTAAAGGATTAGTCAACAAAACCGAATTCAGCCGTTTTGAAAATAACTTACAGTTGGCGACGTGGCACATTGCCAGTGGACAAATGACAAGAACTTGATTTAGAATTGACTGTAGTCGACCCTACCACTCCGTCTATTATCACCAAGCTATCTCAGACCTCAGATACACAGTAGTTGTAGTAGGTGAAAAGCAAAACCAAGAAAATAAAAATAAAAATTTTACAGTAACTCACTCACTCTCTCTCTCTCTCTCACTTCCTCTCTCCATTAGAGACAACCACTATTGCTGTCTACCTAATCCATTTCGCCGAGAAAGTGAAAGAAAATGAGGGAAAATTAGATACAAAGCCAGAGAAAAACCTTTTACTTTCCATTTAATTTATTATTTATTATTATATTTATTATTTTATTATGAACAGAGATTGATAGATGCCTAGATGGTAGCTTAGGTTGGTGCTGTATCTTTATTATTATTATTATTATTTATCAAAAACTCAAAATCATTTCAAATCAAACCAAAAAACCCTAACCTTGTTTTCCAAGTCTTTCTCTTATCTCTCACTCACTCAACTTCAGATCTTAAGATACCGATTCTTCATCTTAATTAACTCGCCGATCTGTCGATTTGGAAGCCGTGTTGCCGAGTTAACTAATTAGAGTGCTCGGGGGATTTAGTGTAGTCGATAATGATTAGCGTTTTGTGGTGGTTTGGCTTCGTGCGGAGGAGAGTAGAAGATTTCGATGTTAGTCTCTGAAAATGTCGGCATCTTTAGCGCCTTTCGAGCGGCCCCGACCTGGAGCCACCAATACGGTATGACATTTTGGAGTTTGGATTTATTGTGATATAATGAACAATGGATCTTATGCTTTATCATATTATCTGGTTTTAATTTGGGAAGTCGATTAGATGTTTGAAGCTAAATGGGTTTGGTTTTTTTTCTTTTTCTTTTTCTTATGTTTATTATTATTATTATTTTTTTATTTTTTCTGTTTGCTTAGTTCCTTTTTTTTCGTTCATAGGAAGTGAAAAAATTTAAATTTGGAAATTCTGATCATTATAATGATAGTTTTGAGAGTACATTGCTTAATTTCTTACCATATCTGTTTGGTTTGTGAGAAATTGGAGGAAAAGAGAGGAATGGCATTGAGATTTGGCTCTCGGCTATATGGTTATTTTGGCATTGACAAAGAGCTATTCAGCTTAAGCAGAATGATTGTCTTTGACTCAATTGACAATGGGTTTTGGGTTTTCCAAATGCCCGGCGACAAAAAGTTTGAAATTCGAAACTGGCTGTCATCAGCATTGTTATTCTGAGTCAGAATGCTTGAATTGCCTTACTAATTTGCAACCATTCGTGTCTATGATTTTTTTTTTTTTAATAATTGCATCCGTTTATGCTTGGCTGCCGAGAAATTGGACGAAAATGAAAGGGATACTTCATACTTGAAGTGTGGATATTGTTTTATTGGTTGGACCGTAGGAGGATGAACTTAAACTATGTTTACCGATACTAGGCCATTATTAGAAATTACAGAGAATAGTTGTTTCTTGCTTAGTCAATTAAAAAGATTCTTTATATTCGTGTTTCTGGTTGATTCCAGGAATTGTAATAAAATTCATTGTGAATTTTGTATATATATATATAATTAGAGGAAATTGTCAAAATTAGTCCTTTAAAGTTATTGAATTTTGTTTTTAACTACATGCATTGTTTCTAATGTTTTTAACCACATGAAAATTTAATTTCTCCCCATAACCATGAAATTACATTAATACCCCTATTTCACCGAACAAGACCTGTTTCACGTTGGAGACTCATCAATTGGAGGTGAGACAAGTGACTTGTTTCACGTTGGCGAGTCTTCAACGTGAAACAAGTCAAAAACATTCCCGTAAACAACTCAAAACCAAAAAATTACTCCCAAACAACAATGCAACACATGAAACTCCAATTTTTCATCGCCAAAACATCAACAATCAAAGTCCAACCCAAATTTCAACCCATGAATAAAACAATTCATGGAAAAGTCACTTGAAATCAAAATCGGGTCGAAAACGGGAAACGAGTAGCTAATCAGGTCGACCATGATGTAGTGCCATTCATTGGCATTTCTTCTTCTCCGGTGTCTCTTGTAGACTTGTCTGGGTTGGAACCAGCGTTACCAGCCCAATCAGCATCAAACTAACTAACACTGTCTAATTTAGTTCACTTTCTTATAAAGAACTTCCATTCTAATTGATTGTTTTAGGTATCCAAGTGTCCTGCATACTACTTGCCAATGGTTTCGCCTCGGATTTTGCATATATTGACTTACTGCAGAAGTGATGTTAGGCCTTGTTACACTCAAATAAATTAATTTACCAACAAGTCTTCTATATCTTCTTTTATCTTCAAATTCGGGACTCCCTTCATCATCTAGGTTTATATTCAGATCCACAGGAGTTTTTGCTGGTTTAGAACCTAGCATATGTGTTTCAAAATTCAAACTACAAATCTCGAGTATACTTCTTTTGAGATAATACCAAGCCATATCTCTCCTTTGCTACTTCAATGCCAAGGAAGTTTCTCAATTGCCCCAAATCTTTAGTATGAAATTGCTTCTTCTTCAATTGCCACTTCACCTCTTCAACACCACAAATATAATTGTCTGATACAATAATATTATCAATAAAAACAACTAAATATGTTATTAGAACAATCATATTGAATGATAATGAATTGAATATAACCATACCCTGTTAATTAAATATTACTCTTGGTTAATATGGCTTTTGATGATAACAATGCTGGTGCTCTTTACTTAAATTACTGAACAAATCTTTATTTTTGGTAGAATATGTTTTGTATACATTGCATGGGTACTTTTATTCTGTTTTTCTTTTACCCTTTTCATTTCGCTGATTAATTTGCAAATTAGTTTCGCTTGAAACTAGATAGATAGTGTTTGTTTGAGTTTTCTGATGTGAGGTGATTTGACAGGTTTTCAAGAGTGGTCCGCTTTTCATATCGTCAAAAGGTTGGTAAACATTTTATTATTCATATTTGCTTTTTCTCCCCTAGGTTAGGGCTTGAACTTTTTGTTTTTAAATAACATGATACTTTGATAATTGTAATATTTACGTGTGGATGCACTGTCTTTATATTTGTTGTCCGAGTAAGTAGATAGATTTGTTGTCTTTTTATAATGATTTTATCAATTGACATCTTGAATATCTTATTATGAATGTAGTCATCTTCTACTTTGTTTTGAATGTAGTCATCTTCTACTTTGTTTTGAATGTCTGTACCAGTTTGTCAAATATCTTAGCTATGGGATTCTTGTAGAAGAATGCCACATCTTTTCTGATAGTTAGGCTTAAATCTCAGGTAGACAGGTACTAACCCTGCTAATTCTTGAAGTAAATGTGTTGAGCATAGTTAATTTGGGAACTTTATATGATTGGGTTAATGAATACTTACAAAATAATGATTTTTTGAGAGAAATGAAAAATATTGCTACAAATCATTAAAACCTATTGGGCATACCTTGATTGTATTGAAATTCAGTCGCATTTTTAATTCCCATTTTTCTAAAAACAATCCATTTACTTAGTAATAAATCCAGTAAGATGAGAATGAATCTTTATTAGAACTCAGTAACCAATTTTCTAAATAACCTATGAGTATGTAAATTTTGTTTGATTTTTAGAAGGTGGCTGAATCTCCCTGCTTTGATTTTTTAGGGAGATTCCCAAAAACCTCCCCAAGGTTTGACCTTTTTCTTAAAAAAAAACTTTCTAGTTTTAAATTTAGATGCTTTATTGTATACCAAAACACCTTATAGTTTCAAATTTAGTTTATAAACCCCCTAAATGTGTACCCAAACCCCCTGTTCTATATTCAAAATTAGAGACATCATTTGATGATTGATTTAGTTTCTATGAGAAACTTAATTTTACTTTGATTATGGATTATATATCTTTTCAATCCGAGGATACTGACACGTGTTGGATAATAAATCTCCAATATTTGCTCTCTTTTTGATGATGTGGAAGGAAATAATTAGGACTATATTTAATGGGCATATGCAACCACGTTGTGGTCTTTGGAATATTTGATAAGTCCAGTGTAATTTTGGACCATAATTTTATTAAAGTTTCAAGTCAATGTTTTTTGTTCTCTAGTGTCAAGTTATTTTTCTGTAATTAAAATATGTTTTATATACTTGAAGCAAGCATATAATAAGTATCGAAATATGTTTCTGAAGAATTCTCTTTAAGTCTGTAGATTTCGGTCCTATATGTTACTGAAGAAGTTGAAAAAAAGAGAAGGCAGGAGGTGTTTCGTTAGTGTTACCTTTAATTTGGGACCACAGTCACCACACATTCTTAGTATTACATAGTTGAACTAAGAGTCTGCAGTTCTGAAATTCTTTCCTCAGAATGCTTGTTATGTTTAAAAATTTCTTAGGTTTAAAAATTATTATCAATTTTATTTAAGATGTTTTTATGCCATCCTCATGTCCATTATTGTTGATTTCTGCAGGAATAGGCTGGAAATCTTGGAAGAAGCGTTGGTTTATCTTGACTCGCACCTCTTTGGTTTTCTTTAAAAATGACCCTGTTAGTATGAATTTGTTGCATTTCCATTGTTTGACTTGTTATATTATGATGTATTTATCTCTAGATTTCCATGTCTTTATTTTCATTGTAGTGTGGTGGAGAAATGAAAATTAGATAGTTTGTTTATTGAGTGTGTTACCAAAATTGTAGGTAGTTTTAAATAAATGAAAAGGGTTTGGTGGGATGGTCTTCGTATTGGCTTCCGATACAAGTCATACAACATAAGTTCAACTAGAATTTTGGTTCTGCCTGCCAGCTGCAAATAGTAGCTTTCACATTGGCGTAATTATAATGATTGATAACTTCCTCTCTCCTCTCTCCACCTTAGTTTTTTATTCCCTCTCTTGAACCTATTATTTTTATATTTTCTCTCTTTTTTTGTTTCCTCATTTACTTTTCTCCCTCCTCTCTCTTCATGTCTATGTATAATTCCAACAAATACAACCTACTCTTCACTCTCCTAATACTAAATCCTTTCTTCTCCCCTTCCTTTTTCCATCCAGTTACTTTGAATAAATTCTGAACATAAATTAAAATTTATATATTAAATTAAATCAGTATTTTTATTCATTCATGATGTTGATACCATCTATTCTATTTGATGTGTCAGAACTAATAGTCTAATACAAAGGGGGTGGTAAAAGAAAGAGGAGAATAAACGATTTAATATCAAGAGAGTGAATGAATGGTTGAAGTTGTAGGATTGATAACATTGACTAGAAGAGAGGAAAATTTAAGATTAGATTGAAGAGAGAGAATATAGGAGAGGGGAAATGCAAAAAAAAAATAAAAAAAATTACTGTTTCTTAAAATACATGCCATCATGGAAAATTGCAAGGTCTGGTTTTTGAGTCAAATGGAGTTCTTGCATGAATACTGTTATATGGAGTTTTTGGTAGGTCACTCTGTTAAGTGTTACCAAACCAATTTCTACTTGCCCTGTGCAGAATCCTGGCAAGCAAATACAACATATGCATATTCCTAAGGGTCACATTTAGTGTGATGTGTTTAAAAAAGAAATAACATACATTACAATCGTATCCAAGCGTTCTCCTCTTTTTAATGTACTGCATGAAGGGAAAGGAATTCTTCTTTCTGATGGATCTCTCTCTCTTTCTCTCCCCTACCTCTCTCTTCCTTCTTAAAAGATATGGCTGTGTTATGGTCACATTTTTCATGTACTTGAATGGGATTTCTTATGTTCTTAGTATAATAATTACTAGTCTGTAAATTTTATTCTCAATCTGTAGTTCAACATGATACATAAAATTCTTATATGTTAGAATTAATTGAAACAAATGCTCTTACTTTGATTGTTGTGCAGAGTGCACTCCCACAAAGAGGTGGTGAAGTAAATCTGACTTTGGGGGGAATCGACTTGAATAATTCTGGAAGGTATGAATTGTGTAATACCTTGTCTGTAGTGGTATCCTCAGTTATGTATCTTATAGTCGCACCTGTTTATCTTGCAGCGTTGTTGTCAGAGAAGATAAAAAATTGTTGACTGTGTTGTTTCCTGATGGACGTGATGGCCGAGCTTTTACTCTTAAGGTGCCTCATTTACTAGTTGAATTGTTTAATGGTAATATCTTTTTGAGAACAGGGAGTTGGGGTGGGAAGATTTTTGGGAAGGCTGAAAACTTAATGTTGCTTTATTAATGTTACTTTATGAAATGTTCAACCTCTTTTAAGTTATTTTTTTTCTCTTTTAACTTTAGGCCGAGACGTCAGAGGATTTGTATGAATGGAAAACGGCCCTAGAACTTGCCCTTGCACAAGCACCAAGTGCTGCTCTTGTTATGGGACATAATGGGATTTTTCGAAATGACACAAATGATGCAATTGAAGGATCTTTCCATCAGTGTACTTCTCCAGCATACATCTTTATAGTTTGTTTAACTATGTTCATTCTACTATCAGCCATTCCTTTGCTGTCTTTCATACTTAATTTAATCAGATGTTAAATACACCCTGTAGGGAGGGATAAGCGTCCTGTGAAATCTTTGGTTGTTGGAAGACCAATTTTGCTTGCGCTTGAAGATATAGATGGAGGTCCATCATTTCTTGAGAAAGCTCTTCGATTTCTTGAGAAGTTTGGTGAGTTGTGATCTCAAATTGTGTTTTGGTTCGTTGTCAAATTCCCTACATGCGTTTTCAGTTTAATCTATATATATTCCATTTAGTTTTCTTCTGGTATTTAAAGGCCTTATCTCTTTTTGTATTTTATTATTGCATTTTTTTGACTTAGCAGTTAGCAGAAAAGTAATGTGTAAATAAAGTGGTGATGTCATTTATGGAAGTGTTTTAAAATTGTTTTCTGGCACTAAAAAGATTGTCCCTGTTTTCCTGGTTGTCTATAATGGGCATGCAACGACTGGCCGATGAGTTTCAATTATTAGTGCTAGTGGTTGGCTCGTTTAGTCTTCTTTATAGTGTAAAAGACTTAGAATCTGGGTTAGACGTTTCTGCACCATTTCATCCTTTATATAGTTGACAACCAGTTTAAGGATGGAAATTTGGTTGGAAAAGGCAATTGCTGTCTTCTGCCCTCGTGATGGTACATTTGGAATCTTGTTTCGTTTTGAAGTTAGTTTTAGATTTAGAGATGTTTTGTTAGTGTTGTACATCTCAGAGAATGCGAACTTGGACAGGGAGGTAAGCAAAGCAAAATATTAAATATGAAAAAATAATAAAAATATCAATTGATTAAATGGGTTGTGGTTGGGGATATTGGATGGGGGAACCCCCTTATTCGAGGATTCACATCTGTCCTATTTGGGTTAGGCCCCCATGGGTCACTTGACCTGCAGGGGTTTCTGACATCCTCACTGGTAGCAAACACTGGTTTATGGTAGAGTTTGGTTTTGGTTTGATTTGGTAATTCATGGTTGGTGACTTGGTGGATCTCTAGTTCACCTAATTATGTATCTCTTGATTTCTGATTTATAATAGTTGTGTTTTCTTTATATAAAAAAAAAAAATAGAGTTTGCATATTTTTGCAGGGTTTTTTCAGCTTATGAATATAAGATCTTGTGTGATGCGTTTTCAATCTAGGTCAATCTAAAATTTTTAAATTTAGTGAGCCCAATTCCTAGATGCTCTACTGTTTCTCCTTTAAAAAATTGGGAGGGGTGCTATGAAATGGTTGCATTTTGATTTTTGGTCTTCATAAATTGGATGCAATTTTCTTTAGATTGCTGGTCCACTCTTTGTACTTATCTTTGAGATAAACAAAGTGTTGTTTCTCATAAAGAAAAAAAAATTGCCCTTAATTGTGAATAATTGTTGAAGACTCTTTAGTAGATGTTCAACTAATGATGTAAATTTTGTGAACTTAATAAAGAGAATAGCGTGGCCTAAAATAAATAAATAATAATAATAATAAAGAGAATAGTTTAACTAAAAGCCAGGAAGTTAATTGGAAAATAAAAGAAAAATATTTTTCTCTCCTTTATTTGCTTTCTCTAATTGTATGAAATTTTCCCAACAGGAACTAAAGTTGAGGGAATTCTACGACAGGCAGCTGATGTTGAGGAGGTAGACCAGAGGGTTCAAGAATATGAACAGGGTATCGTGTCTAAACAAATCAGTTGTATTTCTTTTGGGTCTGTTGACAAGTTCGCTTGGATAAATTAAAACTGTTGTGGCTGGATTAACGTTTCATCTGCCAATAACTGGTCCTTATGCCTCGCCTTATTTCTCCTTTACTATTTATAGGAAAGATTGAATTTGGTCCTGATGAGGATGCTCATGTTGTTGGTGATTGTGTTAAGGTAATTTTGTCAATGTCTGATGCCATTTTGACCTTTACATCAATGCTTTAGTAATTTAGTTCAACATTCAATATTGTTGTTTGATATGCAGCATGTCCTCCGGGAGCTTCCTTCCTCTCCAGTTCCAGCATCCTGCTGCACTGCATTGCTGGAGGCTTATAGTAAGTTCAGCACTATTTGTTTCTTTCTAGTCTCTTTGAGTACCTATTTACCTGGATTATTGTAGTTTTGCTTCATAAATATATTTAAAGATGTTTTTTGTTGTATTTGTTAGAATTATCAAATATCTTCTTTGGCACCTCGTCTGGAGGTAGAGGTGGTTACACTGTGAGCTGGGCTAGGGATTTGGCCCTTTTGGGAAAATGGTTGTGGTGGTCTAGAGCCAAATTCCCTTTTGCATAAATTCATTGCTAGTAAATATGGTATCATAAGAATGGGTGGTATTCTAAGGAGATTTTAAAAGGATCCAGCTGTTGCCCTTGGACCCATATTTCTCAAGCTTTTAGTACGTTTCTTCCTCATGTGAAGTTGCAGATTGGGGATGATTGGAGAGTGATGTAGGACCAACAAAAGAAAGAAGGGAATATATAAACTACAGAAGAAACAAGACAAAAGGAGATTGGAAATTATGATAATCTTTTATTCATTCAAGTCCGCCATGCAAAAGACTCTGAATGGGCATTTTATGGCCAAAAACAAAGGGATAAACAAAAGAAACTCCTGAAAAAAGACTACTGATAATGATAAACTAACCTAACTGATCACTTAAAGGAGATAATTGATGATAAACCAAAATAAAACAAATAATATACCCAGATAACTATTTCCCTCTCCTGAACTTACGCCTAATGTAAGTTCTCAAGTCATTGGATAATTCCCCATTAGTGAGGTTTTGGGAAGATGTTTGGAGAGGTGAAGCTGCTTTTGGTGAGCTGTTTCCACGTTTAAACAGATTGTCTGCAAGGCATAACCTTCCTACTGTTGCTTCTTTTATTTTATTTTTTGTAAATGTAGATGTACATGATTTTCACCTAATCGATTTTAGCATTATTTTCCTATATATATATATTGCAATGTTTAAATGTTGATATTGTAGTTCCTGTTTTATTTGGATAAGGAAATGATCGAAAGGAAGCTCGGATAAGTGCAATGCGCTCTGCTATATTGGAAACATTTCCTGAACCAAATCGGCGTTTATTACAGAGGTGCCCTTTCCATATTCCACACAATATAATTCCCCTTCTTTTCCTCTTTAGAGTTTTGTGTTGTCACTTTTTTTCTGTTTTTATTGTTTTATGATCTGATTTTGATTTTGAACCTTTTTGCTCGCTCCAAAATCTTTAGTTTATGCATAATGGTTAGAGGTCTTTAGCCACACCTTTTTATTTGGTTGTGCAAATGCATACTTAATACTGTCGTACATATTACAGTTGTATTATGTGTTTATTAACATGTGAAAAAAGGGAAGGAGCGTATGATGTACTGTCCAAACACTGTATTGGACTAATTTACAGTGTGCTTATCTTGTACAGTTTGGTGTGGCATTACTTTAAAATATTGTCGGAAGACTCGATATGCATATAAACTTATGGTATGAAACAAATGCCTCTGTTGTTTTATGCTATAATTAATGATGAATGTGGAAAATGCTTAAACTCATGGACTTTGGGAATGTCTAAGCATGCCATACTGTATTAAGTCAGATTGGATTGATTGTACTTTATTGGAAATACTCGATTAAATTTAATACTATGCAATGTTTGGTATTGTGCCAGGCAAAGAGCTTGGATTATCTAATTATAACACTGAACTAACCTAAATATAATTTAACAAAATATCTCATTGAAAATTTAAAAAAAGTTTTTAAAAGACCTTGCCTTCTCCTTCATCTCTATGGTCAGAGGTGCTCGGAAGAGGATATAGCCTCCTCATTTAAATGGAGGCTGAGTCTCCTCAAGCAATGGCCAACAGTTCCTACCCAGAAGCTGCCAACCTCCTCTACGATGGAGGAGGCTGGCATTGCATCCAGTATTTTTTCAATGTATTTAATTTATTGATTAGTACTGTATGATTGAATCAGACCTCCCCCACCTGATAACTTAGTATGATGTGAACTGTATCAGAATCCCATAATGTATAACTTAATACAGTGTGTAGCATGTTGCCAAACACCATATTGATTTAATTTAGTGCTTTATGGTTATATTGTGTAATACATTTGCTAAACATCTCTTTAGGCATTTTGTCTCCTTATATAACCATTGGAAGCTTTAATTGATAACATATGTGCACTTGGTTGCATACTTGTTTTCTGGTGTTGGTAACTTAATCATGTTCTAAATCTCCTTATCTATGAGTGGAAATGCTTAAAATTTTTACAGCTTGGACAGATCTATCATATTCTTCCTCAAATATAATATTTAGCACTTTGTCATGCCTACAGAATATTGAAGATGATGCATACAATCTCATCTCATGCTCATGAAAACCGAATGACTCCATCTGCTGTTGCTGCTTGCATGGCTCCTTTGCTTTTACGCCCTCTGTTGGCCGGTGAATGTGAGTTGGAGGATGACTTTGATTTTAATGGTGATAATTCTGCTCAGCTTCTAGCTGCTGCTAACGCTGCTAATAGTGCTCAAGCCATCATTTCAACTCTTCTGGAGGAGTATGAAAATATTTTTGATGTAAGTTACACACGGTGCCTTTTCTTTTCTTTTCTTTTCTTTTCTTTTGATTTTTAGTGTATTCAACGTACCATGGGGTAAACCATGAGTTGATGATTTTATATTTGTACCATAGTTCTAGATTTTCAATACTCATATATGTATAGTAACTTTCTAATGCGGGATCCCGCACAAATTGTTTCACTGATTCCAACCGGTCAGAATAAATGAAACCGCACGAATTTTTTGTGCGGGATCTTGCACTTGATAATTTATATATATATATAAAATAACTTTCAAGTGCAGGATCTTGCACAAAATATTGGTGTGGAATCACTAATTCTCGGTACTGAATTTTTTTACACTAATTCTCGGCAAGAATTAGTGAAACTGCACGAGATCCCGCACTAGAAAGTTACTATATATATATGTGTATATGAAATTTATTTGTATGCTTTGTGGTGTCAATTTAGGTGGTAAATTACTAGAAATGATATTAGAATTGTTTTGTGTAAAAGTCTCTAAATTCTCTCAAGTTTTACATGATAACTGAAAACGAGGAAAAAATGAAGCTGGACAATTGACGTTGGATGAGTGATAATTTACCAACCTGATGCCTGATTATTCCATTGAGAGAGAAACGAAATATTAGTAACATTTGCAGATATAGTTGTTTTAGGCTCTGCTTATGAATCTGGCTTTTCGTATGGCTCTTTTTTCAGTTTTATAGGCACTAGTGTTAAAATGACTATCATCTTTATAATTCAATCAAATTCTTGAACATGCTGATTTTCATTAATGTCTGGAAAACGTTGCTTTATGAATCCACAAATTATTTGAAAAGTTGGCCTCGTTGCTTAATTATCTTGTATGTAACCCTATTAAAATTTTGAATTGAACCACTCTCTTAAAATGTTTTAGCGTTCAAAAATACATCCCTGATTAGTCAAAGTAGATGAAAAATTTTCTTTTATAGAATGCGTCAATTGTTACAGATGTTTTTCTCTATAATTATCTTTTTACCCTTAATAGTAGAAATGTAGAATGGACCATTGAAATAAAAATATGTATATAGCTCTTTGGTCTTGAATGAGAATTTTGGTGATACTGATTTTAAACCACGTGATGGTGCTATTAGTTTATGTTTTAATGAATTGATGTTTAAGTACATGAACATTTGCTTTCTTGAGATTTTAAAATCTTTCTAAAACCTGTCATTATTAGAGTCTCAAGCATGAGCTTTAGCTACCATTGTTTTAATGGTGGTGATCAACTATTGTGAGTGGTGTTTCAGGATGAAAATCTACACCGATGCTCAATTTCTGCTGATTCTCGGATAGAAAACAGTGGTAGCGAGGATTCAACTGATGAAGAAAATCTAGATATAAAAAATAATGGTTACCATGATGCGGAAAATGAAGTTGATCCAGAAACAGATGATGATCATGAACGTGTACTCAGTGGAAAATTAAGTGAAAGCAGCGGTTATGCCGGAAGTGATCTTTATGACTATAAGGTCCTTAATCCTCCCCATATTTTTTAACATTTGCTTTACCTCTGATTGAACTAGAAAATGCTTATAGTTACGTTTTTTTTAATATATATATATATATATTTCCTATAAATTATCAGTTGCCTTGTTTCTGAGTTATTGCTGATTGGGTATCATTTTAATGGTAATGGTTGTGTTAGGAAATCTCACAATGGCAAATTCATGGCTTTATGCACCTATTAGGTTCTTCATCTTATAGCTTAAGTTTTGCATTGAGTTCTCTCTCAAGGAATTTACGTTTTATTTATACTAGGCTGTTTCATGGATACCTGCTTGCCCGTCTTATATTAGACCTCAGTTCTTCTGTTTGGCTTGCCTCAGTGTCAGGAATCTGAAATCAGTTAACTTGGGTTTCATATGCATATACCTGTTGGTTTCTTCAATTTAATGGCTTAAACTTTTGGATTGGTTTGTCCATTAGATTGTTCAACAACCATTTTTTTAGGGTCAACAGTCAACCTACGTTGTTTGAAAGAGCACTGATCAAGAAGTAAGGGCCTTTATTTCCTTCAATAATAAAAAAGATTAAACCTTTTACTTTCAGATACACACATAACTTGGAGCATGAGATTTGTTTCAAGTGTCAGTTTTTTAAAGGGATTCCTTTGCGTAGTCATCCTAAATCGATCAGAATGTTGAGTTTAATGGTCTTTCAAGTAGAAATCTAAGTGTTGTCCTGTCGTATACAATATTTTGTGTGTTGGAAAGAGAGTCCTTGACATGTTAAAGTTGGACTAGAATATCTATAAGTTGCACTTTATGAAATGGTAATAGGAGAATAAAAATCAAGTAGAATACAATGCCTGTCAGCATGCTAATCTTTTTCTCACATCACAGAGACTTCCCAACAATCCATAGTGACATGGATACTTGTCTCCTAAGTACTGCAATGTTGAATGAGATTAAAAGAGAGATACTGAACTTATAAACTATTTATGCTATAAACTCTGTTACGCTGTTTCTGTTTATTTAAGCATTTCATGGAGGTTTTCTATTTGCTGTTTTAGTTAATGTCTAGACTCATTTTGTGCCTATACAGACGGTTGGGGGTAATGATTCAGATGTTGGATCCCCCAGAGACAATAACGCTCCAGCTGAGAGTTCAGATATACCAGTTGATCCAATACAGAGTACGGATTCTAATGTTCAGCTGGTGGAGCAACAAGGTAAACCAAAGAGAGGAAATGGGAACTCAGTTACTGAGACAGAGGTTTCAAGCATTTTACCTGCTGGTGAATCCTACCGTTCAATGGGGGAGATTCTGTCATCAATGGATCCTAGTCATCCTCTATCAGTATCTGGACTTGAATCATCTGCTGAAAAGCCAGTTGGTAAAGTTGCAAGCTCCAATCTCAGTGCAAAGCGATCCGCATTCTGGGGAAGAAACAATGTGAGTCTTCTTACATTGTTTATCTCACAGAGTCACTTGAGCTTGAACTTAGGTTATTCTTATAAAATAAATAAATAAAGAGGAATATTATTATATTCTTTTGTGTTTCAAGCGGCTATTTATTGGCTTAGGACATTACTCATATAGAAATATGAATATGAAATATTTAATATGGTAACAGATAGGATATTGTCTTTTCTTACTACTCTCTTTTGGCAGGAATGCCAATACGATCTTGTTGTTCCATTCCTGTCTGTTTGGTTCATGAATGTAAAACTTTTGACATTTGACAATCTTTATTGATTTTTATACAGGCTAGAAAGACACCATCAGTTGAATCTGTTGATTCTTCTGGAGAAGAGGAGTAAGATATTCCTTATATGCATCAACTATAATTTTTCTTTTTGTTAATTGCATTAATGTATCTGCTCTGCCCTAGAAAAGAATCCATGTTTACGCCTTCATGTTTCCGTAATTTCTTTTGATATTTACTGGATAAAATAGCAAGTCTCTTATGTCAAGCAGTTTACAGTTCTATTTCTATAGGTTTTCTGTTTAATTGCAGAATGATTTAGTGGATAATTTGGTGCGTACTTGCAGGCTCTTTATTTTATTGGGATTAAGTGGATTGGTGGGCATTATTGTTGTTACTTGTTACCGATATAAAGTAGTTGAAGTAATTCAATGGATTACTAGATTTTTACAATGAAAGTTGAAAGTAAATTATCAAACTAATGGGGTTCAGGACATGTGAACAATGCAAAGCTGTTCCAGTTTTTTTGGGATCTAACTTTAATGACATCAGAACAGGGAGAAGTTCTTTGGTGCATCCAATGCACCATGCATCCCCCACCTAGATGTTGCCACGTGAACAAAGAACAACTTTGTTCACGTGGCAACATTTAGGTGGGGGATGTATGGTGCATCCCGCTGCACCCAAGTTTTTTTCCTGAACAGAAGTTGCACGTATAAGAGTCAGATTTGAAATAAAAAGTGTGGCCTATTCGGCTATTCCCTTTCTGAACGTGTTCTTTAGATGAGCAGGTGAAGGTTGTGGTTGTGATGACTGTCTCCGTCTTGTCTACAGCAGTATCACACTGCTTTATGCTCAGGATAATTTAGGTTTCAAATGGATTTAAGCAAGTTGAATTGTTAGCAGTGTGGAACATTCACTGTCAAATGAATCTTATTGGTATTTCTATAGCTTACCGGTAATCTCAATCATGAGTAATAATCTTCCATATGAGGATCTATATTCCTTGCTCTTCTTGCACAATTCTCTGACATAATTGAACTAAGTTAATAATTGCATCCTTTCCAACACCTTAGGGAATGGATAAAACCTTATTGATTCAGTTAGTGTATTTCTAGATGCCTATCCAATTTAACAAGATGACCTTGTAAGGGGATAAGATTCTGAATATGAACTTGTTTTCGCACAAGTTTCATTGTCTTTCAATTTTTGGTTTCTTCCCTTCAAGTCTTAAAGGAGAGACCAACTTTTTATTAGAATACTTAGAAGTGTTATGGTCTTCTGTTGGAAGTCATTTTTAACACAGTTCCTCTCTATGTTTAGTTTAGGCTTTTCCTTTTCTTCATTTTGTTCTTTCCCATTTTACTGGTAGATTCACTACTAAACACAAAAGGAAGGGAGACAGCCTGAGTATGTAAGGAGTGTGACAATCTAGGCTAGAAAAAATTACTGTTGTCACAATCCCAAAAATGCACAGATGAGAATGGTGGGTGGTGAAGAAAAACACACATCAATAAATCCTAAAGCCCTGAAAGATATATAGGTTGGATGATTTTGAAATCTGATGGAACAGCACAACTGCCTGTCCAGACTACCATATCAAGAAACTTTATTTCTTTAGTTCTTTTTTTTTTTACCTTAAAGAAAGTTTTTATTCTGCATCAAATCCCTATATTTGATGACTTATAGAAAGAAATCAGAAACTCGATTGACAGGCATATTATTAAAACATCAAAAAACGTAAAAACTTTAGCTTAATGTCTTTTCACTTGTTGTCATTTGTCAATTCTCGTTTCATATGATTCCTTAGAAGTATGAATTTCTTGAAAAATTTCTTCCTAATTAGCTATCAAAATTGATATGGAACGGAGTTCTTTATATCTATTGTTGCTGCAATGGCAAAATGCTTTGGTTTTGTTTCATTCCAATAAAAATTATATTTTTGAGAAGTTTCTCAGATGAACTTAGAATTATTACTAGCAACTGTTTGTTATCCGATTTTGCTTCATATTGTTATTCTTATCTATTTAACAAAATTCCATTGATCTTTTTGTAGGCTTGCCATTCAGAGGCTTGAGATTACTAAGAATGATTTGCGACATAGGATTGCGAAGGAGGTAGCATCATCTTTACCGAAACTGTTTCTGCTTAGTTGTAGGATGTTGGTATTGTTACTGACAGATTTGATAATCATCATAGGCTAGAGGAAATGCGATTTTACAAGCTAGCTTGGAGAGAAGGAAGCAAGCTCTGCATGAGCGTCGCTTGGCACTTGAGCAAGATGTATTTCTTCCGTACTCATTAAAAACTGCCTTTCTTTCCCTCTTTTTTACTTGCTTTCATCTGCTTGCAAAAAAATTTATTTAACTTAAGGCATTCTCACTATAGGTTGCTTTCTGACCTTTTTGTAAACAAGGTTATCAGTTTATGTGTATTGTTTGAAGCTGGATTTTATTAGTTCTCTCTAATCTGTAATCAACATCTAGTTCACTAGTTGTGCTTACTTTTTTGAAGAAAAATAAATACATTGGAGAAAATCATTTCTTATGCAAAATGCATTTTATCCTGGACTATAGAAGACTTTATTCTGTCATGTTTGATGATTATTTTGAATCAGGAAAGCTTTTAAAATGTATATTGTTGTTGGTATTGCTCTCTTGCTTTGCATCTATTGACTTGTGAATGACTGACAGGTATCAAGATTGCAAGAGCAGCTGCAAGCTGAAAGAGATCTTAGAGCTGCATTAGAAGTTGGTTTGAGCATGTCTTCTGGACAGTTTTCTAGTTCACGCGGCATGGATTCTAAAGTAACAGATCTTAATGGACACCCTTTTTTCTGTTTTTTTTTTAAAAAAAAAAATATATATATATTCTGAATCTTGAGCACCACATATACCAATGACTAGAAACTGATGTGCAGACAAGGGCTGAACTGGAGGAGATTGCTCTTGCTGAAGCAGATGTTGCCAGGTTGAAGCAGAAAGTTGCAGAACTCCATCATCAACTTAATCAGCAACGCCAACATCACTATGGTTCTCTCTCCGATGCATGTGACCGTTACCAAAATGTCCAAAACCATAATTCTCAACAGTAAGTGTACAAAATCATTTAACCATTTTTTTCTTAGCTAGTTGTGTCAAAAGTTTTAGGTAGTTGCTTAATTTTCTTGACATCACAAAAGGGGGGTTTCCATTAGTATTAATTAGTTAACTCTTTGTTGACGCTGATTACCTTTCTAATTACTTTCTCCTCATACCTTGGTACTTTAATCTCCATGCTGTGAATACTATGTTAAATTAATTTTAGTTGTCTCCTTAAAATTTCTGTTGGCATGCTAGTCATCAATTGGTTGAAGTGTTCAACATATCAATTTTATTTATGAACTTGATTATACTTTCTCTTTTTATTTTAGTGGCATTATAAATAATATAACATAGTGGGTTAGCAAAGATTAAGATTTAAATTATCACTCATGGTAGAAAGTGGAAATGACTTCATGAGTTCATGACTTATATTGTATCCAGCTTACGTGATGTTCTTTTACTAATAAAAGATAAGTGATATGTACAGGAGGTTTCTTCCGCAAGATTTTGATACTACCCTTGCTTTCTGTAACCATGAAAGGAAACAACGGACAGAGGTATGACTTTAGCCATCAGTCTTACTCATTTAATTGCAATGTATTTCCAAAACGTCAAATGGGGATATGCTAATTGCTGTCATTGTCTGTTCATCATCCTTTTATCTGTTTCCTTTTCCTCTCATTGCTTTTTGTTTTCTTTTTTCAATCCTATTTTTACTCTGATTTTCTTATCCTTTAATTGTCTTTTGCATTTCTCCTGATGCTCCAAATTTATTGCAGAGGAGGTGTGAAACTACTTTATCTTTTAATTTTTGGGTTGGGTGTGCGGGTGCAAGAATATATATATATATATATATTCTCTAGTTGTTTTGGGGGTGTATAGGGGGAGCATGTGCAATGTTTGAGATGTTTTTTTAAACCAGAATCAGATTTTGGTTTTATGCAAGGGAGATGGATATCTGGTTTTCTTTTAATTAGCTAGTGGCTGTTTAATAACTTTAACTTTCATAGTTTGCTTCTGTTAGTGCCAAAAGAAAAATTATCAGTCTTACTTTATCCACTCGTAATTTAATTTTATACTGCTGTACTGCAGGAAAATTTGTTGGGGGCAGATTGGAGAAATATTAAAGGACAAGGATTAGCAACTGGCAGCAGTAGCAGGCTGCCTTCTCGGAAGCAATATATAGATTCAAACAGCTTGAGTGACTCAAAAAGTACCGAAGCATCCACAAATATGTCTGTGGATGAACTTAATGGTGTTGATTCTGCATCTGTTCCTTCCACTTCAAGAGCAGTTGAGGTAAGAGTAGCATTTGCTGACAGTTTCTGCAACATTTAGTTCATAATTATTAATATATTTTGTTGACTTGTCACAAAATTTCAAACCCACTTGCTGGATTTTATTGCTCTGTATTTTCATAGTTGATTCTGGTTGCAGGCAATGGATTTTGCAAGGCATCCATCCGCAGCATCTTCTGCTTTGGTAGAATTAACTTCTCGTCTTGATTTCTTCAAGGAAAGACGTTCTCAGCTAATGGAACAGCTCCACAACCTTGATTTGAATTATGGTACGACATCTTCGCAAGATTTCATTTATAGACCATCCTCTCCACCATGGAACTAATGGAAGATGATGAGATCCGAAGAAGAACATGTCTTTATTGTTGTACATCCTTCCGTATTTGCATATAGTTGTATCTCCATGTAGTCCTGTTGTTTCTATTATTCTCCTTTCTTTTCTTTTCTTTTTTTCATTCGATTTCTTTTGTTCTTTGTTTTTCATTATTTTTGTTAGTGAGAATGTGATTGGATTACTAACAATAACTTGTGTTTCAGAGCCCCCTCTGTTGCTGTAATTTTTGCCCAAAACATTGTAAACAAAACAGGTTCTCCGTGTTGTGTCAATAGTGTATCAATCCAACTTCCTTAACCTATAGAAACCGGTATGATTACTTTGTACACCACATTTTATATTATCACATCGACTTCATTTTTGTTTGTTCATGTATATGCATATTTATCTAGTGATGGAATTTAAAATATCCGAAGCCGATTCGGGGGTAGCTAATGCTTAACTTGTTTCGTTCGGCATTATACTCTGTTACTTTATTTTGAGTGTTGCTTTGGAAATGCAGTTCTTGGATGTATACTGTTTTGACTTAACAAGCTAGTAGGTAGACAATTTTTTTTAAGCCGGAGTTTGTGCCTAGTTTCTCGGTTTAAAATTTAGAGTCCATTTGGAAAAACTTCTTCAAGTAAATCTTTTAAAGTAGAGTTTCTATAAGTAGATTTTATAATAGGAAGTTGTTGGTCGTTTGTTGTCAATTAGAAAAAGCTTTTTTAAATGGTAAAATTACCAAAATATTTAAGAACTATTTTAAATGATAGGGTTATATTAGATATTTTAATGTTATTAAAAAAGTTCAAAAAGATCTACTTGTAAAAGTTTAAAATATAAGTTTCTCCAAGTAAAAGTAAAAAGCTTTTTTTAATTATCTAAAAGCTTTATTAAATAAAATAATTTTTTTTTGAAAAGAGTATTTTTTTTTAAAAAATAAATTTAAAAAAATCTTTTAGTCGTTAAAGAAGCTCTTTTAAACAGACATTTAACTTACTGACATGTTTATTAATCGGTAATCTTTACAAGGACACGAAAACTTAATTCCCGATTTGTAGGACGGTATCCTTGGAAATAATAATTAAAAAAAAAATTACAAACTTGTTTCAAAATTTATTCCTTAATGATCTTTTTAGCAAGCTATTCCTTAATGGTTTTGATTCCTATATGATTGATATTTTATGAAAAAATTGTATATATTAATACCACGGTTTCGTCCTAGTTTCTTTGTCTAAAATTAATTTATTGACACGTTTACTAATCGATAATTCTAACAAGGAAAAGAAAACTTTATTCCTGATTCGTAGGAGGGTATCTTTGGAAACAAGATTTTTTTATAAAAAATAACAAATTTGCTTCAAAATTTATTCCTTGATTATCTTTTTAGCAAGCTATTCCTTAATGGTTTTGATTCCTATATGATTGATATTTTATCGAAAATTGTATAATTGTTATGAAAATATTAGTTAAGTGGATGTCCACATTTATATATTTTATACAAGTAAATTGCAAACTCTTCATCTCCCCACCATCTTCTTAGCACCCAAATTTTATGATCCAATTTATAATCATTATGAGGTGTTATGATATTGTCTTTTCATTTGTGTAATCTTTAGATTGTAAGGCTATAAAAAGAGCCATTACGTGTTGTATTTGGACAATCGAGTAGTATTAAGGAATAAAATAGTATCTTTTCTTGGGCTACTATTTTCTCTCTTTTCTTACTTTATATTTATGCTATTATGTCCTTGTTTATTTTATTTATTTTATAACACGTTATCAGCACGAGTCTCTAACCATTATATGTTTCAAGTTTTAGATTTGAAATTTTTTTGTTTGAAGACAAGATGACATATGATCCAAATTCGATAAGTGATAAGAGATAACACTTTCTTAATGAGCCTGAGAGTTCTTGATGAGACAAAGAGATCCAAGCAATTGTAAAGTCTTTCTTTCTCTAATTTTGGCTAAGAAAAAAAAAATTGGTTTATATTATTTCTCTTCTCAATTTTGTTCTTAATATTTGTTGGGTTGCCAATAAAAGATAACAAAGATTAAATGATTGTATTGCAACATGAAGATTGCAAAAATGAAATTAATTATGTTGCAACCCAAAGATCGCAAAATCAAAGAGCCTGAAGCTCAATCTGATATATATTTCATAATTGTTAAATTAAAGAGTCTGAAACTTGAGCTAATGTCCGAAAATTGTAAAATCAAAAAGCTTGAAGCTTAATTTAGTGTTTTGAGATTGCAAAATCAAAAAGTCTGAAGCTTAACATAATCTTATTGAAAATTATGGATTGCAATCAAATCAAAATATGAAATTTTGAATTATCGAATAAGAACCCGAAGTTCTCAATTCATAGTTTTCAATTATAAACAAGAAGTTTATATATGAACTTGAAGTTCTGATGAAATTCAATATTTTCATCAAATATGAATTTTGTTTGGAACCTGAAGTTTTAGAATTGCAAATCATAACTATAAAGTTATGATATAATAGAACATTAAGTTTCGATATTAGTAGAACCAAAAATTGCAAAACTAATTTGCCTTTTATTTTCAAATATTTTTGATCTATCTACCTACAATTGGTTGTTTATATTTCATATGAATCTGACAATTTTGATCTATTATTTTTTATTGGTTATTTACATTTTACATTAAAAGACACAACCACTATGAATGACATATTCTTTCTTCTTTATTTCTTCCTCCTTATTAAGGTATGTAAGATGTGAAATCTTATATTTTCATATACTAGTAAAATATAAATTTTCATATTTCACACTCCTATTATTCACAAAATGTCTCAATTGTTTATTCATTAACATTTGAATTTATTCACCATGTGATATATAGTTTTACGGTCCATTGATTTTTGTAATTTAAAATTGTTGGTTTTGTTTTAAGTTGATTTACATTTATGTGGTTTTAGTAATTTATATTAGTATTAAACTTGTAATTGCAAGTTGCAACAAATCATGAAAACAACTTCATATCATGTTGGATATATATATATATATATTTTTTTTCAGTCAATTGTATGATTTATCATGAATTATATTTTATTTTATTTGTTAAAAAAGGTTTAGTTGTTTATTTTTAATAGAAATATCTTATGATCAATGAATTATTTGTCTTTATATATATCTGCTTAAAAAAAGCTTTGATTACCAAATAGATGAAGACATGATCGATGAAACATATTAAGTTTATATTGTTTTAAATATTGTTCCAAAAGTAGAAATATATATTTCAATATTTTATGCTTTAAATTTGCTTTAAAAGTGATAATATTAATAACTTATATATTTGAGCATAATATTAATTTATATCATGTTTTTCATGGTTGAACAAAATAATTAGTTTTGATTATAAAATCATTGATATCACCCAATTTGATCTATATCATTCCTTGAAGTGAATGTTATATATAGTCGCGGTGATGATTGTCGGTGTTGTTTTAATCAAATAATTATTGATGTCAAAGTGATCACTATAAAGAAATTTAAATTGTTCCACCAGAAGTGGAATAACACCAAAACAAAGCAAGAAAATTGAAAGGATGTAAAATACACCTTCTAATAATTATAAAAGTTTGCTTGCTATATATGTTGTATATCTAAAATATTTTGTTGATTTTTAGCAAGAACAATGAATGCTCCAAAAGAGCTAATATATGACACAAAGTGAAAACAAATTATATGAAAATTGACACTTTGTATATGGTTAGATCTAGAAGATCTACTATATAAGAAATTGTCCCTAGACAATTAAGATTATTATATCCAAGTAAGTATTTCAATATAATTTACTTATTGTTATTTATTTCATACAACTAATTTTCTGAGTATGCTTTGTGGTTGCCACTACGTTAGATCTTCCACATCAAAAAATAAATTTAGTTTTATTTTTCCGTGGTTCTTAATGTTATTGAAGTTGATCGATATATATAGAACCAGAAGTTTCAAAATTAAATCCAATTGAGAACCTGCAGTTTTAAATTTGAATATAAATCGTTGAATATGAACTCGAAGTTTTGAAATTAGAATCTGAAGTTTTGAATCAAAAGAGGATCTAAATTTCCTTTATTAGATAAATATTTGGCTACTCAAATATTTGAAAAGGAAAATACAAAGGCTAAAAGCTCTTAATATTAATACAAATCAGAATCTGAAGTTCTGAATATTTATCTTATTAGAATCTGATGTTATCAATTCCAAACTAATTAAACTTGTAGTTCTATATTTAATTTTGATATCAAATTTAATTAGAACTAGAAGTTCTAAATTTGATTTAATAACAATTCTTTTTATTTGAAAAGTAAAATTGTGATTTTATTTTAAGAACCTGAGGCTTTAAACATATGATTTTTCATTTATGAACCAGTAGTTCCTATACGAATCATAAGTTCCAAAACGTATGTGAGTTTTTTTTTAGAACTTGACATAAGAACACAAAATTTGAGGAATTAAAGTTCTTATTATATTCTTTTATTTAGAATATTCTATTTCATTTATTTTGTCTCGTGCCAAAATAATTTATCATATTTCTAATATTATATGATTACATGTTAGTGAATGTCCCCGAAGGATGAGAAGCTTTACTAAAAGTAAACGATGCATTGAAATATTGAAATATTTTAAATGGATATCTATTTCATAACTAATTATTTTTTGCTAGTAAATGTCCTTGAAGGACAATAAGACCATGTAATTTAGTCCTTAAAAGACAATATGATAAAATAAATGAGTTTATGTAGAAAATTATTATGATGCATATAATTCCTTGAAGTAAATTTTATCGTCGTTAGGGGGAGAGTTATCATAACTTGATAAACGACGTAAAATTACAAGGTATGCATCATCTTGTGAATTGCATAATATGCAAATAAATTTTCAGATGATTCAAATAAAATAAGAAAATTATATTCTGCCAATATGGTGGTTGTTCCTGTAGAACAATTTATGAAATGACAATAAAAATTATTTGTTAGACAGTAAAGTCGTAAAATATGATTTTGGTTCAAAATATAAGATTCATAGAACTGGAATTAAAAGATCATGATCATATTTAAAATAATACTCGAGTGATAGATACATCCTCATCATATAAGGCTTTTGAAGAGCTAGTCTCTCATAAGTGAAAACAAAATCCAAAAGAATCATATAGAAATGTTAATCTCCCCTATGAGACTATTGAAGAAAATAAAAAAATCTCAATTGTCCTAGTAGAGGCACATGTACTAAATTTAATGTGATTATACTTCTCTTAGAGAGATATTTGTATAGAAAGACATTTATAATGTATATTTAACATTAAAGTTATTAAAATAAGCCCTTGAAGAGGCACATGAATTACATAATCATAATGAAATATATTGGTATAGAAATTGAGATCATATATTATTTGTTTTGTATATTATGAAAAATGATGAGGGACTTATATTATAAATTATAAAAATGTCGACATAGAAATTATTAGCAAATAAAAGGCAAAGCTATATTCGTGTAAAACTTGAAAGCTTTTGACCTGTAGTCCACATGTTTGATGACATCAAACTAATTGAATATTTTTCGTACGAATTAAGATAAAAGGTTTATTGCAAAAACCTAGTTTGACAATGAATAAAAATCTTTGAAAGATTTAAATGCCTGAAGCAAGTTATTTAAAACTACATAAAGTTTTATATAATAAAAATTAAACAATTAAAATGCATGTAGTGTATTTGTTATGGTGAATATTTATTAAAATAATTATATGTTGATTGCGTAAAGCTTAATAAAAATTATGCTAAGTTTATAAATTATATATATCGGAGGAATAATTTTTAAGATAAAAAATCTTGGAAAATAATTTAGTCTTTGTTAATACATTTGGTATCAACATGAATCAATATATATATATATATATATATATATGTATATATAAGGAAAATGTCCTGAAGTACTTTTTCATGGATAAAACACATCGAATGGATTCATCGATGTTTATTCCATAACTTAAAGTGGTGTATGATCTCCTCTTGTTATTAAAGAACTTTAGGTCATGAAGTACCAAATATAAGTTCAACTTGTGTTTGTATAATAAAACAATAAGATATCGTATATAACAAGTTGGACCAATTCACAAATCAATTTTATTAAAGTTCCTTACATATGATCTCTAAAAAGGTGGTGATAAAAAATACGCCCAAGTTTTAATCCTGTAGATTTATTTATAAATGCAGTACCAATTGCAACAAACAAAATCTTGATACATAATATTGGGTTGTAATATCTTTGTAAAATATTGAAGCATCCATGTCAGAATGAGGGGGAGTGTATTTATTACTTTATCAGTGGGAGTTACTGATTTTGGAGAAAATATTATTTACTGTACTACTTTTCCTTCACTACGTTTTTATCCTATAGGGTTTTCCTAGTAAGGTTTTAATGAGACAGTTTTGTACCCCAAATTCCTTCAGAGGTTAATTTGATATGTAGATGAATACTGTACTCTTTTTCCCCTGCTAGTTTTTTTTCCACTGGGTTTTTACTAGCAAAGGTTTTAATGAGGCATATTCTCTATAAGATGGATATCCAAGAGGGAGTGTTATGAAAATATTAGTTAAGTGGATGTCCACATTTATATATTTTATACAAGTAAATTGCAAACTCTTCATCTCCCCACCATCTCCTTAACACCCAAATTTTATGATTCAATTTATGATCATTATGAGGTGTTATGATACCGTCTTTTCATTTGTGTAACCATTAGATTGTAAGACTATTTTATATAACAATAATATACTAATATGGTATTTGTATTAATGGAGAGAGATATCAGGCACAAAATGTGGCATAGTAATCAAATATTTATTTTGTCAATCATCAGAAAAGGAAGAATCCTCTGATTTTTTTTTTTTTGTTGTTTTTTTTTGTTTTTTTGTTTTTTTTTTTTTTTTGAAGGTAACAAAGATTACAAGCAGCCAAGGCATTCCGCCGAAACTAAAGAACCAACACAGGGAGGGAAATCCTCCAACCAAAACATGTCCTCAACACAGGAGAGACCGTTTTTGGCTAAGACATGGGCTATATGATTAGCCATTCTAGGAGAGTAATTTATCGAAATACAATTAACTTGTAATAACAGATTTCGAATATCCAAAATGATCAACCCAATCTCAGAATTCAGAATCTGGCCACTATTAATCCAGCCAACCACCACTTCGGCATCTGAGTCAAGCATACAAGCAAACAGACCTTTGTCCATAGCCAACTGCAGCCCTCGTCTAATAGCTTCAGCTTCCGCCACTTGAGGAGAGAAAGAAGCAGTAATTTTCTGGGAGCTAGAAGCCATAACTTGGCCTTCACAGTTCCGAATAATAATACCGAAACCCACCAAACAACTAGCCACGTTAATTGCCGCATCACAGTTGATTTTATACACTCCTGGGTCAGGAGGAATCCAAATGGGACTTCTAACAACAGAAATAACAGGCGATAAAATCACAGGAGTGCAGGCAGTTTTATAATCAGCAACATAAGCACTAGCCCATTCAACAACATCAGCCTCTAAGGAAGAAGAGGGATCATGAACCACCATATTTCGCATCGCCCAAATTTTCCAAAGACAAACACAAAAAAGACCAAGCTCTTCCTCTGATAAACAAGAGTGACAGTGAAGCATGAAATCAAAAAATTGATTTTACCTTTATGAGAGATCGGCAGAATTTTGCACCAATAAGCACGGACAGCTTGAAGATTATTGCAGCTTCAGAGGCAGTGAAGAATTGATTCCGACTGGCTCCTACACAAAGGACAAAATCTGTTGACAGGCATTTTACGCTTTTCCAAGACTTCATTAGAAGGAAGAAAATTGTTGCAAGCTTTCCATATAAAGAATTTAATCTTAGAAGGGAGAGGGAGCTTCCAAAGGGATTTCCACCATGAAACAAAAATACAAGCAAGAGGACTTGTAGAGGAAGGACCAATAGCAGACTGAGAATCAATTCCCAACCGATAGCTACTTTTGGAAGAGTAGGATCCTTTCTGCTCATAGTGCCATTGGAGAGTGTCTTGAACATTACTGTGACTAATGGGGATGCTAAGAATGGCAGAAGTATCATCTTCACAAAAGACACTTTTAATCAAGTCAATATTCCAACCCCCATAAACTGAGAAAAGCTGATCCACAGTTGCATTATCACCCAAAGTTGGAGGAGAAAATGGCAAGAAAGTAATTGGTCTCGGAATCCAGCGATCCTTGTAAATACGGATCGTTTTCCCATCACCTACTCTCCATCTAGTACCTGCCACAATAATATCTTTCCCCCACATCAGACTTTTCCAGATATAAGAAGCTGAAACCTTACAATCTGCATTAATGAAATCAACATCAGGGAAATAACTAGCTTTAAGAATACGAGCAGCCAGAGAAGTAGGATTAGCCATTAATCTCCAACACTGGTTAGCTAAAAGAGATTTGTTATGAATTTCCAAATTTCTGAAACCCAAGCCCCCTTTTTCCTTACTAACACAGAGCCTAGCCCAAGTACTCCAATGAATTTTTCTTTTTGAATCATTACTCCCCCACCAAAACCGAGCACACAGCCGGTAGATTTCCTGGAAAATACCTTTAGGAAGCTGAAAAAGGTTCATAGTATAAATCGGAATAGATTGAATTACAGCTTTGATAAGAATTTCTTTTCCCCCCGTAGATAGGAATTTATCTCTCTAACCCTTAATCTTATCCCAAATCCTAGAAGAAATGACAGAGAAAAGTTCCTTTTTTCTACGCCCTGTGAAGCATGGGAGACCTAAATATTTCTCATGGCAATCTACAATATTGACACCAAAAATAAGAGCAAACCGAACACAATCAACATGAGAAATGGAGGGGCTAAAACAGATGGCAGATTTATCATAGTTAATGAGCTGTCCCGAAGCTCTAGAATAAACCTCCAGGATGTTCTTAAACATCAAACAATTTGAAGTTGAAGCCTTAGCAAATAAGATATAGTCATCTGCGAATAACAAATGAGAAATAGTCGGACCATTTCGAATACAATTAAAGCCCTGAATATCCCCAGAACCAACAGCTTGATTAAGTAAACAAGAGAAACCTTCAGAACATAAGATGAAAAGATATGGGGAAAGAGGGTCACCTTGACGTAATCCTCTGGAAGGTTTTAACAGGCCACAAGTCTCGCCATTGATAAGAAAAGAAAACGAAATAGAGGGAATACAACGCAGAATAAGACTGATCCAGCGCGAAGAAAACCCAAGCTTGCACATAATTCTTTCCACAAAACTCCACTCAACCATATCAAAAGCTTTTGACATGTCAAGCTTGACTGCCATAGATCCCTGCTTTCTTTTTCTTCGCTTCAACCGATGCAAACACTAAAAACTGATTAAAATGTTATCAGAAATAAGTCTGCCAGGGATGAAGGCACTCTAAACCTCCGAAATAACCCCATCCAGCGCTAGACGGAAACGATTGGCAATAGTTTTCGCCACAATTTTATAGAGCACATTACATAGACTTATGGGACGGAAATCCGAAATCCTCTCCGAAACAGCCTTTTTAGGAATGAGAACAACCAAAGTTTCATTCATTTTATCCAGAGAACCCCCCTTATTAAGACAATCTAGGCAAGCTTCTGTGACACTTGGCCCTATTCTATCCCAGAATTTTTGGTAAAAAACTGCCGGGAAACCATCTTTCCCTGGTGCCTTCAACGCACCTAAACCAAAGACCGCTAAACGAACCTCTTCCTTAGTAAAATCAGCATCCAAAAGATTACTCATAGGAGAAGAAAGCTTTTTTGTTACATTGCTGAAAGATAAAATTCAATCTTTTTTAAACATTTTTATTACTTAAATTATAATAATAATAAAAAAATAAATAAATAAAAAACTTGTTTAGTCTGTATTAAGAAATCATTTATTAAAAAAAAAATGACTAAAATTAATAGGTGTAGACCGTAACCCACACCACACGTCCACACCCATCCAAAATATTATCTAAAACAATGTGATGGATATTGGTCAAAAAGAAAAATAAATAATTATTATATAATAATAATAAAAAACGTGGACTTCGATTTTTCGTCTCAAAAAAGAAAAAGAAAAAAATAATAATGGAATTCAATAGCCAATAGCTTGGTGCCAGGTCATCTACTCTCACTGTCACCATATAAATACGTTGGTAAAGGTTAGAAATTCCCAGTGGCACTTCACAAAAAACTGAAATTCCTCGACAATCTTCTTTCTCGGTTTCCTTCAAGTTTGCCACTTTCAGCGATTTTGATAAATGAATCAGCGCATGTAAGCTCTCCAAATCTTTAATTATTTTCTGCAATTCTGCTTTTTACGCCCTATAATTTTCGTATCTTCATGAATTATTCAATATGTGATGTGTGAATTCCTTTTTTTTTTTTTTTTTTTTACCTTGTTTGGTTTCTAAGAAAACGGAGCAAAACCATTTTTTTTTTTGAAGTATTTAGGTTTCTGTTCAATTGAAGTGATTCGTCTTATTTTTTTCATGTTGTTGCCCTTCCATTTTTTTTTTCTTTTTTGCCTTTTTACTTATTATGTGTGCTGCTGCTTGTAGGGTTTCATTGTTGAGTCATTTTAATTTTCATTTGATTTTTTTCTTTAGGTTTTTTACGTCCTGAAAATGAAAATTTATAATTATTTTATTTTTTAATTTTTCTTCTTCTTTGTGTATATATATATATATATATATGTACAGCCAACTTTTTAAAATATTTAGTTTATGTTCATCTCAAATAATGCACCTTGGAAATGAATGTTTCTTTTTGTTGTAGGTTATATTTTATTTATTTCTTTTTAAATCTTTTCCTTATTGGAATGTTGAAATTGTCAATTCTTGGAAATTTTTATTTATTCATTAGTTATGATTAATTGTGACATACTCAAGCCTGTTGATTTATTGGTTTTGTGGGTATGACTAGAGAAAGAAACGTCATGAGATGACTGAAATGTATTTGTTAACTTGTTACACTTACCTTTGTGCTTGTTCAATTATTCTGCTTTGTGTTATCAATGATGTCAGTTGTTATATCTATGATAGAGTTGATGAACTAGTGATTTCCTGGTGGCTAAAGTGTGTAATACGTTGACACTTACCTATGTCGAAGATGAACTCCGGGTTTCTTAATATGTCTTGGCCCTGGTTCAATCCTGAAAAAGATATTGGACCGACCTTTACTTCTACGAGTGTTACCATGGAACAATCAAAACAAAAAGCACATTTCGACTTCAAGTTGTGGGGTTGGTCCCTTCTTTCTGTTGTTCCTTGGGCTATCAATAAGGGAGGAGATAAACTTAGAGCTCCAACAACTATAAACAAAAAGTTGAAGAAGCATGCACAGGATCACCGATCTGTTGAGCTTAGTCGTGGGGGCAACCAAGTGCGATTTAGACCCTACGTGTCCAAGGTTCCATGGCATGGAGGTGCAAGAGCTTTCCTTTCTCAGATGTTTCCTCGATACGGGCATTATTGTGGGCCAAATTGGTCGAGTGGGAAAGACAGCGGGTCTCCTGTCTGGGACATGAGGCCAATTGATTGGTTGGACTATTGTTGTTATTGTCATGATATTGGCTATGACAGTCATGAACAGGCTGAGCTGCTGAAAGCTGACTTTGCTTTTCTTGAATGCTTGGAGAGGCCGCATATGAACACTCGAGGAAATGCCAATATTGCTCATATTTACAAGACAATGTGCATCACGGGTATGTCTACCTACTACCTGTTACTGGTTGTAATATTCGTTTTCACTTATTTAATGTGGGTTGTGAGCTTCTTTGCTTTGTTTTTGTTCATTTGTTCTAATTGTCATGCCTTGGTGATTGGCAGGTCTCAAGAATATACTAATACCATATAGATCATACCTTGTAAAGCTTCAGTCAAGGCAACCTTTGATTGATTTCGGATGGCTAAGCAATGTGAAATGGAGGATTAATTTGCAGAAAACCTGATATTAGGTTACAAATTTCAAGAATTAGCTATCAACAATATGTTACAAGATCCCGTTGTGCAATTGGAGCGGAAATAAGTGTACTGTTCTTTTATTTCTCCTTTTTTTTATTTTTTATTTATTTTTTTATTTTTATTTCTGTTGCCTGCTATAGCTTTGGAGTAAATTCTATTGGGAATATAGACTTATGAATCTAGTCTAACCTTCTTCTCATTGTCCCCGACAGCTTAGATATGAATATATGATGTAAATAACTAGCTTAATAACACTTTGATTCACTCGCCGTTGCCATTTTGTGAATGTTAGATATTGGTTTATTTAATTTTTACATGATTGATCTACCAATTGATGTGTGTTTATAGTATCTGACACCTATACAATATAATTGTAAATTAAGTTTTTGTTTACTCATTCATATATGCTAATTTGTGAGATTAGGATGTTGCATTTTCATGTCAATAAGGTTCCCAATTCTAGTTGTGTGGATAAATCTGATTAGTTTTTGGTTTTGGCTTTCATCTTCTTCTAGGAGTTTTTTTTTATAGTCATCCTTTTTTTCTTTCCGATATATCATTGTTTAGCGAATACTCGTGTGAAATGTTTGCGCCGATCACTAGTTCCATTTACGAATTTAGCTTTCTTGTGCTTGTTTTGCAAAGAGTTAAAATCTTCTTGTTGTCAATTATACTTTATTCTTTGATGCATTTCTTATGAAAATGTATTCCTATTTTCTGCCTACAATGCTCTGAGTTTTAACTTTTGACATCTATGTTGTTGTGGCTCATTTTGACATCTCCGGATTATCATAAAAATTATGTGATTTGAATTCGATGCATTTTACTTATGTTAAAGCTAGTTTTCGATAGATGATTTGAGTATTTATTGTAAATTGATTCAAACTTTTTTCGTTCTCCGGGTCTAGTACTATAAATCATGAGTAATGCTATATATCTCACCTTTTTATCCCCACCTTGATCCCAACCTATAATGTGGCAATTGACCATACATGACATATGATTAGTGAATTAAATCATTATTAATATGTATCGATTTACCAATTGTCATATTATAAATTGGGATCAAGGTTCGGATATAAAAAGTCGGATATCGGTGCTATTATCTTCTTCTAAATGTATGTTTCTTATGCTCTCTGTTAACAACTTAAATATACCGATGGAGTTTGATTATCATAATGTTGAACACCGTTAATCGAGCAAATAAACAAGGTTTATGATAGCTCTAATTTGACTCTTATAGTGTAGATATGATTTGTTGTTTCATATTGTTGTGTGTTACCTGAAATGTATACATGTTAGATACAAGTCATACAAATTGGAAGTGCGTGCTGTCATGTCACCAAACTGACCTTGATGGGAGCTGCGACCGTCACGATGAAAAATCAAAGGTTTTGGACGGCTGTGATGTATCAATGACTTCTCCGGTGGAGCCCACAGGAAAGGAGAGAATGGTTGTGTAGGCTCTACGGTATTACCGACGAATGTCTCAATCAAAACCGTGGACCGACTCGCTATATTCCACAACCCATTCACACTCAGATCTCTCCCACCAGCGCGTGTATTCACGCTTTAATCCTTTTATTATTAGGCTAATTGTACAAAATTTCCCTGGGTTTTAATAAAATTACACGATTATGGTAGTTTTGGATTTATGAACCTTTGAGAAATGTTATACACACATCCATTGCCATTAAATATCTACTGTTAACTCCTAACGATCAATAGTCAAAAGTGTAAAAGTTTTAAAATACTCTTATTTTCATTTTTTTTAATTAAAAAATAAAATATCTATAAAATAATTAAAATATTAAATAGTTATTTAAATAATTAACAATAAAATATTAAAAAAAATCTCTTTATATTTTTTTTCATCTTCCTCACCAATTCATCTGGAACAAAAAACAGAGAAAAAAAAAATCATGGTTTGACCTTCTCCTCACACTGCCAAGCTCACCATCAAGTTTCTCCGTGATTACGATAGTAAGATTATCTCCCATCACTCTGACGACAAGCTTAGAAAAAAAGCCTAAACTAACAAACTCCATAACAAGCGATTTATTTTTTTTATTTATTTATTTTTTTTTTAACAAACACAAGTAATGTTACTAAGGACGCGTTCGATAATGTTTTTTGTTTTATTAATTTTCAATTGAAAATGAGTAATTAAATTTTATATTTTTAGAATTCAAAAACACATCTCGCATCTTCCTGAATATGGTATTTAGAAAAGAAAACATTGAAAACTTGTCTGGTAGATAATTGGAGATTTTTTTAAAACTTTTTTTTTTTTCGGTTTTCAAAATATAAATTAATATTAAATTGTTTAATTTAACAATAATGTTACACACAATCTAAAAATCAACTAAGATAATGTGTTAAGTGTTTTGTCATTACCATGTGATCACCCGTATTACTCATGAAATATACGGTAAAGACAAACCGTGCGTCGCGTCATTGAGATTGGTATGGAGTTAATTTATTAAGTTGTATAATAACAATACTCTTGATTTAAATTGTTAAGTGTTTTCTCATGAAAGGAACCTTGTAAAAAGTATTGCCAATTATTAATAACATACTAAAGTTAAGATAAAAATAAATAATACTATATTAAAAAATTAAATAGTTTTAATAGTTTTTAATAATGTAATTATACATTACTATTTTTTAAAAATTTAACTAGAGGAAATTGTAAGAAATGAACAAAAAGTTTATTGGTTTATTGTTTTTAGGCAAAAAATTATTTTTTATTATCCTTGTCACCTTTAGGCATGAACTGATAAAATTACCCTCCATTTTGTTTACTTGACCCAAAATTTCCTTCTCTCTTCAGCCTTGATACCCTCCATTTTATCTTCCCCACATTTCAAAATCTCTCTCTCTCTCTCTCTCTCTCTCTCTCTCTCTCTCTCTCTCTTCAAGTTCAACCCAGATGTCAATTTCGTCTCCCTCTAACATATAGATCGGAAACCCATTTCAACTCTTCAATCGAAACCCATTTCACATCTTCAACTGAAACCCAACAACATTTCTACTCTCTTCTCTTCAACCTAGATCTCATTCATTCTCTCTCTCTCTCTCTCTCTCTCTCTCTCTCTCTCTCTCTCTCTCTCTGTTGATGTAGATCTGAAACCCATCAACAATTTGTCCCGGAATACGTCCCTCTCTCTTGAAGTAGATCCGGACCCGAACGACGTTCTAGAAGGTATGTATCCATTTTCCAGTTGTTTTTTTACAATTATCATTATGTTTGATATGAAGATTAAGAGAGTGATTTCGATTTAGAGTGAAACCCAGATTTGTCAATTTTTTGTACCCAGGTTACATGCCAGTTTATTTTAAAGTTATATGCATGTTATTGTAGACTTTACATGCTAGTTTATTTCTAAGTTACATGTCATTTGGTATTTTTGATTTAGAGTGAAACCCATCTCCTGTCATTTTTTGTACCCATGTTACATGCTAGTTTGTTTTAAAGTTATATGTATGTTATTATAGACTTTACATGCTAGTTTATTTCTAAGTTACATGTCATTTGATAATTTTGATTTAGAGTGAAACACATTTCCTGTCATTTTTTGTACCCATGTTGCATGCATGATATATTGTTATTGTAGACTTTACATGCTAGTTTATTTCTAAGTTACATGTCATTCGGTTATATTTGAAGTTACATGCCATTAGTTATTCTTTTGTTACATGTCAGTTCATTTTAAAGTTACATGTCACTTTAATTTTGAAATGGGGATTTTAAGAAGATTTGAAATTCTAACATTATTTGTTATCAATGATTGGAAACTTTGTGAAATGAGTCTCTATGGATTCATGGGTGGACTACAGAGCAAAAATTAATATCCTAGGTATAAGATTTAAGTAACAATGACATAGTAACATAGCTTATCAAAAATATTTTCAGATGTAAATGGAAACATCAAGCTTAATATCTACAAGGTGCCTGCTGATTTCTTTCAAATTAATGTCTTCCTCTCTCTACAGTGATTTTATATAAACCATAACAATCTCCCAGTCCACAAGATTGACTTGATGGTATAGCTACGAGACTGCTTGAACCAAGATTTATACCTTTTTTTATTGATCTAGGATATGTCAAATTTTGAAAAGGATAGTTACATGTTTGGGTAGTAACACAAAATCACAGTCAAGACATTTTAAAGAAATTATGAAGAAGAAATTGTTTATTATTCTTATTCACGTTCTGTACATAATAAGCAATATATACACCTAATGTCACCCACCGGAATAAGGAATTGACTCCTAATTTAATTAGAGAATCACTTAATATCTACAAGGTGCCTGTTGAATTCTTTCAAATTAATGTCTTCCTCTCTCTACAATGATTTTATATAAACCATAACAATCTCCCAGTCCACAAGATTGACTTGATGTTATAGCTAAGAGATTGCTTGAACCAAGATTTATACCTTTTTTTTTTTTTTTTATTGATCTAGGATATGTCAAAATTTGAAAAGGATAGTTACATGTTTGGGTAGTATGGGTATAAGATATACACATAATCACAGTCAAGACATTTTAAAGAAATTGTGAAGAAGAAATTGTTTATTATTCTTATTCGCGTTTTGTACTTAATAAGCAATATATACACCTAATGTCACCCACCAGAATAAGGAACTGACTCCTAATTTAATTAGAGAATCACTTAATATCTACAAGGTGCCTGCTGAATTCTTTCAAATTAATATCTTCCTCTCTCTACAGTGATTTTATATAAACCATAACAATCTCCCAGTCCACAAGATTGACTTGATGTTACAGCTAAGAGACTGCTTGAACCAAAATTTATGCCTTTTTTTATTGATCTAGGATATGTCAAAATTTGAAAAGGATAGTTACATGTTTGGGTAGTATGGGTATAAGATATACACAGAATCACAATCAAGACATTTTAAAGAGATTGTGAAGAAGAAATTGTTTATTATTCTTATTCACGTTCTGTACATAATAAGCAATATATACACCTAATGTCACCCACCAGAATAAGGAATTGACTCCTAATTTAATTAAAGAATCACTACCATCAAGGAGTTGACTCTTAACTTAATTAGAGAATCACTTTCCTATCTTAGATAGGAAACTTAAAAATAGATGAGATCCCTCTAATTTATGAAACATAATAACATAAGCTATAAACTAGGAATTGACATATTCCAAACCAAACCCCCCCTCTCAAGCTGGGCAGTAAATATTGATCATGTCAAGCTTGGAACATAAAGCTTCAAATTTAGTTCTAAGTAAAGCTTTGGTGAAAATGTCTGCAATTTGAGAGTTGGTAGGAATATAATTCAACTTGATAACCTCCAATTCGATCTTCTATTTGATGAAGTGCTTGTCTATCTCCACATGCTTAGTCCGATCATGATGAACTAGATTCTTGGCTATACTGATAGTTGGTTGATTATCACATAACAACTCTATAGGTGTAGCATTAGAAACCCTTAATTCTTCTAACAGCCTTTTCAACCATATCCCTTCGCAAATACCTTGGGTTAAGGCTCTGAATTCAACTTCTGCACTACTACAAGAGACTACTGATTGTTTCTTGTTGCGCCAAGTTACTAGGTTCCCCCACACAAATGAACAATAACCAGAAGTAGATCTCCTATAAAGAGCTAAACCAATCCAATCTGCATCAGTGTAGATATTAACTTTCCTACACTCGCTCTTTTTGAAACAAATACCTTGACCAGGAGTCATCTTGAGATACCTGAGTATTCTATGAACAGCTCTCATATGCTCCTCATTTGGATTATTCATAAACTGACTCACGGTGCTGACAGCAAAACCAATGTTAGGTTTGGTATAGAAGAGATAAATAAGTTTCCCAACCAACCTTTGATATCTCACTTTATCCACAGGAGGCCCATCTAGTAGCCCTAACAGTGTTGATGAATCCATAGGTGTTTCTACTGGTTTACAATCAGTCATTTTTGTTTCCTTAAGTAGGTCTAAGACATACTTGCGTTGGTTAATACAAATACCCTTCTTGGATTTTGTTACTTCCATGCCTAGAAAATACTTTAGGTTACCAAGATCCTTGATTTCAAAATGTTTGCCAAGAAACCCTTTCAATTTCTGAATTTTACCTTCACTATTGCCCGTAATGATGATATCATCCACATGCATTATAAGGACTATGATAATACCATCTATAGCATGATTTACAAACAATGTATGATCAGTTTGGCATTGATGATAGCCAAACTCTTTTATAGACTTTGTAAACCTCTCGAACCAAGCTCTTGGTGATTGCTTTAATCCATATAGAGATTTCCTTAGTCTACAAACTTTATTCCCAAACTCTTCTTCTAAACCATGTGAACTGTCTATATACACTTCTTTTAACAAATCACCATTCAAGAATGCATTTTTCACATCCATTTGATGTAGTTGCCAATCTAGATTCACTGCCATGGACAAAAGAACTCTAACTGTATTCAACTTTACCATTGGTGCAAATGTCTGTTCATAGTCTTTCCCATATGATTGTGTGAAACCCTTGGCTACAAGTCTCGCCTTATAGCGTTCAACACTCCCATTTACTCTATGTTTCACTACAAAGACCCATTTGCATCCTACTGCCCTTTTTCCTTTAGGTAGCACTGTTACTTCCCATGTTTTGTTCTTTTGTAATGCGGTGAGTTCTTCTTGAACAGCCTTTCTCCACTCAAGTATAGCCAAAGCCTCCTGAATTGTTACTGGAACAGAAACGTTAGACACATTCATAGCAAATAATTTGTAACTAGGTGACAACCCTTCATAAGACACATATTTGCTAAAAGGATACAAAGGTCTCTCCCTACACTTCCTTATAGGTCTTCTTTGAGCAATTGACAAATCATTTTCAGGCTGAATATCATTACTGTCACTAACTGAACCATTGTCACTTATGATTTTGTCCTCACATGACTTAAGTAGTGGTTCATTTGAATTGGAAGGAGAAGTGTTTGAATGATATTGGACGTCTGATCCTGGTGAGAAATCACGAACCTATTGAATAACTTTTGATTTAAACACAACTCTATCATGCTTCGGCTGCCTTGAATACACAACTAGTTTTTCTCAGGTAGGTGTTTGAGATGCACTAGGCAGCTGATGTGTTTTAAGAAAATCAATGTCGAAATCTGTGAGGACTTCATTAGGATAGTGTGTTTGAGCTGGACTAGGAACAAGTGCTGGAAATGGACTGGACACTAGAACACTATCATTAGAGATGGAAATAGGTGCATAGTCATCAAGAAACTGAAATTCACTTAACTCTTTCCCCCTTTGAATAACAGTTTTACTGAAAAAGGCCTGTGTTTCTAGAAAAGTGACATCAATTGAGGTAAACATTTTCCTAGAAGTTGGATGATAACACCTATAACCTTTATGTTTTAGGGAATAACCAAGAAACAAACATTTAAAGGATCTAGGATCTAACTTACTGTGATAAGGAGAATTATCATGTACAAATACAGTACACCCGAAAACTCTAAGAGGAATATTTGATAATAGATGGTTATTAGGGTATGCAATAAGTAGAACTTGAGTAGGTGTTTGAAAGTTTAAGACTCTAGATGGTTGCCTATTGATTAAATGAATTGCTGTAAGAACATCATCCCTCCAAAACTGTTTAGGCACATGCATGATGAATAATAAGGATCTAGCAACCTCTAAAAGATGCATATTTTTTCTCTCAGATACACCATTCTGCTATAGGGTGTAAACACAGATAGGTTGATGTATGATTCCCTCACTTAGACAATAGTCTATTAAGGTTTTATTGACAAATTCTTTCCCATTATCAATTCTTAAGACTTGCACCTTTGTTTGAAATTGATTTTTTATCATTGAGTTGAAATTTTTGAAAATAATGGCAACTTCTGATTTTTCTTTCATGAGAAATACCCAAGTAACTCGAGTATGATCGTTAATGAATGAAATGAACCACTTAGCACCTGAAATATTAGGAATCCTAAATGGACCCTATACATCACTATGAGAGCAAAAGGTTTGGAAACATGATAAATGCTAGGAGATAATGAAGAACATGTATGTTTGGACAACTCACATATTTCACAAGAAAATTCTCTAGGACTTTTATTGATAAACAAATTAGGAAAAAGTTTTTCCAAGTACAAGAAGTTGGGGTGGCCTGACCTATAATGCCACAACATCACAATACCCTCTTTATTTAAACTAGTCTTATAATTATTTTGGGAGTCTAACTGCTTTGTAGAATGACATTGCACATTCAAGGAAGAGTCAGCTTCTAGAATGTATAAACCAAATCGCAATTCAACAGTTCCAATCATTCTCTTTGAGATCAAGTCCTAGAAAACACAATAAGTAGGGTAGAATTTAGTGAGGCAATTTTTGTCATAGGTGAGTTTGGAAATAGATAATAAATTGCAGTCCAAATTAGGAACAAATAAAACTGACTTTAATGTTAAGGTTTTTGAGGGGATAACAGTCCCACAACCCCACAACCTGTCACTTTTGACAATTTTCCATATGTTACCTTAACATTAAAGTTAGCTTTACATAGCTCAAATGTATTGAACACTCTAGGATCTCCTGTCATGTGGTTAGTTGCCCCCGAGTTTATAATCCAAGAACCTTGTGCTTCATTTTTGACACTCAAAGCACTTGGAAATATACCTGATTGTACAATGGAACCGGTTCCAACAGGTGTTGATGAAGGGCGGCCAAATAACTTCTGCAGTTGATCAAGTTGTTCTTTGTTGAAGAGAATTCCCTCACTGCTACCTGTATTACTTCCACTTGTAGCATATCCCTTCTTGACTTGATTGCGAGGCTTCCAATCTACTAGTTTCCCATGGAGTTTCTAGCAAGTTTCCTTGTAATGGCCTGGACGTCGACAGTGATCGCATCAAGGTCTGCCTTTTCTGGTTCACCATTAAGAGGATTTTTTGGATTTCCTCTAGCTATGAGAGCTAATACTTCTCCACTGGTAAGCACTGAATCAGATCTGAACATCACTTTCTTGCGGCTTTCTTCTGAAACTACTTCTCGGATAGACGGCAATGGCTTAACATTTAGAATTCTGCCACGAACTTCATCTAAACTATCACTCTGTCCAATGAGGAATTTAAAGATCCGCATCTCTTCCATGTACGTTTTGAAAATAGCTCCATCATCTGAACACTTCCAGTCTAACAAGTTAAGCATGTCCACTTATTGTCAAAGGCGAGATAGTTTATTTAAATATTCTATCACCGTTAAATCCTCCTGCTTCACTTCATGTAGGACTCCTTCAATTTTGAACTTCTCGAAGATATTGTCTTTACTTGAGTAGGTTTCTTTAGCAGCCTCCCATACTTCATTGGCTGTTTCATATAACAGAAAGTTCTCGCCAACCTCTGGTGTCATTGAGTTTATAAGCCAAGACATGACTCTGCTATTTTCTGATTCCCAAAGCTTATAACCTTTGTCTTTCTTTTCTAAAATCTCCACATCTCATGTGACAAACTCAGCTTTACCTTTGTAAAACATAACAGATTGTGACAAGGGCAAGTAATTGTGCCCACTCAATTTGTGGTTCGTGATGATTTGAGAATTTTGGGTTGGATCGATATTACTACTTCCAGAAGATGACCCTTCAGAATTAACATTGGAAGCTATCCTGAATCTCGACATAGTTTAAGGGTAGTGAAAGAGAAATATGAGTTTTGCTGGTAAAAAACCGGAGAAAATATTGCAGGAAAAACAATAGAGATTAGGACCAGAGGTAGCTCTGATACCATAAAGAAATTGTGAAGAATAAATTGTTTATTATTCTTATTCACATTCTATATATAATAAGCAGTGTTCGAAAAATCGGTCTAGGCGGCCGCCTAGGCGGTGGTCGGGCGTCCCGACCTGGTTCAAATCGGTGAAAAAAATCGGTCAATGCAAAGTCAACGGTTAAAGTCAACGGTCAACGGTCAACATCAAAAAAATTGGCTGCCTAGTTCGGTCTGGCTGTTTAATCGGGTCCAGGCGGAGTCAACGCCGTCCGGGCGGAGTCAAAGGCGTTGACTCCGCCTGGACCGTTTTTTTTTTAAAACCGGGTTGCACAAAAACGGCATCGTTTTGGAGTCAAAACACTGTTCAAAAATTACAGCCATCAAAAGGTTGTCATTTTTCTTCTTTTCTATTTCTTCCCCAAATTGCAAACCCCTTTTCCTTTCAATTCAATATTTCAATCCCAAACGAACCAAATCCAAATCCCTAATTCCAATTTCTTCCCCAAATCGCAAACCCCTTTTCATTTTTAACCAGCCTTTCAATTGAATTTCCATATTTCTTCCATTATTCCCTTTCAAAGTTTCAATTGGCAATCGCAAAAGCACAAAGTCACAAACCAAACCGATCAACTCTCGACTCTCGACACTCCTCTCACTCTCAGTTCACTTCTACAGTTCTCCGACCAAACCAGGCTCCTCCATACCCGATTCCCCGTTTGTCGTCGCCGCGCCGTTCGTCACCAGTCACCACCATCAAGTCGTCAACTCATCTAGGGTCTGACCGAGTGACCGGTCTGTTACTAACTTCTAGTTCCTTCTGTAAGTTCTATTCTTTGGGTCTTTGCTTAATGCTTATTGCTTAATACTTAATGCTTAATTTTTAGTTTTTTACCAAAACTATGAGTATTGAGTCTATTGACTGATTTCAGTGATTTGATTATTTATTTATTTGATTATATGTTATTTGATTATTGATTATTTGATTTATTAATTTTATTTCAATGTTCTGTTCTCCTATCTACATTTCTTATTTCAGTTATTTGAATATTTTGATTATTTTCTCCTTCTCCAGACTTTTGAGTTCCGATAAAAGCTGGAACTGGAAGTTGCATGTTGAATTGTATTTGTTGAACTGGAAGTTGCATGTTAACTGTTAAGTTAAAGGTTTGACTGTTTGAGGTTCTTTCAAGTTTCAAATTGGTTCAACGGTTTTAGTGACTAAAATGATTTGTGATGAAGAAATGAAGAATTGATGATTTGAATAAGTGAATATCTGATGACTGATGAAGTGATGAGTGCCTGTTTGCCTGATGACTGATGTTTGAAGTTTTAAAATTTAAATTTTAGTTGTTAGTGTTTTTTTTTTAAAATTTGTTTAACTTACATTACTGATTAAGTGATTAGTGATTACATATTTACACTTTTACAGCAATTTAGTCTGTCTGTTTGTGCCTTTATGAGTTTGTGGGCGTGTGTTGTATTGCTGGTTGGGTAATTGGGTTAGCTTGCTCTGTTAGTCTGTCTGCTGGACTGCTGCTGGTTGCCCGGTTGCCATGTTTTATTGTTTTAGTGTTGTATTGTTTTTTACTTTTTTAAATTAATAAATTGTAATTGGTTATTGCTTATTGAGTTATTGCTTAATTCTTAATTGCTTATTGCTGTCATATTTTCATTTGATTTCAGAGAATCAGAATTTCTGTATAGAGTTTAGAGTTTACTAGTTTAGAGTCTTTAGACTTTACTCTTTAGACATGACTTCAGAGCCCAATAGTAATACCGTCCCCAATGCCGTCGGTCATTCATCTTCGGCTGCCTCTAACTCTAATTCAGGGATCAGAAGGAAACAGAAATCAAATGATATTAGGTGGGAGTTTGAGATTTTGATTGATGAGAAGAATCAAGATAAAGTGCAATGCATATTGTGTAAAAAGGTGGTTTCCGGGGGAGTTTATCGTTTGAAAGAGCATGTTGCCAACATACAAGGGAATGTTGCGCCGTGTCGGATGGCAACAAGTGATAATCAAATGACGTGTAAACAAGCGATCGTAGATGCAAAAAACAAGAAAAAAAACAAGAAAAAGGAAGAAGAAGTGTTAAGAGCTGAGGTGAATATTAGTGATGATGATGAAGAATTAGAGGAAATAGAAGGGTTAGGGCCAAGGAAAAACCCTAATATTCTTGGCCCTATGGATAGATTTGCTAGCTCTATCAACCCTAGTTCCTCTATTTCTGGAAAGAATATGCAACAACGGACCCTAAATGATACAATCCTTAAGGAAAGGACACGTGCTATGCAAAAATATGTGGCCAAATGGGTGTATCAAGCAGGGATTTCGTTTAACGCCATTGACAATGACAGTTTCTTGCAAATGGTTGAGGCGATTGGTAGATTTGGACCGAGCTTCAAACCACCAAGTCAATGGCAATTAAGGGAACCATTTTTGAAGGAAGAGTTTGAGTCAACCAAAGAGGCCCTTAAAAAACAAGAAGAATCATGGACGATTGATAGGTGCACAATAATGATGGACGCTTGGACGAATAGGAAAAGGAGAAGCATTATGAATTTGTGTGTGAATTGCAAGGAAGGTACCACTTTCCTTTCCTCCAAAGAAAGCACTAATGTGGCACATACCAGTGAACACATTTTTAACTATGTGTTGGCCGCAATTGAAGAAGTTGGCCTGAAAATGTTGTGCAAGTAGTGACCGACAATGCATCCAACAATATGGCTGCAGCGAAGATGTTGAAGGAGAAGATGCCATCTATATTTTGGACCTCGTGTGCTACTCACACCATTAACCTCATGCTTGAAGGTATTGGAAAGCTACCAAGGTTCAAAAAAACACTTGATTCGGCCAAGAGTTTAACTATCTTCATTTATGCCCACCACACAATATTGGCATTAATGAGAACATTTACAAGGAAGAGGGATATAGTAAGGCCGGGAGTTACTAGATTTGCCTCAGCATTCTTAACATTGCAATCTATATTAGAGAAAAAAGATAGGTTGATGGCAATGTTTACTAACTCCGATTGGGATAAATGCAAATGGTCAAAGAGTGTTAAGGGAAAAGTGGCCTACTCAACTGTATTGAGTACTGTGTTTTGGAATGGTGTGAATTATTGCTTGAGGGTTTTCGCTCCTTTGGTAAGGGTGCTTCGATTAGTTGATGGGGACCAAAAGCCATCAATGAGCTTTTTTTATGGGGAGCTAAAAAGAGCTAAGGAAGAGATTAGAGGGGCGTTGAAAAATGTTGAAAGTAATTGCCGGCCAATCTTTGAAATTATCGATGCGAAATCGAAAGGTCGGCTTGATTCTCCATTACATTTGGCGGCCTACGTATTGAATCCCTACTATTTCTTCAAGGGCCCAACTTCAAGCATTTATACTAATGAAGTTTCTGATGGGTTTTGTGAATTTGTGGAGATTTTATATCCCGATGACCTTGAAAAGCAAAATCTCTTAGTGAATATCGAGTTTGGGAAGTATTTGGACAAAGAGGGTTCTTTCAGAAGGCCATTGGCAATGAAAAGATGTGAGAAGAATGACGAGTTTTACAATCTAGGTACTTAAATATTATTATTAATGAATACTTATTACTTTAGTAGTTTAGTTTTTAGTTTTTACTTTTTTAGTAGTTATTTTTTTTTAAAAGCATTTGTATTTTTGATGTAGTAACTTGGTGGACTAACTATGGAGCTCACACACCAAACTTGCAAAGAATAGCAAAAAGGATCCTCTCCTTAACCTCTAGTTCATCCGGGTGTGAAAGAAATTGGAGCACGTTTGAATGGGTAAGTGATAATTACTTAACTAGCAAGTTACATTTAATTTTAAATATTTAAATATTTAATTAATTATTTATTTTACATTTTTTACTTTATGTATTGTATTTGACTATTGTAGATACACACGAAGAAAAGGAATCGATTAGATATGACTCGATTGAACCATCTAGTGTATGTCCAATTTAATTCTAGATTAATGGACAAGAGAAAAAAGGGGGACCGAGAAAAAAGTAGATATACTACTAGCAAATGATGCTAGTAATGCACAATGATGGATTGTTGAGGATGGTGATGATGAAGTTGAGCTTGGTTCGGGCTTTACCATGCCATTAGTTGGAGAAGTGGTTGGGGTGGATGAATTCATGGAACCTCGAAAGAGTGGTAGAAATGAAGTGAGAGATCTTGAAGATGAATTTGAATCCGACAATGAAGCGGTCGAAGAAAAGTGGAGTTCGAATCCGATGATGATGGTGTCTTTGAAATGGAAGAATATGTAGTAGAAGATGAAGAATTAGATAGTTAGATACTTATATGTCTTTTGATTTTTTGAATGTAACTTTGTTGGATTTGCTTTTAATTTCTTGCTTGAATTTGTTGGAAACTTTGGACTTTTGGAGTTTGATTTGCTTTTCCTTTTGATTTTTGTTTAAATGCAATACTTTGATTGGAATCTTGGATTGTGAAATGTGAAATTGGAATCTTGGATTGTGAAATGAGAAATGTGTGGATTTGGAATAGATTAGATGTTGATGATTTTGATTGAATTTGCCAATTTGATTGATTTGGATTTTGGAATGCAATTATTTGTTAATAACTTAATATATTATTAATTTATTATTAGTTTGTGTGGATTTGGACTAGATATTGATTATTTTGATTGAATTTGGTCATAGTATAAGTTTTAATATTGGTTTTATAGGTGGAAAAGATGAAAAAAAAGCCAAAAACAACGGCCCGCCTAGAAATCCGCCTAGGCGCCGACTAGGCCGCCTAGGCGCTAGGCGCTGGTCCACCGCCCGACTAGCGCTTAACGTTTTCTAGAACACTGATAATAAGCAATATATATACCTAATTTCACCCACTAGAATAAGGAATTGACTCCTAATTGAATTAGAGAATCACTACAATCAAAGAGTTGACTCCTAACTTAATTAGAGAATCATTTTCTTATCTAAATAGATGAGATAGGAAACTTATAAATAGATGAAATCCCTCTAATTTAGGAAACAAAATAACATAAGCTATAAACTAGGAATTAACATATTCCAACACACTTAATGGCAGCTGAAGTATGATTGAACTTATTTTATTTTTGATGGTCAATAAGCTTTTTTACTCATAGTTTGTCTGCAATTTACTTATAGTTTTGGGCACCATTTATATAATTATATCTGATTTATAGATGGACAAAGCTTTGATTTATAAATACGAAAAAGTTATATGATTTATACCTCAAATGTTGTCAAAATTTTCTGCTGTTTTCCTTTATCTGTTTTCTTAATCATCTATATGACATCTTACTTTTAATTATACTCGATAATTGTGTAATGCTATCATTGTTATACATCCGAATTATTATGCTTATAGTGGTTTTGTGATCTCCTACTAAATTCTAGGTTTTTCATTACCTTGCAGATCCTCTGATAATAATGTCTGATGATAATGAAAAATTGGCAACAATTTACAAGTCAGAAAGAGTGAGACGACTAAAAGGAGGGATACATGATTTCACAAGAACTTGTTATTGTTAACTTGTACATGCCTCCAAACACATATAATGTAATGATGAGTAATTTATTATACAATACACATTCAAGTGCATATAATGTAATTCTGAGTAATTTATACAATATATCGAAGTTCTTCTAAGTTTTCTATTTTTATGTAATTACACTATAGAGATACGATTTGGAAAGTCAACTGGTGTGTAACATGAAAATCAAATGACATGTAATTAAGAAATCAATTGGCATGTAACTTGAACTTAATTGTAATGTAATTTGAAAAATCAACTCGCATGTAACTTGAAAATCTATTGGTATGTAACTTGAAAATTAATTGGCATGTAACTTGATATTCAACTGACATGTAAGTTAGAAACTAATTGGCATGTAACTTCAAATTTAACTAACGAGTATGTAACCAGAATACGTCTAACATGTAACTTCCTGAATACGACTAACATGTAACTTGGAAATCAACCGAGATGTAACTTGGAAATCGATTACTGACTAGCATGTAATTTGGAAACTAACTAGCTTGTAACTTAAAAATTAATTACAAGTTACATGCCAATTGACTTTCCAAATTACATGCTAGGTGTATTATGAGTGATTTCAAATTACATGCCAATAATATGCTAAATTACATGATGCAAGCCGTGTGTCAAGTTACATGTCTTTTTAAAGTTACATGTCATTTGAATTCCAAACTACATTGATGATTACAGGGGCGTAGCTAGAAAAAAAAATTGGGTGGGCTATTTTAAATTTTATTTTCTTATTTAAAAGTTCTAAAATTTTGAAGTAACTATTAAATAATTTTTTTCTTTATAATAATCAAATCAAAACAATAAGAGAGAAATTTCATACAAAAAACGTCAATGGTATACCTAGTTAGAGGGGACATAATGAGTCTTTCTCTCGAATAAATACCATATACAAGAAAAACACAAAAACAAATGCAAACTTATGCATTATATATATAACAAGATACTGTCGAAGTGGGGATTCGAAAATTATATAGCACCTTTTTGAGATGGTATTTTAAGACTATCACTCATTTAATAAGTTAAGTTTAAATGGTACATAAAATTGGTTCCTTTCAAAAATGACCCCACCACAACAACCTTCTTCACTATTTTGATTTTTTTTTTTTCTTTTCAAAATCCTCCATCAATGAAGGTCGAAATCTGCCTCTAGTGGATGTCGAAATCGCCCTCCAATGAAGGTCGATTTGACCTCCAATGGAGGTTGGAAAAATTTTGCAGGTAATTTTTTAGACTTTTCAGGTATTTTCGAGACTTTTTAGGTAATTTCCAAGACTTTTCAAGTATTTAAGAGACTTTTCATGTATTTTTGAGTACAAAACCTAAATTTCAATCATAAAATACAATACTTAAATATCAATTATAAAAGGGTTCAAAAATTAAATAGCACTTTTTGGGGGAGGGTTTGTGCAAATAGCACCACATTAATAAGTCATGTTTTAATAGCACCAAAATAGGTGATGAGACCAAAATACCCCCACTTATTCTTTTCCTTTGTTTTTTTTTTCTCGAAAATTCGAGACTTATTGTGACATTTTCGAGACTTATTGGTGCGTTTCGAGACTTAATCCCAGTTTGTTGCTTTTTTTTTTCTCGAAAATTCGAGACTTGTTGTGACATTTTCGAGATTTATTGATGCGTTTCGAGACTTAATCCCAGTTTGTTCGAGACTTATTCTGTTCGACCTCCATCAATGGTGACAGTGTCGACGACGGCGCCGGTTGACTCCGGAGATAGTTGGATCTGGAAGATTGGACGACATCGAGTTCATTGGTGCCATCGGTTTCGTCAGATTCGCGACAGATCGTCGTAGATCTGACGATGAACGTTCGAAAACTATTCGGGTTTGGCTTTGTTTCTCTCTCCATACAGCTCGAAATTGAAAATGGATACTTCCGTTACAATCGGTGGCGCACGACGAACGTTTTGCTAGTGGTTTTGTCCATCAACTCGCCGATCGACGGTGACACCTCCATTGAAGCTCCATCAATGGAGGTTTGGGGAAAAAGAAGAAGAAAGAAGATGAAGGACAGAAAAGAGAAAAGAAAAGAAGTTGAGGGGTATTTTTGTCCAAATTTCATTTTTGGTGCTATTAAAACATGAGTTATTAAAGTGGTTGTAGTTACACAAATCCATTTTGAAAAAGTGCTATATACCCCTATTTCCTCATTATAAAATATAAAACCTAAAATAAAATTCATTATAAGTAAATAAAAAAAAATTAAAGTTAAATTACCTTCAAATTATGACTTGTGATTTGTGAGAGTCAATAGAAGACATAAGTTAGGGTTTTGGATTTGGGAAAATGAAAAAAGAAAGATAGGGTTTTGGATTTGGGAAAATGAAAAAAAGAAAAAGAAAAAGAAAAAGTGGGGTGTGGTCTAATGGCTGATGTTGAAATCAGAGAGGGATAAGGGATTTGGGAGAGTGAAAAAATTTGAACACTTGGGCTTGTTTTATCATGTTTAGGTTATTTGGGCTTGTTTTATTATGTTTAGGTTATTTGGCTTTTTGTTCAAGTTGAAGATTGAATGTTAGATGAGCTGACATGAACTATTTAATTTGGATTTTAACTCATATTTTTTAAACAAACTCAAACTTAACAATTTTTTTCAAAAAAACTTGGGTGGGCTACAGCCGACCCAAGCCCTTGAAGGGCTCCGCCCTTGGATGATTATATACCATCAAAAGACAAATCTTACAAAAAAACATTTACGGAAAGAACCAAATTGTAATAAAATATTTTAAACTTCAAATTAAAATCACAAATAATCCAAACTTCAAAATTTACAATATTCCAACTCTATTTGCATATCATGCCAATAACCTAATACATTAGTTGATCAGATTCAATAACTACTAGATTATAAACCAACTCGACCCACACTTTCTAGATTTTTCGGAAATGGTACATGATGCAATTGTAGTCATGAGGCAACACTTCTTTCGACGACCAACTCTTCAACATTATCTCCATACCAATGCCCACAAACATAAATATTTGCACAACCTTCAACCCGAAGGAAATGTGCTCATTCGAACCCACACTTACACAGGGAAGATAAACATTGCATGTTTTTAACTTGTATCTGCTCTGCAATTCAATTCGAACCCACACTCTGCAATTCAATTCTACATGCATTAGCAGAATGAAAACAAATACAACTAGCATAGCTGGGTAATGAAAAATATGCTCGGCCTTCCCATGATTAATTATGTTATTATGGTTTCCAAATACAATAATATTTTTTTTTTTTTTTGATTTAACAACTGCCGGGACCGGCGAGATTGGCTCTACGAGCACAGCTTGGAATACGACTCCCACACGAGGAGACAAACACCCACATATAGTGGGACAACACCCACACAATAGGTGGGAAAATTTGCATATATCATGCATACACTAGGGCTTGAACCTTGGTGGTGGGGAGTTCCAAATACAATAATATTAAAGATACTATTCAAACTATTTCAAAAAAAAATAAAAATAAATAAATACTAGTTAAACTGAAATAAAAAACCATAAGACTTACTTCAACATCAAAATGAGAGTCCTTCACCGATTAAGAAAAAAGAGAATAAAGACTTGATCACTCTAAGGCAAACTTCCATAATTTCATAAATTTTCCTCATGAATCTTCATTATATAGTAATTGGGAATCTCAATTCTCACTAAGGCATAAAATTTTAAATTGCTTTTGTTAGATGTTAAGGAAAGAATAATCGGTGGACATTAATAAATTTAATACCTTTGTGAGTTTATTTATTTTTATTTTTTAACTAAAATATCTTTATGAATAAATGATAAATTTATGAATAAATTCGTACATGTTAAAATTTAGTAGGAATTGACGGTGACTAATTAGAAAAGAGTAGTAGAAGATGACTACTTTTATGACTAGTATTAAAATGTTGTGAATAGTGATATCAGATCAATTGGATTTATCATGATCCAAGATCTGATTCAATCTGATTGGATCGAATAAATAAAAACCCGATCCGATCCAATCCAATCTTAAAGTGGAATCTGATTTGATCCGATCTAATTACAATTACATCTGATTCATCCGATCAAATTGTAAAATACTTACACCCGATATGATCAAAACCGATGGATCATATTCATATGAAACAATTCTTAATATATAAGGGTTAAAACATTTCTAAAATAACTTAGAAGTTAAAACAATCCGATCAAATTATGTTCTCAAATCAATTCCAATCCAATGAATTGGATTGGATCGAATATGATGGATCCTATTGGCTTGGATCAGACCCTGCACATCATTAGTTTTTAATTTAGAAATTATTTTAAAATAATTATTAAAATATATCCTAACCATAATTATGGAGATATTTTTTTAGAAATTCCATGTCTTGATTATTAAAATTTATTTACCTATTAAGTCAGTAAATACAAAGAGTTTTTAATAAATTCCATAAACATATATATTTTTAAAATCTTTATATTAATGAATTATAACGAAATTAACAGTTTTTTAAAAGTGAACCAAAATTGATACATTATATAACGAGTTATAACAATTAACGGTTTTTCATAATTGAACCAAAAACCGACCCATTATATTACGGGTTATAACGAATTGTCGGTTTTTTAAAAGTGAACCCAAACCTCACAGTCTAACACACTATATTACGAGTTATAATTAGTTAACGGTTTTTTAAAAGTGAATCCAAAACCGACCCATTATAATTTCCTATTAGCTATACAAATCGTGGATGACTAAACCTCGTAGACATTAGTATTTGTTTAGGAAAAGTAAATGGGTGTTTGATTGTGATCCAATTAAACATGAGAGAATATTTTCAACATTTTGAATATATCTCGAATACATCTAATTTAATTATATATATATTTTAAAAATATTTTCCAAATGTTATTCTTTTCGTTAAAGGAATAGGAACTAGGAAGTAGGAAGTTTGTGGAATTGCGGGTGATTGGATGGCGAGTGAAACGCACTCCACTTCCCGTCGCGTCAGCCAACAAAAATATAGTTATAAACTACGAAAAAACGAGTTTAATAATAAAACATAGAAGAGTTAAGAGCCAGAGACTGCTAATTTATAATTTTTTTAAAGAAAAAAGAAATAAAAAAGATTTATTACAGCACCAAAACGGTGGCGTTTAGTTTTGCAATCGCCGCCTGAAAGAAATTAAAAGGAAAAAAAGAAGAAAAGAAGAAAAGGCATTGAATTTGCAGCCTCATCCCCAATTGGACACAAAACCACCAACACCTAAACCACCACCAACACCTCTCTCGCTCTCTCTGTTTTTTCTTCTTCTCGTCTTTCTCTCTCCAAACAAACCCTAACTTTCTCTGTAATTCAAAAAACGCGATGCTGTGATCCGAGGAGATTCAATCTCTCTGGATCTGGTTAGCTAGGTCAGTTTCTCTATCCTCTCCTTTTTTTTTTTTTTTTTTTTTTTTTGTATTTTTTAATTTATCTTAAATTATAAATATGGTGGTTTTTTTTTTTTTTGTTGATGTTTTTCAATTTTTTGATAATTGATTGATCTAGTTATTACATACACAATAATTTGGATTCTATAGATCGGGATTTTTTTTTTTCGTTTTTCTTTATGGAATGAAATATATACATATATATTTGTTTATTTATTTTATTCGGATTTTTTTTATTCCTATATGTCTGTTTGATTGCTGAGAACATGGGTGGAACGAACAGGAAAGGAAATCTTTTATTTTTGTTTTAATTTTCGTGGTCAAACTAACTCTAATGGATTTAGTTTTTCTTTTTTTTTTTTCCTTTCTTTTTTATGAGATAGGTCTTTTAGGTTTGTAAGAATTATGAATCTGGCTGGTGAATCCTCCTAATCACAACATTTGTTGGGGCTTTTTGTTTAATTTCCTAGGTTTTTCTAGGCAACCAAACGGAAGTTCATTGTTAAATGAGGAATGGTGTTTGATTTTGTTTAATTTGACAATTATATATGCCATCATAAAGTAATTTGGATTTTTGAAAATTAATAACAGCCGGTGTTTGAAAAATCGGTCTAGGCGGCACCCTAGGGCGTCCCTGGCCAGGCTGATGACCTAATCAGCCAGCCTAGGTGGTCGGGCGCATAATCGGCGCCAGGCATGTCATTGACTCTGCCTAGCGTTTTTTTTATAAAAAAAAAAACTCATAAGACCAAAACGATGACGTTTTGATATCATTTTTGCCTTCTTCTTAAAGAAGCCCAAAACGACGTCATTTTGGGCCTCATTAAACAGAAGCCAAAGTAGCCCCTCCTTCCTCACTCTTCGATCAAACCCGATTCAAAGCAGAAAGCAGCCCCTCTCCAACAATCGTCCAAGCCACCGTTTCCAGCCACTTGTCTGGTTGTCATTGTTAGATTGGTTTTTGTAATTTGGACTAAATTTTGATTGGATCTGGTCATATTGATTGGTTTTTTATTTAGGAATTTTTTTAAGGGCTGCGGCTCCCCCTAGGCACCGGGCTACCGCCCGACTAGCGCCTGGTGCCTATTAGAACACTGTTAACAACTCAAAAAATCATACCAATGAAGCCTGGTAAATGTTTTGGATGTTTATTGGAGTTATTTCTATGTATTGTTTTATTTTTCAGGTAAACGAACAGGAGTTCTGTGCAAACTCATGAGCAATAGTTTTTTTCATTTTTTTTTTTTAATTTCCTAAGTTAGAAATCTGTATATGTTGTTTTGAAGTTTTTAAAATGATATTAGGGTCCTCTTTGATGTTTATATTGTTTAATTTTATAACAGTGGAATGTGTTACAATTTGTCTTGCAATTTAGATTCTCTAGTTGTGATTGTACTTCTTTCTGCTTATTTTGGTGCTTAATCTTAATTGTTTAGGAGCATGATGTTAAAATCTATTTTTGTCACAAAAGTAGGAGGTTTAGTGATTGCTAGTTCAACTTTTTTTTTTTTTTTTTCTATAGAGTTTCGAAAGAGGAATTAGGAATTCCTCATGGGAATGCAATTTAAAATGCTTTGAAATGCAGGTTTCACTTTCATTCATATGAAGTGTTTGTACCCTCACAACTTTAAATATTTGTGTTGATGATGATCCATAATGATTTTCTGTAGATTTAATGCGATTGGAAGTTGGTCAAAATATTTGATGGATGATGATTGTGCAGATGGATAAAATGTCTGCTCCTTCATCACGGGAGCGTGCACAACGCCTTTATGAAAAGGTATCTCCTTTATTTCCTTGTATTCCTTGAGTTCTTCCTAGATGTTAGTAAAATGTCATTGTAAAATGTTGTTCTACTCTGGATATTTCCTATCTCTCCCCCCACTCCCTTTCTCTTATGCTCGCTTCATTTGTATGTATGAAACTCCTTTATTTTTTTATTTTTTTATTTTTTTTTATCAATTATGCTTACAGCCTTATATGTTGGCTCTTATACAGAACATTGAGTTGGAAAATAAGCGTCGAAGGTCGGCCCAGGCACGAATTCCATCTGATCCAAATGCCTGGCAACAGATGCGTGAGAATTATGAAGTGATAATTCTTGAAGATCATGCTTTTTCTGAACAGCACAATATTGAATATGCTTTGTGGCAGCTCCATTACAGACGAATTGAGGAATTGAGAGCACATTTCAGTGCAGCTATATCTTCTACGGGGTCAAACACGTCTCAGGGTTTGAAAGTACCTCCACGAACTGACCGCGTTACAAAAATTAGACTGCAGTTCAAAACCTTCCTTTCAGAAGCAACTGGGTTTTATCATGAACTGATTTTGAAGATCCGGGCCAAGTATGGGCTTCCTCTGGGGAATTTCTCTGAGGATTCTGAGAATCGAGTCATGGACAAAGATGGGAAGAAATCTGCTGAGGTGAAGAAAGGTTTGGTATCTTGTCACCGTTGTTTGATATACTTGGGAGACCTTGCACGGTACAAAGGATTGTATGGGGAGGGCGATTCAAAATCTCGTGAGTATGCAGCAGCTTCAAGTTACTATCTGCAAGCTGCAGCACTTTGGCCCTCAAGTGGGAACCCCCATCATCAGGTTCTTCTTAATTCCTGTTATTATATGATCATTCAAGTTTTCCTCCCTTAATTTTTATTAGATGATTTGGAATTGTTATATTTATCAATTCTGATACTCTTAAATTTGATAAATTTATGCCTTCATTTCAGCTCGCTATACTGGCATCTTATTCGGGTGATGAGCTGGCGGCTGTTTATCGTTATTTTCGGAGTTTGGCAGTGGATAGCCCCTTTTCCACTGCTAGAGATAACTTAATTGTTGCATTTGAGAAGGTAATTTTAATATTTAGAAATACATAGATTAGCCTACTAATGTCTACTTCTGGAGTTATTTTGTCTAATCTTTTGGGTAGAGATATATTTCAAAATTCAAGGTGTGTTTGTCCTGCCTGATGTGAGACTGAACCTGTCACTTGAGGACTAAAATTTTATGTAATGTGAAATAATTTTCAGATAAATCTGCTATGTGAAGATGTACCGCCTTTAGGGAAAATTGATAGATTAATACGTGTACCACTGAAAAGTTTAGAAATTTAAAATGTTGGAAACTATTTCCTGTAATCCTGTTTTATCCTTTTTGGTCAATTTTCATGTCCTGCTCATTATGATCTCTGAAATATACTGAGTTGGTTATATCTGAATTACCTGTAGCCACAGTAGTGAACATTAATTGATAGATATGTGCTGTGATTGCATATCTGTGAAGTTTGAGTTGATTGTAGGTTATGCACAAGTACACAATAGATCAGGGTGGAAGAAATTAAACTACTTTGACGTGCAGTTTTCCGTAGTTTCTGGCAAAAAAATTAACAAAATACAATAATAGCTACCTCTGGAAGCATATTTCTGTCATGATACTGATCAATTGCTGATTTCTTGAATGGTGGAAATTTTTGATTTAGCCCGAGTGTCTGACATCTTTGATGTCCTTACATTTTATATGCAAAGAGAAGCATAATGACTATACAGAGGGTTGCCCATAATAGGTTAGATTGTCAGAATAGTAGTTAGATGAGATGTTTCTGTAAATGTAAGTTTCTTGTTGGTAAAGTATTGTAGATACTGTATATGTAAGTTAACCTACTGGTAAGAGTATTGCAGATTCTGTAAATGTAAGTTAATCTAGTGGTAGAGTATTGTAGATGTTTATGTACATGGTTAAGTTATATACATGCAAATGTCTTGCATTCTCTTAATTTCTAATGGTCTTTATCTTATCAATTATTTAATGCATGCTACTTATTTATTTGCTTATTTCTATGGCAGAACCGTCAGAGTTACTCTCAGATGTCTGGGGATGTTAAAGCTTCTGTTCCTAAGGAATCTACACGGTTGACTGGCAAAGGAAGAGCGAAAGGAGAAGTAAAACTTGCATCTAAAGATATCGACAGTGAGGCCAGTCCTTTGAAGGAAAGTGCATCTAGTGTCCAGGAAAAGTTGAAATCTTTTTGCACTAGGTTTGTCCGTTTGAATGGCATTCTTTTCACACGCACAAGGTATTTACTCTTAAACATTTAGTTTTCTGGTACATTGTAGACATTTTAGAACAAGTTATATGAGACGATGTCCTTAATGTGACTTCTATTGTTCAGTCTGGAGACATTTGCAGAAATTCTTGCTTTGGTTAGCAGTGGATTATATGAGCTTCTTTCTTCTGGACCAGAGGAGGAGCTGAACTTTGGATCAGATGCCATTGAGAATGCACTTTTTATTGTTAGGCTAATGGCGATTCTTATTTTCACCATACATAATTTGAAGAAGGAAACTGAAAATCAAACTTATGCAGAGATTGTACAGCGTGCTGCATTACTTCAGAATGCATTTACTGCTGTATTTGAGTTAACAGGGCATATAATAGAGAGGTGTACACAGCTGACTGATCCTTCTTCAAGTTATCTCTTACCTGGCATTCTGGTGTTTGTAGAATGGTTGGCATGCTGTCCTGATATTGCTGCAAGCAATGATGTGGATGAACAACAGGCAATAGTCAGATCACAATTTTGGATCTACTGCATATCCTTCCTGAATAAGATCTTGACGCTTGGTCCAATGTCCATAGATGATGATGAAGATGTGACTTGCTTTTTCAATATGAGCAGATATGATGAAGGGGAAACTGAAAACCGGCTAGCATTGTGGGAGGACTCTGAATTAAGGGGGTTCTTGCCTCTTCTTCCTGCACAGACTATATTGGATTTTTCAAGGATGCATACCCTAGGAGGAGATGGCATTAAGGAGAGGAAAGCTCGTGTCAAAAGAATCCTAGCAGCTGGCAAGGCTTTGGCAAACATTGTTACAGTTGATAAAAAAACAGTGTCCTTTGACTCAAAGGTGAAGAAATTTGTTATTGGTGTTGAACCTTTAGATGATGATGTCACATTCACCTCCTACTCGGACATGCCCAAAACAAATGATATAATGCAAGAAATTCAAGCTGAGAAAACTATGAATTTGGGGGTTGCGCAGCCAAACCAACAGCTGTACATAGATGAGGAGGAGGAGGATGAGGTGATTGTGTTTAAGCCAGTAGTGACTGAGAAGAAATCTGATGTGATTGGTTCCAATTGGATGTCCAGTGATGGCCTGAAGCCTGAACATAGTGCTCCTGCAAGTGATCTGCAATTTTATGGTGGTTTCAATTTAGCCCCTCCAGACAATCTTCGCCAGCAGTGTACTTTTGATTCCAGTTCGCAGGTACATGTATCTGTCGGCAATATGCTTCCTCATCAGCTGCAGCCAATTCATTCACATGTTTCAAAGCAGTTAATGGATGAAGCTTCTATTGCTAATAGCATGAAAGGTTTGAGGGTCTCAGAAAACGGACATTTCATGCAACATGAGATGCAAGAAAATATGCGTATTCCTCTTCCCACAGCACGACCTATTCCCTTTCAACAGTCAGTCAATATTAGTACTAGCGGGATGTTTTACAATCATACAAAAGCACCAGAAGCTGTGATACCATCCAAGATTGATAGTATTGCTTCTTCTGGAATTACCATTGACAGTATGGCTGTAAAGGCTTCATCAGCTTTGCCTGCAGTCGCAAGGAAAAATCCAGTTAGCCGACCTGTTAGGCATCTTGGACCTCCACCTGGCTTCAGCCCTGTTCCGTCTAAACAAATGACTGCACCAATTTCTGGTTCGGACGTGAATACTGAGAATCCATTGATGGATGACTATAGCTGGTTGGATGGATATCAGTTGCCCTCATCAACCAAAGGCTCAGGCCTTGGTAGTTCCATCAATTATCCTTCTCATGCAAATCCCCAGTATATGAGCAACGGTAATGGCTTGAATGGGACAGTTAGCTTTCCTTTTCCTGGGAAACAAGTTCCAGCACCACAGTTTCAAGTGGAAAAGCAGAATGGCTGGCAGGATTACCAGACTCTTGAGCATCTTAAACTACAGCATGAACAGCAGATGCAACAACAGCAGCTGATAAATGGGAACCAGCAATTTACTCCACTGCCTGAGCAATATCAAGGACAGTCTATCTGGACGGGCCGTTATTTCGTGTGAGATCAGTTGAAAGTATAGCTGGTAAGATGTGTATATATGCTGGTTTCATGCTGCATCTATTTTATTTAGTTCTTTTTATATAACATCTGACCTGATCTGTAATTTGATGAATAGAATTTGTATTCTTGAAAGTTGATCTGATCTAACAATGTTTTGTTGCTTAGGTTTTTGAGAATGATTCCGGTTAATGTACTGCCTCCTTTTGCTACCAAATTTGAACTCCAACTTAGAAGCCTTGTCATTGTTTAGTGTTTTTTGTTGGAGAATGGGTGGCCTTGGCTTCTTGCTGGCACTTGCTACTACACAAGTGAGTATCTGTCCTATCTTTAATTTCTATATGTTGTAGCCGTATGTGAGACACATTGAATGCTGTGTGTGTTTTTCCATAGCTGTTCCTTTGTAATTGTGTATCCATTATAACAACTATGCTTAAATTAAGTTTTTATGCATCGTTATCGATTAAGAAACTTTGTTATTTTAAAGGAAACCTTTTTTTATTTATTTATTTATTTTTTTATAAAACAATCTCATCTAGCTAACGCTTCAGGAACATCTGATTAATATCTGCAAACATGAGATGGCTTTGAATGAATTAGAGGCTATTGGTCATCTTTTTATTTGGTTATTTACTGTCTGTAAATTGATGGAAATGAGGTTTTTTTGGAAATTATATGATAATTCATCTATTTTAGCAGCGATATTGACTAGTAGGCTCAAGTTCTGGTGTTGAATCATGATCGGAGTGAAAATATGAAAGATAAATATATAATTTATTTTCTTTTCAATCTTATCCTGCTGTCTATAGCTTATGGCCGGTGTGCACGGTTATATTATCTGAGATAAATAAACCGAATCGAGCTAAACCAAAAATACGTGTTTGATTCGAGTCACCCTGTTGAGACGAGTCAATCCGATTAAAAAAAAATGAAAACCAAGTTTAAGTGAGTCATGGACGGTTTTGCCTTGACAAAAACTGAACCGAACCGAATAAACCGAGTAAATATTAAATATATAAATATATATTATAAAACTAAATATAAATAAATATAAGGTTTATTTTAATTAGCTATACATATTTATGTATTATTTTATTAAATATTAGAAAATAAAATCAGGTTGTTAAATAATTTGTGTATGGTTCAACCCATCTGATTCCCTATATTTTTGGTTTGGATTTCCCAGTTTATTAGCAAGCAAAATATATGCTTACATCAAAACTTACGTTTCCTGAGTATATAATTTGGGAGAGTATTACCTTTTCTTCTTCTGCTATTGACCTTCATGCTCATATTTTGTTTAGCTTCCTGCAGTTTTTTGGGTTATATACCATACATATACCATACATATGTTTGAATGGATTGAAAATGGATGAATGCCCATGTACATTCATGATTTTTGTTTGCTTGCATCCATCGTGTTTAATTAGTGAGATTGTGTAATATAACATGATTGTTTTTATTGTTTTACTTGTTTATTCAAGGGTGAAGGTTGTTCATATGTAGTTGCTTGTTGTCCTGGCTTCTGCAGATAACGTGGAGCTCTTTTGCCGGAGGAAGAGGAATATTGAAAGATCTTTATGGTGGGAAATTCGTAAGAAGTAAATGCCTAATCGGGTTACTTGGGTGGGAGATAGAACATGTTAATATCATCTGCTGGTTTTGAAGCTCGTGTCTCCAGGAGTTGGTGGAATAAAAGTTGTACTCACTATGCTTATGCTTCTTAACTTTTTCTTATGGTCTAGCTGTCGGAATTACTGCTACCATCATCAGCTAGCAGCTGATAATATATAATGCACTCGACCAGTTCTTTGCAGGTAGCTTCAGAGATCTGATCGGGAGGTTTGCCAGGTAGGTATGATCTGGGGGTATCAGAAGTTGGACGGTTGGATAATTAATTAATAATTGGGATTATGGCTGAGTTCTAGTGTCATGTGTTGTCGTTTTGAGTCTGGATAAAAGGAAAGAAACTCTTATTATGGTTTTTATGCTTTTTATCGAGTCAGATGTGTGTGATATAAAACACAAACCCTAGCATCTTCTGTTGTGTTGAAGTTGAGGCTGACTTGACTTGAACATCAGCCGGTCAATAAATTTGTGGAGTTACTTTATTAATGTCAAACTATATATGTACAAGGTCTGATCTCGTCTCTGTTTATATCTGCTATTTTCGAGATTTGAGTGTCTTATATTTTTGTCAAATTTTATAAGTATGATGATTTTAAGTTGAGTGTCATGAATAGCCAATTCTGTAGATGATTGCTGCAGTAAGGAGTTAGAAAATCTTCATGCCATGATATGAATTGATTACAGGCAGTGAGGCAATTGAAATAGATATGTTTTTATGTATATATATTAAAAAAAAAAACGAATTAAAATTTTGAAAAATGTTGTTTTGGATTTTATCATAAAATTCCTTTGATTTTAGTTAGCATATGGTTGGTGATGTCGATTGTCATTATACAATTGATCTCGAGATCAAGTCTTGCTAATAACAGTATTGTGTGGTAGGTATGAGTTCGGTTTTTTTTATTTAATTATTTAAACTTAACACTAAAGTGTAACTACTAAGTAGACCGTTTACTATTTTTCCATGGTAGACCTGGAATCAATTGTGTATGGCGTGACCAAGGCCAATTGCAACTGTTAAGACTTTACTTGATTCAAATCCACCTATCAGCTTATCTTTAATTTAATTGTTATTATTTTTAGTAATTAATAATTTGATTTGATTAAAAAGAAAGAAAATAAAAAGAAACGGTAAAATAATGAAATATAGAAAAGTTAGATTAAATTCAATTATAAACAAGCATTTATAATGCAATTAAGATTCATATCTAAAATTAGATTAAATTGAAAATAAATGTTATCAAAATTATATTATGAAAAAATAGTAGAAACGGTTAAATTATAATGTTTTAAAAATTCATGGGTCATAAATCATAATCACTGTTGTAAAAGTTGCTAAGCGCTAGTTGGGTGGCAACGCACCGCCTAGGAGTACTAACCGGGAACTGGGTGGATGGCTGATGGTCGGTTGGAATTTTTTTTTTTTTTACTTTTTTTTTTTCTGTAATTGAATAAATATCAAAATATTCCTAGAAAGGGATTGTTGGGAAAGGCTATTTCCGCTAATTTACCCAACAAATTATCTAAGTTTTCAACAAGGCAACAAGTCAACAACAAGAAGTAAAATAGAGTAGTAAACAAAAATAAGGTCATGAGTCAAATACGGAAATAAATGTCTAGCTCCTTGTTCTTCTCCATATGTTTTCAACACTTGTTCTTCATCGGACTCGAACTCAAAATCATCTTATACCGGTTCATTTTCGGATCCAAATTCTTCTTCAAGAGTTCTTTCGGGTTTTTGAACTCTAGCACTTCTTTGAAGTTGTGTCATTCCATCCGCCTCGGTTGCTTCATCAACCATTTGCGAACTAAGCACCGAACCAGGTTCAACTCCTTCATCACCATCATCAACTATCCATCCTTGTGCATTACTAGCATCTCCATCACTTGCTAGTAGTACATCTATGTTATCCTTTAATCTTTTATGCTTATTAATCAATTTGGCATTGAATTGGACATACTAGATTGTTAAATCGATCCACATCTAGTATATTCATTTTCTTCGTATGTATCTACATAAAACGTAAAAGTGAAATTAATCAAACAAATTTTAAAATTAACTTGTTAATGAATAGTAAATAATAACTTTATAACTTAGACTACTTAGTAAATAACTAAATAATTTACCTCCTCAAAAGTGCTCCAATTCCTTTCACACCTGGAGGAACTTGTGGTTAATACGAGGATCCTTTGTGCTACCTATTGCAAGTCATGTGTTTGATGTCCAAACAAAGACCACCATTGAACTACATAATAAAAGATAAATGTTTAAAATTTTGTGTGAATAATATAGTAAAATAATCTAATATAGTAATTAATAATATAAATTTAAAGTGAATACTTGTTATTACCTAGATCATATTTCTCATTGTTAACCTCGCATGCTTTTATCGCCTGTGTTTTTCCAAAACTACCCTCTTTAGTGGTATATATCGCCAAGTCAGTCATCATGATGTTTGTTTGCTTCTCAATGTCATTAGGATAGAACATCTCCAAACAACTACATATCGCATCCATGATATCACCCTCAGTTCCAATGCTTGGATCTTCATACAGATAGAAGAGGTTTAAGAGATAGGTCATCAAATGTAATAGAGTATCGAGCCAATCTTGGGTTTTTCTATCAATAATATCAATGATTGGACGATAAGAATTCTCATTACTTTTCAAGGCCAACTTTATCTCTTCTTTTGCTTTTTTGAGCTCTCCATATAAAAAGCCAATGGATGGCTTTCGATCCCCATCAACTAGTCGAAGCACCCTCACCAATGGAGCAAATACTTTCAAGCAAGTTGTCACCCCATTCCAAAAGGTGATGTTCAACACAGTAGAGTAGGCCACCTTCCCCTTTGTAGTCTTCGACCATTTGCACCGATCCCATTCCATGCTGCCAAACACTGCCCTTAAGTTATCCCTTTTCTCAACCAAACTTTGCAACGTTAAGAAAGCCGAGGTAAACTTAATAACTCTTGGCCTCACTATATTCTTCTTTTTTGTGAAGGACCTCATCATCCACAAGGTTTTGTGATGTGCATAAATAAAGATCGTGAAATTTTGGCACTATCAATGGATTTTTTTTTTTTTTATATTTATTTATTTATTTATTATTTTTTTTAACCTTGGTAATTTGCCAATACCTTCAAGCATAAGGTTGATAGTGTGCGTAGCACATGATGACCAAAATATGCTAGGCCTCTTCTCCTTCAACATCTTTGTCGTAGCCATATTGTTGAAGGCATTGTCAGTCACTACTTGAACAATATTTTGTGGCTCAATTGTTCAATGCATTTTTCCACATAATTAAAAGGAGTTCCCCGGTATGCGCCTCGTCGGAGTTTTCCTTGGAAGAAAGGAAAGTAGTACCTTTGCAACAATTCACACATAAGTTCATAATGCTCCTCCTTTTTCTATCGGTCCAAGCATCAGTCATCATCGAGCATCCAGTCAATTTCCGCTCTTCTTCTTATTTTTTTAGAGCCTCTTTGGTACTAGAAACCTCTTCCTTCAACGGTGGTTCATTCAATTGGTATCGACTTGGCTCTTTATATCCCGGCCCAAATCGACCAACTGCCTCCATCATTGCTCTGAAGCTATTGTTCTTAATAACATTTAAAAAAAATACCTATTTCATACACCCACCTAGCCATATATCGATGCACAGAATATGTTCTCTGCTTAAAGAGAGCATCGTTAATATTCTATTGGCGAAGAGACTTATTGGCACTCATCGAAGATTCAGGGTCAACTTTTGATGCAAACTTATCCATAAAGCCAAGAAAGTTTGGTTTTCTCCTTGACCCTAATCCTTCGATTTCTTCTTCTTCTTCCTTAATCCCAATGATATCAACTTCCGCTCTTATTTCTTGTTCTTTCTTAAGCTTAGTTTTCTTCTTATTGCTTGCATATTTAATGGCTTTTTTACATCTATTTTGATCCTCTTTCATTGACCTCAGACACTTAGCCACATTTCCAGACATGTGGGCAATATGTTGTTTCAGACGATATACCCCCCCACCAAACTTCTTTCCACACAATTTGCACTCGACTCTATCAAAATTGGAGGGATCAATCAAATGCCCAAACTCTCATCCAACACCATCCGATTTTCGTTTCAGAATTGATTCGTTAGAGCCCCCCCCAGAAGCAAGGTTGGTGTTTGCCGTGTTGCCATGTGAAGAAGTCATATCCTAAACGCAACCACAATGGCACAATCCACAATCCACATTTCAAATTACAAATTTTAAATTTAGAATAAACTCAATAAAAATAAAGTAAACAAGTGAAGATGCTATCATTTTGCAACACCGCTGTATTACATTTACCAGTAAAATCTAATACAACTAGTAATACAACTGTTTTTGCAAAATCTAATATAGCAAACTTGTGGTTGACAGAGCACTAACAATTTTACAACACTGTTGCAGATTACATAAATTATTAGCTCAATTTTGCAAAAGTTGATTTTTGTATAAAAGAAAGTATACAATTAGAGTTTCAATTTAGCAACATTGCTGCAAAGTAGCACCATAAACTAATTAAGAGTATATTTCACGTCCTAAGCATCCAAACAGTTATTTAGAATTGTACAAATGGTAAACTAATCAAAAACTAGAATTTTAAACTATAATTATCGTATACTAAATTACTAAAGTATTCAATTTGGCATGACAAGTTTAGTAACTCATAATGCATCAAAAACATTTTAACGTAAATGAACAAAATCCAAATTTGAGAGAATAAATCAAAGCTGCAAATGTCATTCACTATAAGGAAAAAAGATTCAAAATCTCCCTTTATTGGTAATACAACTGTTTTTAATCCTAAATTTTATTAAAAATAAATTATTCAAATTTCAAACCCTAAAAACTCACTTCACGAATTGAATATGACCATAAGTGAAGAAAGAGTTGTGATGGTCGACCGGCATATGGTGACAGCAAGGATCGATGGAAGAAGTTGACGGCGGCGAGCTGTTTGAGACTTTGAACTGTTGTTATTTTTTGTCAAATGAATTGTGATTCACTGATTTGTGAGTTTTTTTTTTATTTTTTTATTTTTTTATTTTTTATTTTTTTTTTTAAAAATCCCCAAAACGACGTCGTTTTAGGGGTTTCGAATTAAAAATAAAATAAAATAAAGAAAATCGGTCAAAGTCAGGTTGACCGACAAGTGTCCTAGTCACCGACTAGGCGGCCTGGTCAGCGATTAGGCGAATTTCTGCCTACTTGGCCGATTTAAGCCAAATCGGGGCATTTGGTCACCGACTAATGCCTGGGTGGGAACTAGTCGGCCCAAGTCAGGGACTTTGGCAACACTGATCATAGTAGGTTTTAAACTCTAAACCGAACTATTATTTTTTGGGTTTTAATAACTCAATCCATTAATGACTTATTCCAATAAACTTAGACTCGTTAACTATTTTTTGCTAGTGGATTTGAGTTGAATTAATGGGTTGAGTGTAATTCTCATAGGTCTAACAATTGTATGGTAATTGTCCCTATGATCATGCAGTTCCTTTATTATAACTAAAGTTCCTTTATTATAACTAAATATATAAATATAAAGTCCGTAGAGTATATGAATTTTAAATCTACTCAAATACAATAAACATTTGAACAATTTTAAATCCTAACATTTTTTTATACATAAAATCCTTACGATTTATCATAAAATAAATTATATGTAACTTGAGGTTAGAAAGGGTGTTTGGGTTATAAAAGTTTTGAAGCAACTAAGTGATCGTTTATTTTTTGCACTTAAAACTTAATGGGTATGAATTGAAATTATTACGTTGTTTTGTTTGTTTTTGAAGTGGCCAAACAACTTAAGAATAAAAAATATAAAATATAAAAAAAAAAAAAAAAAAAAACCTTAAAAAAAAAAGTTAAAAAAATCCTCACCTTTAACTTAATTCCAAATCGGTTGATATGATTATAATTCTCATGCAAGCCATGCCATGCAAAGTACCATTGGTCAGCTAGGACGATTGAGTCATTGGTCCAATAAGTTAGTTGTTAGTTTCAGAGCATTTAGGTGCATGAGTCTTTTCTTTTTGGGCATTATTGTTAGTGGATATTATTTGATTGTTAGTGAGATATTGCTTCCTTGTTTAACACATTAGTTGATATTGCTTCCTTGTTTTATATGTTAGTTGTTGTTTATAAAACCTATAAATAGCTCTATTTGAATTCAATAAATCTATCGAATATATTGAAAACAAATTATCTCTCATGTTGTCTTTGCTAAATTCTTCTCTCTTCTCTGCCCTTAATTCTTTCTCTCTAAATTTCTATATTTCCCAAATTTTATCCTTATCATTTGGTATCAAAGCCATCAAGTCTACCGTTGTGTTAGGCTTATCGATCCATAAACCATAACAAACTACTTTTCCATTAGATATTCACTTTCCATATTTTTCCTATAAGAAAAAAAATTCCATGAACTCTCAAACACAATTAGCCACCTATCCTTCGGTGTTTTTCGATGATACATATGTATCGACAGAGGTTTTTGTTGATATTGATAAACCATTGATATTTGATGAATATGTATTTGAGAAAGTTTCATATGAGAGCAATTCATATCTTATGGATTGTTTTTAGTAGTCACACGTTTTTCACAATAGAAATACTTCAGTTTATCTTTTGTTACATGATTTGATGATTCATGTATTTGTTTCCATCCATTGGAGCGTTTGGATGGACATCATGATAAAAGGCAAAAAATTTAAATTTCATGGTATATGATCTCAGTTATTGCCACCCAAAACTTTTATGCAGGCTAGTGGGATGATTCAAAGTTCCCATCATGTAGAGATATTAGTCAAATGGGCAGGTGCATCGATTGAAGATGCAACTTGGGAAAATCGTTGGCGCTTTTCGAAGACTTAACCAGACTTCATCCTTGAGGACAAGGATTCTTCAAGCGATGAGGAATGATATGATCATAATTCTCATGCAAGCCATGCCATGCAAAGTACTGTAGGTCAGCTAGGAGGACTGAGTCATTGGTCCAATATGTTAATTGTCAGTTTCAGAGCATTTAGGTTCATGTGTCTTTTCTTTTTGGGGCATTATTGTTAGTGGATATTATTTGATGATTAGTGGGATATTGCTTCCTTGTTTTATGCATTAGTAGATGTTGCTTCCTTGTTTTATGCATTAGTTGCTATTTGGAAAGCCTATAAATAGCTCTCTTTGAATTCAATAAATATATCGAATATATTGAAAACAAATTATATCTCATGTTGTCTCTGTGCTAAATACTTCTTTCTTCTGTGCTCTTAATTCTTTTTTTCTGAATTTCTATCTTTCTCAAATTCTATCCTTATCATTTGGTATCAGAGCCATTCGGTTATATGGACACACAATTTCATAATTAAGTCTATGAAGTCCTAGCTCGTCATGAGTCTAACTTCGTTGAAATTCATAATACCCTCCAGACCATTTGAAATGAACTTCAATCTCTGCTTGTCTTCCACAGAGAGATTTCATTTCAGAAAATCACCACCCATGTTCACAGACACAATATTCCTCCCACCACCACTCATACCTCTTCAACCGGAACCCATTCCCAACCCTAATTTCGATTGAAACAACACCCAACTCAAGCTATCATTTCCCAAATTCGGTGGAGACAATCACACTGGATGGATCTAGACAATCCCACTAGATAGATCTACAAGGCAGAGCAATTTTTCAAATAAAAGAAAATCGTGTCATGACAAAAGGTTCAGTTGGCCTTTTTTCATCTCGAAGGCCTTGCCTTATTGTGTTACTACTGTGATGAGATCGACGAAACGCAGTACAGACTAGATTTCACAAAACCAATTCCCAAAATATCCTTCCAAAATATATCCGGATTTTATCCTTGAAAACAAGGATAATTTGGAGAGGAATGAATGATATGTGCAGTTCGGCATGTGGGCCATGCAGATGAAGTATGGATGACTAGGTCAAGGTTTATTAGGTGTCAATAACAAAATGTCTTTGATTGAGAGCATTATGCGCACAATTCAGGCACCATTTGAGCATGTTTCCTCCCATTATGGCATTATGTTGCTTTTCCCATTTTTTTTAAGCATTAGTGGATTAGTGGATTAGTGGATGTATTATTGATGTTTCTTAAAGTACCATTTGGAGTAAATACTAAAAGCTTGTGCATGGTTGTCTTCAACTATAATTACCTCTTCAAACTTCTCTATGACACATATATTTTGTTCAGTGGCTAGTTTAACTAAAATGTCCAGATTTTGTTGGCTTGAACACTTCTCCATTTCTAATATCTTAATCCACAAGAGAAAACATATAACAGATAACAGTTACTACAAAGTCAGTAAGTGAGAAAATCACACAAACTGGGGAAAGGAGAAAAGGAAAGAATCTAAAAGACAAAAAGAAAAGATAAAGACCTTCTCTTGAAGTTGCTTGATCACAATAATAGTCTCTGACTCCTTACTCTCACATTTTTGTCCCAACAAAAGGCACATTTATTCATATGATGTGTGGAAGGGTCGCTACAATTCATATCCTGAATTAATTCAGCCTCGGCTATCTTCCTCCTCAAGCAATCAACATTTATCTCACTCAAAGTTTTTTGCGTGTAAAAAGTATAAGCAAAAGATGGAGGATTCGTAGTGTATCAATGTCTAGGAGAAAAAAAAAAACAATAACCTGAGATTCATATTTCAAAACTGATTCCTCATACTCTGCTTACAATGCAACTAGCTTGTTGTCCTCCTGACAACTCAAAGCATGTTAGATTGTAAAAACTTCAATTATCCAAAGATAGGTTCTGCAAAGGGCATAGTACAAACTACAAAAGAGCTTCGTTTCCTAAGTCACACTTTTCTCCTGTTTGTTACCAAGCCCATGGATCGGGAATATTACAATCTTCTGATGAATTAATTTTACAATCTTCTTGTTTGCAGGACTTATCCCCCACTTCAGTTTCATTCACCAACTCTGCTTGCACTACAACAAACTCGTTGTCCTCCTGACAGCTTAAAGCATGTTATATTGTAAAAACTTAAATTATCCAAAGACAAGTTCTGCAAAAGGCATAGTACAAACTACAAAAGAGCTTCGCTTCCTAAGTCTCACTTTTCTTCTGTTTATTACAAAGGCCCACAGATTGAGAATATTACAATCTTCCGATGAATTAATTTTACAATCTTCTTGTTTGCAGGACTCATCCCCCATTTCAGTTTCATTCACCAACTCTGCTTGCAATGCAACTAGCTCGTTGTCCTTCTGACAGCTTAAAGTATGCTAGATTGTAAAAACTTAAATTATCTAAAGACAGGTTCTGCAAAAGACATATTACAAACCACAAAAGAGCTTCGTTTCATGAGTCGCACTTTTCTCCTGCTTGTTACAAAGGCCCACGGATCGAGAATATTATAATCTTCCAATGAATCAATTTTACAATCTTCTTGTTTGCAGGACTTATCCCCCACTTTAGTTTCATTCACCAACTCTGCTTGCAGTGCAACTAGCTCGTTATGCTCATGACAGCTTAAAGTCTGTTAGATTGTAAAAAACTACAATTATTTGAAGAAGGTTCCGCAAAAGGCAAAGTACAAACAACAAAAGAGCTTCGCTTCATGAGTGACACTTTTCTCCTGTTTGTTACATATAATAAGTCCCATGGATGGGGAATATTACAATCTTCCGATGAATTGATTTTACAATCTTCCGATGAATTGATTTTACAATCTTCTTGTTTGTAGGACTCATCCCTCACTTCAGTTTCATTCAGCAACTCTTCAAAAGGAATAAGCGGACCAAAATAAAGCTCAAGTTTCACAAATTTTATTGTAGAAGCCTTTGGTTGAAAAGCTAAATACAACTAAAGTTCAGTAAAAGAATATTATTGTTAGCTTAAATTCAAACCAGATAAGATCATATATTATATACCGAAAAAAGTTCATGCAAAATAAGTGGCAATATTAGCCATCACTGCAATATTAGCTAATGAAGAACAAGATTGGATTAGCCATCACTTCAATATTGGATGAAGACATGGAGTTCAAGTTCAGTTAAACTAAGAGATCTATTTCAATGTCAGCTTGAGATCCAATCTCCTAAATTAGGCTTTGAGTTAAGCAGATCATCCCTTTGTGCTAGACATTCCAATAACTTCCTTCAACAATTCCTACAAAAACATCTACTTTCTATATTCCATATAGTCTAGCAAGAGTTTAAAAAAGTTTTCTTATAAGTTACAGAGAACAGAAAAAAAAAAACCTACCATAATTATTTTTCGACCATCCGGCATAAAATCGTTTAGAATGTTGTTTTATTAACTAATTATTACAAATAGTAGATTCAATTAATCAGGCTAGCTATATCTTTCGTCCTTTTTTTCATGTGTGTGTTTGAGCAGATTGGATGGGGAAGTAGAATATACTAAACTCTTGTATTTGGTTAAACCCATATACTAAACATGGCAAGTTCCCTTAACCACACTAAGAGTAGCACATTTGCAAGCATTGAAAATGCAGTGTACCGGGTTAATAACGAACAAGTTGAATAAAAAACCAAGTAATTTTATCATATAAATGTAATATGATTCAAGCTTCTCAACCAGTTCACTAACAAGTCAAATGATAACACTGAGACACAAACGGCTAAATGATTCATTCATTCTCCTAAATTGTTTTGTAAAAAACACAGACTGCTTCATCGATACAAACCTCTTAAATTTATTCTCATCCTGAGCATAAAATCTACCCATATCCTGTGAAATTTTTGCCCTTGTACTTCTTTCAGTGCAATGTTAAGTGAAAATCATTGTTAGCAAGATCAACTATGAATTGTTGAACACAATGTGTTAAACACTCGGAGACACAACTCTCATGTCCATCTGTGTCAAATGCTCATAGGTAGAGTTATAAATGAATTTACTTCCATTATATTGAACAGAATATGTGAGGTTCTCGTTAATTCTTGTTTGGAAACTTTCACTAGTTACTATGACATATCTCAGAATGTTGGCCAACACAGGACATGCCAAATCATGCCAACCTATGAGCCAAATACACACACACACACACACACACACACACACACACACACATTACACTCTTCTATTTCCTTTTGCAAACTATAGAAATGAGATAACAATTAAACCCTAGTAAATAATTTTATCCAAGTAAAATTTGAGATAAATTAGGTTTTCATATCTAAATTTAAAGATAGTTTTTGAAAATGTTCAATTATGATCTTTCAATGTTGTGCAATCATAACTAATCTATAATAAGATATCATAGTGAATGCTACAAGCACACACATTGCAAGCTATACAATTTCTTATAAAACAAAAGAATAAAATATATGTTCAAGAGTCTCTCGTGAAAGATTACCAGGGCACCAGGTATCCCGTCTCTTCTCCTATAGCAGCAAATAGAAAATATTCACCAATAATTAGGAAAGTGTGATAGTGAACTAATTAAATGATAAAGTAATAGCTCAAATTATGTAGACAATTTAGGTTCATAATGATGCATAACAGTAAATGATTAATAATAGTATGTACGAAAGTTCAAAAAAATAGCTTAAACGATCTATGTTACTAAATGCGCACATCTAGCATCAGTCAATTCACCGAATAAGGCTTATTTCATCATAGTAAGTTACACAGCACATTGCTAAGAATTAGGAAATAATGCAACAATGACGGAAAGTGGGGGACTAATTTTTTGTAGCCCTTAACGCATAAAAACAAGAAATTGCATGAGAAATTAGATACTAACTACAAGAAACTAACTTAATTAAAAATTTAAAATAGAGCAAAATAACTAATTTACTGACTAAGTCTTGGCTGGCTTGTCCACATGGTGTACACATCATTCCCTCCTCTTCAAACTATCATTGTCCGCAAGGATAAAATCCGGATAGGTCGGTAGGAGGTCCTAATTCTTCAATCATAAATAATTGAAGACGCTGGCAACGATGTCTTAGTACAAATTTCTCGTCATAATAGAAGCATAGACCTCGCTCTCTTCTTTCCCTTGCTTATTGGCTGGTGATCCTTTTGAACGTGATTGGTGGATTGTTAATTGTGGGTAAAGACCCTAAAAGTCTAGCGAAGTTGTTCGGAATGGCTTCCTGGGTTTACACATTTTTTGTCGATTGAAAAGAATTGCTATCTTTTTTCTGTAGGTGGTTATGTTCTTTAATCAAGCGAGCAACTCCTATGGCATCTGACAACGACTTTGGTTGTTTCACTTTGACATCCAATCGAATTTCGTCTCTGAGTCCGGCGATGAAGCAACCGATCAAGGAGGTTTTCGGTAAGTCATCAATGTGGTGAGATAACTTCTCGAAGAACTCCTGTTAAGTTGCTACATTAGTTACCTATTTGAGGCGAGTGAGTGCTTTAGAAGAGTTTTCATAATCTGTAGGCCCAAACCGATGCAAGACTGCCTTTGTGAATTCTTCCCATATCATCGGTCCTTAGAACTTGTTGTACCACCTATGGCATTGCAATGCAATTCCCTCCAGGTGAAAAGATGTCAATTGGACTTGTTGTGGTGCTGCAACATTCTTGAAATAAAAAAAATTGCTCAGCCATATAGATCCAATCGGTAGGGTTTTCCCCACCGAATTTAAGAAACGATTTGAGGTGATGGTGGTTTCGGTCAAGGGTAGCATTGGTTTGAAAAGTGACAGATTGTGGTGGTTGATTGTTATGGGATGTCTCACCAATTGCAAATGGATTGACATCTTGATGGACAGAAGGTTGAGTAGAATTAGGTCGTAATGATTGTAACTCGATGATGATGGTTTGTAAGGTTGTAGTGACTTGATTGATGTTGTTATTGAGGAGGTCAAAATGGGACTCATACTGAGTTAGGATTTCGCTCACTTCATTGCAAAATTCAGTATTTGTTTTACCACGGGTATCCATGAATCATCGTTCTGATACCAATTGATAATGATAGAATTTGAGAAAGATAGAAATTCAGAGAGAAAGAATTGAGAACAGAAAAAAGAGAAGAATTTAGTAGAGAGACAATATGGGAGATAATTTGTTTTCAATATATTCAAAAGATTTATTGAATTCAAAGAGAGTTATTTAAAGGTTTTACAAACAACGACTATCGTATAAAACAAGGAAGCAATATCCCATTAACAATCAAATAATATCCAATAACAATAATGCCCTAAAAAGAAAGGACCCATGCACCTAATGCTTTGAAACTAACAGCTAACTCATTGGACCAATGACTTAGTCCTCCTAGCTGACCGATGGTACTTTGCATGGCATGACTTGCATGAGAATTATGATAATATCATTCCCCACTGCTTGAAGAATCCTTGTCCTCAAGGATGAAGTCTGGGTAAGTCTTCGAAAAATGCCAACGATTTTCCCAAGTTGCATCTTTGATCAATGCACCCGCCAATTTGATCACTAGTATCTCTGCAAGATGGGTACTATAAATCATCCCACTAGCCTACATAAAATTTTTGGGTGGTAATAACCGAGATCGTATATGACGAACTTTAAATTTTATGTCTTTTGTCATGATGTCCATCCAATCGCTCAAATGGATGGAAACAAATACATGAATCATCAAATCCTACAACAAAGATAAAGTTAAGTATTTTTATAGTGAAAAACGTGTGACTCGTAAAAACAATCCACAAAATATGAGTTGTTTTTCATATGGCAAATACATATTCATCAAGTATCGGTGGTTTATCAAAATCGACAAAAACTTTTGCCGATACATATGTATCATTGAAAAACACCGAATGATAGGTGGCTAATTGTGTTTGAGAGTTCATGAGAATTTTTCTTATTGGAAAAATATGGAAGGTGAATATCTAATGGGAAAGTAGTTTGTTATCAATTGGTATCAGAGCCATCGAGTTTACCGTTTTGTTAAGCTTTTCGATCCACAAACTAGAACAAACTACTTTCCCATTATATATTCGTTCACCTTCCATATTTTTCCCATAAAAAAAATTCCTATGAACTCTCAAACACAATTAGCCACCTATCCTTCGGTGTTTTTCAATGGTTTTTGTTGATTTTGGTAAATCACTGATATTTGATGAATATGTATTTGAGAAAGTTCCATATGAGAGCAATTCAAAATGTTTTTACGAGTCACACGTTTTTGACCATAAAAATACATCAGTTTATTTTTTGTTGCAGGATTTGATGATTCATGTATTTGTTTCCATCCATTGGAGTGATTGGATGAACATCATGATAAAATGTGAAATATTTAAAGTTCGTCGTATACGATCTCGGTTAATACCACCTAAAATTTTTATGTAGGCTAGTGGGATGATTGATGGTGCCCATCATGCGGAGATATTAGTCAAATTGGCAAGTGCACCGATCGAAGATGCAACTTGGGAAAATCATTGGCGTTTTTCGAAGACTTAACCAAACTTCATCCTTGAGGACAAGGATTCTTCAAGCGGTAGGGAATGATATGATCATAATCCTCATGCAAGCTATGTCATGCAAAGAACCGTTGGTCAGCTGGGAGGACTGAGTCATTGGTCCAATAAGTTAGTTGCTAATTTTGGAGCATTTAGGTCTAGGTCTATGAGTCCTTTCTTTTTGGGGCATTATTGTTAGTGGATATTATTTGATTGTTAGTGGGATATTGCTTCCTTGTTTTATGCATTAGTTGCTGTTTATAAAGCCTATAAATAGATTTCTTTGAATTCAAAAAATCTATCGAATATATTGAAAACAAATTATCTCCCCTGTTGTCTCTCTGCTAAATTAATCTCTCTTTTCTGCTCTTAATTCTTTCTCTCTGAATTTGTATCTTTCCCAAATTCTATCTTTATCAATAAAGAGTGTATACTCATGTGGACATTTTTTAAATCCCTCATCGGAAAAATAAGCTTTTATACAACTATACCAAGCTCTTGGAGCTTGTTTTAGCTTATATAGTGCCTTTTATTTATTTATTTATTTATTTATACACCTTATGCTCATCCCCAATCTTAATATAACCAGAAGGTTGATCGATAAATACATGTTCTTCTAAATATGTGTAAGAAAGTCAATTTCCCATCTAACTGAAAGATAGGCCATGATGTAAGATCCTTTATTTGTATTGGCTTAATTCTATTGTAAAACTCTCTATATTTGTATTAGTTGTTGCTTAGGTGATTCGTGGAAGAAAGAAGCTTCAAAGGTGAAAAAGCAACATCTTGTGCAAATTTCGTCTTCAAGGGGAACATCGCGTACTTGGATGCTAAGGTATCAAGATTTTTCTTCCTCTTGCAAGACGTAAATGCACACATACACAATTCATACATGTGTGTCCCTGCATCTTGGTTCAAACATTTGGTATAACACTTTCACACACATTTAAGTATGCACATGCATTGGTCTCATATAGACATACATTGTAGAATTGCATGTTTTATGACTATCGCTTAGATATGGCATGCTTGTGTGACATTGTGTTTATTTGTTTGTATTTCTTGTGTTTTAGACTTGAACATGATCTCATTTGATTCCTTATTGAGTCCTGATCATTTAAGTTACTTATTCATTAGATTTCGAGTCTAAACGATGTAGCTACACTACTTTTCATTCTCATTTGTTGAGTTGTGTTCGTCGTCGTTTTTTGAGATGAATTCTCAACCTTTTATCAAAGTTTTATAGTCTTCATTGTGTGTGAGGGAGTCATGATTTGTAATCCGAAAACGGATTTGAATTCGGAGTTCGGAGGCCCAAATACGGCCGAAGAACGCGAGCGGAGCGCGAGAGGAGTAAGCAAGGCCAAAGGCCAAGGCCACGTGTGGCACACGGCCAGAGGTGCTCTCTGCCCACGTGTGCCACATGCATCCCACACGGGATATGTGATGTGTGATGTGGCTCCTCCTGATTGGTCCTGAAATCCCATCTCTTGAATTCTTTTAAATAGTCTCATTTCCCTCCTATTTCATTACAAGAAGAAAACTTGAATTTTATAGAGCTGAAATTTTCTCTCCAATTTTTTCAACTTCCAAACACCATAACTTTCTCATTTGGACTCCGAATTGAGTGATTCAAGTTGGAGAATCTTCATATTCAAGTTCCCTACCTTCTCCTAAAAGGTTTGCAGCTGTTTGATCACATTTTAAGGTGGTTCTTCACTCAAAACCGAAACTGCACGGGATTCATAGGTATTGAACTAAACTTTATGATTTCATCTATTTTGATCTTCAATTACCTAGGGTTTTCTTCTTCTATATGTATGTATATATATGGTGAATGCTATTGAGAAAGATAGCTTCATAATCAAATCTAATCAAAAGTCTAATTAGAGACATATGTGAACTAGTTTCTTTGATTCTAGTTTTTTCACATGATTGTGAGTTGTATTGTGATTAGCTTTGTATCTAGGAATATTTGAGCATTGATTATTGATATTCAAATGATAATTGATTCTTAGTTGTGCTATGTTTCATTGATTGATCATATTCGAAAATAGCATCTGCATGTATGTTTTAGAGCTTTGATTGGATTCACTTAGTTGAATATTTGAATACATGCTCTTATTGTTTACTAGAAGAAGTTTGTAGATATTATCTCACTTCTCTAGGATTTATGTGTATGTTTATAATATCTTGAATATGTGTTTCATGCTTATGATTTATTCAAGTGTTATTTGTATGAATGAAACTAGGAGACTTTGTGTTAGGTGTTTTCACATGCTCTAGGTTTAATTCATATTTTTGCATCTAGACTATTATTACTTTTGTTCTCACATGTTTAGGTCTAATTGTTCCATGGGATGTATTGATCATATATTCTATGTTGTATGTGTTTGCATCATTTGCATCACTTAGATCATTTGCCTTACAAAAGGTGGAAGTCTCATCTTGGAGTGAGTGAAACTTCAATTTGAGTATGAAGACTTGGCTAGGAAAGTGTCCCGGTTAGCCAAGCAAAAGTCTTAGTTAGGAGTGTGGTACTCTGGATGGTTGAGCTAAGGAAGATTGACTAGGATCCTCGTGATCTAGATAGCTAAGCAAGGGAATCTTCCTAGAGGCTTGAGATCCTTAGATAGGAAGTTGTTTACTAGAGGTGTAGGACACATCTTGAATATGGAGTAGGCTTAGTGATTCACTAGCCCGACGGTATATTAGGATTTGATAGCTTGATGTGGATATCACAGTGTTGATAGCCTTGAGTGTGTATGTCCTTTGCATACAGTGGATTACTTTGCCGGTGGTTATGAATTCAACCCGTGGATGTTTCCTCTTCGGAGGTTTACCACCTAAAAATCAATGTGTTAAATGTCTCTATTTCTATCTCTTTATATTTGTATGTTTATTCAATATAACTTGTTTATGATCTTCATTACCTCACATCCTTGTAAACATGTTATTGATAAAGAAAGAGATGCACACATTGTTTGTTGAATCAAAATTTGTTTCTTGTATCTTGTAAGTGTTCGAATATTGTATCTTGTGTTTCTATATCAAGTTGTAAAGTTTTACTTAGTGATTTTTCAATGTAATATTCAAAGTACATCTTGTGAAATTTTCTCTTCATTGAATATACTTGTATATGAGATACATTGTTTATTGGTATATATTTTATAGACTAAGGGTGGTGAATTGAACATACTTGTGCAAATTGTTTTCTCATAACAATCTTGTTCAAGGTTAATTTGTATGCTCACCAAGGTTTTGACATAAGTCACGAAAGAGTTTTTAAAACTAGTGTGTCAACCTATTCACCCCCCTCTAGGTTGTTTAGTATAACCTTGTAGGCATTTTTTGCCATTTTATCTTTTAAAAAAACAAACAAGTTAACACTATTCAGAGGTTATAAAAATAAAAAAAATAAATATGTTATTTAGTTTCAAGTTTCAGTCACTATTCAGTTTTCAATGAAATTCAGGATTATTCAGTTTTCGGACAAAAAAAAAAAACAACCTTAAGTGTTTATGATATGCTTCTAAATCCTTAAAATCATTGTAATATTAAAAAAAAAAAAAATTAAAAAAAAATTGGAGCATCTCCAATGCAATGCTATTTTAGTGTACCAATGCTATAATTTAGTACAAAGTAAAAAATACATGCTCTAATGCAATGCCAAATTGTAAATTCACATTGTCACTTTCAACACAATCGTTGAACCTTCAATTATATATATATATATATATATATGCATGTATGTATGTATGTATGTAAATTCAAAACCTTCTAAATAATAATAAAAAAAAACAATTATTCATCATATCTTAATCATTAATAATATCTTATCATTATTACATAAAAATGGTTTAGGATTTGTAAAATTATTTAGTTCTTTGTATCATAATATGAAAATACATAACAATTAATAGTAATAAGGGTATAAATATGTCAAATTATTTGTTTTAAAACCATTTTATCCTTAAAAGAACAAAAAAGTTAACACTTTATTCAGAGGTGATAAAAATAAAAAATAAAAAATAAAAAATAAACATGTTATTCAGTTTTAGGTTTCTGTAGTTCAGAATTGTTCGATCTTCAGACAACAAAACGAACAACCCCTAAGTATCTGTGATATGCTTGAAAATCCTCAAAATCATCGTAATATTAAAAGAAAAACATAATCTTTCTAAAAGCAAAAAATTAGCAGGGATTACCACCCTAAAATATTTGTATTGGGTGGGCCGTTGAAAGCCCACATCTATTTCTAATACGTGCCCAAAACACGGTCCGATAATATACGGTGAAACTGGGCTGATTAGGGTTTATGAAATCCAACTATTAAAAACGAAAAACCTCCGAAATTTTCATTATCGTAGCATCTTCTCAATCCAACTCCAAACCATTGACAAAAACCTATAACGGCGGACATGGGAAAGGAAGAGCTGAGGAGGAAGAGAAAGCGGAACCGCAACGGGACCAAAGCCACCGCCACAGTCTCGGAGGAGCAACGAGCTTCTGATATCAGCGATGAAGAAGAAACACAAGTGGAGGGGATGATTGAAGAAGGCGAGGAGAGACAAGCGGAGGAGTCTCTAGAAAAGAAGAAGAGTAAGAAGAAGAAGAAGAAGAATGAGAAGAAGATTGAAGAAGAAGACACCGGTGAAGAAGAAGAAGAGGAGGAGGAGAAGAAAGTGAAAGTGAAGAGTGGGGCGGGTGGAATAATGAGTACGACGTCGTTTGAGTCCTTGGGACTGTCTCACCACACTTTTACATCTATTCAGGAGATGGGTTTTCAATACATGACTCAGGTTTTTTTTTTTTTTTTTCTTTACAAATTTAAGCTTCTTTCAATACCAAAATTTGTTTAATTTTTCTATAGCTTTAATGGCATCTTTAGTGTTTAACAATGGTAAATGAAAGCTTTCAACATAATAATTGTACTTCAATCGGGTAGGATTTCGTGTATGTAACAGAAAATTTTTGCATCTTACTGTGCAATCAGTAAAAATGTATGTACAGTAATTTAATGCAGATTAATAGTGTAGGGAGTTTATATGCAAATTGCTTTTGCTAATGCAGATTCAAGCCAGATCAATTCCACCACTTCTAATAGGAAAAGATGTGCTTGGAGCTGCAAGGACGGGTTCTGGGAAAACCCTTGCTTTTCTGATACCAGCAGTCGAGTTGTTGTATAATGTCCAGTTCACTCCTCGGAATGGGACTGGTGTTATTGTCATCTGCCCCACTAGGGAGCTTGCCATTCAGGTCAAAATCTCTTTAAACCTTTTCTCCATCTTTATAATTCCTATTTATCAATGTTTTATTATTATTGTTGTTGTTCTGAATTTCAACTATCCCATCTATGACTGATTCAATTGTTCAAATATTTCAGACTCATGCTGTGGCGAAGGACCTTCTCAAGTTTCACTCGCAGACTGTTGGCTTGGTCATTGGTGGTTCAGCCAGAAGAGGGGAAGCAGAGCGTATTGTGAAAGGAGTAAATTTGTTAGTAGCAACCCCTGGTCGACTTCTTGATCATCTTCAAAATACCAAAGGGTTCATATACAAGAACTTGAAGGTACATGAACGGATTCATTTTCCTTTTCCATGGAATTTGAATTAGTGACTTCAGCATAAAGATGCTCAAGTTTATATTATATACAATGTTTTCCAAAGAAAGTTTTTTTGCCTTGTAGTGCCTCATTATTGATGAAGCTGACAGGATATTGGAAGCAAACTTTGAGGAAGAGATGAAGCAAATAATGAAGCTTCTACCAAAGAAGGTAAATTATGTGGTGGTTATTGTATTGACAAATAGAGACTAAAGTATAGATAGTTATATTTATTTGTCAAATGTTCACTGTATCTAACTCAAGGGATTTACTCAGAGCTGTATGAAAGGTAACAAGTTTTTGGTATTCATCGAGAAATGAAAATGATATGTTTAGGTATGCTGTTGTATGCATGGTTGAGCTTATTTTTCCAGAAGAATGGTATATGAATAGGTTGACCCGGCAGAGTTATGTAAATGGCACTGTTATCAGTAGGTGAAGTAATTTAGTTTAGAACCCTTGCATTAACTTGCTTCAAGTTGTGATTTATGTGCTTCTTTCTAATCATTATTTTTGATTGGAAGCAATACTTTCTTTAGCTATAGTAGTTCAAAAAGGTTAAATCAGCTGAACCCTTTGTTCTACCTTTCTTAACCAACATTTTTTTGATGGATCAGTAGCTAGGGTATTGTTTCTCACAGCTAAGCTTTGACTTTTTGAATATTTCTGCGCCTAGCTTGTAATTTATTCTGTTTAATCAGCAGAATATTTGGGTTTGGTTGATAAGTGTTGCTTAAATTTAGTAATGTGCTTGTGTTTCTCTTCTGTTATATTTGCATTTGTACATAAGTTTTATGTTCTGTAATGTCCGAGATATTTGAACTTATTGAACCTATTTAATATGCAGGATCGACAAACAGCTTTGTTCTCAGCTACCCAAACTAAGAAGGTTTGTGTTGAAACCAAATAATAATCCGTTGTCTTCTCCAGGATATCAAGTTTTAATTCTATTTTGAACTTTTTTTTAATCTTAAAACTGTTGAGTAGTTTATTTTCTGCTTATATATTCAAATAATGTTTTCTTTTTTTTTTGGTTTGAAATTTAGAAGTGTGTTGTTTCATTGTTGACTGAGATTGTGATACATATACTGTTTTCTGTGAAACCTGCAGGTTGAGGATCTTGCTCGCTTGTCATTTCAGACAACTCCTGTTTATATTGATGTCGATGACGGTAGAAATAAGGTAAATGGGCAGCTTACAGAATAATACTTTTTATATACAGACCATTTGAACCTAACATGATTTTTGGTTTTTGTAGGTCACCAATGAAGGTCTGCAGCAAGGCTATTGTGTTGTGCCAAGTGCTAAGAGATTTGTACTTCTCTATTCCTTTTTGAAGAGGAATCTGTCAAAGAAAGTGATGGTCTTCTTCTCCTCATGTAATTCAGTCAAATTCCATTCAGAACTTCTCACATACATTCAAGTGGAGTGCTTCGATATCCATGGAAAGCAAAAACAACAGAAAAGAACCACTACCTTCTTTGATTTCTGTAAAGCAGAGAAGGGGATCTTGCTATGCACTGATGTAGCGGCTCGTGGACTAGATATTCCATCCGTGGTATGTTTGTTGCATAGTTATTAAAGGCAGTTGGTTCTTACTCTTTTTTTTTAACAAAAAATCCTAGATACACTCACCCCAAACAAATGGAAACCCTAAAAAAAATCCAATGTTTTTTAGCACACTCTATCTCTCATACACTCAGCCCCAAACAAAAAGAAACCCAAATTTTCTTACCAGCCACCATACACTCTGCCCCAAAACAATTAATAACCCTAATCTTTACCAGCCACCATCCAAAAAAGAAAATAAAAACCCTAATCTTTAGGGGTCACCATACCAAACAAACAAAAACCCTAATAAAGGTTATTAGGGTTTCTATTTGATTGGGATGGTGACCGCTAAAGATTATGTTTTTTATTTGTTTTGGGGCTGAGTGTAAGGTGGTTGGTAACCAAATTAGAGTATCAAGTTTGGGGCAGGGTGTCTAGAAGATAAGGTGTGCGCAAAGGTTATTAGGGTTTTTGTTTGTTTGGGATGGTGACCGCTAAAGATTATGTTTTTTATTTGTTTTGGGGCTGAGTGTAAGGTGGTTGGTAACCAAATTAGAGTATCAAGTTTGGGGCAGGGTGTCTAGAAGATAAGGTGTGCGCAAAGCATTGGTTTTTATTTTTTTTTATTTTTATATATATTAGATTTTCTGTTTGTTTGGGTTAAGTGTATGGAGGATTGGGTGTGCTCTAAAGCACTGTTTTTTTCTTTTTTTGAGAGTAAGAAATCCTATTATGGATCTCTATGCGCTCATAAGTCATACCATGTTAAGAGAGAATTTGAGAAAAATGGGAAATTCATAAAAATCTATTAGGTTGTACCTCGCTTCAATTAGGCACATGCCTCGGGCTCGGGCTTGGGCTCCAGGAGTCTACGGGATCTTTGCCTTGATGCACCTAACACCTTTAATAACTATGTTTCTTGAAGTTGAAACATGATCTTTTTTAAGTTGCTCCATTTAAATGCTACTATTTGTTAGAATAATATGGTTGATGCAAGATTCCAATAAATAGTGGCAATGGTTAAAATTGTCATTGTAGTAATTTGTATCCTACTTTCTGGTTAAAGTTTACTTGTAAAAGCGAGATGGAAGGATGTTTTTGTTTACTTTTTCTCTCTACCTGTAGGACTGGATTGTGCAATATGATCCTCCTGACGAACCCAAGGTGTGTACAATTATTTGTTGATAATTTTCTTGTTGATCTTGGTTTCTCTTTATTTTTGTTCATACACGTTGAGTAACACATAGCTTTGAGTTCCTGCTTTCAGGAATATATTCATAGGGTTGGTCGAACTGCCCGTGGAGAAGGTGCCAAAGGAAATGCTCTGCTTTTCCTGATTCCGGAAGAGTTGCAATTTCTTCGTTATCTAAAGGTCAAGGATTTTATTATTTATTTATTTTATTGAAATATAAAGGTCAAGTATTTGAATTGGAGATGGAAGCACAAAACTAAAAGATATGGTTAACTTCCATCAATCTAAATGCTGCCTTGAAGCCAATGAATTACTTTTCCTGCTCTGCATAATGCATTTGAAGCATGGGGTCCCATGAATAATAAAGGGTGTCCTATAAATGAAACTGAACAGGCTTAAAATCAGCAAGTTATACTGCTTGGTTACATTAGTTACATGTGTACAATGAACAAATTGTTATTAACTTCACATCCCATTTCCTTTTCAGGCAGCAAAAGTTCCTGTGAAAGAGTATGAATTTGATCAAAAGAAGTTGGCAAATGTGCAGTCACATTTGGTATCTCTTGCTTCCCACGCACTGTTCATTATTTTTTTCTTGCTATAATGACTGCAGGAAAACTTAGATTGTACTATTTGGATTGATGCAGGAGAAGTTGGTTGACAATAACTATTATTTGAACAAGTCGGCTAAAGATGCATATAGATCGTACATTCTAGCATATAATTCACATTCTATGAAAGATATCTTTAACGTTCACCGCCTCGATCTACAGGTACCTTCTTTCTATTGAGCTTTTAAGGGGAAACCATTTTAATCATTATGTTAGTTGATGTCTTGGATCTAGATTTAAGATTGAATGGTGTTGTGATAGTTTGCAATGAGATATTAATGAGGAAATTATCATGTAATTAACATTTTTGTGACAACAAACTAAGGTGTGTTAGTAATAAATGTTTTCCTTGAATGGGAAATATTTTAGGGCCTATCAAGCAAAGCAAACTATCCTACAATGACAATACAAACTAAAAGATCTTGACAAATAACCTCTTTTGCTAATTCAAAACAAGGTAATTCTAGAGAATGAGGAAGTAAGAAGGCGCTAATGATGGTTGCACGAGAAAGAGAAGTGAATAGTGTTATGTGTTGGGAAGAAAGAAATTATAGAAGTTAGATGAATATTAAGCTTCATTGGTATCGAGACAAGTGATCTGATAGTTTGTTTGGAAAATTTTATGCATATTTTAATTTTTATTTGGAAAATTTTATGCATATTTTAATTTTTATACATTATAATTAGTTTAGTTTAATTTGATTTTCTTAGTGAAAAATGTTTAGTTTAACTAGATTGGAGTTAAGTTTTTAAAATTAGGTTGGATTGGATCACATTTGCGATTGGATTGGATTAAAATGTGGATTCAGTTTTATTGGATCCTGTAAAATCCAATGCATCAGATCCCACACACCCTTTAGGGGTGTATCATTGTTGGCCAAGTTATTAGCACTTTTTAAACCTTTTATGCTAAGCAATTGTGAAATGCGTCTCTGATTTTTTGAATGGTAAAGGATAAGATTGTTGATATAACAACCTAAACAATAGAATCTTATGGTATTTTGTGGTATCCATTACAATAACTTGTTTTTCTTGTATATTGAGCAGGCAGTTGCGGCCTCGTTTTGCTTTTCTAGTCCTCCAAAAGTGAATCTGACCATAGACAGCAGCGCCTCCAAGTTTAGACAGAAAATACGTAAAGTCAATGGAAAAGGAAGCCGAAATGGATTCAGTGAAAACAACCCTTACGGGAGGCAGGGAGGTGAAGACGATAAACGTCAAATTGTAAGGTATTAGCAGCATCTGTGTCCAAATCACGGATAGGTCTGCAGAAATTTTGCATTTGAGTTGTATTTTGTTTTAGTTTCTTCTAGCTTAATACAAAATCAATATTTTTGTTCATTAGCTGATAAAGTCTGTAACTTATTGACATGATGATAGTGCTAAACAGATTTAAATCTCTATTGGTCTTCTTTATTCAATGACAATGTGCTTGAGTTGAGAACCAATCATATAGCTTAATATAAGGGTAGCCAGCCACATCTGTTACACATCTTGCCTTTGCATATAATCTGCTGTCAAAAGAGTAACGTTATTCGATTCAAAAATTTATGAGCCAAAATTATATATGGCAAATGATTTATTCTTATCATATAAATCAATCATGAGATGTTGTGGAGAATGACAGCATTTTATATCTATGATGGGTGTCATGGCAACCACTCAACATTATACAAACCCTTTTCTCCGAGTACCGTAGCCAGTCAGGCTAGACCTGTAGCATTATCGTAATTTGTAGCTCTAAAGTCTAAACTTATTTTAGAGTGGATTAAACTGATTTTTTTTTTTCTAGTAAAAATACTATTTGACATTTGGTATTAAGTAAATTTTTGTGTTAGAAACTTAGAATGAATTTTTATTAATAATATATGTAATTTTTATTTGAAAATAATTAAAAAAAATAAAAAATAAAAAATAATTGATACAATAGAATGATATAGATACACTAGAAGAATACAAAAAGAATGAGATACTTGATTCATAGAATAATAAGAATGATAATAGATTAAAATGGGCATCTCTAATATCAATCAAAAAATTAATCTCCACAACTTGTTTTCAATAAAATACATATTGTTAAATAAAATGTGCATATGTTTTAGTTTAATTTATAATCTAATATATTTAACAAGATTGCAACTTTCTAATAAGATAAAATGCAACTTTAATTTAGACATTAATATATTGATATGTTTGTTTTTCTGAATTGGAGGAGATGAATTTGAACTTAAAACCTCAACTTTATTGAGATGTGTGGTTACCATCAGGCTATACCTATGACCACTATTTATACGTTTGTTATTTTAAGATTTAAATATAAAAAATTTTGCAGCCCAGCCCAACTTGTGACTCCACCCTTGTTCCCATCTAAAAATATTTATTAAAATAAAATAAAATAAAATTGTTGCAACACATGTATATGTCTTTCCACCATCTCACTTCTTTCTTGATTTCTTGTACACACGATGGAACTATGCATGTGTTCCATTGCTTTTCATGTGTCAATTTAGATGGGTAACTGCAATAAGCACCCCTCATGATATTGCCTATATATATGGCTTGTATTGTAAAGTGGTTGATTGTTGAAATCTAAAAGCTATCATTCAAGTAAAAAGACAATTTCTCACATCTTTATTTCTCTTCATCTCGTTCATCTCTCCTTCTATTTTCTTGTATTTTATTCTTTATTTTCTTTGTTATTTAATTCTCTCATATCTTCTTCTATTTCTTTATTTTTATTCTTTATTCATTTGGTATTTATTTAATTATTGCTCTCTATTGTTTCCAATTTAATTTACAACACGTTATCAGCACGAATGCTGTTATTCCCAGAACCTGAAGTTCTGAATTTATTACTACCGGGACCTGAAGTTCCTAGATTTATTACTAAAACCTGAAGTTTTGAATTTATTATTGTTAAAAACCTGAAGTTTCCAAATGTTTATTTATTAATATCAGAGTCTGTAGTTCTGAATTTACTTTCTCGCTTTTTTATTTTTACGCAATTTATTTTCTCGCATTTTATTTAATTTTACGCGATTTACTTTCCCACATTTATTTATTTATATGCTTTTATGAGATTGGCTATGCCAACCTACCAGAACCCGCAGTTCTGGATTTACTTTTTCCGCATTTATTATTACGCATTTTATTTTGTAATTTTTATTTAAATAATTTGGTCACTCATCCAGAACCTAAAGTTCATGGATTTATTTATCATTGCTGAAATCTGAAATTTCTGGATTTATTCTTTTTATATATTTGAAGAATTAAAATTTCTCGGATTTTTATTAGACCAGAAGTTCTGACTCTGATTGTGATTTTCAGATAACCAGAACCTATATTAATGGCAAAGCTTGCAAGTTTGAAATTTACTACACTGGATGTATTTGGGGAAAATTATATGTCCTGGGTTATCGATGCCATATTAGTTCTAAAATCAGAAGGCCTATATTACACTATTGAAAATGGGGCCGAGGCATATGAACAAGATAAAGCTACCGCCATGGTTATTATCCGTCACCATTTACATGGAGATTTAAAAGCCCAATATCTAACTGTCACAGAACCAGAAGTTCTATGGCAAGAACTAAAAGACCGATTTGATAACCAACCCGATGTTGCATTACCAAATGCAAGGTACCAATGGCAACATTTACGCTTTTAGGATTTTAAATCATTTGCTGAGTACAATTCTGCTTTATTGAAAATCACTACACAGTTGAAATTGTGTGGTTAGGATGTAACGGAAAATGATATGCTGGAAAAGATATTTACAACCTTTCATGCCTCAAATATGATATTACAACAACAATATCGAGAACGTCGATTCTCAAAATATTCAGAGCTAATCTCATGTCTTTTGGTTGTAGAGAAAAATAATGAGCTCTTGATTAAAAATCATGAATCACGGCCGACCGGCTCTACAGCGTTCCCAGAAGTGAATGCTAACACTATTGGAGGAAATACTCGCGGTAGTGGTCGCGGTTGCGGTTCCTACAGTGGTCATGGTCATGGTCGTGGTCGTGGTCCTAGCCGTGGTCGTGACCGTGGTCGAGGTCGTTAAAGAACATATGGTTACTTTGGTCCGGGTGGTTATAATCAAAGGAATGAAAACACTCCCCATAAGTGGAATGTTTATAAAGCCAGACCAGATAAAGGGAAAGAATCCTGAAACCAATTTCATGGAGGATTCATATTTTATGGATATTATCCAGTTTAATGTTTCTGATTTCCCAGATGATCCAAATGATAAAGTGATCACTTCAACTGGTGATGGAAATATCCGTACCAATTAAGTACTAATTGTAAAATTTTTGTTATCATGTGAAATGTTCATGTAAATATTCCTTATGTAATATATACCTTTTGTCACTCTATCTGATTTGCATTTTATTTATTTTTATTTTTATTTTTGTTTTTGTTTTTGTGTATAGATATGTCTTTAAATGATAAATTGAGTGATGTTGAAAAGCAAGATACAAGAGATATATGTCTGGCTGATAGCGCAACGACGCATACGATTCTACGGAATCAGAAATATTTTCTAAATTTGAACTTGCTCAAGGCAAATGTTAATACAATATTAGGTCCAGCAGATCTGATAGAAGGCTTCGGTAGAGCCATGATATTGTTACCAAACGATACTAAAATATGTATCAGTGATGCTTTATATTCAAGTAGATTCAGAAGAAATCTACTTAGTTTTAAAGATATACGGTGTAATGGATATCACATAGAAACTATAAGTGATGAAAATATTAAGCATCTGTGCATTACTTCTCATAATTCAGGCCAGAAGCTCATTATGGAAAAGCTGCGTGGTTTATCATTTGGATTATATTACACTCTTATAAGAGGTGTAGAAATTTATGCAGTTATGAACCAAAAATTCCCAGATCCAAAAATATTTATGCTTTAGCATGACCGTCTTGGTCACCCGAGATCTACAATGATACATAGAATCATTGAAAATTCTCATGGAAATCCATTAAAGAACCAGAAGATTCTTTTATCCCATGAAAATTTATGTACTGCATGTTCACAAGGGAAATTGGTAATAAAACCATCCCATTCTAAAGTTGGCTTTGAATCCCCATCATTCCTACAAAGGATTCAAGGGGACATATGTGGACCTATTTATCCACCAAGTGGACCGTTTCGCTATTTTATGGTCCTAGTTGACGCATCCAGCAGATGGTCACACGTTTATCAACACGCAATGTTGCTTTTACAAGATTACTCACACAGATTATCAGGCTTCGGGCACATTTTCTCGATCATCCGATCAAATCAATCCGCCTTGATAATGCTGGTGAATTTACTTCCAAGACATTTGATGAATATTGCAGATCAGTTGGAATTGATGTTGAGCATCCAGTTCCACATATTCATACTCAGAATGGATTAGCAGAATCATTTATCAAGCGTCTCCAGGTAATAGCAAGAACTTTATTATTACAAACACAATTACCAATTTCTGTTTGGGGACATGCTATTTTACATCCTGTTGCATTAATTCGTCTTCGTCCCACTGCTTATCATCAATATTCTCCTGTGCAACTTGTATTTGACCATCAACCAGATATTTCCCATCTGCTTACTTTTGGCTGTGCAGTATATGTCTCAATTGCACATACAAATAGAACTAAAATGGGACCCCAACGGCGTTTGGGAATATATGCTGGTTTAGATTCACCATCAATTATTAGATATCTGGAACCTTTAACTGGTGATCTTTTTACTGCACGATTTGCTGATTGTCATTTCGATGAGAAATTTCTCTCATCGAAATGACAATCAGCAAATCGTGCAGTAAAAAGATCACCAGTTAGGGAAAGGAAAAACTTCTCCTGAGGAGGAGCGTGAATTTTCTTGGAAAGTTCATGGTCTAACTTATCTTGACCCATACACGTCTCAGTATCATAATGAAGTACGCAAGATAGTTCATCTTCAAACAATAACAAATCAGTTACTAGATGGATTTACAGATGCTACTAAGGTAACAAAATTACACATCCCAGCTGTTAATGTACCAGCACGAGTGATTGTTCTAGAAGAACGATCTAAACAAATAATAGCAAAAGAATCATCTACTGTACGCCAGAAGCTTGGTAGACCACTTGGTTCGAAAGATACTGTTCCCCGAAGGAAGAAAACAAAATATCAGGATCATGTTCCTGAAATGATAAATAAATTCACTTTCTCTGAATCAACTCCGCAAGAGTTAGATGTCCCTGAAAGGACAGAAGAGACCCCTGCAGGGGAAGGAATCTCTGAAGAAATTCGAGAACATAGAAATGAGGAAATTTCTATAAATTATACAGGAGAAATGTGGAATAGTGAAGAAATAATCATTGATGATATATTTTCGTACACAATGGCTATTGAAATTTTAAATGATAATTATGAGCCTCATAACCTTAATGATTGTAGGCAAATGTCTGATTGGCCTAAATGGAAAGAAGTAATTCAAGCAGAATTGGCTTCATTAACTAAATGTAAAGTATTTGGACCAATAGTCCAGACGCCTGAAGACGTCAAACCTGTTGGATACAAATGGGTTTTTGTACGGAAACGTAATGAGAAAAACGAGGTGGTGCGACATAAGGCACGACTCGTAGCACAGGGTTTCTCACAAAGACCTAGTATTGATTTTTGATGAAACGTATTCACCAGTGATGAATGCAATTACTTTTCGATTTCTGATAAGTTTGGCTGTCTTAGAAAGACTTGAAATGCATCTTATGGACGTAGTAACTGCCTACTTATATGGCTCACTCGATTCAGATATTTATATGAAAATCTCAGAAGGATTTAGAATGCCAGAAGCATACAACTCGAGACCTCACAATTTATACTCAATTAAATTACAAAGGTTCTTGTATAGATTCAAGCAATCTGGGCGCATGTGGTATAACTGCCTCAGTGAATATTTGATTAAAGATGGATATATCAATAATCCCATATGCCCATGTGTTTTCATAAAGAAATCAGAATCTGAATTTGCTATTATAGCAGTTTACGTTGATGATATGAATTTGATTGGAACTCTTGGAGAACTCCTGAAAACTGTTGAATATTTGAAAAAGGAATTTGAAATGAAAGACTTGAGAAAGACAAAATATTGTCTCGGTTTGGAGATTGAACATAAATCAGACGGAATACTTATCCATCAATCGACTTATATTGAAAAGATTCTGAAAAGATTTAATATGGATAATGCTCACCCATTAAGTACTCCTATGATTGTTAGAACCCTTGATCCTAAGAAAGATCCATTCCGACTACTAGAAGATGATGAAAAGATATTTGGTCCTGAAGTACGATATCTTAATGCAATTGGTGCTTTATTATATTTGGCTCAATGTACTCGACCAGATATCACATTTTCAGTAAATTTACTTGCTAGATTCAGTTCAACACCAACTCGAAGACATTGAAATGAGATTAAACATCTTTTTCGTTATCTTCGTGGAACAAAAGATTTAGGGTTATATTTTTCAAAATCTAACAATTTTTCAGGTTTATTTGGTTATGCTGATGCCGGGTATCTATCAGATCCCCATAAAGCTCGTTCACAAATGGGGTATGTTTTTACTTATAATGGCACAGAAATCTCCTAGCGCTCCACAAAGCAAACTATTGTTACTACATCATCTAATCATTCTGAGATACTTGCACTTCATGAAGCAAGCCGAGAATGCGTGTGGCTAAGGTCAGTAATTTCTCATATTCAAAATACATGTGGATTTTCATTATCTACAGAAATGCCGATATCGATATTTGAAGATAATGCGGCTTGTATTGCTCAAGTTAGAGGGGGATATATTAAAGGAGACATAACCAAACATATTTCTCCCAAATTCTTCTATACTCATGAACTTCAACAGAGCCGACAGATTGATGTTAAACAAATACGGTCTACAGATAATCTTGCAGACCTATTTACCAAAACATTGCCTACATCAACTTTTGAAAAACTAGTATATGGGATTGGTATGCGTCGACTTTACAAATTACATGATTAATATTGAAGTTTCATTCAGGGGGAGCGTTCAATCAGGGGGAGCAAAAATTTTGAATGGATATATGTGTACTGTACTCTTTTTCCTTTTATCGGATTTTGTCCCACTGAGTTTTACCGGAAAGGTTTTAATGAGACAGTTCTGAACACATCTACACCACTTGATCCAGAAGATTATTGTATATATTTTGCTGAGGTTTTTGTCCCACTGGATTTTTCCTAGCAAATTAAAATGCAAATGGTGGAAATCCAAGGGGGAGTGTTGCAACACGTTGCAACACATGCTTATATGTCTTTCCACCACCTCACTTCTTTCTTGATTTCTTGGACACACGTTGAACTATGCATGTGTTCCTTTGCTTTTCATGTGTCAATTTAGATGGATAATTGCAATAAGCACCCCTCATGATATTGCCTATACATATGGCTTGTATTGTAAAGTGGTTGGTTGTTGAAATCTGAAAGCTGTCATTCAAATAAAAGGCAATTTCTCACATCTTTATTTCTCTACATCTCGTTCATCTCTCCTTCTATTTTCTTGTATTTTATTCTTTATTTTCTTTGTTATTTAATTCTCTCATATCTTCTTCTATTTCTTTATTTGTATTCTTTATTTAATTATTGCTCTATTGTTTCCAATTTAATTTACAACAAAAATTGAGTAATACTACTTTTTTGTATTATTAGTTCAAAGTGACCCTGTCCAAACACTTATCTTAAGTTATATAAGACATTTAAAATCTCTAATGCAATACAATGCGGGCAACAAACATGCCCTAATAGATCTTGGCAATCTATAATCGTATCCTCTACAACTAGGGATTTTACAATTTTTCTACAGGATTAGTGAATACAATGCCAATACAAAACAAGTCTTGCGGACTACAGTTGTGAGTTTTAATGCCATTATTATACAAGGTTATCAGCTGACAAATCAAATCACTTAGGACTGAATAGGACGGGACAGGACAATATGGGACAATTTCATCTTGTCCCACGTTTGACGCGTCTTTAACATGGGACTGGACGGGATAAGATGGGACAAAAAACACCAAATTTTGTCCCACTCTCCCCTCGAACAAGGTTGTCCCATGACACGGGATAAGTACAAAAAGACTACTTTACCCTTTAAATTTTCAAAAAATTACAAGCATGTTTAATAATAATATATACTATTTTATATAATATTATAATGTAATAATATTTTATTTTATTTTATATATAACATATGATATAATATTAATATCAATATTATAATATTAAATATATTATATATATATATATATATTATTACATATACATATTTTCTATTATGTGGACCACTAGATTTATATACTTTGACTCAAAATGTTTGCACTTGTCAAAACTTCTCCATAATCTGTGGTCCATATTCTTCGTTATGATATATTTATTGTCAGGACAAACTGACAATAGAAAGACTATATATATACATACATACATATAAGAAGGGAACTTTGGTCACTTGAACCTTTTGTCCCGTCCTGTTCTAGGCATACTAAGCACATAACAGTACAATTAATAGTTCTGTCACAGACATTCCAAACATAATACGGAACAACTGTCTTGTCTTGTCCCGTCCCACCCTGTTCTGTCCCGTCATCGTACCAAACGCACCTGTAAGTACATTCACATAACTCTTGAGAAAAAAAAGCTATATATGTGACGATCCTCGTAGTGACTTATTATTATTATTTTTTTTTTTTTCTTTTTTTGTTGAAAATTTTTGTCATTGGTAAGATTCGGACCGTTGATCTGTAAATCATTTGTCCAAGACCTAAACTTGTCCATCTACCAGCTGAGCTACATTGACGGATCCTCATAGTGACTTTAATTTGTTGCTAGTTACCAAATTCATCTATTGGAGGGTGGGAGTTGATTCAACTATGCAAATGGATTCAAATATACTTAATAAGTGGTTAGATGATATTGACGGAATGAGGTTGGTATAGTGGTATATCCCTTACACTTACGGATCAGGATCCTCACCTCACCTCACCTTACCTTATTCTCAACTTTTTCTCACATTTTTATCACATGTGATTGGTTGTTAATAAAGTGTCAATCATATCTTAATCATTCATTTATTGTAATACTTATGTGTCATAAGATTAAGTAAGGTGAGGATAGGGTGAGGTGAGGAGAGGATCCTTGTCCTACACTTATACCACGAAGTTGTGATTTTATAGGTTTGAATCCTCGTTCAAAATCCCGAATTTGTGTAATATTAAAAAAACAAATAAAAAACTGTGGTCAAATGATCCAACATTAAAGAGGGCAATCATATTCACGAGAACAATAAAAAAGAATGAGGCAGCATCAATGCCCTCATAAGTCATAACTACCCCGACTCTGACTTTAATGACAAGGTTATTAATTCATTTTATTTGTCAATAATTGTCCAAATATTAATGAGAAGGCAGGTTATGATTGGCAGAGTCAGTCACCTCCAACTCTCCAACTAGATAAGTACACATTCTCAATAAAATTCGAAAATCATATATAAAAAAACACAAATAAATTACAATAAATTTCATAAGAGCAATCGAAGGCAAAGAAATGGCCGAAAATGAACATGACCATAATAATTGATGATTTATATTGTGAACGTAGACGGTTAGTGAAGAATGTGATTATAATAAAAGTGATTTATATGAAATTAAACTTGAGATATAATTGATTTTATATTAAATAAAAAAGAATAATACAACAGATTATTCATAATCATTTTGCTAAATCAAATCAGATTATTAAATAATCAATTTTAAAAATTTTATCAAACATTTTTTATTATATTAATTTTTAAAAAAAGATATATTAAAATTATTAATAATATAATTTTTAACTTTTTAAAAATAATACTAAACAAATCTGAATTTAAGAGGATTAATTAAACAAATAGGATTCGAATTGGCCTAGAAGGCTAGACATGATAATAACCGTTAATACTGCTGCCATCTAAAAGGGCCACTTTTAGTTATATTTATAAAAGTTGAGGGTTTTTTGAAATAGAGTTTTTGGCATTTTACAACAGACAGTTAGGATAATTTTCAAGAATCTAAAGGGAGATTTGGATTAGTTAAAAAAATAAAATAATAAATAAATAAATAAAAATTTCTAATTAAATAAAAGCCCTGGATTCTGTCCTTACCTTCATAATCTATTGACTTTTGTTTAATATAGCAAATCAACGGTATGAATTATTTCTATTAGTTTTTTATATTTAACTCAACTAAAAGATAAAATTAATCAAGATCATTGATTTAGATGAGAACATTGTGAGGACAAACTACAAAGTGAAGTGAAAAGGTTATCCAAATCCATAAATTAAACGTGAGTTGTTATCATAATATCACTTACCTTATATTCGTATCATTATTTATATTCTAAATAAATAAAATGTGAGTTGTCGACTCATAATATCACTTACCATATATAATCCTCTGGTCGTTTATATTTAACCCGAAGTATGAATTTGGATAAATTTTTTAAAAACTTGATGCAACTTAATTTTATAAAAAAATACATAATCTAAATAAATCGATACATATCGGATAAAAAAAAAATAAATTATAATCTCAAAAGGAAAACACAGCTCAATGTCACGAGACAACTGGATAACAAAAAGACAAAAACACCCTGCTCTAAAATTTATGCATATATGCCCACTCACGGGCTCCCTCAAAATTTAATCAACTTATCTCAAGTTCTCAACACCAAAAAATGTTCACCAAAAAACCATGTTCAATTCCAACACCAGCCACTACCTTCATTTTCATTTTCACTCTCACACTCACTCTCCTCCACAGCCAAATCCATGCGAATCCAATCAAGACCATCGTCGTCCTGGTGATGGAGAACCGTTCCTTCGATCACATGATCGGATGGATGAATAAGATCAACCCGGAAATCAACGGAGTTAATGGGTCTCAATCCAACCCATTGTCCACAACTGATCCAAACTCAGAGAAATTCTTCTTCAACAACACGTCTCACTATGTAGACCCTGATCCTGGTCACTCTTTTCAAGCAATCAGAGAACAGATATTCGGGTCCAACGACACATCTGCAAATCCTCCACCCATGAATGGCTTCGCTCAACAAGCTTTTTCCATGGACCCTTCCAAGAACATGTCTCAGTTTGTCATGGATGGCTTCGATCCGGATAAGGTTGCTGTCTACAAGACTCTCGTTTCAGAATTCGCTGTTTTCGATCGGTGGTTCGCCTCCGTACCCTCTTCGACACAACCAAATAGGTAGGGACAAAGCTATGAAAGGTTTTGGAGGGACACCATGGCTGGCATCTTGGAAAATTTTAGTCCTTATATTTTGTTTAAAATTTTTATATTTGCTTTTTATAAAATGAAAACTTTACTCATTGATCCAAAAGCTCAATTAAATTTGAAATTCTGGCTTTGTCTCTGCGGACAGGCTATTCGTCCACTCTGGCACATCCTCCGGAGCCACCAGCAACATTCCGGCAATGCTAATAAAAGGGTACCCACAACGAACCATATTCGACAACCTATGGGACACCGGAATGTCGTTCGGGATATACTTCCAGAACATTCCGGCCACCTTGTTCTACCGGAACCTACGGAAGCTGAAATACGTCCCGAAGTTCCACCCATACGGGTTGTCGTTCAAGCGAGACGCGAAGGCGGGGAAGCTGCCGAACTACACGGTGGTGGAACAGCGGTACATGGACAGTAAGATAGAGCCGGCGAACGACGACCATCCGTCGCACGATGTGTACGAGGGACAGATGTTTGTGAAGGAGGTGTACGAGACTCTGAGGGCTAGTCCGCAGTGGAACGAAACTCTGTTGGTGATCACGTATGATGAGCATGGAGGGTTTTTTGATCATGTGGCTACGCCGGTGAGTGGGGTCCCTAGCCCGGATGATATTGTGGGGCCCGACCCGTTTCTTTTCAAGTTTGATCGATTGGGGGTTAGAGTTCCTACAATTATGGTGTCACCTTGGATTGAGAAGTCCACAGGTATGCACACTATTTATTTATTTATTTACACACTTCTTTCATTAAAATAATATATTTGTTGATTATTTTAGTTAGGATAGTAATCACGTTTAAGTTGATAGGGAAGTTTTGTTGGTTAGAGATTCTAGTGAAATGGACATTTTGAAATAAAAAAAGTAAAAAAAAACTTAGTCTTATAGTGTTCGATTTTAATAGATTCTATTCGACAAAACTGTTTTCTTTTTTGAGAAAAAAAAAAATAGTATGATATTGACTTTGATTCAATAATTCTTATGTGAATCAATTCGTATTTGACGCATTCCATATAATTAGGGATGCCCACTTGGGCATGTGATGGGCGAGTATGGAAAATGAAATGCAAACAAACCTGATGTAGGTTCTTATAAAAATTTGCCATAAAATATATCTTTTGACATTTTTTTTTATAAAATTTATTTGAAGAAGTCCTTAAGTAATTAAGGCAACCCAAAAAAAAAAAAAAAAAACAATCCTCAACCAAACTTTACAGAAATGAAGAAACCACAATAAAATCAAGTATTTTATGCACAAATTATGCATCTAATAACATCATTAGCAACTAAAATATGCTTCACTGTATTTTTCATTAATATAATATAAACTTGATTTTTTGTGGTTTCTTCATTTCTTTAAAGTAAATGAAAGCTTCATAAACCGGTTGAGGATTTTTTTTTTTTTTTTTGATGGATTACCTTATTAAAAAAATTATAATTAATAAACCAAAATTTAAAATTCTATTGAAAAAACTTGACCAACAACTATCATAATACGAGGCTTTGTTTTTAAGATTAAGATTATTTGCTAAGCTAATCTTTATCTTGATCTCAACAGATCTGTTGACATCTATAACTAGTGGCTGAGATTAATTAATTTAGAATTAATATTCTCTACTAAACTAATTTTTTTCTTAACCTCAAAAAATCTGTTGAGATCAATAATGTGTGGCTGAGGATTGAAGCTCTCTACTAAACTAATTTTTATCATAATCTCAACAGATCTACCACATCTACAATGTGGTTGATTATTTTTTTAGTTTTTTCATTTCCACTATCTTAGACTGCAATATATTATCTTTAATATTTGAGGTCGAAACAAAGATCAACAAGCAAACAGCTAGCAATTATTTTGTTGAGGGGGTAGAATTCATTAAAAGTCAAAAATAAGTGCTGCTGCATGCTGCTATTTCACACTTCAAATTTCACATTCACAACTTTTTTTGAAAAAAGGAAGACAGCGTTGAGTTCCTCCTCACCTAAAAAGTGCAAAAAGACATTGAAATTTTGTTTTGTTTTGCAATTGTCAAAACAACTTTGATGGTATTGGACAGACAAAGAAGCTAACCCAAGTAGCCAAGCCAACTCATCAATGTGTTGTTTGGGTGTCGGTTGATTTTATCTTTTTAGCAAAAAGATGCATGTGTAGGTGCAACAGTAAAGTAAATCTTTTAGCTTCTAGTTCAAGGAAATAGAAAGTTCTCTCTTGTAGTATCAGGCTTTGTGTGGTGATGTTGATGATAGTGTCACACAGAAGATGATATGAACACTTAAGGTCTCGTATCGTACTATTGCGCATGAGGTTTTGGGTTCGAGTCTTAACTATGTTCGGGTTTGTACCCGCATACATTATTTGCTTCACTTAAGTTAGATAATGCAGAATATTAAACAAATTATATGATGATGATTGATGATGCAGTTGTTCATGGGCCCAATGGAAAACCATTTCCAACATCAGAATATGAGCACTCTTCCATTCCAGCAACTGTGAAGAAGATCTTCAATATGTCCTCACCATTTCTTACTAAGAGGGATGAATGGGCTGGTACCTTTGAAGGCATTGTTCAAACCAGGACAGAACCCAGAACTGATTGCCCAGAGACTCTCCCGACTCCAGTCAAGATCAGGCAGACTGAAGCCAATGAAAATGCCAAACTTAGTGAATTCCAGCAGGAGATGCTACAGCTTGCAGCTGTGCTCAAAGGAGACCATATCCTGTCAAGTTTTCCAGAAACAATAGGGAAGGAAATGACAGTAAAACAAGGGAAGGAGTACATGGAAGACGCAGTGAAGCGATTCTTGGAAGCCGGACTTCTTGCTAAAAAAATGGGAGTTGATGGAGAACAAGTTGTCCAAATGAAGCCTTCCCTCACTACAAGATCAACCAAAAACCCATAACAGACGCAACTATAATGCTTCTTTAGCCACATAATTGTACAAAGAATGAATATGTCAAGTTCACTTGTACAAAGTTGGCAATAATATGAAAGCTATTTGTGGTCAAACAAAAATCAGTGCAATCCATCATATATACATATTAACAATATAAATTCAGATGTTCAAAACAGTCTACTCACTATGTCAACTAGATAAGAAAACTTTCTCTGTAAATTGTTTACGAACCAAAGGAATATTACAATTCCTAAAGTACAAGGATTTTTCACTTTACTATATACTCTGAATGTGACAAATGCAAAAGAATTCGGTGTTCTTCACACTTACATGAACAATCAATAACGAAAGATCCATGATTTAACTCTAGTTTTCTCCTCTTGATCTATACCACTATTGTCTTTACCTGGTATTAGTATGAACAGAATATCTTATGGAGAAAGGTAGTGTCAGTCACCAAACAAACTTTCACTGAATTCAATCTTCATTTCTATATCAGCCACTCGTTAATGCATCCCACCCAGGAATATTAGCAGTAGCTTCGTTCACCATCTTCACAAGCCTCACCTGTAGACAATAACAGAGGAGGATAATCAACAAGAAAGAGGAGGGGGAAAGAGAGATAGACCAACAAAATATTAGTAGTTTTGCAGCATTTTCTTATTATTTTTGGAGTAAAAATCTGTGTATGGCTTCTTTGAGCTAGTCCATGCTGCAAAGCTCACACTTATTGGAAAATCCTCAGTTAATTAGGCAATTAGCTTAACCTGAAAAGGCCCCTGATATTTGGTTAAGAGACACAGAATGCCCTGGTGCTACCTATTGGTCTTGTTGCAAAGTTATGACTTTTTTCCAGTGATTGATTATTGAAAAAAGCAAAGAACTAAACAAATAGCAAGATCTTTTAGCCGTTATTGCCTTCTTTTGTCAACCTCAGTAACCAATGCATATGGGAGACTAAACCAATGAAGTGAAATCTTCATTTGACACATCACTAGTTCATTCGAGTCTTACAAAGTGCTGAACAGAAAACGAACCTAACCTAACCTTATTATTTTGAACCAATAAATAAATTTTTATATTTATTTCGAACCATAACCTAACCTTATTATTACATTCCATTATAATAATAATTCAGGATTAGTTATATGATTTATCAGTCTAACAAAAAGTCCTAAGTTTTCCAATGACTATAATGTACGTCAAAGATTTATAACATGATATAGAAAGAAGCATTAACTTTAAAAAGCTATTTAAGAAATATAAATTTGGCCACAAGCATGCAATCAAATTCAATTTAGCACCAACTGATTCCAGTTTATGGTTTCTCAAATAGCCGTTAAACAAATGAAGTTTACTGAAGGGCATACCACAGTTTCAGGAACTCCAGGAGGGGGTAAGGAGAGGTTTCTTGGCGGAGGACCACTAAGATAAGATCTCTTGTCAAAACGCCATTCTCCAATCTTTCCATACGTCAACTCTCCCTAGATTACAACCAAATCACAGAAGAATTGTTGATGTTTAAGTAAGCAAGAATGTGTCTTTAAAGATCCCACCCAAAAAAAAAAAAAAACTATAAGAAACAAAAAGAAGAAGAAAACCTAGCACACCACCCAAACTAGAAATACACGCAAAACAATCAAGATAAGTCGGTGAAAATGTAACGGTTAAAGCATCAGATTCTGAGACCACCAAAGAACGAGCTTCTTACCTTTAAATTGTAATCACATCCATAAGTATAATGAATTATGAAACTCTTTCCGACTTCTAAATCCCATGGAGGCTAGAAAACAAGCAAAAAAGTTAATTGTACATTCTTAACTTAGGCAGAGTAATTTACAGAAAAAAAATAAAAGCACAATGCATTAGCTAATAGAAAACCTGTAGCATGAAGTCTTTACGAAGAATATGCCGCACGTCGTGCAATGCAGATGCTACAGCATATGCATACCTAAGTTCAACAAGACCTGTTAGTAACATTGAAAGTCGTCTATAACTATCAATTAAATCTTCTAAAGAATTACTCACATTTCTAACACCCATCCAAATGCCTTATCAGTTTGTGGATCGTCTTTCATTCTCAAAGACATATTCAGCCAAGTGGGAGAAATATCCTCTAGCAAAGACTGAAAAAAGTAATTTAGTTTATTTGCTTTAATAAGGCAACACCGATGAAAGTACAATAGGCAGCCAACAACAATGATGATACTGACTATATCGATATGTCATTGTTATAATCTTCTTGAATTGCAACTTAGATACTCTATTTTATTTCTTAAGCTCTCAAATAGATTACAAAAGAATATATAAAATTTGCAGCAGTTGAAAAGTCGGTCATCCATGATTAGCGCAATTAGTTTACGCATGCTGTGATGTGCAATAAGAGTTCTACCTTTTTTATTATTACAGGGGAATTGCCAATTGGATCAATTTTGTTCACTGGACCCTTCTCCTCAGGATAGAACTTCCTAATGATTTTCTCATGTTCAGCCGGCTTAATGTAAAAAAAGGGAAAACCTGCCGGATGGCTTCTACGAGCCAAGTTAGGCAAAGGATTTACAAATAGGTGGTCAGGCTCAGCCATTAGGATGTATCTGCATCAGTTTTAAAATCCACTTGCTTTTAGATTTGACTTACACAAAGAAAAGGCATGGATAGAAGTTGACTCACTCATCTTCAACTACATCTATCACAGAGGAGAAGTAGAAAAGCAAGAATAAATAATTAGTTAAGATACTCACTCTTCCTCGATTGTTGCCTTCTCTAGCCATTGCACAAAAGCCCAGGGTCTATTTAAGACGATATAACCCTGGTAGAACAATAAAATATAACAAAATTTTGAGAAAAGAAAAATCAATGATAGTTATTGTAGCTATCTACCATCAACTATAATGCAGAGCAACTAAAATTAGACAACGCAAGCGCAAAAGTATCTAATCACAACACAAGCACATGGATAAAGCAATATTAGCAGACATACAAACACGTGTATAATGCTCACACCCAAAATTCAGAATGGAATCAATAAATTTCTCCTGTGAAACTGCAGACATTTGAGTCTTAAACTCTCTGCCTTGATCTACCTTGGCACTACAAGGATGAGCACTCATGCAATATTTATCTTTTCCACAGGACGAAACCTCCCAACACACTTGAATTCCATGACTAAGAAAGACAACTGAAACATCAAATAATCAATAGTCCACCAACTCCACCAACTTTATCAATGCGCCAACCCTATGATCATGAAAAGAGCAGAACCTAAGGAAGAGCATTCTTTACACTAGAAGAATGGAGAAGAAAACGGTGTTTAGAAAATCTAGTTCCAAGAGAAATAACCATATAACAGCAATCGGCAATCATTGCACTCACATTACAAGAATAAGGATAAATTGATCTAAGTTCTAAACCAGAAGTACAAGGACAAAGGTTTATGGCATATTGGCATTATATGTCTTGTTTTTCTTAAGGGGATGAGACTTTCAAGAATCAGACTGAACTTAAAAACATGCAAATTCTTCGATCATAGAGCTTATCAACTTGCAACCATCATGGCAAATGAAAAATTAACTAAAATAGGATCAGCTCTTTCCTAAACTATTAACTTATTTACTCTATTTGAGACTAACTGAGCTTTACATGCCTTGCCTTCAAACGTGCAATAAATCATCTTCCTATTGACTCATGACCTCTTTCTCTATTGAATTTTCTAAATATGATACTTGTTGGAGATTGGCAGAACCATTTCAAGGATCTAGCATTTTACTAAACAAAATATATAGTAACGATTTAAATTAACAATATGATCAGTTCCCAAATGAAACTTAACGAAGAAGACGAATAAGAGTGCAGTCCAATTGACAAGGGTGTAGCATTACCTTAAGAAAAACAGTACTTTATACATAATTGAAACGCAAAATGAAAATAATTTAAGAGCAACTGAAAGAGTTTCTCACCCGATCTAGACCCTCTGGAAGGGGATCGACAACAAAAGTTGGAATCTCCTCCATCAAATTGTCAGGCTTTCCCGAATGCAAAACTCGGGTAAATTTTCCCATGTCTGATCCAGGCATGTCTTTCACCTTCTTATACCAGTAGTACATAATCCGAGACTGCCATTGGCTATAAGGTGTATCAGTTGCTGTGAGAGCAACATGATATCTGAAATTGGAATTCTCTACTGTGTTAGGATCAGATATCTCGGATGCCCAGTTCTCCAAACTGGATGACTTGTTGTGTATTAGCATAGTCAACAAGTTATAAGTTGCAAAGAAAAACCCCAGTACCAGAAGCACTAAAAGCAATGGCGACGCATTACCCGAATTCTTTCTCCCAATCATTTTCAAGTCCTTACTGCTAAACTAAGCCCAATTCAACTACCTAAAATAAAACTAAAATGCAAACATCATTAGTTCTATTCCATTCCATGAAACCCTCCAATTCACAATTCAAATACACAATTGCAGCAAGTAAACTCCACCCACGTTGAAATTCTTAACGAGTCAACTAGAGTCAACTACAGACCCAGATACAAACAAGGATAAATCTGCATTAGAATTGTAAAAACCAATAGTAAGCCAATATATCCCCTGTTTCACAAGCAAAGAATAAACAATAATATAGAAGAAAAAAAAATCTACAGCTTCAATAACTTCCAATCAAATAAGTTCCCAGAAATTGATAAAAACACAAGAGTGGGGTTGTGGGAATTTGAATTCATTTTCACATTATATTGAATACCAGATCTAATACTAGTATACTACTGAAAAGAAAGAATACAGAGAGAGAGAGAGAACAGAAAATCATAGGCCTTACATAAAACTGCATAACACATTGCAAGAACAAGAGAAGTGCATTACCTGAAAAAGTCCAAAGAGTTTCAGAGAGAGACAGTGAACTAGTGAAGTGCACTGACTTTGTTGGAAGCTGATCTGGTGCAAATGTGAACAAGTTTGTTTGTCTCATTGTTTCCATGGATAAAAGGACTGAATTATTTATTACATTTTTTATTATGGAAAAATAAACCTTGTGTCGATGTCGAGCATTAATTATCCATTGCATGCTGTCCATTAGGATGAAATTCCCCTTTTAACCCTCATATTAATATAAATTGAAATTTTTTTACGTCGAGCTATATTTATTTCTTCTTAACTTTAATCATTGACTTGATCAAAATACCCTAAACTTATATTTTATTTTTCTCCCTCCCTCCACTAGGTCTCTCTCTTCTCTCTTTTCCTTTTTCATTCTCTAAGTACCAATAAATGTTGCTCTTCTCGTCGAGATGATTCCAACGACATACCACGAGCACAGATCTGATATCATTTCCCTTCTCAAAGTCCCTTCGAAAGTATTATACTTTAAGGGAAGAAACATTACAAGCTAAGAATAAAGTACACTACACACTAAGAACAAACCAAATAATACACACAAAGAATAAATCAAATATTACAAGCTAATAGCAAACTAAACTTTAAGAACATACTAAATTACACATGCTAACATCCGAAAGTCACATTGTAATGTTGTTGGAAACACGAAACTAACAGAATCAAACTAGTCAATCGATTAAACATGTGGATACAACATGTTAAGCACATATCACCACATGAAGGTAAAAAATTCAAAAGTTACAACCTAAGTTAATTTTTTGTTTTTCTCTTTATATTTTTGATTTCTCATTTTCCTTTCTCTCTCATTTGAAAATGTAAAAAGTTATAAGCTAAGTTAATTTTGTCTACACAGTGAAATGATCTGAGTTAATTACTAAAGCTTGGGGGGTATTTTTGTCAATTGTCACCCAAATTATTTCTTTCCACACCATTTTTTAATAAATAATTATATCACTAATATACCTATCAAGTAAATTTTTTTTTTTTTTTTTTTTTTTTGAAAGGCACCTGAAAACCTGGAAAACCAGATCCAGGGCAAAGTTACAACCATAACTGGGACTCCACAAATAAAACTAATAGAGTACAAGCCCAGAACAGAGTCCCACAATGGGAGAAAAACGCCCACAGAAGTGGGATAATTACAACAGAATACTAAACTAAACAAACTAAACTAAACAAACTAGAACCACAAACAAACGAGCTGAAACCGAACCGGAAGAGAGACTATGCCGCTGGAGAAGACCCACTAGGACGCCGCCGACCAAGCAGAGACGTCGGAGATGCCTGATCAAAACCCCAAACCACCATACCATCTAACCACCACCCGTTCCGAAGCCCGTCGCCGCAAAACATAAAAACTACTAATCCAAACACCAAGATCAGTGAAGGAGGACGCCGAAGTTGCCGGTGGTGTCCCGACGGAGAGGACGGGGTCGGACGAGCATCAAGACCACCGATCGACTGCTCATGCCGAATCACACCAGATCTGGCCAGAACCAAGAGGAACGGCCGATCTAACAGCTGCCGTCCAGAGACGCGAGAGAGAAAAACCATCCGACGGACAGGGCCGTCATAGCAGCCACCGGAGCCTCCCTACTGACCGGGAAAGCCAACAAACCAAACCCTAACACACAAAAACAACCATAAAACTCAGCCACAAAACTCCTAAAACCCCAAACCAAAAATCCACTACTGTCACCAGCCAACACCCAAAACAAAACACCACCCCCTCCATCGGCCGCCTACAAGCACAAGCCCAACCCCCCGACGATCAACAAACCGTAGAGGAGATCAGCCTCCAACCAAATCAGCGCCAACCAAAACAAAACAGAGGAGGGAGAGCGACAGAGAGAAATAGGAGAGAAGAGCGAGAGAACCGGGTGAAGAGAGCTTCGATCTCCTCCCAACGGAGGAGATCGGCTCACAAAAAGCTGCGTAGAAGAAGAAGAAACCAGAAAATTGATATGGGTCTAGAGAGAGAGAAAAATATCTATCTTTGGGTCATACCTATCAAGTAAATTACTTAAAGGAGAAAAGAAATAAAAACTATGCTAACATCCACACGTTTAATATACATTCCTTTTTTCATCATCCACCAGGACCACCACCTATCATATTCTAGAATTATTTTGAAAATCTTCCATACATACAATAAGATGTGTGATCATTTCAAATCAAGCACCCAATATTTAGTATAAATATTTATTTGTTGAAATTAGGTGAGAACGAAGATTTCAAATGTGGAAATGAGTTTTTCATTAGAAACAAAAAAATGTGGAAAAAAAGAAAAAGAAAAAAGAAGAAGAGGAATTTGCGTAAATGAGAATCTCAAACTAAAAGAGTCAAGTTTGGATCAAATGAAGGTGCAAATAAATAGCAAACAAAAATTCAAATTCGAGAACACTTCAAATTTCAACATACGTGCAAATCTCTCAATATGACAATATTTACAAGGTGCTTATTATGTGAATGCCACTAAGCACCAAACAATTGAAAGATTTTGGGATAAATGAAGAATGAAGTATGCTAAATTTATTGATGTTTTCTAATTGCTCAAAGCAGTAAAGAAGAAATGGAAAAGAGGTTTTTCTTTAAAAAAAAAATAAAATGAAAAAGAGTTGAGGGTGAGTGTTAGAGAGAATTTTGTGGATATATGAGGAAATAAATGCTAAAGGTTATTTTTAAGAGAGATTTTTTTTTTTAATTAAATGAAATTCGTCAAATTCAATTCTAACCAGGCTGTTGTAAAATTTCGTTTTTAACCAACCTTACTAGTAAAAAGACTATGTTGGTTACATGATAAACTGAAAACATATAACATGACAAACTATATGTTCATTAGAAACCCATAAATTGAAGAAATATGTTACATGATGAACTATGAAATATTACATGGCTGACCATCAAACAACGTTCATCAGAAACAATTTTTTTTTTTTTTTGGAAAACTTCAAAATTGATTTTGAAAACCATACAACATAATCTAAACTAGTATCAAAACCCATGAAATATACATTGATACAAACAATTGTTAGTTATTTAAAGGTTTTAAAAACTCACCGCATGTTGACCGGAAGGAAGAAAAGAGGATTTTGGAAAGAGAAAGTGAAGAACTAAGAGAAGGAAGAAAGAGAAGAGAAGAAAGAAACTTTAGGGGCATTTTCATCACTTTCAGGTTAGTTTTGAATAGTTTTTGGAAGTTTTGGTTGAATACAGATTTATTTTGAAAAGGTTAAAAATGAATTTAGATTTCAAAAATGAGTTACATTTGTCAATATCGTCGATTTGTAAAATAACAAGGGTGTAAACATAAAAGATATTAATTAATTTTAAAGTTTATAAGTGGCTGCTACGAGTAAATGGGTGTGGGGTTGGGGAGTATTTTTTGGATGGAAATCACCCTACAGAATGGGATATTCTTTCATCCCATTTTTAATATTTTTATTTAAAAAAAAAGGATATAAAAAATGAAAAAGAAAAAAAATTGGATATCCATTGTCTTTCAAATTTTTTTTGTTTTGTTTTGTTTTGTTTTATTTTATTTTATTTTATGGATCTCCACTATCAGCTATCACAGAGATGTCTGCTGGATTCAATTTATTTTTCTTTCATTTTTGATTTTTTCTTTTTCAATTTTTTTAATTTATGATTTTATTAAATTAGGGTATTAGTAGTTTTTAAGTCTTGGTCAATTTTTCCAAAAGTTGATCTAGAGAGTAAAACATCAAACCTTAAGCACATCGAATGTAATTTGTTTTAAATTCTTTATTGTTCATATACAATACACGTAAAGTTACCAATAATTGATAAAAAAAGTAAAAAAGATATCAATGATAACTTGATTGTTGTTTTGTACATGGTTTCTGAAGAATAACATTATATAATGAACAACATTCAACGTTATATAATGGTTTTTGAAGCCCTCCGAGAAAGAATGAACCAACAAAGAACACGATACAACACAAAGAAACCAAACATGATTCCAACATTCATCCATCTTGTGTCTTTCTCAAGTCCTCTGCTAATCAACACTTCATTTCCGGTCATCAAGCACTTGTATTGATGTTGTTGATGATCTTGATCAGCATTCCATGAAAAACATTCTCCTCTCATGCTCCAGTACTCGTTCGTTAGCAGCGAATCCAACGGGTACCTGTAAAGCGAAACGTAGTACATGAACATCCAATATTTGGGGATGTTCTCTTTTGGAATGAAGTAGCCTGAGAACAAGAAGAAAGCTCCAAGAACTGTGCAAATGAGAGAATTCCCCGATATGAAATCAGGCGAAACTGCGCTGAGGAAGAGAACTAGAGAGCTAGCCATCAGGAGAATAAGCCAGACCACGAATGTGAAAAAGGCGAAAGCTGCCATTGAAGGGTTGAGTCCTACAATCCAATACACTGGAACCGCAAAAAGAACAGCTACAGCGAGTAAGAAGGGCAAGAAGACAACTGTGTTTGCGATCATGTATGATGATATCTTGTAGGCTTGTCTTGAGGCTTCTTTCATCAGAACGCGCCGCTCTTGCAGGTATATTGGAAGTGCTTCCACCGTGGAGGAAAGCAGAAAGCTGAGACTGAATGCAAACAAGCCCAATCTTTCCGCGATTCCAGCCTCGTCTTTCCTCACTTTTAAGTACACACTTGCTAAACCGAATCCACCCACTAGAGCCTGCATTGTTCTTGCCAACAACAGCTGTTTTGTTCTGTATATCATCTTCCAAAATCTTGAGCAGAGAAACATAATCTCATAAAAGTCTATCAAGTTATAATAACAACAAGCTTCCTTCCGGTCATTGGTATCGTTGTTGTTTTGTCGTTGACCAGCTCTGCTAATTATGTCTTCTTCCTCTGGAGTAATTGAGTAAGAAAATTGCTCCTTATCTTCAATATGAGATACGTGATCTTCAAGAGTGTGAATGATTTCCATAGCGAATTCGAGTGCATTCAACTGGATTGGAATTTGGAATCCAAGTTTGTCAATTGTTTCTTCAAGCAATTCCAGGCTGCCATTATGGACAACAGTGCCATGAGTAAGGATCAAGAAATTGGAAATGTATTGAAGAATTCTATAGCTTGGTTGGTGGATAGAGATCACAACTGTTCTCTGCTTTGTTTGAGCCATTGAAGCAAGTAACTCAATCACTTGAAGAGCTGAAGAGCTGTCCAAGCCTGAAGTTGGTTCATCGAGAAGCAAAATTGAAGGATTGTGCATCAAGTCAACCCCAATTGAAACCCTTTTTCTTTCTCCACCAGAAATCCCTCTATTTTCTTCATCTCCAACAAAGCTATCCGCGACATGTTTAAGTCCAAGCTCGTATATCAAGCTCACAACCCTCTCTTCCTTTTCTTTTCTGCTTACCCCTTTGAGCCTGAACGCAGCGCTGAACATCAGGGTTTCTTTCACAGTCAGCAGAGGAAGTAGATTGTCTTCTTGTGCTACATAACCACATATTTTTCTCAACTGAGCAGGACTCGTCATTCGAAGATCATCGATCACTATACTCTTAGGATCAAAGTCTTCCTCCCTAATCCTTCCTGATATTATTCGAAGAAGGCTAGATTTCCCGGTACCACTTGGACCTACAACGGCGAGAATTTGAGAGTCTCTGGCTTCGAAAGAGACTGATTTGAGTATGTGAATAGGCTTAGGCCGCCTCTGCACCAAGTGACAAAATGAAGTGTTTGTTGGTTGAATAGTATAAGAAAGGTTTCTTACGGAGAGTTTGTGGGTTGTTCCGGATTCGTGGGGCTGCGGAGTAGGTGGTGGTGGTGAAGGGTGGTAGTAAGAAGAGGAAGGGCTGGTGGTGGATTCATCAGGGGAATTAGAAGTTGAGAAGAGATTAGTAGAGTCATCTTCATTATTGATGCTTGGTCTTGGTTGCTGGAAACATAATGCCATTGTAGTTTCTTTGTTTGTTTTTGAGATTGATTTGATTTTGTGAAATTATGGAGGAGGTTTATGAAGTGGAATGAATTGGAAATGGAGGTTGGAACAACCCATTTGATTGTGGAGAAAGGTTCTTCAATGCTGGTGAAGGTGGTGAAATGTTTGGCAGTGTTTGTTGATCTAATTAAGCATTTTGACTATCTTAAAATATTGATTATTATTTTTTGTTTGCCAACAGGGCATAGTTTTTTCATTTCCACTATTTTAATAACTTTAATATTTGAGGTCAAAACAAAGATTAGCAAGCAGATCTGAATCTAACAGCTAGCATTTATTTTGTCGAGGGGGTAGAATTCATTAAAAGTAAAAAATATGTGCTGCTGCATGCTTCTATTTCACACTTCACAAACACAATTTATATATATATATATATTCTTTCTATTATTAGTTTGAACTGATATAAAATATATTAGTTCCTTGCATGTGAGCCACTGGATTTAAAAGATGTTTTGATAAATGCATATAGCCAAGTTAAAGTATTTAAATCCAACGACTCATATGTAAGGAACTGATATATCTTTTGTCAGTTCGAACTGACAATAGAAAAATTATATATATATAAAAGGACAATTTTTCTATTGTCAGTTCGTCCTGACAATAAATATATCAGGATGAAGAATGCTGACCATAGATTATGAAGAAGTTTTCACAAGTATATACACTTTGAGTCAAAGTATGTAAATCTAGTGATCCACAGTCTTCGTCCTGATATATTTATTGTCAAGATGAACTGATAATAGAAAATCTGTATTAAAGGAAGACAGCGTTGAGTTACTCCTCACCTAGAAAGTGAAAAAAAGACATTGAAATTTTGTTTTGTTTTGCAATTGTCAAAACAACTTTGATGGTATTGGACAGACAAAGAAGCTAAACAAAGTAGCCAAGCCAATTCATCAATGTGTTGGTTGGGTGTCGTTGGTTTTATCTTTTTGGCGAAAAGATACATGTATAGGTGCAACAGTAAAGTAACTCTTTTAGCTTCTTGTTCAAGGCACAGAAAGTTCTTAGAAGCTATCTCAGACAAATAACCACTGAGGTTTTGGGTTTGAATCTTAAATATGTTCGGGTTTGTACACACATACATTATTTGCTTCACATAAGTTAAATAATACAGAATATTAAACAAATTATATGATGATGATGCAGTTGTTCATGGGCCCAACGGAAAATCATTTCCAACATCAGAATATGAGCACTCTTCCATTCCAGCAACTGTGAAGAAGATCTTCAATATGTCCTCACCATTTCTTACTAAGAGGGATGAATGGGCTGGTACCTTTGAAGGCATTGCTCAAACCAGCACAGAACCCAGAACTGATTGCCCAGAGACTCTCCCGACTCCGGTCAAGATCAGGCAGACTGAGGCCAATGAAAATGCCAAACTTAGTGAATTACAGCAGGAGATGCTACAGCTTGCAGCTGTGCTCAAAGGAGACCATATCCTGTCACGTTTTCCAGAAACAATAGGGAAGGAAATGACAGTAAAACAAGGGAAGGAGTACATGGAAGACGCAGTGAAGCGATTCTTGGAAGCCGGACTTCTTGCTAAAAAAATGGAAGTTGATGGAGAACAAGTTGTCCAAATGAAGCCTTCCCTCACTACAAGATCAACCAAAAACCCATAACTGACGCAACTATAATGCTTCTTTAGCCACATAATTGTACAAAGAATGAATATGTCAAGTTCACTTGTACAAAGTTGGCAATAATATGAAAGCTATTTGTGGTCAAACAAAAATAAGTGCAATCCATCATATATACATATTAACAATATAAATTCAGATGTTCAAAACAGTCTACTCACTATGTCAACTAGATAAGAAAACTTTCTCCGTAAATTGTTTACGAACCAAATGAATATTAAAATTCCTAAAGTGCAAGGATTTTTCACTTTACTATATACTTTGAATGTGACAAGTGCAAAAGAATTCGGTGTTCTTCACACTTACATGAACAATCAATAACGAAAGATCCATGATTTGACTCTAGTTTTCTCTTCTTGATCTACACCATTATTTTCTTTACCTGGTATTAGTATGAACAAAATATCTTATGGAGAAAGGAAGTGTCAGTTACCAAACAAAATTTCACTAAATTCAATCTTCATTTCTATATCAGCCACTCGTTAATGCATCCCACCCAGGAATATTAGCAGTAGCTTCGTTCACCATCTTCACAAGCCTCACCTGTAGACAATAATAACAGAGGAGGATAATCAACAAGAAAGAGGAGGGGGAGAGAGAGAGAGAGATGGAGCAACAAAATATTAGTAGTTTTGCAGCATTTTCTTATTATTTTTGGAGTAAAAATCTGTGTATGGCTTCTTTGAGCTCGTCCATGCATGCTGCAAAGCTCACACTTAACGGAAAATCCTCAGCTAATTAGCTTAACATGAAAAGGCCCTGGTGCTACCTATTGATCTTGTGGCAAAGCTATGACTTTTTTTCCAGTGAATGATTATTGAAAAAAGAAAAGAACTACACAAATAGCAAGATCTTTTAGCCAACTAGACCAGTAATTGTCTTCTTTTGTCAACCGTAGTAACCAAAACAAATGGGAGACTAAACCAATGGAGAGAAATCTTCATTTGACGCATCACAAGTTGATTCGAGTCTTAAAAATTGCTGAACAGAAAATCGGGTTTATTATAGTAGCAGTGGCCTCTTCATTTCCATCAAATATGGCATGAGTGTTCATGCGTTATTCCAATGGTACAGATTATGAACCAACAGACTTCTCTTCAACAGTTTCAAACTTCAAAATTTCTTAAACATGTTAATGAAATTTGACAAGGTGGTAACAGTCGTCACCACACATGGGATTGGATATCTTTGTTGGAAATTTGAAAAAAATAAAAAATAAAAATTGAGTCCATGAAATACCATTTTAAAATAACATAAAAAAGATAAAAATAAAAATAACTTAACAAATAAATGTAGAATGTAACAATTATGATGTAATTTTATTAAGAGTGGTACTATTGGCACACCTACTAATGAACTATTTATACCCCAATTTTAAAATTATTTAGTATTCTTTTTTTCCTTTATCAAATCACTTAAAGAGACATACAATTTTTTTATTAAAATAATCTTGTACAAAGTAAAACTAATAAAACCCCACTTTTTTTTTTTTTTTTTTTTTCAAAACCCTAATAGCAAAACCTTTAATGACATAGATTATTTCAATGTTTACTATTTTTGTTTATATTTTCTTTCAGATCTCGATTTCATGTTTACTATACTAATTAGTATTTATTGATTTATTAATATTTTTGTTTATATTTTCTTTCAGATCTCAATCTCATGTTTATCATGTTTATTATTTATTGATTTTATTATTTCACATGTTTGTTTTATTTTTCTTTTCAAATTCCAGATCCATGTTTGCTATTTTTTTTCTTGGTTTATTTTCTTTCAGACCTTCTAGGTATACTATAATTTGCATCAATTCTTTTGTAGATTTTATTCCAGATCTTCCAAAGTTAGTTTAATGTTATTTACAAAAAAAAGAAAAGAAAAAAAAACAACAACGAAATCACACCAAAAATCGCAACCAAAAAAATATAATCTCTGACAAAACGAAACCACACCACCAAAACTCTAATTCAATTATCCGAAAAAAAATCATTAGACTATTAATATCACACTCACAATCTACAACCAAAAATCCAATCAACTACAGAAAGAAAAAAATCGAATATAATAAAGATAGTTTTACAATGAAATAAGAAGAAAAATTATGTCCTACGAATGGATGTGAGAAAAACTATATATGGAGACTAGATTTGAAGTGTATTTTTATTTTTATTTTTTTGAAAAAGATATGTGGTGTATTAAGTTTGAAAAATAAGTAAAAGATTAGTTCTATAAATAAATCAAAAATATTAATAAAACCATTTATTTTTATATAATTAAATAAAAAATTTAAAAAGTGGAGCATAAATAGTTCAGTAGTGGGGGTGCCAATATCACCACTCTTTTATTAATCATTCCAACATAAATGTTACAAGTCAAGGTGAAATTACAACTTTAACATTATATATACCCACAATTTCGTTATATGTAGCTAGTATGATGTAACATCTAACAATTTCATTTTAATTTTTTTTTTTTTTATAAAAAAAAAAAGCAATTTCATTTTACTCATTGTGATGTTGATCATAACCATTGCAATGTAAATGTTCCAAGTTAATATGACGTTGCAAGTAAAATGTCAAATTTACATTATCACATACTTATTAATCATATAGACATTAAAGTTGCAAGTTAATGTGATGTTACAATTTCGATGTTATAGTTACTTAAACTCGTAATAGATATAACTACTCCAACGTAGTATGTAACAAGTTCATTTTAATATTTTAAATTTTAATTCAAAACGTATCTAGTATGACGTAGCCTTAACCATTTTTTTTTGAAACGGCACAATTTATTAAAGAAGGCCTCAAGGGGCAAGGCAAAAAGCCAGAACAAACATTACAACCACACTAGGACATAGCATCAACAAGCAACAACCGAAAGTGACACAAAAATGACAGTCAAGAGCAGCCACTTAGGAAGCAAACACTGTAAAATCAGAAGCAAAGAATGCCAATAGAGAACACAAAAACAACAAAACAAACCAAAACAACCCCCACAATATACCAGATCAAAACACTCCCTATTCTAATCTATCCCCATTTCTTCCCGAACTAGCCTTTGCCAATCCATTTGCTAACGAGTTCGAATCCCTAGGCATAAATTTGATGTCTAGACCATCCCAAGATTGCATAATCTGTCTGATATCATATAACAAGTTCATCAGATTTAAATTTTCAAAATCATCAACATTAATCCAACTAACCGTCAATTGTGAATCACTTATGATTAGGGATGCACATTAGGGAAATGAGGATGGATATAGGTCCTCCCATCCTCATCCCCACTTCTCAAATCCTTCCCCATCCCTCCCCATTTTCCCGGGAAAATGGGGATGGGGGAGTTTTGGGGGGAGGTCCCCCCATCACCATCCCCATTTCCCCATTTTCCCCGTTTTCCCATTTGACTGAAAATTACAAATTAAACTAAAAAAAAAAAAAAAAACATTTCATTACAAATGCAAAAGAAAATACATTACAAAATAATGTTATATATATTACAAAATAATGTCAAAGAAAATACATTACAAAAAATATATAAATATATATAATTATTTTTATAATATTGTGGGGGAAATGGGGAAATGGAGATGGGGGTACCTCCCTCCCCCCATCCTCATCCCCATCCCCATTTCACTATACTAGTGGGGAAAACGGGGAAATGGGGATGGGGGGAGGTTTCCCCATCCCCATTTCAATTTGGGGATGATTTTCATCCCCATCCCTCCCCATTTCTCAATTTTTCTCCAAAAAATTCCCCCCAAATGGGGATGAGGAAGCGGGGAAACGGGAAAACGGGATTCGGGGAAAAATGTGTAACCTTATTTATGATTGTGATCTTCCTACCAACCAAAGAAGCATTTGAAGAAATAAGCTGACAAGCTTAATGAATTGCCATAACTTCAGTTGAATTTGAATTCGTAATGCCAACAAAGAATGAAAATAAACACAAAACCTTGCCACTTGAATCTTTGAGAACCCCTCTAATACCATCATCACCCGAACTGTTTCTTACGGAGCCATCAACATTGAAAATAAGATCGTTATCCAATGGAGGAATCCACTAAATGTTTCTCTTCTTTTTGGTTGGGACAGTGTCGATGCACCTCTCCTTTAAGTCTAGCATAAGCAGAGTCAGATCGATGTTCAACCCACAGCCATGGTTCTTGAACCATAATGCCGTTTGAAATTTAATTGAATCCAAAGCCACACTGAAATCTGCTTGTTTACTACAAAAGACCGTCTCATTACGAACCTCCCAGATTGTCCATATAACAACAAAGAAGAGAGTATTCCAAACTCCTTTCCTAGACACCGACGGGTATAAACCATACCAACCTTCCAGCCAATCCTGAATCGAAGAGTTGGAGCAAACGCTAATCCCCCACCATCCCATACAAACCCTCCACAATTTATTAGTCCAATCACATAAGAGAAACAAATGGTCAATAGATTCTGCTACTAATTCACAAAGTGGACAGTTAAGAGAAGCCAACTGAGCTGCACCAAACTTACACAAAACCTTTCTACAAAGAACTTTACCTTTCATCAGTTGCCAAGTAAAAACCTCGATTTTTGGGGGACAAATCCCCTGCCAAATGAACGAAATGTGAGCAGAACTCACAACAGAATTTCCTTCCAAACAACGACGGAATAAACTGATTGAGAACAGCCCGTTAGGACAAAAAGTCCAAGCCATAGCATCCTTAAGATTCCTCCGAATTACAATACTATCCAAAGCCAGCAAAAAGCAATTCCATTGCTCAACCTCCCATTTGAATAAAGGTCTCCTCAAATTTATTTCACACGCCCAATTTGAATCTTCCCACCTACCTAAATCCTTCACCAACCCCTCCTTATTTAATGCCAATGCAAAATTCTTAGAAAGGCAGCCCTTAACGTATAAGAATCCCATCTAAAATCTTGCCACAACCGAATCCTATCTCATCTACCAATAACTGCCTGAAAACCAGTATTAACTAAGTTGAAAGCTCTGTGATTTTGCTCAAAAATCTACTTACCGCCTTAAAGAAAGGAGAAGCCGATTTAACACCATTGTGAACCCACATAATTGGATTAATACCTAGATTGTACTTGGTTCAAATCACACTTTTCCACAATGAGAACTCTTCTCTTCCGAACATCCAGATCAATTTAACCATAAAACTCAAACTTTTGTCTTTAATCCTTCCCACACCTAATCCACCGTTTCGCTTACTGTGACAAATAGAATCCCAATCAACGGAGTGAATTTTCTTGGACACCAGACCATCGTTCCAAAAAATGTTCCTTTGAAGCTTTTCTATGCTCTTCGCCACACTCACAAGAATCGGGAAAACAGTCATGAAATAAGATGGTAAGCTAGAAAGAACTGCTTTGATAAGAACAAGTCGTCCTGCTTTCGAAATGAAAGATCTTTTCCAAAGAGCGAGCCTCTGCTCAACTTTTTTAATAACCGGTTTCTAGAATACTTCCCTACTAGGATTCCCACCAAACGGAAGATCGAGATATGTAACTGGCAAACAGGAAGCAGTACACAGAAAAAAAGAAGCCCAATCCACCTCATTTGGATTTTATTTTTCAATTCTTAATAGACAAGACTTGTGAAAATTAATTCTTAAACCCGAAACTAATTCAAAACATCTCAAAATTCTCTTGGCATTAAAAAGATATTCCAACCTGGGTTCAAGGAAGAGTACAGTATCATCTGCAAATTGTAAATGTGAAATGTGGATGATATCCTCCCCAAACCCAACTCCTCTTATCAAATTTAACTCTTTAGCCTTGGTTAGCATTCTACTCAAAACTTCCACAACCATGTTAAAAAGGAAAGGGGACAACGGATCACCCTGACAGAGTCCTCTTTCGATCGGGAATTGGCAAATAGGATTGTCATTGACAAGAACCGACATTGAAGGCAAAGCCACACACCAACTCATCCAATCAATCCATTTCGGACAAAAACCCATCCTTTCCAAAACCTCCAACAAGAAACTGTGATCCACACTGTCATATACCTTTTCAAAATCAAGTTTCAACATTATACCATCGGATCCCGATTTCTTCCAAGAATGAATTACTTCTTCATTTATAAAAAAGCTGTCCACAATTTGACGACCCTTCACAAAAGCCATATGAGAAGGACCAATGACGGAGTTCATAACCTTTTTCAACCTATTGGCTAAGACCTTAGCAAGAACTTTGTAAAAAGAACCTACCAGACTAATGTGTTTGAAATCTTTTATGGGAGCAGGCAAACTGGACTTTGGAATCAGTGCTATAAATGTACAGTTCAACTCTTTTACCACCGAACCATCCTTGTGGAATTCCAATAGAAACTTCATAAAATCATCTTTTATCAAATCTCAATTGGCCCTTATAAAACTCAAATTTAGACCATCAGGACCCGACACTTTTTTCCATCACAATCACATAAAGCTGACCACACTTCCTTCTCTGAAAACTCCTTCTCAAGGGCCCTACTCTCAATAGTTGAAATCTTATTAGTCTGAACACCCGGCATGCTCGGTCTATTCCACTCACTTTTTCTGAAATGATTTTTAAAGTATGAAAATATTCCCTCCCTCACTTGTGCAAGCCCTTTGCACAGTTTGCCGTTTATGATCACTTCACCAATAAAGTTGGATTTCTTCCTTATATTAGACATAATATGAAAAAATCTTGAGTTCCTATTGCCATCCCTTAGCATCTCACCTTCAAAATATGCCTCCATTTATGTTCTTCGAGACACATATGCTTCCACAAGCTAGCCAGGCACGATAAGCGCTCTTGTCTCAAAAAGGGGCGTCCACCCTTGATTCACTGCTTTACCTTCTATTTCTACCAGTTTCCTTCTAGAAATTTCACCTGATCCTCGTCATGATTTCTGTTCTTCAAGCAAGCCTTTAAATGATGCTTACCTGCTCTTAATTTAAAGGCAATTTTTGAACCAGATGATACACCACTCTTGCACTTCAGTCAACTATTCCTCACCCCCTCCATCATGTACTTATCTTCCAGCCATCCGTTGAAAAAATGAAACGACCTAGGGCCCCAATCTTCCACTCGTTCACCAATGATCATAGGATTGTGATCCGATAAGCTTTTATTAAGACCCTTTTGAAACAAATTAGGATACTAAGATAGAAATATGGGAGCACACAGGAAACGATCTAATCTAGCCCACGATTCAGATTCTCTATTATTTGACCATGTAAACTTCATCCCTTGTAACAGAATATCCACCACACCCGTTTGTTCAATAAAATTGTTGAAGTTCCGCATAAATCTATCATTATCAACACCTCCCCTCCTCTCACACTGATCTAGTGCTGTGTTGAAGTCACCCCCAATAACCTAAGGGTCAGGCATAGAATCTTGTGCATTTAGAATAAACCTCCAAAGATCCATCCTCTTGTTCTTTACATTAGCTGCATACAAGTTACAAAACACCACTTCTTTATTGATTTTCAAAAGCTCTCCTACCACTATAATACATCTATCATTATATATACATGACTTCACCTCAAAAAATTCTTCATTCCACAAAGAAATGACTCCACTCGCCGAACCATTAGCTTCCACTCCAATACCCTTTGACAAAAGCGAACCTGCCAAAGCTTTGATTACCTTAGAATCAAAATGGTTCAATTTTGATTCCTAAATAAACAAAAAAATAGGCTTATTATCTAGAACTAACTTTTTCACCACCCTCCTTTTCTCCACTCTACCCAGTCCCCTGATATTCCATGAAAGAGCTATCATTAGAAAACGAAATCCCACATACTCCACAAACACTCACCCGAGAGTTTAGTTAGCTGCTTTGAACCTGTCCTTATCCTCCAATTCTCTTCTAGCAATTTCTCATGAAACTGAAGCTTCTTTTCCATTGAAATCAATTCCCAAGGCAATCCCTGTCTCGATAACTTTTGCCACTTCAGCACTTAAGTACCACGATCCCGACTTGTTAGGATCTACGCTAGCTGCTAATGCCCCTTTCTTACTTGCAGAATTTCGAAAGTTAAGTAAGCCTAAAGCCACACCTTTTTCAATAACCTTGGTAATGTCCTCATCCACATTCCAGCGCCTTTTAGCTAAAGACACCCTTATGATTCCTTTCCCAATGTCCTTTAACACCTGAGGTAACAACCTCTTTTCTTTTCGAGTTTTCATTCCGTGACTTTTCATCGAACTTTTGTAACTTACAACTTTTTTAGAAGAATTTCTTTTAATAGGTCTTGCCACCTGAGAATTTCCTCTACTATCTGCTCTTTCCACCAGGGAACAAACCTCCCTATTTGGAACCTGTTGAGAGAATGGAGTTTCGGGGATATGAGAAGAGGAAATTCTAGGAGAAGAAACACTTTCTTTTAAACTTGCTTTGTCCGATCTAGCACTCTTATTAATCACCAATGCAACTTTCGTAGAGACTTCCTTAGAATATTGATTTTTGTTTGCACACAGATCGTGAGCTTTATTTCTTTGATTTTCCTCCTCTTGAATCACTCCAACCCCCACATGGGCCAACTGACTTGGATTAGTAACTTGGTTAACACCATTCAAGCGAGATTCAACATTGAGGCCCATCATATCCCCCAAATCTATAACTATATTACTACTCTTCATCTGATCCAGTCCAGAACCAGAGGTCTCCCCTTTACTTTTTGGTATGGCCTCCACTTGGCCCACTTCGCTATCCTCAGATGATGAAGATCCACTATCATCATTGGCCCAAGAGCTATCTTTATTAGGCACTCTCTTCTCTTCTATTATAAGCTTTCCATTGTGGGCCTTAGGGATAGGTTTATGACCCAAAATTTTAAGCTAAATCCCTTTCCCTTTTAGATTAGCATTTTTTAAAACTCCACCAGCTTCCTTATGATTTCCAGGAGACCCCACACTTAAAGCACCTATATCATCATTAACCGCCACACAACCATTGACTAGTTCATCTTTGTATTGGAAATTATTACTAATAAAATATGCCTTGTTAGCAATAATTTGATTGGGTTCAGTAATGGTGGCCACCTCTATACCTTCTTTGTATCCTGCAACATTCAAAGCTTTGTCCCTACAGCCGTTATCTTGAGCTTGTAAAACATCATGACTTTCTGATGTAGGAAACGAAGCGTCTTCTCCAATTCCCAGCCACATTGAGATCCATTCTGAAGCAACCGGCGTCGGATCCTCCCGAACGACAACAGAAAAAGTAGAACTCCTCATCATAACCTTAATACCCCCGAGACATATCTGGCCATAAGTTCTTAACACTAGAATTCAACCACAATCCAGTTTCCTTCTACTTACCATCACCTTATCAATTAATAGAGGTTCATCCACTGCCTAACCCAATCTTTTAAAGAACTCTTCGCACCAATAAAGAAGAGGAATTCCTCTGAACTCAACCCATGAAAGTCTGGACTGGGGAGTTATCAAAGGAGACCAAGCTCCCACAAACGAGAAATGTTCCTCCCATAACCATTTGTTTAAAATAATATTGTCCCTGTCTAAAACCGATCAGAAAACCCAGATTATGTTCTTGTCACCCAGATAAGAAGAAGAAACATGTATCTTCCTAATCCTCAATCCCTTTACCATCATCTTAACATTGGAGAAAGACCTCAGGACTCTCACCGCACATAACTTCAACCAACTAATGTCAATGCCAGTATCATCCCATTTCATCTCCTCCCCCATCACCTTAACCTTACCTTCAGAACCGTTAGTATTATAAATTGAACTAATACCTTTAACTGCCTCCACATATGATGTCTCAAAAGAGGTTTTGTTATTTCTGATACCAAGCCCCTCCTTATCAATCCTCTTATCTGTCTCACCAATCTACCTCCTCTTCGAATCTTCTGACATTGATTTCCTTTTAGACCATTCTATCGATGCTAACTTCAAGCTGATAGGCCAGCCATACATATACATTCCGTTAGTAAGATTAACAACTCTGACCGCTTCTTCCTTCATGGCAAACCGAACGAAGGCAAAGCAGCATCTTCTATTCCTATTTCTTGGAGATAAATAAATATCTCTAACTAGCCCGAAAGGTTTGAAGATCCCCCATAAACCTTTTTGATCAATAACTAGGTTAGGGTTGTCAATGAAGATGGATACCAAATTAGCTCTGAAATCTCTGTTGCCCTCATACCCCCCAAGCTTGTTTTCACCTAAACCTCCAGATCCATCATTCCTTTCTCTTGTTCCTACGTAGCCCTAACTATTCAAATGTAAATATTACAAGTTGATGATATTGCAAGTTAAACGTTGAATTTACAATTATCACATAGTTATTAATCATATAGACATAAAAGTTGCAAGTTAATGTTATGTTGCAATTTTGATGTTATAGGTACTTAAACTCATATTAGTATGTAACAAATTCATTTGAACATTTAAAAATTAAACATAAAATGTAGCTAGGATCACGTAGTCCATGACCATTCGAATGCATATATCACAAGTTGATGTGATGTTGCAAATTAAATGTTGAGTATATCTATTATAATGTAAATAGTAATCAAACAAACATAAATGTTGCAATTTATTTTTATTTTTATATTTATTGATCTTGCTTTCAATTAAATCAGACTTGGATATAGGTGGGGCATGTGCCCCACATTAAATTTCCAAAAAAAAAGTTGATTCTATTTTTTAAAATTAATTTAAAAAATGATTATGAATTTAATTTTATCCTCTAATTTCAATAATATTTTTTAATATCTTTTTTATTTTGCACTCTTTTTCGGCTTATTTCTCAATTTTTTTATCTTTTTGTGCATCAAAATAATTCACTCTTTTTTTCTAGTCAATTAAATTTCTGGTTAGTAAATTAAATTTACTTGATATTATCTCAAAATTCAATTTATTGCATTAATTAAAACTGTCAATCTATTTTCTTAGTTTTTTTCTTTATTTTATAGTTTTAATTTATTTAGAATCAATAAAGAAATATTTACCAATAATTATAAGATTAGCAAATATAAAAACATATTTAGTAATTTTTTTTTAAATAGCAAATTTATTAATAAGAAACCCCAAGAGGCAAAACCAAGTCCGAACAAACTTAAGGAAAGGCCACCAAACCCCTCACAAAGGCAAAGAACCCCACATAATACATCTAAGAAAACAGAGGACAACAAAAACATCAATGCAAAAAGAGGACACAAAACATAAAATGTCTGCCCACTCCAATCTATCCCTGCCACCACTAGAGCCAGCTTTAGCTAAGCTGTCCGCAAAATAATTCGACTCCCTTGGCACATACTCTATCAAAACCATCCGAAGACTTCAAAAATTGACGAATGTCGTAAACTAAATGAACAAGCTGAAGATTGCCAAAATCTGAACCCTTAATCCAAGCAATATCAGATTTTGAATCACTAAAGATAGTGATACAACGACGAGCAAGAGATACTTTTCCAAAGTTCAGCTGGCATGCTCTATGAATGGCAATCACTTCAGCCGATATAACATCAAGAAAACTGACATGAAACAAGAATAGACATAGTATTTTGCCACTCGAATCGCGAAGTACACCACCAATACCTTCCTCCCCAGGGCTGCCCCTTGCAGAACCATCCATATTAAAACTTAAATCAAAAGTAGACAGTGGAGGTCCAGCAGAAGCCCTTTTAACCTTAGCAATGGAAACATCAACACATATGTCAAATAAATCCAAAATGAGAATTGTTAAATCAACATCGGAGCCGCATCCATGATTCTTGAACCAAAGTGCCACACGAAACTTAATCGTATCCAAAACCAAACCCATATTTAGTAATTGTTAATGATGAAATTTGTCATTTTATCTAACATAGGGAATTATGCCTCAGACAAGACCTCGCCATGACCTCACCTTGGAAGCACCTCTCCTAAAATATTTTGAAGTCCTTTTGCCATTGATTGTAGGGCCAGTCAAAGCTACCAATTGAGGATTTGGGACCTCGTAGCTCTTATGTTGACGTATTGCTAAAGATCACAATTATATTAGCATTCACTAAAAGTTGTGACTAGCGAGGCCTAGCTTTTAGCTTACGAGAAGCTTCTTACTGTTGTAGAAAATCCGCAATCCACAGTCACACAAATCAAAATCACATATGTAGATAATATGAAAACAATAAAGAAAAGAATAAGATGGCACAAAAGATTTAATGTGGTTCAACAATTGCCTACATCCACATAGCACACCCGCACTCAATCCCCTATCAGAGTTAGATTACAATCTCTTTGTCTCTCTCTTTTAGTCTCTCTACAAGTTGCTTTCAGCCTCACTTGCTATTTTCTATACACCCCTAAACATAGAGAAATAATAATATTTATATGGGAGCACTAGGGCAAGCCAAAACCTACTTATGAGTAATTTTCTTCCCATGCAAGATTTTCTGTTTCACACGAAATACGTCATTACCGTGGTTTACAACCCACACCCTGAACCGTGGACTTTCTCTGTTTTTCACCACTCAGAAAACTGCGGTGTGTGTGTGCCATGCTTATGCCATAGTAAAACCTCTAGAATTCATCACGGTATGTATCGCGGTTTGTGTACCACGCTCTCCCCGCGATTACATTTCTGGAATTGATCGTGGTCCACACTGTAGTTGATGCCTTGTGGTCTATGCCGCAGTATCCTGCCGACTTCACTTCTTCAGCTAATTTCATGCTTCATAAATCTTAACACCTACTTGATACATGCACAAGAACTATTTCTAATTATTATTATTTTTTAATAAAAGGCAAATTTTTTGCATTGCTCTATATTCGTTCAATTTGATCGAACTATATAATCAATTATTATGAGTTCAATCCTTAAAAACCGACGGATTAAAAAAATTTATTGTGTTGATGGAATAATATGAGATATATATTCAATTGCAATTTCTGCTATTTTTCGATTCTCTTTTCATATTTTCATATTTGTTGTTAGACAAATCTATTAATATACATTTGAATTATTTTATTTTTACATCTTTAAAGTTATAAACCTTCAAATTATATTAAAAAAAAGAAAGTCACTGAGAAAGTAAGAATTTTTTTTTGATCATTGCCAAGTTGCCTTAAGTTTGAGAAAAGAACAAAAAGATGAAGAAAGAAAATGTACAAGGTTGAGGTTCTCTCTCTCTCTCTCTCTCTCTCTCTCTCTCTTAAGAGGAAAAAAAACCACTAGATGTTGAACTATTTCAATGGTAGGAATGAAAAAGGTAAATTGAAAGAATGAGATGGTTATTCTAGAGATTTAAATAGGGCACACAAAGCAAAATTTTAATTTTTTTTGGCCAAGTATACTTATTAAATGAGTTTTTTTTTTTAATTAATTTTATAGGTGACAATACAAGCACAATGTACATATATCTACTTGAGTTTTATAATAATAATAAAAAATATTTAGTTAAAAAAAACAACAATAATTATAATAATAACAAAATTATGATATGTAAGGTATCTACATAACCTGGCCATTCACATGTAAATTATAATTTGTTTTTACAATCAATTAATTCTATCCTTGTTTTTCTACAGCACAACCAGTATAACATATTCCAAGTAAAAACTTTTTAATTAAATTTAATAAATATTTTTTAGTTTAAACCATTATATTACATCCAAGACATCCAATGGTTATTAAAACACCCAGCAACATTGCCCAAACTAGTTAGTTAGCCAAACCCTTTGTAAGTGCCTCTTTGTTGATTGGCTTATTTCGTTGACAAAACCGCAATGGGGTTCAATCTTGTAAGGGTAGCTTAGGATTGAAGATTTTCTTCTCTATTGCTTAAGGACCTCATTGTGGATTACTAGAGCTTCATGGAAGGTAATCACTTGATCTTGACTCTTTATGTGAAGAGATTTAGTTGCACACACACACACATTTCATGATCTTGATTAATCTCGAAAAATTGGTAACAAGGGATTAAAATCTATTCACCCCCCCTCTAGATTATATTAGGACTCGTTTATATTTATTTTCAATTGGTATCAGAGCGGGTTCCTTAACATAATTAAGAGATCCCTTGCTCTTGTTAGAGTCCTTTGCATTTGTTTGCATTTCTTTGTGTGTTTTGCTTGTTTGTGTGCATTCATATCATTCTCACCCAAACACTATGAGCGGAAATGGAATTGGAGGCGAGGGTGCCTCTAGCACAAGACCCCCTTTGCTTACCGGGATCAACTACGCATCATGGAAGGGCAAAATGGAAGCTTATGTGTGTCAAATTCATGATCGGGCTTGGATGGCGATTGAAGATGGATATACGCCACCTATGATGACTCCTACGGGAGGTGGAGAGGAAGTTCCCAAGCCAAAGGCACAATGGACCCCTCAAGAGTTTGAAGCCTCAAAATGGAACAACAAGGCCATGCATGCCATTCTATGTGCCATGGATGACAACCAATACAAACTCATCCAAACCACTAGGATAGCAAAGGAAGCTTGGGATATATTGGAGACGGCTCATGAAGGAACAGAGGTGGTAAAGGACTCCAAGCTTCAAGTCATCCAAACACAATTTGAGACTATAAGGATGGATGAGGATGAGTGCTTCAATGACTTCCAAGTGAAGCTTATGGATATAGTGAACCAAAGTCACCAACTTGGTGATCCCTACTCGGATAGAAGAGTTAAGAAAAAGATCATGAGGTCGCTTCCCGAGAGGTTTGAATCTAAGGTGACGACGTTGGAAGAGAATAGTGATTACTCAAAGATGAAGCCAAGTTAAGTTATTGGAAGGCTTTTGGCTTATGAATCTAGGAAGGGTCCTACATCTACACCTCAAAAGAAGCAAAAGAGTCTTGCCTTGAAAAGCATCAAGGTAGAAAAGGATGAAGAAGACTCGGATGAAGAAATTGCTTTAATGGCAAAGAAGTTCAAGCAATTTATGAGGTTTGAAAAGAAAGGGTTTGGCTCCAAGGGAAAGTTTGTGAAGAAGAAGGCTCCCTTCAAGAAAATGGAGCAAACTCAAGAGAAGGACCACAAGATGGGTGTCCAATGCTATGAGTGTAGTGGCTTTGGACACATTGCTCCCGAATGTGCTAACTTGAAGAAGAAGAGAGGAAAAGCCATGGCGGTGACATAGAGTGATAGTGATGACCTAGAAGAGGAAGACAAGTCTTCGGATGATGATGAAGACCAAGTTGCCAACTTCATTGCTTTCTCATCTTCTCACAATAGCAATGAAGTTGTGAGCGACAAAGAAGAAGAAGAGGACAAGCAAGAAGAAAGTGACTCAAATGGTGAAAGCAACTCTTCTAGCTCAAATTTTGAGTTTGATAAAGAAATGGATTATGATGACTTCATGAGATTCTTTCATAACTCAAGATCAAAGAAGAAGAAGGAAATTCAAAAGTTGAAAGAGGAGAAGCTTGAATTGTCTTCCAAGGTAACTCATTTGAGCAAGGAAATGAGTAAAGCCAAAGAGATGGAAGAAGGTTTAAAGATGGAGCTAGTCTTGGCTAAGAAGAATGAAGAAAGCTTGAGGAAAGAGCTCATGGAAGCAAGAGGTTTGATGGTTAAGATGACTTTCGGAACCGAGAAGCTTGACAAAATGCTTTCTTGTGGGAAGAGTCCTTGTGACAAAAAGGGGTTAGGATATGTGGAAGAAGTGGAAGCCACACCTTTGAAGAAGACAACTTTTGTTAAGAGCAAAGAAGTTGAAAGTGCTCAAACCCCACAACATTCAACTAAGTGGGTTGAAGTTAGTGAATCCTCCAAGCAAGCACAAGCAAGGAGTTCAACAAGAGCTCCACCACAAGCTAGAGCTCCTCAAGCTAGAGCCCCTCAAGCTAGACCTCCTCAACCAAGACCTCCACAACAAAGGATCTCACAAGCTCAACATGGGGTCTTTCATGCTCAACCGAGGAGACATGTCAATCTTGCTCAACAACAAAGGAGAGAGTTGCCTCAACACCCAAGAGCAACTCAAAATAGAAGGAGGCCACAAATGCTTGCACAAGGCTATGGTATGAATCCTTATTTCTCTCATACTTGCCATTTTTGTGGTATTGAAGGCCACATTATGCCTAATTGTTTCAAGTATATTAAATTGTGTAGAAGAGAAAACATGATTGAGAAAAATATGCTTAGAAGAGCCACAATGCATGCTCCTAGGAAATTTAGAGACAATGGACCAATGGCTCATAGGAATGACTTTGTTTCACCTAGATTAAATAGGAATGATGATTATTATTGCTTTGTGGCCCAAGTTGCCTTGAAAGCAAATGCCTCCAACACTTGGTACCTTGATAGTGGGTGTTCTAGGCACATGACCGGAAACAAGAGTTTCTTCAAAACTCTTGTAATGGAGGATGGTGGATTCGTCACCTTTGGTGATGGGTCTAAGAAAAAAGTTATAGGGAAAGGTAACATATCTATTCCCGGGTTGCCCTCCTTGCCCAATGCTCTTTATGTAGATGGCTTGCAAGCTAATCTTATTAGCATATCACACTTAAGTGATGAAGGGCTTTCGGTTATGTTTGGCAAAATTGATTGCTCTATTCTTAAAGAAAATGGGCAAGTTTTGTTGAAAGGCAAGAGATCAAGTGACAATTGTTATTGTCTTGAGTCAAATCTCATCTCTTGTAACTTGTCCACTAGTGAGCAAGTTGAAGTGTGGCACCAAAGACTTGGCCATATGAACTATAGGGACTTGAAAGTCCTTGATAGATTGAATGTTGTTAGAGGCCTTCCTAAGCTTGGGAAAAAGGTTGAGGGTGTTTGTGGACCATGCCAACAAGGCAAGCAAACCAAGAGTGTCCACAAGAAAGGCAAATACCTTTCCACCAAAGAACCATTGGAGCTTCTCCATATGGACCTTATGGGTCCTATTCAAACCGAAAGCTTAGGTGGTAGAAGGTACATCCTTGTGGTTATTGATGACTTCTTTAGGTTTACATGGACTTACTTCCTAAGGGAAAAGTCCGAAGCCTTTGAGAAATTTAAAATGCTTTGTGTCAAAATTCAAAATGAGAAAACTTCTCACATTAAAAGCATTAAGAAAATTAGAAGTGATCATGGGAAAGAGTTTGAAAATGCTAGCTTTGAGAATTTTTGCAATAGCTTAGGCATTTCCCATGAATTTTCGGCCCATAGGACTCCTCAACAAAATGGAGTTGTTGAGAGGAAGAATAGAGTCCTTCAAGAGATGGCCCGTGTGATGTTGCTTAGCAACAAAGTCCCTAGAAATCTTTGGGCCGAAGCCATTAATACGGCTTGCTACATAGGGAATAGAGTTTTCCTTAGGCCCGGGACTAAACAAACATTCTATGAGTTATGAAAGGGTAGAAAACCCAATGTGAGCTATTTCCATATCTTTGGAAGTAAGTGTTATATACTTAATGACCGTGATCAACTTGGCAAGTTTGATGCTAAGAGTGATGAGGGTATTTTTATTGGATATGCACTTGATAGCAAGGCCTATAGAGTTTTTAATCTTAAGACTCGAAGTGTGATGGAATCATAAAATGTGGTCTTTGATGATTGTAGGCCAAAACATGATGAACATGAGGAGGATGTTTGTGAGTTAGATGACCTTCCTTTGAAGGAAAGTGGTGAGACTTCAAATGGTGTGAAGTCAAACCAAGATGAAGAGGATGATTTACCTCTAAATAGAGTTCCTCTATTGGACTCTAATGAACCCGCTCCTTGGGTTAGAAAACTCCATGATAAGGATGATATCATTGGAGAGGTTAGAGAGGGTGTTAGGACTAGACGTCAAATAGCTAATCAAATTAGCTATACTTGTTACACCTCTCAAATAGAACCCAAAAAGGTTGATGAGGCCTTAAATGATGAATATTGGGTTCTTGCCATGCAAGAAGAGCTAAACCAATTTGAGAGAAATGAGGTTTGGACTCTTGTTCCTAGACCTAAAAACACCAATGTCATAAGCACTAAATGGGTGTTTAGGAACAAATCCGATGAGGATGGCAACATTGTACGAAACAAGGCAAGGCTTGTTGCACAAGGGTACTCTCAAATTGAGGGTATTGACTTTGAGGAGACTTTTGCTCCCGTTGCCCGCTTAGAGTCCATTAGGCTTCTCTTGTCCATTTCTTGTGTGTACAAGTTCAAATTACACCAAATGGATGTTAAGAGTGCCTTCCTAAATGGCTTCTTGCATGAGGAAGTGTTTGTTGAGCAACCCAAGGGGTTTGTGGATCCACACCACCCCTCTCATGTCTATCGCCTCAAAAAGGCTTTATATGGGTTGAAACAAGCACCGATGGCTTGGTATGAGCGCCTCACTCTCTATCTTGTTGACAATGGCTACTCTAGAGGTAGTGTTGATAAGACATTGTTCATCAAGTGCACTAAAGATGAGCTATTCATAGTTCAAATTTATGTTGATGACATTGTTTTTGGTTCCACCAACAACTTGAAAGTTCAACAATTTGTTGATGTCATGTCTCATGAGTTTGAGATGAGCATGGTTGGTGAACTAAATTACTTCCTAGGCTTGCAAATTAAGCAAATGCATGATGGGATCTTCATATCCCAAGCTAAATATGCCAAGAGCCTAGTGAATAAGTTTGGCCTTGAGAATGCCAAACATTGTGACACACCCATGAGCACCACATTGAAACTAAGCAAAGATGCTAGTGGAAAGGATGCGGAGCAAAGTCTATATCGTGGCATGATAGGGAGCTTGCTTTACTTGACCGCAAGTAGGCCCGATATAACATTTAGTGTGGGTGTTTGTGCTAGGTACCAAGCTAATCCCAAGGAATCTCACCTTGTTGGGGTGAAGAGGATCATTCGGTTTGTGAATGGTACCTCAAACCATGGGATTTGGTACTCTTATGACACTAATCCAAGTCTTGTTGGATATAGTGATGCCGATTGGGCGGGAAATTGTGATGATAGGAAAAGTACATCGGGCGGTTGCTTTTTCCTTAGAAACAACTTGGTTTCTTGGTTTTGTAAGAAACAAAACTCAATTTCCCTATCCATGGCCGAGGCAGAATACATTGCCGCCGGTAGTGCTTGTACTCAATTGATGTGGATGAAACAAATGCTGGCCGACTATGGCTTGGAGCAAGGTACTCTTACTTTATTTTGTGATAACATGAGTGCCATAAACATTTCTAAGAATCCCGTCCAACACTCTAGGACCAAGCACATTGACATTAGACACCACTTCATAAGAGAGCTAGTTGAGAGTAAAACCATTGCATTGGAACATGTGGGAACAAATGACCAACTAGCGGGTTTGTTTACAAAACCCTTAGACACTCTTAGATTTGGGAACCTTAGCAAGTCTATTGGGATTTGTCACTTGAGTTGAAGTGTTTTGTCTTGACCCCATATGGGGAGCTCAAGCAAAGAGAGCAAAGTTGCATGAACATGCATTGTGCTACATTGAAATATTTTATGCATCTTCTTTAATTGCTTGAGATGATTGGTTGTTCTTGCTTATATGTATTTTTCTTAATAAGTGTGACTTTTTGACTTGCTTGCAAACCATGTTATAATTATGCTTAAACATGCTTTTTTGGAATAGGAAATGTACTTTGGAAGTACTTGATGAATGACCTTTAATTGATTCCTATGACATGATGATTCTTTTTGTTGACATGCTTAAGTGAAAAGTATGATATGCCTAAGTGCTTTAACTTGAATGGAAAATTTGTGTGCAAAAGCTAACTTTGAGACTTCAATCAATAAGGATCTTTATATCCATAGTCTCTCCCTCTTTATTTGTAGAACAAGGCTACTATCATACGGGAATCTCACCCGGAAAAATCTAATAAGGTGCAAAGTCGCCCATGTCTTGTTTTGCTTATAAAGTTGGATTTAGTTGCTCGTTAAAATTTGAAATGTTTAAACTCTATATCCTCATCTTTTTCCATGCAATGGGTGAAATTGGTTTGAATTCCTTAAGGAAACCTTTGTTGTTTGCTTTGCCAAATACCATTGTTTTTTTGAGTTTGATTGCAACATGTCTTGCTTGCAAAGCATGCTTGTCACACATGTTTTCTTTAAATAAAACTCCTTGAATCTCTCTTACTTAATTGAGTTGCATAAAATTGCTCATATGATTGTGCATATGTTTTTTGTGCTACAAACTCTCATTGCTAAATGCTTACCTATTAGGAGAGACTCCCTTTGCCTATCTCATGACAAAAAGGGGGAGTAAGGTTAGGGGAGATTTGTTTTAATTTGGCATTGCATTTAGGGGGAGTTAAGAGAGAGAGTAACCCTTATTGGGAGTTGATGCATTTAGGGGGAGTTGCATTGCATTGCATGATTACATTATTTGATTGTAATTCTTTTTTGATCAAGCACCTCTCACACACTTGCTCTTGTAAGGTATATTTCTTGTTGTTTGTGTGTAGGTTGACACACTTGCTCTTGTAAAGTATATTTCTTGTTGTTTGTGTGTAGGTTGGATTTTTCTACAAGCTTGGAAATGACTTGAAGTTGTTCAAGACTTAGACTAGGACTTATCTTGTAAAGTAGAAAAATTTTGTTGACCAACCATTTTTTGTTTTTGTGAGGTTGCTTGTGAGTGGTGATTTTGTCACGAAATAGCCAAAGGGGGAGATTGTAAGTGCCTCTTTGTTGATTGGCTTATTTCGTTGACAAAACCGCAATGGGGTTCAATCTTGTAAGGGTAGCTTAGGATTGAAGATTTTCTTCTCTATTGCTTAAGGACCTCATTGTGGATTACTAGAGCTTCATGGAAGGTAATCACTTGATCTTGACTCTTTATGTGAAGAGATTTAGTTGCACACACACACACATTTCATGATCTTGATTAATCTCGAAAAATTGGTAACAAGGGATTAAAATCTATTCACCCCCCCTCTAGATTATATTAGGACTCGTTTATATTTATTTTCACCCTTTATATATATGTTATGGTGTGTTTGGTACTCATTAAATTTTAATATAATTAAATAAAAAAGTAAGGTTACACTTCCAAATACTTATCTAAATTAATTGCTCAAATAATGTGGCAAATTGATTTGTTATATGGTAAGCTGATTTGTAACTATTACATCATTTCATAATTATTATGGTTGCTACAAATGAGCTTCCCACTTTATTTGGGTGAAGTTTTGGATAGTGTAACCTTATTTTAAATAAAGTTAGCTTCTAAATAAAACAAAGATATTAAAAATCATTTTTAAATAAAACAAAAATATTTCAAAACATTTTTGAAAAATAAAAAATATATTATTACTAGTACTCAAATAAAACAACAAATATCACGTAACTTGGTGTTAGAGCATCTCTAATAGTATAAGCAAATTTGGATTCTCAAAAGTTGTCATCTCAGTATTTGATGATTGTTTTCAGGGATGGCTAAAATTGTTGATTGTGTAGTCCACAATGGTACACTTTATCTAAATAAAAAATCTACTCCCTCCACGTATTTTTCATTGTTCCTACTCGTTTTTATACAATGAAAAAAAAATCCAGAAGTAAAATTCAAAACTATATTGTCAGTTAATAAATATTTTGCCCTAAAATCAACCATTGATTGTTATTATAGAATCATAATAAAATTTTCCTTCAATTTATTATTATCCAAACAGGGTAAAAAAAATAAAATATAAAAGACTTAAGAGAATGTATATGATATGGGTATTGATCCATTCGTAATGAAGAGACGAATTTTACCTAATTGAAATTTTTGGAGTCGAAACAATGATGAGATACATAAGTGATCCGAGAAAAAAAGAGAGAAAAAAAAGTCACAGATGAGATAGAAAGAATAAAATTACAACAACGGTTATTTTGGGTTAAGTTTGTATTTGATGATTGAAAGTTAATCTTCAAATTTGACTATTGAAGAGGTAATTTGATTATTAATTAAAGCTATTGTTAAATTCTAATGACTTTGTTAGATGGTATTTTTAGGATCAATAATCAAATTTTGATTGCTTTTATACTTTTAAGGATACCATAAAAGTTGCTCTTAACATAAAGAAAAATGTCGGAATGTGCTAACTTCCTTAGTCAACACACACACAATTAATAGACAGACAGGAAGAAGGTGGAATTGGTCAAAAATTAATGTCACCTTTTAAAACTGATTTGGTGACATTGTTAGTGCTTTAATAAATTAAGTTTAAAAGACACCTATTATGGTGAACTACCAAAATTGCCCTTAGATAATCATTTATGTTATTCTCTTTGTACTTTTCTCTCTCCACACTTCCAACAAAAATGCCAGTAGTGTTAACTCAGTAACTATCTCTCTCTCTCTCTCTCTCTCTCTCTCTCTCTCTCTCTCTCTCCCTCTACAAATAAAGGTTTACACGTTGCCTCGACTTTCTTCTTCAACTTATAAGAAGGGACATGCTTTAGTACAATAAGGTAATAATTCTTGCAAATACTTCTTTTAATTTGTTCATATGTTCATTTGTTCCTTTTCATACGTTATCCGAGTATTTTGTAAACGTTAAGCCATTATAAGAATTTTTGGATCTCCAAGACTTTGTAAGCTCTGTTCGAGCTTTTTAAACTTCTTTTCGAGCCTTTTGAAGACTTCATCGAGCCTTTTCATGTAATCACTATCTGAGCCTTTTGAAGACTTCTTCGAGCCTTTTCATGTAATCACTATTCGAGCATTTTGAAGACTTCTCCGAGCCTTTTCATGTAATCACTATCCGAGCCTTTTGAAGACTTCTCCGAGCCCTTTAATGTAATCACTATCCGAGCCTTTTCAAGTCTTCTCCGAGCCTTTTCAAGTCCTTTCCGAGCCTTTTCAATATCCTCACCCGAGCCTTTATAAATGTAATATTTGAAAATATTTTGTAGTCCTGGTTTTTATTAATGGTTTGTGATGATTAATTTGATAGCATCATAAATCGGGTTAAAATAGTAATATCTTACAATGGTCGATAGGAGCAGTTACTTGACGAAAGTCAGAGGTTTGTTGGATCCGATAACCAGGGAATGTATGTGTCAAGGAATATGACTTACAAAGAATCGGTGGCGATTGTGCATACCATTGTGAAGTATGATGTAAACAAATTTAATGTTGATCTGTCATTAATATCAATTGTTCCTGGCAGTACATGTCGCACATTTATAAGAAATGACGATGATGTTCAGTTTATGCTAGGGGATGATCGGGTGATCCTTCAAGTATGTGTCAGTCTAATTGAAATGACAGTTGGAGATGTGATAGGGAATGATATTCCTCCTCTTGAAAATACCCAACAATTTAGATCCTTTAGCGGTAGCAACCAAGTGTTTACTCAAAGGAGTGCCACCGAAGGTGGGGAAAACATGTGTGGTGTCCCACCGGTAGCGGTCAACCACGCAGATGTAGTTGAACCTCAATTTAGCGATGTGTTTAGTTGTGGAATTGATCAGTACAATGAGCAGAACCATGAGGTGGATAATGAGGCAAATAATGTACAGGTTGATGATCTAGAAAATGTGGATGAAGAGCCTGCACAAATTTAAAGACATGGAAGGCGTGTATAAGGAGTTAGTTGCTTTGCACTAGATATGTCTGGGACTTCCGAGGTCCGGCATGATGTAACTGCATCTAATTCTGATAATGCGACAACTTGGGTTATTCCCGAAGCAGATTTATACTCGTTTGGTATTGGTAGAAGCAGCACCTTGGCAGTGCAAGAACCTAGAAGCATGATTTATAAAGGTCAATTTTTTCCGAGTAAAAAGGATTTGAAGAGGCTAGTTGGTCTTTTTTCAATGCGGCAGAACTTTGAATGGAAGGTGAAAAGGCCAATAAGGCAACGTTACATCTGATTTGCATAAATGATGACTGTACATGGAAATTAAGGGCGGTGAGGAGAGATGAAGGAATTTACTTCCAAGTCAGAAGTTTTGTCAACGAACACAGTTGTCCCTTGTAGGAGATTCACTGTCACCACCGACAAGCTAATGCAGTAATAATCAGAGAAGTCGTTGCACCTAGACTTCAACAACATGATTGTTATCTCATACGTCTGAAGGACGTAATTGCAGATATAAAACAATGTATGACATCCAAGTCATGTACAGTAAGGCACATGATGCCCTGCAATATGCATTGTCATTGAACTATGGAAAGCATGAAGAAACTTTCCAACTACTGCCATATTTTGCATACGTTCTGGAACAGTAAAATCCTAGCACAATCACTGATTTATAGTGCATAGACGATGGTACATTCCTCTACTTTTTCATGTCGCTAGGGTCCCCAATTAGAGGTTTCCAGAGGTGTATGCATCCTGTGATTGCAGTTGATGGTACCCATTTGAAGGGAAGATTCGGGGGTACAATGTTCGTTACAACTGCACAAGATGGAAACAAACATGTGTATCCAATTGCTTTTGGGTACGGTGACTTAGAAAACAACCTTTCATGGGAGTGGTTTTTGGAATGTTTAAGGGGTGCCCTTGGTCATATAGATGATCTGGTTTTCATTTCCGATCGTCATGCAAGCATTGAAGTAGGGATTTCTAAAGTGTTCCCTTATACAACCCATACCATATATTGCTAGCATTTTGGTGAAAATATGAAGAAGCGATTCCACAGAAAGGATGTTGCCGACATAATGGATTCAGCAGCTAGGACGTATAGTGAATTAAATTATAACCGGCACATGGAGGAGTTACGTAAATTGCACAAGGCTACATTCGATTATGCCATTGCTGCCGATCCACACAAGTGGTCCTACGTACACTATCCCCAAAGAAGGTACAGGGTGATGACCATAAATGTTGCAAAGTGCATAAACTCATGCCTAAAATTCGCATGACAACTGCCAATGATGACACTGGCAGAGTTCATTAGGAATATGCTACAAAAGTAGTTTCACGATCGTCAGCTGCACGGTCCAGCGTCATCAATTGACCGACACAGCATATCTTGTGATCTTGAAACGTGTCGAGAAGTGCAATTATATGACGGTAAATCTAGTTGACTGGAACATATTCTCCGTCAAACTGAAGGGAAAGTAGTGGACGGTTAACTTAGCCCTAAAGACTTGCATATGCAACAAATTCCAAATGGACCATTTCCCATGTTCTCACGCACTCACAACAGCAAGGTACATAAGATGTTACAGTTAATGCTTTTTTATATTACCCAAACTTAAATCTCACTATTTTCATTGTTGTAGGGAGTGAAACTTAGATTTCACATCTCTGTGTTCGGACTACTACAAGAGGGAGACACTTATTGATGCATACTCAGTTCTTATTATGCCTATTGGCCCTCCTTCTTCATGGGTAGTGCCATTCGGCATCACAACGTGAGTGGTTTTAAATGCAAAGTCGAAGAGACAATTAGGTCGCTCGATTAAGGGTCAACATGCCTCGTTTTCGGAGAGGACAACCACACAATCGTGTAGAAGATATGGACAATCAGGACATAATAACAGGATCTGTTCTAACCCGCCTATGGTTAATGAAGGTTCCAATAGAATTGTTCCCGAGGAATATCGTCGCAAGTGCAGCATATGTCATTCAATCGGACACAACAAACAAACGTGCCATGAGAAGGACTTTACCGTGCAATGAATAGAGTAGTTAAGGAAGGCGATCAAACATAACAAGGCAGTACAAGAAGAAGACGAATTGCCACCAAAAAAGCTTGTGATTACTAATGCCTTCCAACATCGTTCAGACTTTAGGAACCATGCTCGATACAATTGTGTTATGCTTTTATGTTGAACTATTGTTATTTATTTTTTGTTCCAAAATTGATTTGAATTTATATCTTCATTTTAATCGTGTTGTTTAAATTATGTTGGAATTGAATGACTTGTTCACTTAAATCATGTTGGAATTGAATAAATTTAATTGAATAACTCAAACAAAAAATTCAAATGTTATGTACATCAACTGCATAACAGAGAACAACCTTTATATATATCAACTACAGAACAAAATTGGGCATCGAGTTGCAAAAAACCTTTATGACCATCTTCTCCCAGATGGTGCCCATATCCTCTTCCGTCTAGTCGAACTCCATCCTGTTTGCCACCAAGTACTCTGCCAATCTCAAAGTATGGGCTCCACAGTTACCCCTGCAAATCACCATATGTATAACCGTTAGAATGGAATTTTATTCAATCAATTGGGATAGAATAAAATCTTAAAATAGTCATACCCTTTCTACTGTTGGGGCACACGTGGGCCATCAACGATGCTCATCCGAAAAGGCCTCTTTGAACGTTTATACGTTGAATCATCCTTCCCTCTATTATTGTGAAACTTGACCTGATTCAACATCGAGGGTATAAACTACCTTAAGCACACGACCTGCTCAATCCTGTAGTCCCATGTAACCTCATGTCTGAACGGGTCTAACAGGTAGATCTTCCCTTATGAGAGGTCGACACTGGCCAGTACCCAATGATGACGTCCAAGGTTGCAAAGAATCAGAACCTGTAGGTGTTTCAACATAGTGTTATCAGTGTGAAATTTAAACATAGTATTAAAAAAATTAAAACCATGCAATTTAAACACTCACCACGTCAACCTGATGCCATGGCCGGTTTCCTGCCGGAAGAAATCCTTGAACCATCTTCAGGTCATCATCGGATCACGTGTGATCCAGTGTAGCCCACTCCTTAGGGGTTTTGCCCTTAACCCCACGGCCAAATATTTGCCCCCACTGAATATGTGACAATGACTGTATAAAGAAAATTTACCACATCGTTAGGTAAAAGATGTATGAAACACATCAATGCACAAGCGAAAACCTAACAATACAAACACTTATATATAACTATGAATCAAGTAGGTTGAACCTCTGACAGTAGACAGTGGGGTATGCCCGCTGACGCTTCTATAGAATCTTCAAGTAAGCATCGATATGCTGACAATGTAATCATTTTATATTGTTTGGATTCTACCATTGCTGATACAAACTTATGCATACAGTTAAAGTAAGGAATATACCGTATCCTCTAACTCCATGAAGTTGGTTTGGAATTGGTGGAACCAAGTGACACCCACTGGTAAATGTAGATCCACATCACGTCTGTATAATTGTTGAAGAAGTTAGATAACGAAGTAATATTATTTAGGTGTTAAACAAATAATATTAAAAGATTGTAAAATGTACGATTAAACTTGCAATTCCCCCATCGTGTTCCTCTTGTAGGCTTGGTAGGCCACATGATGATCAAGATGTACCAAATCATGGGGTTTGATACATGCTCTGATGATTGTAGCCTTGTCCTTCGCCTCTTTGGTTGATAGGGGTCAGTGAATGGGGACAGCAGCAGCTAACCTGGCTTGCGAACCCACTACTGGTACTGATCCTGGGGCAGCCTACTGATGGATAAAATCATGTTATAAAAACCTAACTTGTAAGTGCACGAATCGTGAGATAAGTACAACGACAAGTAGGGATCGTTCCCACGAGGAAAAGTGATTTATCAACTAAAACTAATTCTAATTAAAGCTAAGTAAGTAACAGTAACCAAGAGATTTGAGATTGATTGATTGATTGGAGATTAAAACTAGATTAAACTAAGAAAGCAGTTAACAAGAATATGTGAATGTGATTAAGAGGTGAGAGAACTAGGTCATCAATGCTCCCCAACTACATTTACTCAATGCTTCGAATTGACTTTTATAAAAGATGTTAATCAAGTTAAGGGTTCGTTATTAAATTATGTATGATTGTTACCGTATGGTCTTGGAATGAATCAAGTATTCTCAATTATAATTTACCTCAATATCCCGCGTATAAATTATAACCAAAAACCCATTAAGCACAAACCAAGTATTTTCAATTATAGTTTACCTCAATCCTGCGTATAAACTATAATTGAAAAGCCATTAAGCACAAATCAAGTATTCTCAACTATAGTTTACCTTAATCCTGCGTATAAACTATAATTGAAAATCCATTAAGCACAAGAACAAGCGAACCAAAACTTACGTGCAATATCCTGCTACGATAAATTTTACCCATTTAATTGAATATTGGTTGAGAATAGTGAAACCCACGTGCATCTTAACCTTTAAATTATCAAAAACCCTAAATTTAAGCCTAGCTTAACCAATGCATCAACAAGAATAAATAATCATGATATATAATGAATTGAATGAATCAAAACTTGAATTAAGAAAATATAGTCAATTCTAACAAAGAGTATTCATAGAGGTTCACATTGATTCCCTAGTACATATAGCTGAAATAAAGAGAAGAGAGAGGTGTTTGATAAAACCCATGGAAACTGTTGATACTTTTCCAATCTCTAATGCTGAAATCTTCTTCTTCATCTTCAAATCTTCTATGTGTAAGGATGGATAAGAGATTTGAGTGATTTGTGTCTGTGAGGAATTTTTCTCCTTGTTGGAGACGAGCCAGCCCAGACCTAGATAAAAATCATCTATTTATAGCCACGGGCCACTGGGCAGAAAAACCCCTTTTTCTTCATGGAATCGCCAAACCACTGTCACAACCGCAGCAGTATCGGCAGTGGTTCTCTATGTAAGGTCTCATTTATTGATTGGCTTATTTCATGGACAAACCACATTTTGGGGTTTAAATTGTAAAGGTAGTTTAAGTGATAAAGAATCAAGCTCAAAGGCCCTTTCAAGACCTCAAGGTGACAAGCACTCCAAAGGTATATCTCTAGTGCTTAGTTTTCTTTGAAGAGATTTAGTTGCACACACACACACTTAGCATATTTGCATATGTTGGGGTTTTTGCCCTAAAGCTTGTAGTTTGTAAATGTGAATTGAACAAGAAATAAAAGAAGTAGTTTATTCAATCAAATTGTCTCATACATTTATAATAACATGTGTACTTAACATCCAAGATTGCCGGATGTAATTTCAAACTGAGTATATGAATGTCATATATAGATGGATTCAGTTTGAAAGGAGCAATCTAAAGAGTCCGTAGATAGCAAATAAAGCTGGGTACTTTATTTGTGGTCAATCTACAGCTGCGGTCCATTCCGTAATGTACGGTGATTTTATCCTAGATCATTCATATGGAGATATGAGAATGGAGGCACCTTGTATGATGTGATCATATAGGACTGGGCCATGATCTATATGAATCTCTCACCAATATCCGTTACATGATGAGATTCATATATATCAACAAATGATGGCTATATGTGGGTGATCTTAATCCTGAGTGTATTATCGACTCCTTCAGGTTAGATCGTGGTCTTTGATATACCATGGGTGAGGTCGGAGTTGCATTCCTGATCAATATGCTCCATATGTTGGGATCACGGTTTGGCTTGTGGCTGGGAAGGTCTGCACACAATAGTGGAATCCACTCCTTCTTGTGAGAAGTAGATAGTAGTTCCCTTAAGGGTTGATTCGGGGCTTGAATAATATGAGGGCTCTCCTAATTCCGTAAGGAATGTAGGATTTATTGTTCATTAGAGAATCAATGGTACTTAATGGAAAGATATAATTAGAGGGGTATAACGGACATTATGACCCAGCTCTAATTATGAACTACCTGTGGAGGATTATACCATATGTAATAGCTATATCGATGGACACCAAGTATTGTTGGTCTGTGTAAAAACGTCTATAGTTGAGAGAGTGCAACTTCGGGTTTTTAGTGGAATAACACCGAAGTTAATAATCATGAAATATTAATTAAAGAGTTTAATTAATTATTTCTAAGGATTATTGAAGCTCAAAATACTGTGGGTCCATTAGGTCCCCTTGCTAGCCCGATCGATTTAGGTAACAAGGGTCACGGTTAATTAATTGGATTGTCCAATTAATTGTGTTACAAAAGTGACACGTGTCTATTCGGGAATTAATTGAATAATGTGATTATTCAATTAATAAATATTAATGATTATGTTAATTAAATAATTAGATTATTTAATTGTGTAATTAATCATTAGATGGAGGGTGTTAATCGATATTTAATTTTGAATGAAGAAAAGATAATTTGATTATTTTATTTTCATTTAATTAAATATTTAAATTTGAATTTAAAAGAGTTTGAATTCAAATTAAATCAAATTAATTAATTAATATCTTTAAAAGATATTCGATATCTAAAAAGATTTTATTAATTAGTTTAAGTTTAAAATATATATATATGATATATTATTTTAAAGGTGATGGATATTGATTTTTTATCATTAGATACAAAACAAAACAAAAAAAAAAAATCAACACCAAAAAGAAGAAAAGAAGAGTGGGGCGGCCAAAAGAAAAAAAAAAAGAAAGTATTTTTTATTTTATGATTTTATTTCTTCCTAAGTTGGCCAAATTCTCCATACACAAAGCAAGAGTTGTTTTGTGTTATTTCTTCTACCTCCATTCAAGTTCCTGAGTACCGTGACGCGCCCACACGCCGTTGCCAGTTCCGGGAGATAGCGAGGAAGATCAAGTGGTTCAAATCAGGAGCAGATCGAATTAAAGTGAAGGAGCCTCCTACGTAGGTATGAAATCGTTTCACCTTCTTTAATTGCTTTCGATTATTATTGTACAAATAGGTTTAGTTTATGATTGCATAAAAAAAAATTTAAAAACCTTTCCGCTGCGCAATCTGTAAACCTGGGTTCCAACAGCATATGTGTGCATTCTCTTCACATGTCACTTTTCACACTTGCACCTCCTTATTGTATTTTGTCGTGTGATAGTGTCTAGTAATTCGTTTCCGTTTTTGTGATTGGAAATGTCTGTGCTTGCACGATGGTGTGCTTTTCTTAGAGCAACGTTTGACCACTAGAGAGGTCTATTTTCCTCTCTTGGATTGGTCTTGGGTCATATGGTCTTATACCATGAGTTTTGGCAATATTGTTATTGTTCAAATATGACCTTTGGTCACTCAAATAACCATAACTCTTTCTACAAATATCAAAACCCCATTTTGTAAAAAGGAGTAGAAAGTAGACATCCATACCTTTTCAACAATATATTATACGAAATGTTTTGATGTCGTTTGGTCATGTTTCGGGAAGCTTGAATTTGGTGCTGTTGCGCTATTACGCTGTTGTGCTTTGTTTACCCGAGACAGATGTGACTTTAGAAGTGACTTCCATCCAAGTCACTTTTAAAGTCACTTTTTGTCACCCTATACCGAGACAGATGCGACCTTAGAAGTGACTTCCATCCAAGTCACTTCTAAAGTCGCTTTTTGACGGGAGAAATGAGTTTTCTTTCCAAAACTACGTAGTTTCATTTAGGGTTCCTATATATATGATATCTTCTCTCTTGTATGCCTCCAAGAGTTCAAAATTACATGTTTGAAAGAGAGAGTATTTCCCAAGAAAGAAAAACTCCCAAGAACTCACCTTTATACACTCAAAGCATTTCCTTTGTTCATCAAAGTTCATCTAGGATCATCCATGACCATATAGGATGCATCCATGCATGGTTTTGCATCATCACATCTTCCTTGGTATGTTCTTCACTAATCTCATCTAATTTTAGTGTTTTTCATATTAAGGCATCTCTTTTATTACTTGTATATTTTTAGATAATATGTTAAATACAAGATAGAGATTGTTTGTGATGACATGATTGAGTGTTGTATTGTGATAGCTATCTAGGTTTTTATAATCTATGTTTAGCTAAGCTATTTGACATGTCATTTAGCTATTGATATATAGGATTGCATTTATTGTTATCTAATCATCCAAGATAAGCATCTAAGGTTACCTGGCTTTATTTACTCATTGAATATCATCATATATTCACATAGGCTCTTATCTCTTTATTGAGAAGTAAGACTTGTGTAGCTTCCGGGATTAGGTTGCGTAAATCACAAGCAATTGAAGTCTTGTGTGATAGACCGGGATTAGGTGATCACACAAGCAATTGGACTAGGTTCACTCATACCGGGATTAGGTAGGTGTGTGTGATTATATACCGGGAGTAGGTTGTAATCGTTAACGCATTTAGTGGATTCGAGGTTCGAGTGTGACGCACTTATTAGCCTGTGGTTTTTCCCGTGAGAGTTTCCACATAAATATTAAGTGTTATTTACATTTCGTACCATATTACACTTGTTATTATTATTGACTAGATTGAGGCATTTTCGTAATATTAACTTAACGCGAAAATTGGGTAAAATTATTAAAATCTATTCACCCCCCCCCAGATTAATATTAGAACACACCCGAGTAATTTGTTTCACTCTATATTGTAGGAATGCTGCGTATGTGAGAGCACTCAAGCAGCGGTTCAGACAGCGGTTTATTCTGCTCCATTAATCGCTGTGGTGAATGATTCTGAAATTAGTAGCGAAATTGACAGTATTTTGCCTATTTGCAGAAAAGACCCTTGGATTCTCAAAAATAGCATCTTTCATCTGAAATTATTCAAACGCAACAATTTGATCCAATAACCTATAAACACTCAAACACACAAATTAGACCCCTAAAAGACTCGAGAAACAAGCAATTAATTAGAGGAATGAGGATAATAAACATATACAATATTTGATCGATCAAATACTTCCAAACCTATCTTTTGTTAGCCCTTGAGCAAAACAAGAAAACAAAAACTAAAAACTAAACCTAGAAAAACAAATCCTAACTAAGCCACTTTCATAGGGAACATGATAGCATTGAGCACATGCTACAAGTCTTTAAATCTCTAAGTGTCCCTAGTAGGAGGAGTTTTGTCTCCTGAGGGTTTACAGCTATGACACCTACAAACATATCCAGCGAAATCCTGTCATCCAAAATATCATGATTTGTGCCCAGGTTGAGATAACATGCAACAGTCAAAAAAAGTAAAGACTAATACCTAGTCATAAATCTGAAAACATTGCTCAATTTATAGTGAAAAGCCCAAGCTCAAACATTCTAGCTTCGAGGACACATCATCAAATGCCATAGATATAATTCGCCTCGACTCTAACTCTCACAAGATATTGCTCATATGTTCACACATTACCTAGGCAAAAACACTCATCAAGCATATACGAATGGATATGCACAAGAAATTTCAAGTTATTATCGCATATGAATATATCATTGAAAGAACGCTTGATTTGTATGCAAAAGATCTCATGAAAAGAATCAAACATTATGAACAAGATAATCACATGCCCTATTTCTACTATCATAACAAGGATAACCAGCAGATCAAATAGACTTTCAATCAGGTTGTAATGGGGCCATTGGGCGAAGGTTTAAAAAAAGAACAAAAAATTAGAATTCAACAACCTAGGATCATATTATGAGAGTCTTCCATTACCTTTTCGGTTTTGCACTAGTCTTTTGGTCTCCTTTTCAAGTGGAATAACACCACTTATAATTTTTTTTTTTAATGAATCACCTTCTCTCATTATCAACTCCTTATGAGTAGATATAAGCCTTGCAATCTTCTTTGTCTTTATTGCGCTTATTTGAATTTTATTTTTTTTGAATGAATCAAAGATTACAACTAATGGATTTCAACTTCGAAACTTTTGGATTGAATGCAGCTCTTCTTTTCCTCGGCCTTAGTATTGAATTATGCACATAGTTACGTGCAGAACTAGTACCTTTTCTTCACTATCTCAAAATATGATCCCAAGCTATAAGGTCAGGCTTATGATATTGGCTTATTTCAGTTAATATGGTGAAGAAAGAAAAAGGCTACCAGTGTTTGGCTTCAAACAGGGCTATGGAGCACACACATAAGGTAGGAAATATTTAAGGTCTTTTAAGTAGCTAAAGCACACATAGTCTATCATCACTTCCATTGGTTCGTCTTGCTCAATATCAAAATTTAACATGTGAAATCTTTTATGATGAATGTTCTATAATGCTCAATGTACTACCTATAGAGATCAAATCTAATGCTAAGAACCTACTGAGTGTTTAAAAAGTAGAAACAATAGGACCTTCATAATATGTCATTTATGTAAGCTTTTTGGTTTAGTGAACTCACAAGGGTAGTCTCCACTATTAATCATGGCAATTCAACTCAGCATCCTATTCACTATCATATCAGAGCATGTCATAAGTTTTGAAAACTGCAACGCAGTACCCTAAATGGCCAGATGTTAGTGTAAACTCATTGAATAAAGCATATTATCTCTAAGGCACATCTCAAAGTATCTTGTCTTGAAAGATGCTGGAACGACAGACTCTAAAATAAAACAATAATATACTCAAAAACAAACTATTCACACCCCCAAACTTATATCCAACATTGTCCTCAATATATGAAATTGAAAACACATGACAACGCGGATAAAAACAAGGTAGCGAAATACTGACACAACAAAATAGTAGCAAAATTAATCATAATAAACAGAATCCACAAAGTAAATACTGAGTACCATAATTTTAAAAGCTAAAAGAAAAGGAAAAAGAAAATAAAACAAAAGTAATGTAGAAAGAAACATATCATGCTGTAGACTCAGGTCCATCTACAGTGCCTCTAGCAGTCATCATCACGCTGCTGGCTCGGGCCAGTCCCATAAATGTCACCTTCAGGAGGCACAGTGAAATAAACTCCATGCTATGCAGCGGTTTCTAGAACTGTAGCATTAAAACCTGAAACATATGAGTGAGATGGGTCAGACGGTTGGGTGGGGCGAACTGTTGCCCTATGAATCTCATCAATCAAAATCTGCATGGTGTCTAAGCGCGAGATCATGTCATTCCTCAAGCCAGCTATCTCAGTATTGACGTAGCCCCTTATCATGGATAGCATGTACTCTACCTACTCAGGTCTCTACTGTTGTGACGACCCAACGCCTGTATCTACCTGGTGTCCAAGCATATAATCTCAATAAACGTGTTGAGCTGGATCATGACCCTACTGGTCCTCAACCTGCTGGTCCTACCCCTTCATGTTATCCTCCTCCCGACACCTTTTCTGTGCAGCAAACTCACCGATCGTGGGCAGTCCACGCACACTCGCTTAGGTATTCCATGTTAACAGGGAAAGTGGAGTATCAGGCTCTGTTGTTTCATCTCTAGCGTCGTTATCCACTACTAGACCAACTGCAGCACACATTGCTGTAATCAGGCACGGAAAGATAATGCTAGTTCCCACCTGTCGCCCACAACTGCAAATCTCTTTCTTAATAAAACTGACAACATCATAGTATCTTCCCGTCCTAATCGCATACAGTACCTGGGATACCTCCTTGAAAATCTCCCTAGCATGGCTCATCGGCTTAAGTGAAGCCGAGATGAAAAGGTTCCAAAAGGCACTGTCCAAATGAAAGTCTCCCCTTAGTAATTTATGCCCATTCCATCTAGTTGCATCCTCCCTGCGAAGTGCACACCCTAAATCTTACCTGTTTGGCCATGCTGTCTCAGTACTCTCAATCGGCGGCAGGCCATAATATTCATTGATCTTCTCTATAGAAACCACCACAGGCATTCTTCTCACCATAACCACACCATGTGTAGCGAACTGTGTGTCCACCAAATTGGCATATAACTCACGGGCTAAGGTAATGTTGGCATTATAGGGTCGACAAACATATCTAACCCATCTTCTGGCCTCAATAGTTGCAGGGATAGGAGTCTCTCCCAATTCTTACACATCTATTCCTCTCTCCAGAATGAAATTGAGCTCTTTCTTCTACCTCTTCTTATACTCTGGATTCCCTTCAAATGTCTGCTTAATCGGCCTCTTATCTCTCCTTCTGCTAGGGTCTGAAGGAGCATGGCCTCCTTGGATAGCTGTTCTTGCCATATCTGGGGAATACACAAGCATACAAAAGCAAGTTATAATCCAGAATGGGGCAGAGATGTTAACAAAAGTTCAGCAGCATTCCAACAGTACAATTTGTAAACCATACACTCGCTCTGCACATCATTCATCTCCACACAATTAACACAACAACACACAGTATAATATAACAATATCCAATTTTAATCACATAAATATCCCAATAAATTTCTATACTACCATGTTATTGACAATTGATAGTACATGGTTGTTCCAACTAGTGCCTAACCCATAGATAATCATTAATAAACACATGCATTTGAGAATCATACTTCACATTCGAAATCCCCCAATATTTGGCCTATAATCTGAAATAACTCATTGAAGAACAATATTAGAGAAGAAAAATGAAGAAAACATGCAAATAATGGATTTAAACATGTTATAATTCAAAGAGATGAAGTTTTTAGAGCATACCTTGAAGCTTTGGGGGTACTTGAATGAGGGTGGAAGAAGAGGGAAAAAGGAGAGAAAGAGAAAAAATTGAAAGACAACAGTACCAGTGTTTCACACGAAGCGACCTTTTAAACTTAGGGCACAACCGTTGCCATTACTGCAGCGGTATGCACAACAGTATCCTTTGATTGGGCGGCCATTTGAAAGGTGCCAAACGTATCATTTTATTAAGGGACCGCTGCCACATGCACAACGGTATGGCAGCGCTCCGAGAGTGGTTTGAATCAGGTAATACTGTTACCATAACCACTTTGATTTTTCGTGATAAATTGCAGCACTTAGGGAGCGGTTTGAAGGACAAAGGTGACCATTGCTAAAAGCGCTCTAGTTTTGGCAGCGGTTTTATCAGGTCTCACCGCTGCCAAAAATGCTCTCATGCCTATGGTAGTTGTTTTCTTATTTTTTTTTTAAACATCTCTAAACCTGAATTCAAAATAAGGGGGACACTGAATTATGACTCGACAGAATAAAGAGGTAAAAGAAAATACCTGGGTGGGTTGCCTCCCACAAAGTGTTTTATTTAACGTCTGGGCAAGTCGCATAGGAGCCTTACAGCTCTTTGAAGCAGGTGTACTCAGAGTCTCTTAGCTCAGGCACACATAAGTATGGCTTGAGTCTCTGTCCATTAACTTTGAATTTATCTTAAGTTCAAGACCTTCAATTTCCACAGCTTCATGTGGAAAAACTTAAGTCACTCTAAATGGACCACCCCACCTTGATTTCAGCTTCTCTGGAAATAACCTCAACCTCGACTGATATAAAAGGACTAGCATCCCCGGATGAAACTCTTTCCAAAGGATTTTGTTGTCATGCAATTTCTTCTTCCTTTCTTTGTATATCTTTGCATTCTCATAGGCATTGTTCTGGAGCTCCTCAAGCTCACTCATTTACAATTTTCTTTCCTCCCCTAACTTATCTAAGTTGAAGTTCAGTTTCTTTAGTGCCCAATAGGCGTTGTGTTCCAACTCTACTAGTAGATGACATGCTTTTCCAAAGACTATCCTATTAGGACTCATATCGATTGGGGTTGTGTAGGCAGTTTTATACGCCTACAATGCAGCATTAAGCTTAGTTGACCAATCCTTTCGATTTGGTTGTACAGTATTCTCTAATATTTGCTTAATCTACATATTGCTCACTTCAACTTGTCCTGATGTCTAAGGATGGTACTGGGTTGCCACTTTGTGTTTGACACCATACTTCTTCATTAATGAGGCAAAGTCCTTGTTACAAAAATGGCTCCCACCATCACTTATGATTGCATGAGGTGTCCCGAACCTGGTGAATATGTTTTCTTTCACAAATTTTACCACCACGTTGCTATCATTTGTCTTGGTTGCAATTGCTTCAATCCATTTCGAGACATAATCTATGGCAACCAAGATGAATGTGAACCTGTGTGAAGAAGGAAAGGGACCCATGAAATCTATTCCCCACATATCAAATATCTCTACAACCAACTGGTTCGAAAGAGGTATCTTATCTCTTTTACCAATGTTCCCCATTCTCTAGCACCTGTCATAGGAAATACAAAAGGTATAAGCATCTTTAAATAAAGAGGTCCAGAAAAAACCTGATTAGAGAACTTTCAAAGCAGTCTTCTTGGCACTAAAGTGCCCTCCACAACTAAGGTTATGGTAGAATTTTAACACATCTTGCTGTTCTTCTTCAGGGACACATCTTCGAATGATCTGATCAGCGCCATATTTGAACAGGTATGGCTCGTCCCAAAAATATTGCCTGGTGAGGGAGATGAATCTTCTTTTTGCTTGCAAGTTCAGATCAGCTGGTATGATGCCATTTGCAAGATAATTCACTATATCCGCATACCATGGATCATTGACTCCCACATTCATTAGCTGTTCATCTAGAAAATTCTCATTGATTGGCAAAAGCTTAGTACTCCCTTCTTTAGTCTTATCCTCAACTAATCGAGAATGGTGATTAGCTACCACATTCTCGCTGCCCTTCTTATCCCTGATTTCCAAATCAAATTCTTGAAACAAAAGGATCCACCAGAATAATCTCGGCTTCACTTCCTTCTTTGTTAGTAAATATTTCAAAGCAGCATGATCAAAATAAACAATGACCTTGGATCCAATTAAATATTGACGAAATTTTTCCAAAGCACTAACAACAGCAAGTAATTCTTTTTCTATAGTGGAGTAATTCAATTGTGCATCATTCAAAGTGCGACTAATGTAGTAAATAACATGTGGTAATTTATCTACTCGCTGTCCTAAAACAGCACCTACAGCATAGTCTGATGCATCACACATTAATTCAAATGGAAGAGACCAATCAAGAGGTATGATTACATGAGTAGATGCCAGTTTATCTTTCAAAGATTTAAAAGCAAGCGAACATTTATCATTGAAAACAAATGTAGATTCCTTAGTCAAGAGGTTACATAGGGGACGACTAATTTTTGAAAAGTCTTTTATAAAGCACTTATAAAAACCTGCATGATTAAGAAAACTCCTCACACCTTTCACCGAAGTGAGGGGTGGAAGTTTAGCAATTACTTCAATTTTAGCCCTATCTACTTCTATGCCTTTATCAGATATCACATATTCTAGCACTATTCCAGATTTCACCATAAAGTGGCTTTTCTCCCAACTAAGAGTTAAATTGATCTCAATGCATCTTTTCAAAACACTAGTTAAATTATCAAGGCAGTGGTCAAAAGAATTACCAAAAATAGAAAAATCATCCATAAATACCTCAATATACTTCTCTAGCATGTCGGAAAAGATTGACATCATGCATCTTTGGAAAGTGGCAGGGGCATTGCACAACCCAAAAGGCATTCTTCTGTAAGCAAAGGTTCCGAAGGGGCATATGAATGTTGTCTTCTCTTGATCTTCTGGAGCAATGGTAATTTGATTGTACCCTGAAAATTCATCTAGGAGGCAGTAATAAGCATATCCCGCCAAACGTTCGAGCATTTGATCGATAAACGGTAAAGGAAAGTGATCTTTTTTTTTGTTGCCGTGTTGAGTTTACTATAATCTATGCACATTCTCCGTCCCGTTGTCTTCCTATTAGGAATTAACTCATTGTTTTCATTGGCTACCACCATGATCCCATATTTCTTTAGTACAACATGGACTGGACTTACCCACTTACTGTCAGATATAGGGTAGATGATACCTACCTTAAGTAGCTTTATGACCTCTTTCAAGTTCAAATTAAGTCTTCATTGAGCCTCTTTAGATGGCTTCATACCATATTCTAAAAAAGTGTGGTGCATGCAAATGGCAGGGCTTATTCCCTTAATATCCGTTATGGTCCATCCAATGGCGGCTTTGTGCTCTTGGAGTACCGCCAAAAGTCTCTCTTCTTTTTCTGCCTCTAAGTCAGAGTCTATAATCACCGGAAGAGTTTCATTCACCCCTAAGAAGGCATACTTGAGGTTAGAGGGAAGTTGTTTTAGCTCTAATGCAGGGGGAGAACTCATAGATGAGATTAATGACTTGTTGATCTCATTTTCTACTTCAGTACTTACTTCCTTAATATCAAAATCCTCTTCTGAAACTCCAAACTGTTGAAGTTCTTCATCATCTTGAAATACATCACAAACCCAATCTAGCAATTCCTCAGATATTTCTTTTAACAATTCATCTTGCCCTGCCGACTTCACCACTTCAATTGAACCATACTCAGTTGAGTAACAATCATCGGCTGCTTCAGGGAACTTAAGGGATTCAAAGACTTTAAACTCTACGGTTTCATCTAACACAGACATCGTTAGCTTTCCATTCTGGACATCTATAAAAGTATTTGCAGTTGCCATAAAGGGTCACCCTAGAAGAATAGGATTGCAATTTCTATCTTCAGCTCCTTCATCTATGTCTAGGACCACAAAATCAGCAGGAATGATTAGGTTTTCTACTTGTACTAACACATCTTCCACATAACCCCCAGGGTATCTGACAGAACCATCGGCCAACAAGAGTGACATGGTTGTCTTTTTCAGATCATTTAGTCCCAATTGCTCATAGATAGTTGAAGGCATCAAATTAATACTGGCTCCTAAATCTAACATGGCTCTTTCCAAAGTTATACCACCAATAGTGATGTTAATGCAAAAATTACCTGGGTTTTGTAGTTTTGGTGGCAATGACTTTTGAAGGACATCATTAGCACTTCTGGTCATTAATTCTTGATGATTCTCCACAAATCTTGTTTTGCATGTATGAAGGCTCTTGAAAAACTTGGCATATGCTGGCATCTTCTGAATCATCTCTAGTAAGGGCAAGTTGACATTGACTTTTGAAAGGATGTCATGGATGTCCTTGTATGACTTTTCCAACTTACTCTTTTGCAATCTCTCTGGGAATGGAATGGGAGGAACATATGGATTGGCTGACTTGTGTAGGAGTGGTGAAACTTTGAATTTTTCCACCACTATCTCTTCCTTCTGGGATATGATGTTCTCTTTTGAAGGACATGAAACAATAACAGGTTTATCAGAAAGTTCAGCAGGTATATTATCACTTAGTACCTTACCATTCCAGAATATTGTCATAGCCTTTGCTTGCTCAGTGTAACTTGGAAATTTTCCATGTTCGTTTTTTTGATTGGCCTCGACTAATTGTCCAATTTGTATTTTCGTCTTCTTCATTGAAGCATGAATATTCTGAAAGTGTACCTCATTATTTTGTTGTTGTTGCATCATCGTTGCTCCATTCGCAGGAGTATATCTTCTATTGATGGCCTCTTGGGTTGGGGTTTAGAATTTTGTTGAGCTCCGGTGTTCATCTGTCACTGATTGCTATTGTTGCTTCCCCATTGGTTACTAGTGCCTTGATTATTGTTTCCCTATTAATTACCAGAGTTCTGATTGTTGTTGGACCATGAAAAATTGGAATGATTTCTCCAACCTGGATTGTAGTTGTTGGAATATGGATCATTCCTAGGTCTAGAATTATAGTTGTTCATAGCTTGAACTTCTTCTTCCTCAGGTCCAGGACCTGCTGCTCGGTGTTCTCCCATAAACACTCTTTGTTTTAATTGCCCTATTTCAGTAGCAAAAGTGGTAGCATTTATGGTATAGATTCCCTTCTTCCTTCTGGAATTCTTATGACGAGAGTTCTGAGCCAACTTTTCAAAGATAGCGTATACCTCATCAGGTTATTTATCATACATGGATCCTCCACATGCATTGTTTATTAAAAGACCTGACACTTCAGTTAAACCATCGTAAAACCACTGACATAGCTGATTAGTAAGAAACCCGTGCTGAGGACAATCCCTGGTATATTTCTTGAAACGTTCCCATGCTTTATAAAAGGTCTCGTTGTCTTGTTGAAAGAAGCTTGAAATTTTGGCTTGGATTTCACTGGTTTTCTGAGGTGCATAATATTGATCAGTAAGTTTTTCCCTTACTTCATCCTATGTTCTGAAAGATGCTGGAGGCAATGTCAACAACCATATCTTCGCCTCACCTTTTAATGCATGTGGAATGCATCTCATGCGCAGCTGATCTTCATTAATCCTATAGTTAGGTAAGGATTGTATTGCTGCGTAAAACTCTCTGAAGAACAGAAGTACATCTTCATCTGGTAAACCATGGAAACTAGGCAACTAATTATAATGCATGCTTTTTAGTTCATAATTCCTTACTGCAGGTTCTAGCACAATACACAAAGGATGATTGCTCACAACTGACCTACTGTAATCCTTCATAGTTCTGATGGGTTATGGTTCTGGCTCATAAGCCGGATTTGGAACAAGGTAGGGAACGGGGTTAGGACCGTGATGGAGTCTTTCTTGGTTCTGATTTTGCTTGTCTTCCATTGCTAAATTTCTGACACGATCAATGTTATCATTCAAAGGTAATAATTCTCCCTGCTGAGATCTTCTACCTTGTATCTGTTATCAACACCTGAAACAAGAAAAGACAAATCACTAGTAAACTTTGAAAAAGAAAGAAAGAAAGAAAGAAAGGGAAAAAAGAAAAAGAAAAAGAAAAACTAAAAATTAATGACTCAATTACCTAAACTAAACTAAATCTATTAACTAAAACTAAAACTAGAATTAACCAATAAATTCAATTAGTTCCCCGGCATTGGCGCCAAAAACTTGATGGATAAAATCATGTTATAAAAACCTAACTCGCAAGTGCACAAATCGTGAGATAAGTACAGCGAAAAGTAGGGATCGTTCCCACGAGGAAAAATGATTTATCAACTAAAACTAATTCTAATTAAAGCTAAGCAAGTAACAGTAACCAAGATATTTGAGATTGATTGATTGATTGATTGGAGATTAGAACTAGATTCAACTAAGAAAGCAGTTAACAAGAATATGTGAATGTGATCAAGAGGTGAGAGAACTAGGTCATCAATGCTTCCCAACTACATTTACTCAATGCTTCGAATTGACTTTTATAAAAGATGTTAATCAAGTTAAGGAGTTGTTCTTAAATTATGTATGATTGTTACTGTATGGTCCTGGAATAAATCAAGTATTCTCAATTATAATTTACCTCAATATCCTGCGTATACACTATAACTAAAAACCCATTAAGCACAAACCAAGTATTCTCAATTATAGTTTACCTCAATCCTATGTATAAACTATAACCGAAAACTCATTAAGCACAAATTAAGTATTCTCAACTATAGTTTACCTCAATCATGCATATAAACTATAACCGAAAACCCATTAAGCACAAGAACAAGCGAACCAAAACTTACATGCAGTATCCTGCTACGATAAATTTTACCCATTCATTTGAGTATTGGTTGAGAATAGTGAAACCCACGCACATCTCAACCTTTAAATTATCAAAAACCCTAAATTCAAGCCTAGCATAACCCATGCATCAACAAGAATAAATAATCATGATATATAATGAATTGAATGAATCAAAACTTAAATTAAGAAAATATAGTCAATTCTAACAAAGAGTATTCATAGAGGTTCACATTGATTCCCTAGTATAGAGTTAGTTACACATAGCTGAAATAAAGAGAAGAGAGAGGTGTTTGATAAAACCCATGGAAACTATTGATACTCTTCCAATCTCTGATGTTGAAATCTTTTTCTTCGTTTTCGAATCTTCTATGTGTAAGGATGGATGAGAGATTTGAGTGATTTGTGTTTGTGAGGAATTTTTCTCCCTGTTGGAGACGAGCCAGCCCAGACCTAGATAAAAATCATCTATTTATAGTCACTGGCCATTGGGCAGAAAAACCCCTTTTTCTTCACGGAATCGCCAAACCGCTGCCACAACCGCAGCGGTATCGGCAGCGGTTCTCTATATTGTAGGAATGCTGCGTATGTGAGAGCGCTCAAGCAGCGGTTCAGACAGTGGTCTCCTCTGTTCCATTAATCGCTATGGTGAATGATGCTAAAATTAGCAACGGAATTGACAGCGTTTTGCCTATTTGCAGAAAAGACCCTTGGATTCTCAAAAATAGCATATTTCATATGAAATTCTTCAAACGTAACAATTTGATCCAATAACTTGTAAACACTCAAACACACAAATTAGACCCCTAAAAGACTCGAGAAATAAGCAATTGATTGGTGGAATGAGGATAATAAACATATACAATATTTGACCGATCAACTACAATCCTGAGCATTGGGCTGGACCACAGGGGTGCGCTGTGCTGGGATGGAACTTTGCCCCCGTGAATCGCTCTGATGAGGGGTGCACTATGAGGAGGAACTTTGCCTCCGTGGATCGCTGTGGGGATGACTCTGCTGTGAGGAGGAACTTTGCCTCTATGGATCGCTATAGGGATAGGTGCGTTTTGGTTGGATTGACCGGATAGGGGAGCTGCGCTGGGATCATTTGGAGGGTCACGCTGCGCTGGGATCGACCGGAGAAGGGGTACGTTGCGCTGTGTGGACAAAATGGTGCAACAGTGCTGTCTTTGATCCACCAGGTATCTCATGTACCACTAGTGCTGTCTCTGATCCACTAGGTACTTCATGTACCACCAGTGCTATCTCTATACCACCAGGTACCTCCTATACCATCAGTGTTGTCTCTATACCATCAAGTACCTCCCCTCATTCAGTCACAATAGGACCCTGCTGATCAGATACCGTGTCTGTAGTATGTGCCTTCGTAATAGGTGCCCGCCCATGTCTGGTATCTGTCCCATCCTGATGAGTACCTATCCTGTCTGTAGGACTAAAGTCTCTGTGATGGTCATCGAATGGTGGACCATCCATACAGGACTGCGACATCGAACCCTAAAGTGCTTGGATCAAACCCAGCAACTCCTCATGCTACTGATCTTGTTTCTAATCACTCTTTCGAACAGCATCCATCACATCCTCCCGTAAATATAGAACAACATCCATCACTTCAACGAATTTACGGTCCTAAAAGGATTTCAAACTTCATCAGTGCTAAAACCCTTCACTCGATTGAAATTAAATAACGCAGTTCTAATATTTTTACGTACCTGTGGATGCCTTCCAACGCCTTCTCATGAATCGCCTTCTCGTGAATCACCTTTAGGTTGAGGCTGTCTGGGTAAAGTGAATCGTATCTGCCTACGCCTCATGGGACTCCTACTGTGACCTTATGGGTTTGAAACCTCCGTATCATTGGGTCTGAAATACAGACCCTTCGTATCACTAGGTCTCGAATACGGACCCTCCATATCACTCTGTCCGGAATACGACCCTCCGTATCACTCGGTCTGATAGTCCTATGTTGTTCGAGATCTGGGAGGTGACCAGGTATATTAGCAGCATCAGCATCATATAGATTGCCTCCCAAGTCTATACCTTTGTAGTACCGTTGAGCCCTCTCAACAGCTGTCGACACCAATTCACACCACGCAAACATCTGAAATCGAAGTTAGATCATTGTAATTGTATACATACTAATAACTATAAACATTAACAACAACAATACTTACCCTTTTAGTGAAAATGCTATCCAGCTTTGTCCCCCTCGGTCGTTGACTCAACTCTCATTTCAGAATACATGAGGGGGGTAATTCGATTACCCTACGGGTCCCATATTTTTTATTGCCAAGCTCGAGGATAACCTCAAAAGAAAATATCAACGTAATAGATAAGTACGATAAGAAGTAAATAAATCAGTCATATTAAAAAAATTACAATTAAAGTGCGGATTCAAATTCTAAATTCTCACCACAATGCGTGCGGTAGACCATATATGTTGTACGTTTTGGTGGTGTATACTTCAACGTCATTTTCTTACTGTCATTGTTTGAACCGCTGTTGTCAACTATCCAACGAATGCTTGAAACCAAAAATAGACCGCCTATACACGTGTGTGCCCCACGGGAACGCATCAAAAGCGTCTAAGTCCTCAACTAGGCGAAACTGCCATACTGGAACTTTATCTCTCTCGTCCAACCCCATCAGTATCCAGTTGAGCATAAACAATAAACATAGCTTTATCGCATCGTACTGCTCCATAAAAATACCAATCTGTAATACTGCTCTCAGCTCTTCAAACTCGATGTCTCGACCTTGAAAGTATCGGTCGTGTATGCCATTCTCTACCGTATCATAGCTCGCCATGTCAGGAATGACTTTGAACTTCAAACCAGTGATTAGACAGAACTCAACCTTCGAGAATCGGACCGAATGCTTACTTAACAAAAATCTCATTTCATCTCATCTCTTCTCATCTCATCTTCCGACCCATTGTGATGCAACTTGCACAAAAGTAGCCGATGGACAATCCCACCCGAAAACTGAATCTCATGATGCACTGAAGGAAATGACCAAAACATGACTGAGTATGCCAACATCTGTCTTCGATCTTTAGATGTTTAGGTACACTGTCAAGTGCGTTTTCGATATCTTTAAAGTCATCGAAATGGTCATGCTGAATAATTTTTCCCTTGTACCATTCTCCCACTGGGGTTTTAAGCAAATCCTTTAGCTGATTCCTCATCTGCATATTCATAGAAAAAAAAAACATATAAGTTCATAAAAAGGCTTGAACAAAAAGGCTTAAGCAGTGTATTAAAAGGCTTAGGCAGTGTATGAAAAGGCTCGAACAGTTCATTAAAAGGCTCGGGCAGTGTATGAAAAGGCTCGGGAAGTGTATAAAAAGGCTCGAACAGTTCATTAAAAGGCTCGTGCAGTGTATGAAAAAGCTCGAACTGTGTATGAAAAGGCTTAGACAGTGCATGAAAAAGCTCGAACAGTTCATTAAAAGGCTCGGGCAGTGTATAAAAAGGCTTGGGAAGTGTATAAAAAGGCTCGAACAGTTTATTAAAAGGTTCAGGTAGTGTATGAAAAGGCTCGAACTATGTATGAAAAGGCTTGGACAGTGTATTAAAAGGCTCGAACTATGTATGAAAAGGTGCGGATACAATGTTAAAAGTCTCAGATAATCAAAATCCACTAACCTATTCATAAATAATTAAAAAGCTCAGATTACTGTAGAAAAGTATCGGACTGTGTATGAAAAGTCTCAGATACAGTGTCATAAGTCTCAGAGACTCAATTTGGACATGCAAATTAAAACACTCGGATTACTATTGAAAATGCTTGGATCTAGTGTTAAAAGGCTCGAAAACGCATGAAAAGGCTCGGATATAGTGTAAAAAGGCTCGGAAATTCTAAACCGATTAACCTATGAATTTTACCTAAAAAAGCTCGGGTTATATTTTAAAAAGCTTGGGGATTGTTTTAAAAGGCTCGAACAAAGTGTAAAAAGGCTCGGAAACCCAGATCTTCATCGTCTTCAAAACAAATTTTTTCATAACCTAAAACCCTAACCTAACCTCATCAAACAAACATAATCAAGAACATATCAAATGAAACCTAATCTACATGATGAAAATGGCATCCAACATCAATCACAAATAAACTTATCAAGAACAAAAACACATGAGAAACAAAAACTTACCACTGTCTTTTGAGTTCGCCGGTGAGTTCTCTTCGACATCAGTACTGTAGCGCTGTCGTCGGTGAGTTCGCCGTTAGATTTTGGTCGACTTTAGGACTGTTGCACCGTTGGGTTTTTTTGTCTCAAAGGTTTTCTCTTAACGTTTAAAAAAGACACAAAATGACAAAAAAATGTATTTTTGTCTAGTCACCTAAATAGGTGTCTTTTAAACTTAAATTAGTAATGTGGTGCCTGTCTTACAAAAAGCGCCCCAAATAGTGATAATTTTTTTTTGAACTCACAGGAGAAGTCTAGCCAAACCTAAAAAAATTGTAAGTATTCCAATTTCACCACAAATATGTTTATCCAAGGGCGAACCATTGTGTGGGCTAGGCATAGATTCTGCTCCAGCCCAGTCTTATCCACTAAAAAAAATATTATTAAAAAATTTAATTTAAAAAAAATCAGTTTATCATATTATAAAAACATTTGACAACCATTTCATTTGCTATCCGACCACGGAATATTTTTGTAACCGGTTTTAGTGTTCGACTTATTTATATTGCAAAATTTTGCTAGAGGATATGGGAGTTGGATTGTAATATTTAAATAATTTTGTAACAATCTAATGTTTGTAATACAAAATAGTTAAAATTTATAGAATAATTATATTGAATTGTATGGTTGTCTAAATTGAAAATAACTTATTGAAAAACACATGCATCACCTCTTAACAAAGATGGTAATGCACCGCCCTTCCACAATGGTGGTGAGGGGTTCAAATCCCACAGCATTTTACAAGTATGTGTAAGAATTTTTTTCCCGGTTTGTGAACAGTACATGTATTGTCTAATATTGACTAGCTCCGACAGTAATAGTTAATTGTAATGCTTCAAGATAATAATAATAATAATAATAACTTATTGAAAATATCGTTACAAATTCTATTACAATTGATGATCACTCTTTAAGACATTATAGAACATAAATTCAGTAATAATTCATTTTATTTATATTAAATTATATGTTTGTGTGCTTTCAAAAAAAAAAAAAAAAAAAAAAAAACATTAGCCCCGTCTATTGAAAAATCTAGGTTTTGCACCTGTGTTTATATATAATTCAACAACTAAAAGTATTAAAAAAATATATATTTAACTTAATAATATAAACGGAAGTCCAAATAATCCATAATATATTCCATCGTAATTCAAAATATAGTCCATAACAATAATAACAATCATGATTCAATGTTAATAACGTAGTCCAAATTAAAGATTAGTCTTGGTCTTCCATCTTTAAAAAAAAAAACAAAAACATTTGGCTGTGTGACATTATAGTTTGAAATTTTGAGATTATGAGAGAGATGATAGGGAATAGCAAGTCGAGGCCATCCCCAACCCAAAAACCCATTTTGGTGCAACTTTTGCACTAATATGGTGCAACTTTCACACTATTTAGCTTTTCTATCTCCAAATGTTACACTGAAAAGAATATTCCTTTTAATATTCCCTTTCTTTCCCTTTTTTATTTTTATTTTTATTATTTCTTTACAATTAACATTTCACCACATAATTAACATAATTTGCAATAAGTTAAGAAATTACAAAATTAGTACATTAAGAAATTAAATTGAATTAGTTAAAATATTGTATTTACTAAATTGGGTCTTTTTGCTAATTTTTCAATAATCTTGGAGGATCCGGAAATGGTCTTCCAAACTACTAAATCGTTGTTGTAATTTATGTTGTATTTTCCTTAATTTTAGTTTCTTCCAATTATTGGTAATTTATTTTATCACTATGAAGTTTGTATTTCGTTTTTAATGTTTTAATCAATTAATGTATTTTGCTTTAATTTCCGCTGTTTTCAATTAAGTGATTTATGTGAAAAAAAATTGCATTAAATTTTTTGAATTATACACTTAATTTTATTTTATTATAAATGTTAATATAAATAATAATTAAATTAAAACAAAATCATTAAACAATATGAAGGACCAAATTGGAATAAATTTAATTGATTAAGGGTAAAACTGTGATTAAACAAAACCATAAATAAAGGATATAATTAGAATATATTTTAAATAGAGTATGTGACTAAGTTAAAGTTTAGGAATGAAAAAAGAAAAAGAAAAAAAGGCGCATTTTTTGCGCTAGGTGAAAGTGTCGCATCTGGGATTGTGCGACACTGTTCCCTAAAGCAAAAATGACGCTAAAGATGTAGTTGGGTTGGAGCTTGATTTTGCTACAAAATGGCTTTTTGCTCGATTATACAGTAGGGTTGAAGATGCCTTGAGCGGCGAGATGTGTTTATTATTGGATTTGGTCAAATTGGTATTATTCTATTTATATTTTTGTTAATATATATAATATGAAATAAATAAAAAATACTTATTAACTTCAATCAATATAAATCTAATATTTAATAAAATAGTATATAAATATTTATAACTATTTAAAATAAACCTAGGGATGACAATGATACGGGTCGGGGACGGGTTTTCCATTACCATCCTCAATGCCAATTTGTATGAGAAATACTATCTCTGATGAATACCCACCTTTAAATAAGCAGTGCGGGTATGGGGATTCCCTTTTAGGGATCGGTTTTTTCCCTATACCATCCCCATCCCATTAATGAATTTTTTATTTATTTTTTATTTATTTTATTTTTTATGATGTTTTGTTAAAGATCATATGAATATTATTGAATAATATGAAAATAATAGTGTGAGACGTATATTATATATAATGATCCGGAATGGTGATGAATACCCACCTTAAAATAAGCGGTGCGGGTATGGGGATTGCCCTTTAGGGGATCGGTTTTTGCCCCATGCCATCCCCATCCCATTAATGTATTTTTTTTAATGATGTTTTGATAAAGATCATATGAATATTATTGAATAATATGAAAATAATAGTGTGAGAGGTATATTATATATAATGATCTGGAATGGAGTAGTGTTTTAATGGATGGAAAAAATGGGAAAAAAAGAGAGGGAAAATTATGTTAGTGAGAGGGAAAAATCTGAGGGAAAATTATGTATACGTATATATATATATATTGATAGCGGGTACAGGGACGGGGCGGGGCGGGGACTTGAAATCCCATAAACGTACCAAAATTAAATTGGGAATTGAAAAAAAATACCGACCCCATACCACAACTTAAATGGTATGGTTAAAACTGCCCCTAACAGGGCGGGTCCCCGAACCAATAAGTTTGACATCCCTAAATAAACCTTATATTTATTTATATTTAGTTTTATAATATATATTTGGGAGAATCGCAAATACCCCCCCGACTTTTAAGCTAATGGCAAATCAAACCCTCTGGTTTGAACAATCAGCAAACAACCCCCTACAAATTTGAACAATTAGCAAATAACCCCCTACAAAATCAGCAAATAACCCCCTACATGCAGCAAAAAATGCAAGGGTTCTTAACGGTAGGGGGTTGTTTGCTGATTGTTCAAACCAGAGGGTTTGATTTGCCATTTGGTTAAAAGTCGGGGGGGTATTTGCGATTCTCCCTATATATTTAATATTTACTTGGTTTATTTGGTTTGGTTTTTGATAAGGAAAGACTATCTACGACTCAATTAAATTCGGTTTCATTTTTTTGAATCGGATTGACTTGTCTCAACAGGATGACATGACTCGAACATATATTTTCGATTCGGTTTATCTCGAATCGTTAAACCATGCCCACCCCTAGACTTAGCTTCTATATTAGAGTAGTTTTTTTATATGACGGCTTATAAAGTTGAAATATTTTCTTTTAGTTTTAGATTTTTAATTTAAAAAAAATTAAAATTTAATTTTTGTAGACCATGAATTAAAATCCAATAACATCAATAGACCCGGACTTTAGATATTTTTCTTTTTCTTTCGTTCGGTGTTTTTCATTGAAAAGTAGAGTGAGATCTTTTGGAAGACCGGTAATCTACACATACAATGAATGCGCGTCTAGTTCTAATTCGCGTCTAGTTGATCGGAATATTGACATAGTTAGTGATTCGAAAACGGCCGTGTCCTGGATTAATGGTAAGGATTTTGGTAGCTTAAAATTGGTAAATCTGGTTTATGACATCAGAGGTTTTTTGCACAGTTTGGTTGGTCTTTCAATTAGTTTCAAGCCAAGGGATTCGAACTCCTTTGCGGATTGTCTTGCGAAAGATGGATCTGGACAGGGTGGGGACAGACTTGTGTGGTGTGATCTCTGAAATGTTGGTTGCAGGTGCTGTCTTGGCAGTGTCTTCTATGGACACTGAATTATATTTCTTGGTGTAGTTTGATTTTCTGTTTTTGGTGGCTTAGCCTTGGCCTTATTCTTGGTCATTTTGGTCACTTGCCACTACAAAAAAAATGGTCTTTTCCGACGGCTAAATGTCGTCGGAAAAGACCATTTCCTGTCGGAAATACCCTTTTCCGACGGGGAAAAGCCGTCAGAGGCCGTCACAAATACGCTTGTCAGAAATAACTATTCACTGACGGGCCGTCAGAAATACTATCATTTCCGACGGCCATGGCCGTCGGAAAAGATAAAAGTGCCGTCAGTAATAGTGATTCAAGGTGGTCAAATTTACTTGTATTTCCGACGGCTTTACTGCTATTTCCGACGGCTTATTGCCGTCGGAAATAGTCGAATTAAAACAAAAAAAAAAAAGAAAAAAAAGCATGATTGAACTTGATAGTCGCCACGTCACTCTGACACGCACCACATCACCACCACATCACCTAGTATGTGGCACTCTAAATCCATGAAATTCATGTGGCTTGAACCCTTAACCTAGATGACAATAAGGGTTTCCCTTACCATTAAAATTATTAAAGTTTTTGTTGATAGTGAATTTTGGATACATTTAGCACATATAGTGATACATTTAAAATATTGACCTACAAATCACATTTTTTGTGTAATGTTATAAATTACATACATTTCATTATAATTTATTAATTAATATTATAATAATAAATTATTTATTTATTCCATGAAACCGGGATCAACAAAACAAAGACTATTTCCGACGGCCTCAATGCCATCGGAAATAATGTATTTTTTTTTTCAAATGGAACAAGACTATTTCCGACGGTATTGAGGCCGTCGGAAATAGTGTATTCCATTTTTTTTCTTTTCAAATGGAACAAGACTATTTCCGACGGCATTTAGGCCGTCGGAAATAGTGTATTCCTTTTTCTTTTTTCAAATGGAACAAGACTATTTCCAACGGCATTTAGGCCGTCGGAAATAGTGTATTCTTTTTTCTCTTTTCAAATGGAACAAGACTATTTCCGACGGCATTGAGGCCGTCGGAAATAGTGTATTCCATTTTTTTTTTTTCAAATGGAACAAGACTATTTCCGACGGCATTTAAGCCGTCGGAAATAGTGTATTCCTTTTCCTTATTTTTAATGGGACAAATACTATTTCCGACGGCACTTTTTGTGCCGTCGGAATTGAGAACAAAATTGACGGCCCTTTGACTATTTCCGACGGCATTTTGCCGTCGGAAATGTGATATCATATTTTTACTCATTTTCGACGGCACTAAAATGGCTGTCGGAAAAGGTACTATTTTCGACGGCAATTAGCACCGTCGGAAATAGTTCGTCACTGATAGGCTTTTTTTTTTGTAGTGTGCTCTGTCTGAATGTTTTTCATTTTTCCTGGTTTGGGGTTCGTTATTTTGGGTGGAGGTTTATTTTGGGGTTCAAAAATTAAATAACACTTTTTGGGGGAGGGTTTGTGCAAATAGCACCACATTAATAAGTCATGTTTTAATAGCACCAAAATAGGTGATGAGACCAAATACCCCCACTTACTCTTTTCCTTTTTATTTTTTTTCTTGAAAATTCGAGACTTATTTATGATTTTTTCGAGACTTATTCATGCGTTTTCAAGACTTATTCATGCATTTTTCGAGACTTATTCTGTCGACCTCCATTAATGGCGACAGTGACGATCCGACGACGGAGCTAATTGACTCCGGAGATAGTTGGATCTAGAAGATTGAACGATGCCGAGTTCGTTGGTGCTATCGGTTTCATCAGATTCATGACGGATCGTCATAAATCGGACGATGAAGATTCGCGATGGTTTGGGTTTTGCTTCGTTTCTCTCTCTACACAACTCGAAAATGAAAACGAACACTTTGGTTACAATGATTGGCACTCGACGAACGTTTTCCCGGTGGTTTTACCGGTCAACTCGTCGGTCGGCGATGACACCTCCATTGAAGCTCCATCAATGGAGGTTTGGGAAAAAGGAAGAAGAAGGTGAAGGACACCCAAGAGAAAAGAAAAGACGCTGGGGGGTATTTTTGTCCAAATTCCATTTTTGGTGCTAATAAAACATGAGTTAGTAATGTGGTGATAGTTGCACAACTTCAAATTTCAAAAGTGCTATTTTGTCCCATTTCCTCTTTATTTTGTATGTGGTCTTTTGGGCTGTTGGTTTTTGATGTATTTTGCCTAGGTGGCTTCTATTTAAATAAAGCTAGCTGTTTCAAAAAAAAAAAAAAAAAAAAAACACATACAATGAATGCACAGATTACGTTTACAAGTCTTGTCCAAATGCATTGCAAAATGTTCCAACTATTGCTTTACTCGTAATTCTTGCCCTAGTCTTTCCGGAGTTCCATTTGGTAACCCACCAGGTTGGATTAGATTCAATTAAATTAAATAAAATAATTTAATTGAATATATGTTATGGTGTGTTTGGTGCTCTTTAAATTTTAATATATATTTTTTTTAAATATTACACTAATAAATAAATTTAAGGTCTTTAAAAAAAATTACAAAAAATAAAATAAAATAAAAAATTCAGGGTATTTTTTGGGGAGGGGGAAAGGATTTGAATCATCAATCTCGTGATGCAGGTACAAGGGGTTTACCATCGGACCAATCTCATCTCATCAATTTTAATATAATTAAATAAAAAAGAAAGGTTACACTTCAAAATATCTATCCAAATTGATTGCTCAAATAATGTGGCAAACTAATTTGTTATATGGTAAGCTGATTATAAGTAAGGTGAACCTTATATGCAATTAATAAGAGAAAAATATACAAATGTACCCAATTGATATTGTATTAATATCTGATGTCCTAATTTTAACCTTCATCTTTAGACAAAATTATATATGCTATCGATTACAAACTAAAATTATATATACTTTTGATTAGCTTTTTAGAGTATGTTTTGAAATTCCATAAAAATGAAAGTGAAACTTATCTCATATGTTGATCAACATGGCCAACAAACATGCCAACTTAACACTTGGTTTAGTGTAAGAACTCAATTAAGACATGTTTAGGCTATCTCCAATAGAGAGTTATATGCTCATTTTAAGTCTCAAAATCATCCTAATAGAGAGTTAAAGTGAGAGTTAAAATATGTTGAGAGTTATTTAAGTGAGTTATATTTAGTAAATGTGAAAGTGAGAGTTATATGGTGGGACCCATGTGTAAGGTGATGGGACACGTGTTGGATGAATAAAATAGTGATATTTTTGTTTTGTTTTGTTTTTTTTTTTGTGGGACCCATACCATAATTAAAATTTAAGAGAGATAAATGTGTGGGATCTAGTTGGATTTGTTAATAGTTGAAGATGGACAGATCAAATTTGTTGACCGTTAAAGATGAACGGTCTACAATTTTTCAGACATTAAAATTTGAAATAATCTAATTTTTTATCACAAAATACTAGAAAATCAACATAAAATTTAAAATAAATTATAAAATTTGTAGTTCAAATTTGTGATTTACATTTATGTTTGTACTTTCGATTATGCATGTAATTTTCTTTATGTATGTGTTTATGTTAAGTGTATTCTAATCTATGAAATTTAAATTTTATGATGTTTCCTTATTTAAAAATTAAAATTTTCAATATTATCAAATTTGGTAATAATTTAAAAATATTTAAAAATATTAAATATTAGTACAATTTTAAAGATCTCATTAAGAAATTTACAATGGTATTATTTTTATCAACATTAAAGTTCATAAATTACAATTTATTGACCACTTATTATAAATTAGACATAATTATATTTGTTACAAAAATATCACTCGCAGCATCACTAGAGCAAAAGTACATATAAACATTACTCTCAGCACTATTTGAGATCCAAATATAACTATAACTCTCACTCACTATTGGATATTGGAGATGGCTTTAGTTGTTTAACAAAATAACAAATATCACGTAACATGTCGGAATGTACCAACTTCCTTAGTCAACACGCACACAATTAATTATAACATCTTATTTGTTTAATCTTTTATTTATTTGACTGTTCCTCAAGATAAATGTCCAATACTTGTTTTCCAGAATGAAAATTACGTAATTTGGAGGCATTTTAATTTATATGCACAAAATAACAAATGATCAGTCAATGACCTCACTAATTAAATGGGTTAACATTCAAAATTAATCTGGAGGCATTTGATTAATTAAAGTAGTCATTGTTAATTGTAATATAAAATATGAACTAGTAGCATAGCAAGAACCTTAAACTTGATTTTTATTATAGTGTATATATATAAATGGCCGGCATATTATGTTATAATTAAACAGCATCTGTCAAAGCAAAGCTGTAACTTTCTTGAAGAATATTATTACATGCAGGCCAGCATTTCAAAAGATAAAGGTGTAAAAATCTTGATGGTGAAGAATTTCAAAAGATTTAGGATTTATTTATACATAATTTTATAAATTATATATGTTTGTTTAAGATTTCTTTTTCTATTCCTTCTATGATTATATAAGTAATATTTTTATCTTTATTGTATCCAACAGTCCCGTTCTCATGCGGACTCATGATATAATTTCAGGAAGATATTGAATGTGAGCCACTAGTTTTGATAAGTACATACACATTTGAGTCAAAACATGTAAAATTAGTGACTCACATTCAATATTTTTATGAAGTTATATCAGGACGTCCTCATTTGAAAATTTCTATTGTATCAAATCCTCGGATGACATGACATGGCATAAGTCCAAACTCCTAGAGCCGGAGGTTCATTTGAGTTTTGAGGTGATTAGTAATTTAGTACTCAGTACGTAGGTAGAGGCATCAAATTACGCAGCAATTCGAGGAATGAAAATTAGTTGATAGATAAAATTTTCAAATCTATATTCGAAAGATAAAATTTAGTCTTTTATGGTGCCACCTTATTTACAAAGTGCTCTTATTTTTTTTTTAGTTAACTTTAAAATTAATAATCGCTCTAAAACAACAGAAAAAAGTTTTTTGTTTTCAAGCATATATATATATATATTTTGAGTAGTATATCGATTTAAACATGTTTCTAAGCAACTCTTGACAAAAAGAGTTTAACAACAAAAGAAACTGAAGTAAAATAACACTAATTATAAGCAATTAATAAGAGAAAAATATACAAATGTGCCTAATTGATATCTGATGTCCTAATTTTAACCTTCATCTTTAGACAAAATTATATATGCTATCGATTATAAACTAAGATTTATCCTAACTTTTGATTAGCTTTCTAGAGTATATTTTGAAGTTTCATAAAAAAAGAAAGTGAAACTTATCTCATATGTTGATCAACATGGCAAACAAACATGTCAGCTTAACACAATTAATAACAAAAGCTCAATTAAGACGTTTAGTTTTTGGACAAAATAACAAATATCACGTACGTAACACGACGGAATGTGCCAACTTCCTTAGTCAACACGCACACAATTAATAAACATAGAGGAATTGAAGTCCAGACAAACCTAAAAAAAATTGCAAGTATTCCAGTTTCACCACAAACATCATTTCCTTTTCTCTACTCCTAAGTCCTAACCCTATAAATACCCACCTCTCTTAACTAAATTTTGCACATCAAACACATTGATCTTCTCTCTTTAATTCTCACCCAAAGCATATTATCTAGAAATGGCTCTGAAAAATGATCTTTGTATAATCTTTGTTTTACTAGGAATTGTTGCTCTAGCCATTCCCAGAATTGTTCGCGGTTCCGTGGCGAACATCGTGACAGCGGAATTCTTCGATGGGATAAAGAATCAAGCCAGGGGAGATTGTGCTGGGAAGAGCTTCTACACGAGAGATGGTTTTCTGAATGCTGCCAATTCATTTTCTGATTTTGGTTCTGGCTCTGCTGATGATTCTAAGCGTGAGATTGCTGCATTTTTCGCACATGTCACGCATGAAACTGGATGTAAGTTATATTTATCTCTTTTTTTGCATGCATGGACCAAAATTGCATATATAGCAACAAAGATCATATACTATTTGAGAAAATCTTGATGCCGGCAGTAGCTCATAATTGTTTTGTTATTTAATTCTTTTTATTACAATTTTAATAGTTTTTCAAATTGCCAATTTCCCGGAGCTTGGTTCCCTAGTCATTATATGATCCGGTGCAAAATTTAATAAATACTTGTATTTGCAGATCTATGTTTCGTAGAAGAGATTGACAAATCAAACAATTACTGTGATCATGAAAAAACTCAGTATCCTTGTGCTCAAGGAAAGTTCTACTACGGACGTGGCCCGATCCAAATCACATGGAACTACAACTACGGAGCAGCTGGTCAGGACATCGGGTTCGACGGGCTAAACTCACCTGAAACGGTGGCCACCGACCCTGCTATCTCGTTCAAGACAGCCTTGTGGTTCTGGATGACCAATGTCCACTCAGTTGTAAACCAAGGTTTTGGTGCAACCATTAGAGCCATCAATGGTAAACTTGAGTGTGATGGTGGCAACCCTGATACGGTTCAAGCACGTATCAAATATTACAGAGACTATTGCAGCCAACTTGGTGTTGCTCCAGGGGATAATCTTGAATGTTAGGATACATTATCTTATTTTTAACTTACGTTGTACTTTCAAGGATTAAATAAAATAAATGAATTTGGATCCTTTCAAGGATTAAATAAAATAAAAGAATTCAATAAATCCTAAATAATATATATATATATATATTTATATATATATATATATAAATTTTTAAGTCAGTACATTCCGAAAAAGTTATATAAAGACGTCTTAACCAGATCGAAACTGTTTATGTATACTACATGCAATCTAGCCTTTGCTGAAGCCCAGGCTAGTTTTTTCAAAAAAAAAAAAAAAAAAAAAATTAAAAATTAATGATTTTTTTTTTAAAAAAAAAAAAAAAAGGTATACTATAAATTAAAGACATGCAATTACAATATTAACATTGCTTGATAATTCATAAAAAATAGTCTTCTTTATAATTTACTTTAATTAAGATAATCTCATTAGATTCATTAGAGTGATATATTTAATATTTTATTGAAATCCAAACACGTTAAAGTTTCATTTTCCTCTACATTCTCTGTTCTTCCATAGATAAATGAAACATATTTTGAATTCTTTACTTCTTATGCTTGTCTGAATAATTATTTAAGTTTATTTTGTTTGCTATTTTTTAACCTTTAGGTTTGCTTTAAAAAACTTTGTACTACCGTCATGTATGGGTTGGGTAGAGAATTACGATAATTTAGCATGATAATATCCTAGATTCGAGTCCCTGCACCACAAGCGGTGTACAAAAAAAAATATATTTAATTTAACCCACCCGGACAATAAGTCTTGGCTTCGCCCCTAGTTCGAACTGATATAAAATATATCAGTTCCTTGTATGTGGGTCATTGGATTTAAATGCTTTGACTTGACTACATACACTTGTCAAAACATCTTTTAAATCTAATGACCTACATAAAAGGAACTAATATATTTTATATCAGTTTGAACTGACAATAGAAAGACGATAGGAACTGATATATTTTATATCAGTTCGAACTAACAATAGAAAAACTATATATATATATATATACGGTGGTGGTTCTCTAGTCAAGACATCCTAATTTTATAATTTCAGGACGTCGAACCACAGCCACACATTTACATTGGGCTCACAGCCTCACATTAACAAATACCCACACCCAATGTGAATGTGTGGCAGTGGTTGGACGTCCTTAACTTATAATTTCAAGGCAGCCTTACTAGAGAACCACCTTATATATATATATATATTTTGTTATAACATATATAGCATTTTAATTTAAGTATGTAGAAACAATTTATGCTCGTCTTGCTTGACGGTTGGCTTGAATATATATGGGTCAACACCTAATTTGTTTTTAAAATTTAGTGTGTGTTTGGTATAGCTTTTCAAGTAGTAGTGTTGGCGAAATGGACCAGGCCTTGGTGGGCCGCTCGGCCTGGCTTGTTAAGGTTGTGTGCCTAGGGCTGTCTGGCCCACCGACTTAACAGGCGAAACCTAAGCCTATTACGATGGCGTGCCATGCTGGGCCCAGGTGGCACGGCCCGCTAGGCCTACGGGCCTAATTTTTTTTGCAAATAATAAATTGTAGCGAGCCCTAACATGCCGCCAGCCGGCCTGTTAGGGCCTGTCAGAATTCAAAATTTAATTTTTTTTAAAAAACAATTTTGAATTGAGGGGTGGCTTTTTTAATTAACTAGATGACTATTGGTGACCGTTGCGAGGGGGTTTAAAAATATCCAAAACTTTTAAAAATTACCTTCTTAAAAATCTTTTACAATTTTTTTCCAATTATACCCTAACCTAACATTTTCCTATAAATACCCCCATCACCCTCACCTCATTCTCTACATTTTCTCTACTTCCCTACTCTCTTATTCTCTCTATTCTCTACAATCTCCAACATCTCTCACTCACTCTTTAAACTATTTTGTAATTTATTTTATTTATTTAATATATTATATACTATATACTATTATACTATTATACTAATATACTATACACTATACATTATATATTATATACCTCCCACTCTCTAGTCTCTACATATTTTAAGGCTCTTACTCTAAGGTATTGTCTTTTTATTTTTTTTAATTTACTTTCATTTGTTATTTAATTATTAACTATTATTAATATGTTTATAACTAATGTTATTATTTGTTATGTTGTTAGGTATCCAATTGATTAATTAATTCAACACTCTCAACTCTCAAGCATCCAATTTAAGGTTAGTAGGTCTACTTCTCTACTTTTGTTATTAATAATTTTTTATGTAGTAATTATTATTATTTAGTATTTAGTGATTAGTATGTGTGTAGTTAATATTGTTGTTAGTAATATGTTAATTTTATGTTTTTTTTTGTGAGTTTAACAACAAAATAATAATTAAAAAAAAATTAATTCCCTAATTTTGTAAAGTTTTAGAAATAAGAATAAAATAATAGTTTAGAAAAATTAATTCCGAATTTTTTTAAAAAAAATTTGAAATTAATAATATATTAGAATGATTATGGATTTTTTTTTTTCTTTTGTAGAGTTGAAGAAATAAGAAGAAAATAATAATTTTTAAAAATTAATTCTGATTTTTAATTTTTTTTTTTTTGGAAATTAACAGTATATTAGAATGATTATGTTTTTTTTTTCTTTTTTCTTTTTTTGCAGAGTTTAAGAAATAAGAAGAAAATAATAATTTAGAAAAATTAATTCCAAATTTTAAATTTTATTTTTTTGAAATTAATAATATATTAGAATGATTATGTTTTTTTGTAAAGTTTAAGAAATGTATAATTGTATATTTGTATGTTTAATTTGTTATTTATATAAATGTATAATTGTATTTGTGACATATAATCATTTATTTAATTATAATCCTAGGAAAATGAATCCTGAAGACTTTAACCTGAACCCTGGCGACTATTTGCTGGATGAGGAGATCAACCGATTATTCGGTGAGTTCCCAGATACCGATCCCACTAGTACTACGGGTGCGGGACCTTCTTCCTTAACACTAAAATCGAGTAAGAAGAGGAAGAAGAAATCGACAGTGTGGGATTGCTTTGACCCTGAAATGGTAAAGACGACAGATGGTTCTGAAATTGAGCATGCCAAATGTAAGTATTGCCAATTTATACTCACCGGTTTAGGTAAGGGAACCAGTCATCTCATCAGACATAGACTAAAATGCATGGCTTCCCATGAGCAAGTCGATACAACTCGATAAACCCAACTGCAGCGGAACCCAGATAGTTCTGTGAGTACATGGCAGTATGACCCCGACTGGGTCAGAGAGTAGGCGATGTTGTATTACGCTGCAACTGACCAACCCATAGGTTTTCAAGATAACCCCCATTTTTAATAGTTTATTAATAATGCTTTTAACCCCCAATATGTCCCTGCTTCTAGAAACACAACTAGGAGGGACTTGATTTGTACTTTTCAAAAACATTAGACTGAATTGATTTCTAAATTGCAAAACAATTCTTATTCAATTGCATTAACGTCTGACATATGGAGCGGATGTTCAAAACAAGATTATTTATGTGTCATTGGACACTATGTAGACACCCAATGGATTTTACAAAAAAAGTTCATTGGTTTTCGTGTCATGGATTATTCACACAATGCACAAAATATTTTTCAAGATATTATGTCCGATATACAAGATTATGACATTCATAACCACATCATGTCAATTACTTTGGATAATGCATCTACTAACTCCAAAAACTATAAAATATTTCAGTAATTCTAATATCCCTAATATTGCGGGAAATTTTTTCCATACCCATTGTTCATGTCACATTATAAACTTGATTGTAAAATCAGGTTTAAAGGAGGTGGAAAGTCAAATCGACAATATTAGGGGGGCTTTGGGTTGGATTATGGCATCTAACCAAAGAATTACTGAGTTTGCCAGATTTTGTAGATCAAAGAACCTAAAACCCCGTAAGTTCCAAATAGATATGCTGGTAAGGTGGAACTCAACATATTTATTGTTGAGATATGCTTTACTATATGCCGATGAAATTACTAGTTTTTGTAACCTGAACACCGCCAACGACACCAAACGTGAAAAAACTCACAGAAGGTGATTGGTATGTGACCACTATTTTTGTTGAATTTTTAACTGTTTTTTATGATACTACTGTAGAACTTTCCGGGTTTTATTACCCCACATCTCCTCTTGCACTTCATAAAATTTAAGACATGGCTGATTTACTAAGACAATGTAAGGTCCTTGATTCCATTGTAAAACTCTCAATATTTGTAATAGATAGTTGCTAAGGTGATTCGTGAAGAAAAGAAGCTTCAAAGGTGAAAAGCAAAGTCTTATGCAAATATCGTCTTCATAAGGAAAAGCGCACACTTGGATGCTAAGGTATCAAGTTTCTTCTTCCTCTTGCAAGGCATAAGCGCACACACACACAACTCATACATGTGTGTCCCTGCATCGGTATAACACATTCACATTCATTTAAGTATGAACATGCATTGGTCTCATATAGACAAACATTGTAGATTTGCATGTTTTATGACTATCGCTTAGATATGACATGCTTGTGTGACATTGTATTTATTTATTTGTGTTTCTTGTGTTTTGGACTTGAACATGATCTCATATGATTCCTTATTGAGTCCCGGTCATTTCAGTTACTCATTAATTAGGTTTCGAGTTCAAACGATGTAGCTACGCTATTTTGCATTATCATTCGTTGAGTTGTCTTCATCGTTGTTTTCCAAGATGAATTCTCAACATTTTTGTCAAAGTTTTATAGTCATCGATGTGCATGAGGGAGTCACAATTCGTAATTCGAAGATGGATTCAAAATCAGAGTTCGGAGGCCCAGATACGGCCGAAGAACGTGAGTGGAGCGTGAGAGGAGCAAGATTGGCCAATGGCCAACCTTGGTGGCCACGTGTGGAGGCCGTGTGCCACACAGCTAGAGATGCTCTCTGCCCACGTGTGCCACACACGCCCCACACGGGCCTGGGAATGTGGCACACTTCGATTGGGTGATTCCTTTCCCTCTCTCTCTCTTTTAAAAACATTTTTCTTCCCTCCAAACACAAGTTGAAGAAAATTGAAAAGAAAGAAAGTGTGCAGAATTTCTTCATGATTTTCGGTATCTTGTTTCAATCATAACTTTCTCATTTCAACTCCAAATCACTTAATTCAAAAGCCAAAAATATTGGTCTTGATGAGAGCTACAAACCCCATGCATATTTAAATCCAAGTGACTTCGTGATCGTCAGCTGTGAGCAGATTTCTGTCCGAGGTTCATGCTTGTATGTGAAACATTTTCTTCTTACTTTCGTTTTTGATCATCTCTTTTATTGTTTCTATTTGATTGATGAAATGTGTTTAGAATAATATTAGATCACTCTCTAGGTTTGTATGATTGATTGATAGTTGAGTTTTAGTCTTGTGATCTCATTTGATCATATATTGCTAAACTTGACTAATCATGAAATTGATTCTAGAAATGATATATATGATGTGCCTCATGATATTTTCTAGGTTTAATTTCATGATCTAAGAACTAAGATTTTTGTGTGATATATTGAATATTCATATCTTGTTCTTATTGATATACATGTCTTGATTTCTAGGTTTATTTGTGATTTTTTATTGAAAGCATTTCCTAGAATATCTCTAAGCATGTACATAGAGCTTGATTGATCATCTAGCTTTATTTGATTGTGATTTGCATCATTTGCATCACTTAGATCATTGCCTTATGGAAATGTTGAAGTCTTTTGTTGAAGTGAGTGAAGCTTTAATTTGAGCAAGAAGACTTGGCTAAGAATGTCTTTCCGGATAGCTAAGCAAAAGTCTTAGCAAGGAGTTTGGTACTCCGGATGGGTGAGCTAGGGAAGCTTAACTAGGATCTTTTGATCTAGATTGCTAAGTAAGAAAATCTTCCTAGAAGCTTGTAAGCTTTGGATAGGAAGTTGCTTCCTAGAGGTGTAGGACACACCTTGGATAGGGAGTAGGCATAGTGGTTTACTAGCTCGAGGGTAGATTAGGAGGTGATAACTTGGGGTGGATATCATTGTGTTGATAGCCTTTAGTGTGTAAGTCCTTTTCATATAATGGATTTGCTTTGTCGGTGGTTGTGGTATCAACCCGTGGATGTTTCCTCTTTGAGGTTTTACCACGTAAAAACCATTGTGTCTCTTTTCGCTTTAAGTTTCTTTATCTTCCATATTATACAAAATTATATATGCTATCGATTACAAACTAAAATTATATATACTTTTGATTAGCTTTCTAGAGTATGTTTTGAAGTTTCATAAAAAAGAAAGTGAAACTTATCTCATATGTTGATCAACATGGCCAACAAACATGTCAACTTAACACTTGGTTTAGTGTAAGAATTCAATTAAGACATGTTTAGGCTATCTCCAACAGAGAATTATATGCTCATTTTAAGTCTCAAAATCATCTCAATAGAGAGTTAAAGTGAGAATTAAAATAGGTTGAGAGTTATTTGAGTGAGTTATATTTAGTAAAGGTGAGAGTGAGAGTTATATGGTGGGACCCATGCAGGGGCGAAACCAGAATTTTTTTTTCTGGGTGGGCTGTGGATAATTTTATACAGAAAAAAATTATAATATTTATAAAAAAAAAAAAAATCATGTTGATGGCAAATCTCGACGGTATGAGAGAATTTTTAATAGTTAAAATAAAAAAGTATACATAGTCAGGGAACATAATGAGTCGTACCTTCAAATAAATATTCTAACCAAGAAAAAACATAAAAAAAGAAAAAGAAAATACACATGTAATGTAAATACAATAAAATCCTACTTAAATTTTGACTTCTAAGGCTTCAAAGAAGCAAAATCATCTATTACTGAATCCGAAACAATTGTAAAAAAAAGTTCTCTTTCAATATAAACAACCATACAATTCTCAAGAAACTTTTCATCCATCTTGTTGTGTAAAGACATTTTGACAAGTTTTATAGCCGAAAATAAAACTTAATTTTACAATTAATTTTACAACATAAACTTTAAAATAAAAATAAAAATAAAACTTACGCTTTTGGTTTGTTGTTAAGGGGTTAAAATTTCTCAATTTGATCTTTCACTTGGTTAATGAAATACAATGGGCTTTATGAGTTTGATGTATGTTTTTAAGTTATTGGACTATTATTAAAATAAAGAAAAATATGGTAAATTAAGTCATAATCGAAATTGGACTAGAATATACTTAGAATTAAATGTTGTGTATTTAAAACTATTAATTATTATTTATTTTTTTCAAAAAACTACAGCCCACCCCAGACATGCCTAATTCCGCCGCTGGACCCATTTGTAAGGTGATGGGACACATGTGTTGGATGAATAAAATAGTGATATTTTTTTTGTGTGGGACCCATACCATAATTAAGATTTAAGAGAGATAAATGTGTGGGATCTAGTTGGATTTGTTGATAGTTGGAGATGGACGGATCAAATTTGTTGACTGCTAAAGATGAACAGTCTACAATTTTTCAGACATTAAAATTTGAAATAATCTAATTTTTTATCACAAAATACTAGAAAATCAACATAAAATTCAAAATAAATTATAAAATTTGTAGTTCAAATTTGTGATTTACACTTATGTTTGTACTTTCGATTATGCATGTAATTTTCTTTATGTATGTGTTTATGTTAAGTGTATTCTAATCTATGAAATTTAAATTTTATGATGTTTCCTTATTTAAAAATTAAAATTTTCAATATTATCAAATTTGGTAATAATTTAAAAATATTTAAAAATATTAAATATTAGTACAATTTTAAAGATCTTATTAAGAAATTTACAATGGTATTATTTTTATCAACATTAAAGTTTATAAATTACAATTTATTGACAACTTATTATAAATTAGGCATAATTATATTTGTTACAAAAATATCACTCTCAACACCACTAGAGCAAAAATACATATAAACATTACTCTTAGCACTATTTGAGATCCAAATATAACCATATATAACTCTCATTCACCATTGGAGATGGCTTTAGTTGTTTAACAAAATAACAAATATCACGAAACATGTCGGAATGTACCAACTTCCTTAGTCAACACGCACACAATTAATTATAACATCTTATTTGTTTAATCTTTTATTTATTTGACTGTTACTCAAGATAAATGTCCAATACTTGTTTTCCAGAATGAAAATTTCGCTGCAAATTACGTAATTTGGAGGCATTTTAATTTATATGCACAAAATAACAAATGATCAGTCAATGACCTCACTAACTAAATGATCAGTTAACATTCAAAATTAATCTGGAGGCATTTGATTAATTAAAGTAGTCATTGTTAATTGTAATATAAAATATAAACTAGTAGCATAGCAAGAACCTTAAACTTGATTTTTATTATAGTGTATATATATATAAATGGTATCTGTCAAAGCAAAGCTTTAACTTTCTTGAAGAATATTATTACATGCAGGCCAGAATTTCAAAAGATAATATTATTACATGCAGCATCTGTCAAGGTGTAAAAATCTTGATGGTGAAGAATTTCAAAAGATTTAGGATTTATTTATACATAATTTTATAAATTATATATGTTTGTTTAAGATTTCTTTTTCTTTTCCTTCTATGATTATATAAGTAATATTTTTATCTTTATTGTATCCAACAGTCCCGTTCTCATGCGGACTCGTGATATAATTTCACGAAGATATTGAATGTGAGCCATTAGTTTTGATAAGTAAATACACATTTGAGTCAAAGCATGTAAAACTAGTGACTCACATTCAATATTTTCATGAAGTTATATCAGGACATCCTCATTTGAAAATTTCTATTGTATCCAATCCTCGGATGACATGACACGGCATAAGTCCAAACTCCTAGAGCCGGAGGTTCATTTGAGTTTTGAGGTGATTAGTAATTTAGTACTCAGTACGTAGGTAGAGGCAGCAAATTACGCAGCAATTCGAGGAATGAAAATTTGTTGATAGATAAAATTTTCAAATCTATATCCGAATAGATAAAATTTAGTCTTTTATGGTGCCACCTTATTTACAAAGTGCTCTTATTTATTATTATTTTTTTTAGTTAACTTTAAAATTAATAATCGCTCTAAAAAACTTTTTTTTTGTTTTCAAACATATATATATATTCCTATTTTTTGAGTGGTATATCGATTTAAACATGTAAACTAAATGGACGTAATTTACCGCTAAAACCGCATTTAACTGTTGTTTCTAAGCAACTCTTGACAAAAAGAGTTTAACAACAAAAGAAACTGAAGTAAAATAACACTAATTATAAGCAATTAATAAGAGAAAAATATAAAAATGTGCCTAATTGATATTGTATTAATATCTGATGTCCTAATTTTAACCTTCATCTTTAGACAAAATTATATATGCTATCACTTATAAACTAAGATTTATCCTAACTTTTGATAAGCTTTCTAGAGTATAGTTTGAAGTTTCATAAAAAAAGAAAGTGAAAATTATCTCATATGTTGATCAACATGGCCAACAAACATGTCAACTTAACAGTTAACACAATTAATAACAAAAACTCAATTAAGACGTTTAGTTTTTGGACAAAATAACAAATATCACGTACGTAACACGACGGAATGTGCCAACTTCCTTAGTCAACACGCACACAATTAATAAACAGAGAGGAATTGAAGTCCAGACAAACCTAAAAAAAATTGCAAGTATTCCAGTTTCACCACAAACATCATTTCCTTTTCTCTACTCCTAAGTCCTAACCCTATAAATACCCACCTCTCTTAACTAAATTTTGCACATCAAACACATTAATCTTCTCTCTTTAATTCTCACCCAAAGCATATTCTCTAGAAATGGCTCTGAAAAATGATCTTTGTATAATCTTTGTTTTACTAGGAATTGTTGCCCTAGCCATTCCCAGAAATGTCTTGTCTCAAAACTGCAACTGTGCCCCAAACTTATGCTGCAGTCAGTTTGGTTTCTGTGGCACTGGTGATCAGTACTGTGGGGCGGGCTGTCAAGCTGGTCCTTGTACCTCAAGCGGGGGCGGTGGCGGCAGTGGTGGCGGTTCCGTGGCGAACATCGTGACAGCGGAATTCTTCGATGGGATAAAGAATCAAGCCGAGGGAGATTGTGCTGGGAAGAGCTTCTACACAAGAGATGGTTTTCTGAATGCTGCCAATTCATTTTCTGATTTTGGTTCTGGCTCTGCTGATGATTCTAAGCGTGAGATTGCTGCATTTTTCGCACATGTCACGCATGAAACTGGACGTAAGTTATATTTATCTCTTTTTTTTTTTTTTGCATGCATGGACCAAAATTGCATATATAGCAACAGAAATCATATACTATTTGAGAAAGTCTTGATGCGGTAGTAGCTCATAATTGTTTTGTTATTTAATTCTTTTTATTACAATTTTAATAGTTTTTCAAATTGCCAATTTCCCGGAGCTTGGTTCCCTAGTCATTACATGATCCGGTGCAAAATTTAATAAATACTTGTATTTGCAGATCTATGTTTCGTAGAAGAGATTGACAAATCAAACAATTACTGTGATCAAGGAAACACTCAGTATCCTTGTGCTCCAGGCAAGTTCTACTACGGGCGTGGCCCGATCCAAGTCACATGGAACTACAACTATGGAGCAGCTGGACAGGCCATCGGGTTCGACGGGCTAAACTCACCTGAAACGGTGGCCACCGACCCTGCTATCTCGTTCAAGACAGCCTTGTGGTTCTGGATGACCAATGTCCACTCAGTTGTAAACCAAGGTTTTGGTGCAACAATTCAGAAGGTCAATGGTGCTCTTGAATGCAATGGCAAACAACCTCAAACGGTTCAGACTCGTATTGGGTATTACACTGATTATTGCCAGAAATTTGGTGTCTCTCCAGGGGAAAATCTCTCTTGTTAGTTTCTTCAATTCACTAATTAATTAATAATTGTTATTCTCATCATAAAAAAAGTTGTTTTAGACAACTAGTTTGATTAGTACCCAGCTGGGGATTTTATGTTACCTAAAATAAAATTGATGAGAAGGGAAATAAAGTATGGAGCCAATATTATGTTTGCTTATACAATTAATGTTTCATATTTACAAAATCGGGACTTGAAATCTTTCTCTAGCATTATGACAAAATTATATCCTAACTCTCTTTATTATAAATATTGCTTGTGGTTGTGTGGAATATTAAATGGATTAATGCAATTTAAATGACCTCCTTCTCTTTATAAGTTAGGTTGCAATTTGAATATCTGTTTACAACCTAAGTTGACATATTAGTCAGTCTTCTCAAGGTTCATAACACAAACTCTTTTACCGGCATGCCTTTAAAAGTGGGTCTTGATAATGCTTGTACAACTATCACATGTAGTTACAAAACTTGGATACAATGAAGAGAATTAAGTCTAAGTAAACGTGTAACAATGTCCTATATGCAATATTGTGCAAGACAACACACAATTGCTTAACTAGAGAGATAGAAATACAATCTGGCAATCAACATACAAGTAGACTTAGCAAATAAAATGCAACCTAACATGCAAGGTATTAAACAACCCCAATCAATCATCATGACTTCAATAAATATGCATTTAAGATGAAGTCTTTGCAAAAAATAAAAATAAAAATGCAATAAATGATATGTCTAAAACAGTAAACAAAGTAAATGAAACAAATATAGTGCACTGAAACAAATATAGTGCACGGTGTGCTGGGGGTGTTGGGTTGAATAGATTTTAACCCTTCTTATTAAATTTTCGCATTTTGTCAATTTTACGAAAATAACCCCAATCTAGTCAATTTAATAAATCAAGCATAAAAGTGCGGAAATTAAAAAACGCTTGATTTTTTACGTGGAAATCCTCAACAGGGAAAAATCACAGGCTGTTATATGCGTCACACACGAACCTCGAATCCACTAATTGTAATAATGTTTATATCCTAGGTTGACCTCAACCATTCTCGGACTATAACCCACCACTACTACCCGCAGGCTTTTAAAAGTGAACCTAGTCCAATTTGCTTGTGGCCTAAGCAACCTTAGCCACAAGACTTACTTCTCAATTAAGAGATCAAATCAACCTATGTGAATATACATGATATCCAAATATGTAAATAGAGCTAGGGTACACTAAATGCTTATCTAGGATTATAAGATGACAATTAAATCAATCATAGATATCAATTGCTATATGACATGGCATAAAGCTTAGCTAACTTAGATTAAACAATCCTAGGTATAGCTATCACAATACAACACTCAATCAAAACATCACAAACAATCTCTATCTCGTATCTAGAATATATTCTAAGAGCATACAAGTAATTAAAGAGATGACTTGTTAAGAAAGACACTAAGATTAGATGAAATTAATGAAAACCTTACCAAGCAATATGTGATGTAGAAAGCCCATGCATGGATACATCATATATGGTCATAGATGATGCAAGATGAACTTTGATGCACAAGGGAATAGCTTTAAGTGTTTAAAGGTGAGTTCTTGTGAATTTTTTCTGTTGAAAAATGTTCTATGGGAAAAATATGATTTTTGAACTTTAAAAAATGACCAAATAATAAAGAGGCATATATATAGGGTGTCAAAAAGAAGTGACATCGTTTTGAAATTTTTTCAAAAAGTATGCCTTGGCCATTGTTCACCTGTTGTACGTAGGGCGGTTGAACAGCGGCTCACATGGGAAATGAAGAACAAGTTCTTTGTGACTGCTCTACACATGGGCGGAAATCAGGCGACTAAGGGGCAGTTGCTCTTAGGTTTAGAGAGTCGCCATTCACCCGCTTTACGTAGGGCGGGAGAAGAGCGAGACACCAACGATATTAAAATCGATCAGGTGCCTCGTTGTATGTAGGGCGGTCGTATAGCAGGTAAAAGCAAATTTGCTCAAAGCCCCTTATAGGCGTTGTATGTAGGGCGACCCAACAATTGGTGTACAGAGCCCATGTATAAATGATGCATCCTAACCTTAATCATGACATGACATTTAACACACAAGATGCAATCAAATAAATATGCATGAAGAGATATTAAAAACATGAATGCACATAAATAAAAACACATAATATACAAGAAGTATGGATATGCATGAGTTGTATGTATGTGCAACTACATCTCTTCAAAACAAGTAAGCACTAGAAATTTACCTTTGGTGTTTCTTTTTTTAAGGTTTTGAGAGGGCCTTGGTTGTGCAAAGCATCAACCATCAAATGCCTAAGCTACCCTTACATCAAACCCTACATGTGGTTTGTCATCGAAATAAGCCAATCAAACTTAAGGAACTTACAATCTCTCCCTTTGGCTATTTTATGACAAAATCACCACTCATGTTGATCCTCACAACATAATTGAAACTAAAGGTCAAAAATAATATTCTACATTACAAAGAGATATAAAAAAAATAAAACTTCAAGTCTTCAATATCTTGTAGAACTATCAATCCTTCAAACAAACAGATTACACTTTCCAAAACAAGTGTATGTAAGATGATCAAGTGAGGTTAAATCAAGCATTTGCATTAAATAATTTTTCTTTTAAGAAAACATACAACATCATGCAATGAATATGCAATGCAATGCTCCCCCTCAGTGGGTTACTACCACTCAATTTGTCAACTCCCCAACATGTGAATTTGCTACTACATTTAGCAATCTCTTTTACCACATACTACTCCCCTTTTTGTCATGAGATGGGCAAAAGAGTATCCCCCAAATGGGTTACTTGTAGAAAAGAGAGATAGTAGCATATAAGTCATTTGTATAATCATATTACGCACTTTATGCACCTCAATTAATTGGAGAGAAACAAGTAGATCTATTTTTTTGATAAAATGTGTGATTAAAAATGCTTTGCATGCAAGACATATTGCATTCAAGTCCAAAAATCAATGGGATTTGGCAAAGCAAATGACAAAGGTTTCCTTAAAGAATTCAAACCAATTTCACCATTTGTCATGAATTTAAAGCAAGGATATAGAGTTTATCAATCATTCAATTTAATGAGTATATCCATCTTTCTAAGTGAAACATGGCATGAGCGACTTTGCACCCATTTGATTTTTCCGGGTAAGATACCCGTATGATAGTAGTAATGTTCAACTAATAAAGAAAGAGAGACATTTGAATTTTAAAATCCTTAGAACGGATACAAGATCCTTTATTCGTTTGAGTGTCATTAGCTTTTCACACGTTGTTTTGCATTTAAGAATTGCAATCATCAATTCATGCTTTTTCATTTGAGCATGTCATATGAATTTTATGCTTTTCACATTTTAAGCATGTCATAAGAATTTCATGCTTTTTTTCATTTTGAGCATGTCATTTAAAGAATCATCATGTTATGGAGATAACTATAAGTCATTCAAAGAGTACTTCCTAAGTAAATCTCCTAGTCCAAAAATGCATGTTTGAAAGAAAATGTGAAATGGATTGCAATACAAGCATGCTTCACACTTATTGAAGAAAAATATATAAGCATATGTGCAACCAAGCAACTCAAGTAATTAATAAAGAAGCATAAAAATTTTCAAATTTGTACATGCAACAAGTATGCAATTGCTCTATTTGCTTGAGTTCCCCATATGGGGTCAATCACCACACCTCATCAATGAAGGTCATGAGGTCCTATAAACCTACCAAGTCCATTGGACTTAGTTGAACCTATGGGAGACACGTTAGCATCATGGAAGGCGGGTTCATTTTTGCTTATCCACTTAGGTGACACATTTTCAATCCTAGTGGACAAAGGTTCAAGAGCTCTAGATGGTAAAGGATCATGTAAATGTGTTTCTTCCTTTCTAGGGACATGCATCTTAGCTCTAATCTTTTTCTTTTCGATCATGCTTTCAATTCTGCGCATTTTGATATAATGAAAGCAACTTAATCTAATGTGACTATCAATACCACAAAAATGATAAGTGAGAATAAAGTTAGGAATGATACCATTCCCTTGAGCATGCATTAGTGCTTTCCTTTATCGTTGTAGTTGTCTTGGTTATTGAATTGGATCTCTTCATCTTTGTTAATGACTAAGACAAGGTTGCTTGCTCGGTTGAGCTTGCATGATTGGTCTCTTCCCTTGATGAATTTAAGGTTGAGGGAACTTAGCATGAGGAGCTCTTTTTGGTTGAACTTGTGCTTGACCTTTAGGTGCCACCTTTACTTGGGCATTTCTTGAACACTCTCCTAGGTCAATCTTCTTCCTAGGGTGTTGAGGAGGAGGAGACATCTTGATGTTCATGCTCTTGACAAAGGTTATCTTGCTTGAAGAGGAAGCTTCCTTGTCATCAATGTAGCCAAGACCTCTCTTGTCACTTGACATTTTTCCAACTCCCAACATGTGGTCAAGCTTCTCGGTGCTTAAAACCATCTTAGCCATTGAGGCTTTAACTTCTTCAAGCTCTATTTTCAATCTTTTTTCTCTCCTCTTAGATAAAGCTAACTCATCCTTTATCTTATCTACATCCATTATGGATCTCACCACTTCTCAACTCAAGTGGTCAACTTGTGTTGAAAGCTCACAGTTTTCTTCCTTCAATATTTGAATCTCTTTTTTATTCTTTATCCTAGAGCTTTCAAACTTGACTATGTAGTCATTAAGATCCATACTCTCAACATTTCCATTTGTGGAGTGAGATGATGAATTCTCAACACCTGAGTTATCTCCTATCCTTTCCATCTCACTAATGGAGTCATTTTCCTCATCAAGACCTTCAACTTGGTCACTTGATGTTTTATGAACCATATCCTAATGAGTAGCTACACCAACAACTTCTTTAGCTAGTTCTTCTTTGTGATCACAAGTCAAAGCAACTTTGCCATTTTCTTCAACTTCTACACGAGTGGCTCCAAATACCGTGTAGTTAATGGCAAGCTCTTCATCACTTGAAGGATTTTTTTCACTATCATCCTCACTCCATGAGGTGGCCATCACCTTTCCTTTCCTTCTATCCTTCAAGTTTCCACACTCCGGGAAGATATGCTCGAATCCTTCACATTCGTAGCATTGAATCTCCTCTCTTGAAGACACTTCTTGGTTTGGCTCATCATTCTTGACCTTGGTCTTCTTCTTGAAACCATCACCCTTTAAGTTATAACCATTCTTTTATAGACACAAGAACTTCTTGGATCTCTTGACAATGAGTGCCATGTCTTCATCCGAGTCATCCTCCTTTTTGTTATGCTTTAAAGTCTTCAAAGTAATATTCTTTTTCTTTTCAAGAGGTGAGGTGGTAGCCTTTCTTGATTTATAGGCTAAAAATCTTCCAATGACTTCACTCGACTTCATATCCTTGTACTCGTTATTTTCTTCTAAAACCATCACTTTGGACTCAAACCTCTCGAGAAGCGATCTCATAATCTTTTGCTTGATCCTTCTATCTGAGTAAGGGTCACTAAGTTGATGACTTTGGTTCACTATGTCCATCAACTTTTCATTAAAGTCGTTGAAGCACTTATTCTCCTTCATTTTAAGCATCTCGAATTGAGTTTGGAGAACTTGGAGCTTTGAGTCCTTAACCACTTAAGTTCCCTAATGTGCAACCTCTAGGATATCCCACGCCTCCTTAATGATCTTAGCGTGTCATTATTGGTGGAGCGTAGCTGTCTTCAACCGCCATCCAAGCACGATCATGGATTTGATATATATGTGACTCCATCTTGCCTTTCCAAGAGGCATAACTTGTCCCAGTGAGTAAGGGCGGCCTCGTGTGATACGAACCTTGTCGATTGTAACAAGATTGATGCCTAAGATCGTTCTAACCTCTGGTTCGGATGGAAACTGCGACCCAACACCTATATCGAGATGTGAACCTTGGTATAAAGGAGGACGCCACAATCAAGGATGAGATACTTGATTGATAAGTCAAGGAAGAACGCCACAGCGAAATCTGATAAGTTCCAATTAGTTCTCAAAGAACAAAAGAGAAAATTATCTCAATTTTTATTTAAAATCAAGTCTACCCATATTACATCCATTCGGATCCTTATAAACTAAAACTCTAAAAGACAAGAAAGGCTACATGCCTATCTCAAAAAAAAAAAAAAAAAAAAAAAAAAAAAAAAAAAAAAAAAGGGAAACATGATATTCGGCCATTAAGGCCTTACAATCAAAAACTAAAAAGGGCAATAATTGCCTTACAAATGGGAAAAAACTAAAACAAGCAACTATTGACTTACTTCCTATTTGGAAGGCTAAATCTGGAAACAAATCAGCCTTTTAATTTGGGAAACAAATCAACTCTTTATTCTATGGAAACTAAAAAAAAAAAAACAAGGAAACAAATCAGCCGAAATTGAATCTCCTCCAACCATTTACCGCTCACCACATGCTTAGCTTGTGCCACATGCCCAAGTCTTCTTTTATTCAACCCAATCAATTACCTTGATGACGTTAATCAAGCCTTGGTTTTCATGTGGGGTCATCTTGGACTTTAATAATTTAGAATCAGCCTATGTGTCTTGAATTAGGCCATTGAGTACTTCTTTGAATCTCTTAACCTTTGCCCTTGTTATTGGCCCAATCGGAACATGCAATGGATCCCTTGGTGCAGCTCCCTTATTCTCATCATTCCATCCCTCTTGAAAAAGATTTGTTCTCAAATCGTTACCTACATCAAAATGATACAAATCAGAAACATTGAAGCTTGCACTAACATTATACTCACTTGGAAGATCACCGGGTTCAAATACAACTTTCTTGCGCCCTTTATTTTCTTGGTTGGCATATAACTCAATTCTCCTCTTGATGTTTTGCCTAGTCTTTTCATGGATTTGCTTAAAAAATTGTGCATTTTTCTTCTCATCCAAGTTAACATGCACATTCACAAGTAAAGGAAGTAAATCCAAAGGAGTCAATGGGTTAAAACCATACACAATTTCAAAAGACGAAAAATGAGTTGCAGAATGTACACTCCTATTATAAGCAAACTCTACATGCGGCAAACAATCCTCCCATGTTTTCAAGTTCTTTTGTATTATAGCATGCAACAAGGTAGATAAATCCTATTAACTACTTCAGTTTGACCATCAGTTTGTGGATGACAAGTAGTAGAAAATAAATGTTTAGTTCCTAACTTCCCCCACTAAATTTTTCAAAAGTAGCTTAAGAACTTAGCATCTCTATCCGAAACAATGGTTTTAGGCATGCCATGCAATCTAACAATTTCTTAGAAAAACAGATCGACAATATGTGATGCATCATCAGTTTTATGACAAGGAATGAAATGTGCCATTTTAGAAAACCAATCAACAACCACATATATAGAATCCCTACCCCTCTTTGACCTAGGCAAACCCAGCACAAAATCTATAGAAATTTCAATCCAAGGTCCACTAGGTATAGGCAAAGGAGTATACAGACCATGAGGCTGAACCCTAGACTTAACTTGTCTACACGTAATGCATTTCTCACAAATTCTCTCTACATCACGTTTCATATGAGGCCAAAAGAAGTGTTCATACAAAATATCTAGTGTCTTGGCTATACCAAAGTGCCCCATCAAACCTCCCCCATGAGCTTCTCTAACAAGCAATTCATGCAAAGAACTCTTAGGCACGCATAATTTAGTTTCTCTAAACAAAAATCCATCATGCCTATAAAACTTGCCAAATGCAACCTTTTCACATGCATTGAATACATTGCCAAAATCAGCATCTTCCACATACAATTTTTTAATGTAGTCAAAACCAAACAATCTAGCATCCAAAGTAAAAAGTAAAATGTACCTTCTAGACAAAGCATCAGCAACTATGTTTTCCTTACATTTTTTGTACTTGATCACATATGGAAATGTTTCTGTGAACTCCACCCACTTGGCATGTCGCTTATTTAACTTGTGCTGCCCTTTTAAATGCTTCAAGGACTCATGATCCATGTGAATCACAAATTCTTTTGGCCAAAGGTAGTGTTGCCAAGTTTTCAATGCCCTAACCAAATCATACATCTCCTTGTCATAGGTAGGATAATTCAAGGCTGCTCCACTCATTTTCTCACTAAAAAATGCAATGGGACATCCTTCTTGCATTAGAACAGCTCCAATACCTATTCCTAAAGCATCACACTCAATCTCAAAAGCTTTAGCAAAGTCAGGCAAAGCAAGCAAATGTGCATTAGTTAATTTTTCCTTAATCAAGTTAAATGTCTTTTCTTATTCATTACCCCACTTAAAACCCACATTCTTTTTTATTACTTCAGTTAAAGGTGCAGCTAGACTACTAAAGTCTTTCACAAACCTCCTATAGAAACTAGCCAACCCATGAAAACTTCTCATTTGTCCCACATTTGTAGGTTTCGGCCACTCTTTAATTGCCTTAACCTTTTCTTCATCAACCCCAATTCCCTTAGCACTAACAACAAAACCCAGAAATACAAGCTTATCCGTGCAAAAGGTATATTTTTTAAAATTAGCAAACAATTTTTCTGTTCTTAAAACACCTAAAACAAGTTTTAAATGTTCAACATGCTCATCCACGTTTTTGCTATAAATCAGAATATCATTAAAGTAAACAACTACAAATTTTCCAATAAAAGCACGCAAAACATGGTTCATTAATCTCATGAAAGCACTTGGGGCATTAGTTAACCCAAAAGGCATAACTAACCACTTATATAAACTATATTTTGTTTTGAAAGCAGTTTTCCACTCATAACTTTCTTTCATCCTAATTTGATGATATCTACTTTTAAGATCAATTTTAGTGAAAACAATAGAACCATGCAATTCATCAAGCATATCATTTAATCTAGGAATAGGATGTCGATACTTTATAGTGATATTGTTGATGGCATGACAATCAACACACATCCTCCATGTTCCATCCTTCTTAGTCACAAGTAATACGGGAACCACACAAAGACTCATCCTCTCACGAACATACCCCTTTTCCATGAGCTCATCAACCAGCCTTTGAAGTTCCTTTGTCTCCTTGGGATTACTTATGTATGTGAGTCTATTTGGAATTGGTGCTCCGGGTACAAAATCAATTTGGTGCTTAATTCCCCTTATTGGTGGTAAACCAATAGACATCTCTTCGGGAAACACTTCATCAAAGTCCCACAAAAGTGAAACAACAACACTATGCAAAGAAGAGTCAATTTCGTTAGTACTAAAACAAGCCTCTTTGTACAAAAGTACAATCATTGGCTAATTTGAAAACAAAATCAATGATTGTCTTGGAGTTAAAGTTACAAGAGTGATTGGTCTTTTATTGAGTACAAATGAGTATCTATTGGTATATCCATCATGAGTCACATGCCTATCAAACTGCTATGGTCTTCCTAAAAGGATATGGCCCGTTTTCATTGATACCATGTCACAAATGACTTCATCTTTGTATTTTCCAATTGAAAATGATACCAACACCTGTTTATTCACCCTAACTTCCCCACTATCATTCAACCATTGTAACTTATAAGGTTTTGGGTGCTTTAAAGTTGTCAAATTCAATTTTTCCACCAAAATAGTGTTAGCCACATTAGTACAACTCCTCCTGTCAATAATCATACTACATACCTTATCATTAACATGGTAGCGGGTGTGAAAAATGTTATTACGTTGTACCTCATCATCTTCCATGGCTTGAGCACTAAGAGCTCTTCTTGCAACCAAAAGTTCTCCACTCATCGGATAGTCAAAGTCACTTGCATCCTCCAAAGGCGGCATAAACTCATCATTAGATTCACCCTCAGATTTGATACCACCATCATCTTTCAAAACAATTACTCTCTTGTTTGGGCATTGTGATGCAATATGACCTGCTCCCAAACACTTAAAGCACTTAATGTCACGGTTTCTAGAAGGTTGAGAATCTGATTTACCTTGATTTAATATGCCTCCAGCCTTATGATCTTTGGAAGTTTTAGCCTTGGCCTTGAAACTAGGCTAGTCCTCCCTCTTGCTCCAATTTGGTTTCCATGATGATAAAGAACTCGAATTTTGCCCAACCCGTGTAGAACCCTTCCTCTTCAATTGTTGATCCACTTTAATGGCCATGTGTACGATGTTAGTCAATTCAACATAATGTTGCAACTCCACTACATCTGCAATGTCTCGATTTAGCCTATTTAGAAACCTAGCCATAGTCGCCTTTCGGTCCTCCTCCACATCAGCTCGAATCATTGCTATCTCTATCTCCTTGTAGTAGTCTTCAACACACTTAGACCCTTGAGTAAGAGTTTGCAATTTTTGAAACAAACCCCTATAATAGTGACTTGGAATGAATCTCCTCCTCATAACAGTTTTCATCTCCTCCCATGTCTCAATAGGTCTTTCTCCATTCCATCTCTTACTTACAATCGGATAATCCCACCAAACAATAGCATAATTAGTGAATTCTATGGCTGTCAATTTCACCTTTTTCAATTCGAATATTCATGGCAATCAAACACCAACTCTATTCTTTTCTCCCACTCCAAATAAGCTTCATGATCAGTTTTACCTTGAAAGGTTGGAATCTTTACCTTTATACTATCCAAATTATTATCAACCCTCTCTCCATACCTATCTCCTCTATTCCCATACCTAACTCCTCTACCTCCCATTCCACTCCTAAATCTTCTCGCACCCGCATTGGACATGCGATCATCCTCCTTAATGTCATTATCATCCCCGTAGTAATCATTAACTTCTTCTCTAACTAGAACTCTCTCTCTCCTACATGCTTGTGGAACGAGTTGTGGCTGTTCCGCATGTGCATTTTCCACTTGATCTAAGCGCTCATGTAATTGTTCCAATTCCCCCCTCATCATCCGTCTCATTTCCCCTACTAATGCCTCCTTCCAAATATTTAGATCCGCCGGGATAGAAGAATCCTCAGTAGTGCTTTATCTTTTTTTTTCGGACATGTTTTCCTGTAAAAAAAAACAAAAAAGATTAGGAAAAAAAAAGACCTCATAGCACTCCTTCACGTGTTTCGCTCGAATAATCAGTTCACTCAACACTTGTGTTTTCACACAATAAATTCGGCTTTTACCCTCAGTATGTACTCACCATTCTTACCTTTTTCCACTCGTAATTTCTCAAAAGTTCTTATCAAATTAACCAAACAATAATCAGGATTTCTTAGCCACGTTCATACGAAACAAAAATTTCCTAGGTTCACATGAAACGAATCACAATGAAACTGGAATAACAAAGTAATAGGATAAGAATAACAAAGACGAGTTTCTACTACCAAGATTTTTTTTTTTTTTTGAATATCACTGCATGAATCAAGAAGAGAAATAACAATAATTGATATATATTCAACTACACGATCGTTCAAAATAAAAATTTTGTACACTTTTTCTTTCCGACCTTGATCAACAAGCAAGACCTTTGGTATTATTATTATTATTATTATTTTTGTATTGGACTTGATCAAACGGAATCAAAGAAGAAGAATGTCAAAGATAGATTAAACCTGATGTTAGAGGCCTAAGCTCTGATACCGACTGATACGAACCTTGTCAATTGTAACAAGATTGATGCCTAAAATCGTTCTAACCTCTGGTTCGGATGAAACCGCGACCTAACACCTATATCGAGATGTGAACCTTGGTATAAAGGAGGACGCCACAATCAAAGATGGGATGCTCGATTGATAAGTCAATGAGAAATGCCACAGAGAAATCTGATCAGTTCCAATTAGTTCTCAAAGAACAAAAGAGAAAATTCTCTCAATTTTCATTCAAGATCAAGTCTACCCATATTACATCTATTCGGATCCTTATAAACTAAAAATCTAAAAGACAAGAAAGGCTACACGCCTATCTCAAAAAAAAAAAAAAAAAAAAAAAAAAAAAAAAAAAAAAAAAAAAAAAACAAACAAACAAACAAGATATTCGGCCATTAAGGCCTTACAATCAGAAAACTAAAAAGGGCAATAATTGCCTTACAAATGGGAAAAAACTAAAACAAGCAACTATTGACTTGCTTCCTATTTGGAAGGTTAAATTTGGAAACAAATCAGCCCTTTAATTTGGGAAACAAATCAACTATTTATTCTATGGAAACTATAAAAAAAAAAAAAACAAGGAAACAAATCAACCAAAATTGAATCTCCTCCAACCATTTGCCGCTCACCATATGCCTAGCTTGTGCCACACAACCAAGTCTTCTCGTATTCGGCTCTATCAATTGCCTTGATGACATTAATCAAGCCTTGGTCTTCATTTGGGATCATCTTAGACTTTAATAATTCAGAATCAGCCCATGTGTTTTGAATTAGGCCATTGAGTGCTTCTTTGAATCTCTTAGCCCTGCCCTTGTTACTAGCCCAATCGGAACATGCAATGGATCTCTTGGTGCAGCTTCCTTATTCTCATCATCATGCTAGAAGCACCCTCGTTTCCTCCACCGTTTATGAATGACTAAAATGAATGCAAATGTATGAATGACCAAAAATCACACAAAATGCACAACACACCAAAATGAGCATACAAGTAATTAAAGAGATGACTTGTTAAGAAAGACACTAAGATTAGATAAAATTAGTGAAAACCTTACTAAACAATAGATGATGTAGAAAGCCCATGCATGGATACATCATATATGGTCATAGATGATGCAAGATGAACTTTGATGCACAAGGGAATAGCTTTGAGTGTTTAAAAGGTGAGTTCTTATGAACTTTTTCTCTTGAAAAATATTCTAAAGGAAAAATATGATTTTTGAACTCTTAAAAACGACCTAATAATAAAGAGGTATATATATAGGGTGTCAAAAAGAAGTGACATCGTTTTGAAAAGTTTTCAAAAATTATGCCTTAGCCCTTGTTCACCTAATGTTCGTAGGGCGGTTGAACAGTGGCTCGCTTGGGAAATGAAGAACAAGTTCTTCATGACCGCTCTACACAGGAGCGAAAATCAAGCGACCAAGGGGCGGTTGCTCTCGGGTTTAGAGAGTCGTCGTTTACCCGCTCTACGTAGGGCAAGTGAAAGGTGAGACACCAGTGATATTAAAATTGACTAGGTGCCCCGTTGTACGTAGGGCGGTCATACAGCAGGTAAAAGCAAATTTGCTCAAAGCCCCTTATGGGCGATGTACGTAGGGCGACCCAACAGCGGGTGTACATCGCCCATGTTTAAATGATGCATAATAAGCCTAATCATGATATTGCATTTAACACACAAGTTGCAATCAAATAAACATGCATGAAGAGATATTAAAAACATGAATGCACACAAAATGGAGTTCGATAAGGAGTTATCCTCACTTGAGTCATTTTCCTCTTGACTCCCTTTTCTTCACTACCATCTTTGTTCTTATGGGAGGAGGCAAAGGCTATGAAGTTAGCAACTTCATCTTCATCATCTGAAGATTCATCTCTCTTATCAAAGTCATCACTTCCACTCTAAGTGGCGGCCATCACTTTTCACTTCTTCTTGTTCTTCAAATTTCCACAATCGGGAGTGATGTGTCCTATGCCACCACACTCAAAGCATTTGATCCCTTTTCTTTCACTCTTCTCTTGCCTAGGCTCAGACTTCTTGAAGGGAGCTTTTTTTCTTTAAGTCTTGGCCTTTGGATCCAAAACCCTTCTTCTTGAATTTGACGAACTTCTTGAACCTTCTCAATTATAAAGCCACGTCTTCATCTGAGTTATCATTTTCCTCCTTCTCAACTTTGGAGGCCTTCAAGGAAATTCTCTTTTGCTTTTTAGGAAGTGTGGAGGTAGAACCCTTCCTAGACTCATAAGCTAGAAGCCTTCCAATCACCCCACTCGACTTCATATCCTTGTAACCACTATTCTTCTCTAAAGCCGTTATCTTGGACTCAAATCTTTCGGGGAGAGATCTGATAATTTTTTGCTTGATTCTCCTATCCGAATATGGGTCACTAAGTTGTTAACTTTGGTTTACTATGTCTATAAACTTGATCTCAAAGTTGATGAAGCATTCGTGCTCCTCCATACTAAACATCACAAATTGAGTTTGGAGAACTTGAAGCTTAGAGTCCTTAACCACTTCGGTTCTCTCATGTGCTGTCTCTAAGATGTCCCATGCCTCCTTAGCGATCCTAGTGTTTTGAATCAATTTGTATTGATTCTCGTCCATGGCACATAGGATAGCGTGCATCGCCTTTTTATTACATTTTGTTGCCTCAAATTCTTAAGCATTCCATTGAGCCTTAGGCTTGAGTACATCCTCTCCTCTACCCATAGGAGTCATCATCGATGGAGCGTAGCCCTCTTCAACCGCAATCCAAGCCCTATTATGGATTTGGCAAATGTTCAACTCCATCTTGCCTTTCCGAGAGGCATAATTTAACCTGGTGAGCAATGGAGACCTTGTGCTCGAAGCACTCTTGTTTCCACCACCATTTCCACTCATAGTGTTTATGAATGAATGAAATGAATGCAAGTGTATGAATAATTAAAAATCACACAAAATGCAAAACACACCAAAAGTCACGAATCTCCTAAATATGTCTAAGAACCCGCTCTGATACTAATTGAAACAATTATGGCGTGTCTAATTATATCTAGAGGGGGGGGGGGGGGGGGGTGAATATAATTTAATCAAGTTAATTACCAAATTTTCTTGATTAGTCAATATTCAATAAAACCTCAAACTAGTGAAAAATACAATCAACTTAATCTACGCGCGGAAAACAATAAATTGCAAGTTGATTGATTTACGTGAGAAACCCTAAACCGGGAAAACTCATGGGCTACTATGCGAGCCACATACAGTCCTCAAATTCACTACTTGTAATGATATTTACAACCTAGGTTGACCACCGTCAAACCGTCCATGGTCACTAACCCACCACTATTACCCAACGAGCTTTTAATAGCGATTCTTGACCTACTTGCTTGCGCACTAAGCAATCTTAGCCATAAGACTTAATTCTCACTAAAGAGATTAACAACCTAAGTGAATATCATGATATTCAGTATGCAAGTAATGCTAGGTTACACTAAATGATTATCTAGGATTAAGGATGTCAATAATCACAATCATAGATATTAATATTGCTATATGACATGGCATACAACATAGCTATCATAGATAAAGCAATCCTAGGCAATAGATATCAAAATACAACTCTTAATCAATCAACACAATAATCTCAATCTTGTATATAGAATTTAATCTAAATGAATACAAGTTATTTATAGAGATTAAATGACAAGTATGAACACAAAAATGGATGAGATGGTGTTCAACTTACCAAGTCAAGTGTGTTGAAGAAAACCCATGCATAGATGCATCGTAGATGAGACTAGATGATGCTAGATGAAGTTTGATGCACATGGAAATGGTTTTGAGTAATCAAGGGTGAGTTCTTTAGTGATTTTCTCTCTTGGAAAATATGCTAAGTAAAAAATATGACTTGGACTCACTAAAAATGACATATGGTTAAAGTAGCATATATATATATATGAGGTCAAATTGATGCTACGATGTTTTGATAAGTTTTCAAAGCTTTTGCCATGACTGCTGTTCACCCGCCCTATGTATAGCAGGTGTACAGCGGTTCACCTCGAAAAATGAAGAACATGTTCTTCATAATTCACTATACACCTAGGCGAGAATTAGGCGACCAAGAGGTGGTTGCTCTTGGGTTTGGAGAGCTGCAGTTCACTCACTGTATGTACATCGGTTGTACAATGATGGAAAAAATCCATTAGGTCACCCACTATATGTACAACGACTGTACAGCGGGTAAGAGCAAATTTGCTCAATGGCCCTTATAGATGCTATATGTAGGGCGACCCAATAGCGGGTGTACATCGCCCATACTAAAATGATGCATCCTAAAGCCTACCATGTCATGGCATTTAACAAACAAGATGCAATCAATTGAACATCCATGAAGAGGATTCAAGAACATGAATGCACATACTTAAAACACACAACATACAAGAAGTATATATATGCATGAGTTGTGTGTGTATGCAACTAGATTTCTTCAATGCAATTAAGCATAAGTGTTTTACCTTTGGAGTGTTTATCATCTTGAGGTCTTGGGAGGGTCTTTGTTGAGCTTTATCACTAACAATTTGAAGCCTAAACTACCCTTACATCAAAAACCCCAAATATGGTTTGTTACCGAAATAAGCCAATCAATCTTGAGGAACTTACACGTTGGTTTAGATCGTCTCTTTCAACCAACAGAATATGTACTTTTTGAATTTGATAACTGATAAAATTTGCTCGACTCCCCACTTACAATTTTTGACTTCAGTTTTGGTTATCGTACTGTGAGTTGATAGTTCAATATCGCGCTAACCCTTGAGTCAAGACAATTTCCTCTCCAGCCTCTACGATGGGGATTAGTGGAGCTGTTGGAGTTATTCATCCACTCGCTATCTCTAGGAATCTTTGCAGATACACACCTGCTTCTAGCATGGCCTCACTGGTGAGGTTAAGGGAAGCTTGAAAAGTCAGGCTTAGTGTGACTTGCGGTGTACATGGATTATCGGCATAATCTTCCGAGTTTGGGGTATATTCTATAAGATTTGAGGTACCCTCAACTATTTTCTCAGGTGGATTCATGACTAATGTTTCAGGTTTTTCTAAAAATGTGCCAAATGTTGATACATAAAAATGTGCTAACACTAAAGTCAAAGGTAATGCCTGCCACGTATGTAGAGTTTGACTTATCTTTGAATTGTCACTTGTGTGGTTTGGCTTGACAAGTGAAATTTACATAGGTCATATGGGAATGGTGTTTCGGGTCAGATAGGTCCCTAGGGATTTGTTTGGTTTTGGATAAGTGTGGTTCATTTTTGGTACCGACTGTGGCTAGTTTTTACATTCCAAGGCTTTTCTACAAGATAAATCTGAAGATATCAAGCATGATCAATAGTATTTTTTTAGCCCTTCATTTATGAGGAAACTTCCTTTATTTATAGGTTGGACTGCGTGAATCCTCTTTTACACTTCAATGGTAATGCTGTCTTTTTTTGGTTTTGATTGTAGTGACCTTAGCCTTGGGTGGCGGGTTGGTCCATTTTCAACTTCCTTTGAAGTGTTGAGCCGGGTTACTGCATACATGTCATGCTCATGTCCTCCCATGACTTAAAAAGGTTGACAACCTTGATGGGTACGGTTTTTTGTGCGAGAGGTGACGCTTGAGGACTAAAAACACTTACTTAGCTAGTAAGTTTTTTGACCTCTGAATGTCTCGAGCAAGACTGATCTTAGGCCCTTTCTTTTGGATCGTCCAAGCAAGGCGGGCCTTCCGCTTTTGATAACCATGTTTCTTCTGGACTTGTCTCTTGAGCTCTTATCCTATCTATTTTTCGGAAACTCAAAGTGTCGGGCCTAATCTCTTTCGAAATCTGAGAAGAGAAGGCTTTTGACTAGCTAATAATTCCCTGATGTGGAGTGGGATGAGCCTTTGACTTGTCAATGCTATTGTCGTAGCATTTTAACATGCAAATTTTCCTTATAACAACTTGGATATTATGAATCGATTATGGTTGATTCTGGGAAGAGTTAGAAGATTGTTACTAATAAAGGTTGTTTTTTTTTTAATCAAAATTGAAAACTGTTTGTACGTCCTTGCAAATAAAATTATTCTTCAAATACTTCTCGAAAGCATCTAATTTTGTGGGAAAGAAAAAGTAATGCAAAGTAATCTTAGGTGTTTTGTTTTGTTTTCTCTTTGTTTCTCTTGAATTTCATATGCTGAAAGAATGAACTAAGAGAGCTAATTTAGATAGAGGTTCAAATTCTTTTATTATTGTTTTTACTTAATAGTTGTTGAATAGTGTTTTTTCAATGGTAAGTTTCACATTTTATTATTAAATTGGATTTTGAATTTGAATATAAATATTAGAGTTTATGTTGTTATGGAGTTGAATAGTTGAAACACATATACAGAGTATTTTTTTTTTTTTTTTTTATTAACTAGTTATGCACTTATAAGTTATTTAGTAAAAAGATATTTTTAATGATACAAAAAATTATTTTAAAAATGGGTGGCAATAGAGCCACTCAGCCACCCTTTGTTTACACGTTCAAGGGCATGACAGTTACTAACTTGTTGAAACAATCAAACAATCAATGTTTATTAATTGATGAAAAGGATTTTAGAAAGCAAAGAATTTTGAATAAATTACGAAAACTTCTAGTTTATTTACTTATTGAAAATTGGATAGGGAAAATTTTTAAAATTCTCCTTAAATTATTTCTCTTGGCTAATAAAAGAAAAATATTTCAAGAGTAAATAATGTTAAAATTTTTCACTTTTTGAAGGTTGTTGTCAAAATTTTCCCTATCCAATTTTCAATAAATAAATAAACTAGAAGTTTTAGCAATGTATTCATCGATTAATAAACATTGATTATTTGAATATTATAATTTTCCTTAAAATTCTCTAACAACTTAACAAGTTGACCACCGACAAATGAATGTATTACAATTACGATTTTATTAAAGGGAAATTATAATTTGGTCCTTATCTTTTAAGGAAACATCACATTTTTATCCGATTTGTACGTATTAGGGTCTTTGGTCCTCGTCTTTTTTGAAATACATCAAAAAAGTTACTCTGACCAAAAAGTTGACAGTCAACGTTAATAGAAGTGTCAAAAAAACGGTTTTACCCATAAACATGCAAAAAGATTGAAATGCCCCTCTAACAATTACTCTTAAACATATTTAATATTAGGAAATTAAAAATGCCTCAATCAAACCTTCAACATTATGGTTAAAAGTTGTTATCCGAAAATCGTTAGAAGGACGATAATCCAAATAACCACTTTAAAAGGGTCAAGATCGAGATTGATCCTGGCCGGAGGGGTATCAAGTAGTTCGATACCAACTAGGTCCCTGCCAATGCATGCATAATAAAGAATACGTGAAATCGAATAAGAACTCGTTTTATTGATCACTCTTTTTTAATACATGAATACATCGACCATGAATTTATTAGATCATCACGTTCTACAAGGATTTTAGTCGATAATAAGGGTGATGATGGTGGTGGTGAATCTGTGCCTGTCGATAAGTAGAGTGTAGGGTTTTTTCCCTCTTTTTTTCCTTCCTTCCTTCTCGGCAAATTAGCTGTTATATATATAGAGGTCCTGTTTGATTGCCATGCACTCCTACAATCTCGGATTAGGGTTTGGCAGCTTGCAGGATCCTCCATCTTTAGGAGATAATCTCGGAGATTTAATGCGCTGAATCCAGTCTTTCCTTCCTAGGAGGAGTCAATCACTTACCTTCCTAGTAGGATTCTTACTGTGCTGTCCTGCTTAAATTAGGACTATCTGGCGGGAAGGAGTATACCTCCTTTGTACGGCGACGTTTTACTGGATCTTTTGTGGAGTTTTTAGTTCTTGGTGTTAGGATCCTGCTTCCTGGTGCTCCTCTGCTTTAGTGGGCTGCCTACATCTAGTAAGCATCCTACTGATGGCAATAGGGGGATATCTATCTAGCTTTGTAGTAAGGTGATCAGTAGAATTCCGTGTCGGGGTGCTGCAAGGTCCGTAAGAAGCTGTATCGGGGTGTTGCGAGGTCCATAGGAAGCTCGGTTATAGCCGGGTTTGATCTCGCTGTGAGTTCTAGTGAGTATTTTTGGTTCTCGGCCACTTTGTTGAGCTAAGAGGCTTGGCGGGGTGGACCCCGCTGAAGGAGGTATGTGTTGGGATCAATCGGGGTCCACTCTGACGCGGTGTCCGGGTTGCGTACTGTTATACCCTTCTTATGTCGAGGTGGAAAATTCTTCTTTGGTCCTTCGCCAATTTTGGCGGTTAACAGAAGTCCCCCCTGACTTGGACACTGATACCTTGTCGGGGTCGGGGTCAGGATCTTTTTGTTTGTTTGAAGGATTTTCTACCTTATCCCCTTACTTTCCTTGTCTGACTGGGTTTCCACTTAGGAGAAGGAAATTCTTATTTTGTCCGTTATAACTGATTGCATGTCGACTGTTGATTGGGCTCCTCGTTTTCAAAAAGAGCCGTTTTGGCGCGATTAATGCGGAGAACGCCTCAACCCATCCTTCCGGTCATTGATTCCGGTTTCCAAGTAAGTAGCCGTCATTCTTTCTTTATAAATAGACCGGTTTTACTGGCGCTTCTCACCTTTGAGCTTTCAGACTTTCAAAATCAAACGAGAACAAAAACTGCTGTCCTACCTTCTTTCTCTCCTTTCCAACTTCCAGAAAACCTTCTTTTATTCTTCTTCTTCTTTCCATGGCTTCTCCTTCACAAATCCCTACTTCTCAAGAAATTGCTGCTGAACAAAACCCTCCAGTAACGGCGAACCCCGTTCATTCCGATCCCGCCTTCTCTCCCCAGTCTGACAATACTGAGGCGATTGAGGCTGCAGCGGACTCCCTGACGTCAGAGGGGAAAAAACAGGGTCGAGAGGGGGATGCAACTGCTGAGAAAACCCCGCAGGCTCAGCGACGCCGCTTTACCCGAAACCCCCGAATTGGGTTGGGTTTTCATAATCAACCTGAAGACCCAGTCCTGGTTGGTGATGAGGCGGGCGCCTTTCAGACTGGCGGCCATGAGGAAAGTGACGGACCTGACGTCGCGCTGGTCGGAGTTCAAACGGGCTCCTTTGCCGCCTTTCACGATAGTCGGGTTATTCCCGATTCTGTTTGTACAATGGATACGCTCAATCAACTACGGGAAGAGTACAAGATCCCGGAGTACATCACTCTCTCCCTTCCTCCCCAAGGCTATGACGCGTACGCCCCGCCTCCAGACCGCTTGCTGATCCACAAAGCCGCTCTGGAGTGTGGAGTCCGGCTTCCACTGCACCCCACTCTTCGTCGAGCTCTCGTCGCGCTTGAATTGGCCCCTCTCCAACTCTCTCCAGGCTTCTGGAAGCACCTGACAGGTTCTTGGTGCTCTGGAGGGAGCAGTGCGAGAAAGACCATATTGAGCGGGAACCGGGTTTGGACGAGCTCCGCTTCCTCTTCAACATTACGAGCATGGTACCTCGGGGTCAATTCTACCTGAGGGCATCGAATGATTTGAAGTTCGTCGTCCCAGGGGTGAATGTGAAGTATGCGGCGCCCTGGAAGGAGGAGTGGCTGGTGGTCGAGGGCGATTGGGGGCGCACTGCTCTTGTTGGGGGGTATGAGTACCCCGTCCCTACCCAGTTTACCGTGAGGGACAAGTGGGCGAAGGGGACCTTGGCTCCTGAGTCCCGAGAGATTTTAACAAGGATCTTAAAGAGAGGGTATACCAACCTGCAATTCCCCTCTTTGGATCCCTTTGAGGGAGCCCGCTTGGGACGGTACCTGAGGATCTCCCCCGCCTCTCCAGGTGAGTTAACCGCATCCTGCATCTCTATTTCTTAATGTTTATATTCCTTCTTTTGATTCTTACTGAACACCTTTTCTTCTGGCAGTATCAGCTTCCCTGATGGTCACGGGGCCTCTCCCTTCTTCGGGGGGTAAAGATAATACCCCGCTATCTCGTTCCTCCCTTATTCCTTCTCCTACTTCGGCTGCCATGACTAGGTCGGGGTCCGTCCGAGAAGGATCCAACCCCACCTCTCCTCTCCTCTCCTCCTGAATCTACTCCTGCTCCATCAGGGTCTAAAGCTAAGGCTCCAGCTCGCCACCTTTCTACTCCTCCCTCCGGTTCGAGGATCCCGGCGTTACTGGCCAGGGCGACTAGGGCCCGAAGTTCTGAAAGGCCGACCCAGAAGAAGAACGTCTCCACCACTAAAACCTCTCCTGCTCCTCCTCCTCCTCCTCCTCCTCCTCCTCCTGTCGTAGCTCTTCCCGTGGATCCTGTGAGGACCCCGGTGGAGGAAGCAGTTGTCCACACTTCTACTCTTGATGCTGGTGTGGCCTCTGGATCGGGGTCGAGGGATGCTACTTTTGACGAGGTGGTGTCTAGATTCACGGCCACCTGCCCCGGTGGAGATTTGACAGATATGGCCAAGCTTCCTACAGACATCTTGGTCACCAAGGGGGTTTCGATTCTGGCTGAGGTAAACTTTTACTCCATTCTTGCTACTTAATTTCTCCCTTCTGCCAGGTACTGACTCTCTTTCTTTCTGCAGGGTTTCAAGTTTGCCTTGGCCATGGAGAAACAGCCGCTGACATTGAAAGAAGCTCACATCGGCCTCCAAGCGAGGTTAGAGGAAACTCAGCAGGAGCTAGTCCAGACCCAACAAAACGTGGCCCCTTTACTTCAGGAGGCTAGGGCATCAGAAGAAGCGCGACAGGAGGGCTTGGTGATTATCAGACGCCTTGAGCGTTGCCTAGACACAGAAACCATCAAGTCCTTGCGCCGCAGAGAGGAGAGGGATCGCATAAAAGCTGAGAAGTGGCTGCTGTCAGATGAGAACCAGCTTCTGTGGGATGCCTTAGAGGATTTGGAGGCTCACCAGGGGCCCTCATTCGATTATGGTTATTTCACTGTCTGCTATGAGGTAGCTACAGCTTTGCCTCCTCCTTTCGACCTCAGGGCAACCTTGAACTGGGACCGGGAGCAAATTATGGCTAAGGCGGCTCACTTGGCAGGAGGGGATCAAGAGACTGGGGTTCCTGCGCAAGAGGTAGCTCATCCGGATCAAGACGCTGACCTGGCTGCTAGGGACCAACTTGATGGTCCTGTGGGAACCAATCTAGAACCTCCTGCCATTGAAGAACAAGCGGTGGATCCCAAGCCTACTACTGGAGAGGTCATCGTGGAGGATGATGAAGGGCCAGCTAGATCCGAGGTCCCTGTGGTTGAGGGGACTCAGACTGGGTCTTCTGCTGTAATGGAGGTGGTTCAAAATGATGCAGCTGCTGATCCTATTGGAGAAGGGGCGGCTGGCCAAGGAGAGCATCCAGAGGAGGAAACAGAAAACTAGTATGGCCTCCCTTCCTTATTAAAATTTTTGTAGCCCGACTGGGGAATTGGGCACCCTGATTATAAATATAGCAGCTTTTCTGAATACTGTGTCTTGTTTACTTTGTACTTAGAAAGCTCTCACTGTATATAAATTTGTTGACACTTGGAATCCTGATGAATACTTGGACCCCGATGAGTAATAAGGACGATGACTGGACCCCGATGGGTAATAAAGATAAAACATGTGACGCTTATGTAACCGTAAAAATCAGCGGGGTCAGATCAAATCTTCCTTTAATCGAACTTCCAACAGTATAAAATGTAAAGCAGTCAGTCGAGGAAGCCTGCTACTTACGAACAGTTTAATTTGCTGAGGATAAACTTCCAAATCTTCCTCTGACTGTTTGTTCTCTCTCGGGAAGATAAGATGTTTTGTAACGGTTGGATTCTGATAAACTCTCCAGTTTCCCCCCTGACTGTGGATCTTCTATCGAGGTAGCAAGTGGAGGCATAAAGGACGAAGCATCTCGATGAGTTATCCCGATGTTACAGTAGATCTGTCCTGGTGGGCTACTAACGTCACTTTAGTACCAGGCTTCTCGGAGGAGGTTATTCCCCGACCAAGGCAACAGGAGCGCCCTTAGGCTATTTCCTGGTCTTGAGGCGCTTTAACAATGGAGATCCTCTTAGCGGGGTTGGCCCCGTCCAAGGCATCAGGAGTACTATGTAGTTATCCTGGTCTTGAGGCGAAGTAAGGAATCAGGTACCCTGAGGCAGCCCGACTCTTACTGTAATCTGTCCTGGTAGGCAACTAAGGCCACTTTAGCACCAGGCTTCTCGGAGGAGGGTATTCCCCGACCAAGGCTGTCCTGGTAGGCAACTAAGGCCACTTTAGCACCAGGCTTCTCAGAGGAGGGTATTCCCCGACCGAGGCAGTAGGAGCGCCCTTAGGCTATTTCCTGGTCTTGAGGCGCTTTAACAATGGAGATCCTCTTGGCGGGCTTGACCCAGTCCAAGGCATCATGAGCGCCCTGAGGCTATTTCCTGGTCTCGAGGCGAAGTAAGGAATCAGGTACCCTGTGGCAGCCCGACTCTTACTGTAATCTGTCTTGGTAGGCAACTAATGCCACTTTAGCACCAGGCTTCTTGGAGGAGGGTATTCCCCGACCAAGGCTGTCCTGGTAGGCAACTAAGGCCACTTTAGCACCAGGCTTCTCAGAGAAGGGTATTCCCCGACCGAGGCAGCAGGAGCGCCCTTAGGCTGTTTCCTGGTCTTGAGGCGCTTTAACAATGGAGATCCTCTTGGCGGGCTTGACCCAGTCCAAGGCATCAGGAGCGCCCTGAGGCTATTTCCTGGTCTCGAGGCGAAGTAAGGAATCAGGTACCCTGAGGCAGCCCGACTCTTACTGTAATCTGTCCTGGTAGGCAACTAAGGCCACTTTAGCACCAGGCTTCTCGGAGGAGGGTATTCCCCGACCAAGGCTGTCCTGGTAGGCAACTAAGGCCACTTTAGCACCAGGCTTCTCAGAGGAGGGTATTCCCCGACCGAGGCAGCAGGAGCGCCCTTAGGCTATTTCCTGGTCTTGAGGCGCTTTAACAATGGAGATCCTCTTGGCGGGCTTGACCCAATCCAAGGCATCAGGAGCGCCCTGAGGCTATTTCCTGGTCTCGAGGCGAAGGAAGGAATCAGGTACCTTGAGGCAGCCCGACTCTTACTGTAATTTGTCCTGGTAGGCAACTAAGGCCACTTTAGCACCAGGCTTCTCGGAGGAGGGTATTCCCCGACCAAGGCTGTCCTGGTAGGCAACTAAGGCCACTTTAGCACCAGGCTTCTCAGAGGAGGGTATTCCCCGACTGAGGCAGCAGGAGCGCCCTTAGGCTATTTCCTGGTCTTGAGGCGCTTTAACAATGGAGATCCTCTTGGTGGGCTTGACCCAGTCCAAGGCATCAGGAGTACTATGTAGTTATCCTGGTCTTGACTCAGTAACGGAGATCCTCCTAGAAGGTTTGACCCTGTCTAGGGCATCAGGAGTTTTAAGTAGCTCTACGGGCCTTTAGGCGATTCCGTGATGATGATTCTGTAGGTGATATCGGAGAATCCAGTAGGAGACAATCAAGCACTGGAACACAGGAGAATCATATAGAAGAAGAAAGAATTGCTTTTATTTAATTTCCCAAACGGTACAAACATGAACTCGGGGTGAGTATCCTGCTAGATAAGAACATAGTTTCTAAGGATAGAATTTTCGAAGATGATCGGCATTCCATGTATGATCCACCGGGTAACCCTCCATGTCTTCGAGCTTGTAAGCACCACCCCGGAGTGATGCCTTAATCAAGTATGGACCCTCCCAGTTAGGGGCTAGCACCCCGTCAGACCTCCTACGAGTATTCTGGGTCACCTTCCTGAGAACCAAGTCTCCCTCTTTGAAATTTTGGGCCCTCACCTTCTTGTTGAAGTGTCGGGCTATCTTGCTCTGGTATACGGCCACCTTCTCTGCAACCTTGCTTTGTTTTTCTTCCAGCAGGTCCAAGCTAGCTCTCAACTTGGCCTCGTTATCTTCTGGTTTGTAATTTTGAACCCGGAAAGATATGAGCTTATGTTCGATGGGCAAGACCGCTTCAGCCCCAAATACCAGGGAATAGGGGGTTTCTCCGGTTGCTGTCCGCCTAGTTGTTCTGTAGGCCCAGAGTACATTGGGTAATTCTGCCACCCATAGTCCTTTCTTCTGTTGGAGCTTTTTCTTCAGGAGCTTCTTAATGGTCTTGTTGGTTGCTTTGACCAGCCCGTTAGTTTGAGGATGAGCCACCGAAGCAAAACGAAGATTGATCTTCCGGTCCTCACAGAATTCCCTGAAGTTGGCATTGTCAAATTGCTTTCCCAAATCAGTTATGATGGCCATCGGGGTGCCAAACCGGCAGACAATGTGTTCCTTGACAAAGTTGGTAGTTTTTTCTTCAGTTATCCGAGTAAGAGCCTTGGCTTCTACCCACCGAGTAAAATAATCTATCGCCACTACTGCGTGCTTGGCTTGGCCGGGTGCAGTGGGAAGTGGCCCGATCAAGTCTAGTCCCCAGATGGCAAAGGGGTAGGGAGTGCTGATCGAGGAGAGCCTCTCTGGTGGGAGATGATGGAGGTTTGCTGTTTTCTGACAAGCCTCGCAGGATCGCGCGAACTGCCTTGCATCCTGGTGTATAGTCGGCCAGTAGTAGCCCATCCTAATTACCTGGTAAGCCAACGTTTCCCCTGACACGTGGTTACCACAATCCCCTGAATGCACCTCACTGAGCGCCCAAAGCGCGTCATCGGGATGGAGGCACCTGAGTAGAGGGAGAGATTTCCCCTTACGGTATAGGTATCCTTCCACCAAGCAGTATCGGGTGGCTGTCCTCTTGAGCCGACGGGCCTGATCCGGATCTGCTGGGAGAATGTCGCTTTGGAGATAGTCTGCTATTGGATCCATCCAACATGGGAGGCGGCTTACGAGAAGGACTTCTGCCTCTTTTGCTATGCTGGAGAAAGGAACCAGTTGGAGGGGTACCCCTTTTGGTAAAGCATGTCCCTCTCCAGTGGCAATCTTAGCTAACACATCTGCGCGATGGTTTTTCTCTCTAGGCACTTGCTCTATTTTCACACCCTTGAATTTCTTCATAGCTTCCTGCACTTTGGCAAGATAGGCCACCATGTTATCACATTTTGCTTGGTACAACCCCGTCACCTGATTGACCACTAGTTGAGAATCACTTTTAATCTGAAGGTACTCAGCCCTCAGAGCCCTTGCTACTTTCATTCCTGCTAGCAGAGCCTCATATTCTGCTTCGTTGTTAGTGGCTCTGAATTCAAACCTGAAACAATGACTTACTTCGATTCCCGTGGGGTCGATCAGGACGATCCCGGCTCCGCATCCCGACTGGTTCGATGCTCCATCCGTGTAAAGAATCCACATCTTGCTATCTACGGGCCATTCTAGTAGGGTATGATCCGTGTCTGGGTCTGCCGACACACCTTGGTTCAGGATCGGGCCAAACTCCACTATGAAGTCCGCCAGGGCTTGAGCCTTGATCGTGGTTCTCGCCTTGTACTTGATGTCGAACTGTGTGAGCTCTAGGGCCCACAGAACCAATCTTCCTGATACATCCGGTCTCTGGAGGAATTGTCTCAAAGGCTGATCTGTGATTATCGCAATGGTGTGGGCTTGAAAATAAGGCCGGAGCTTTCTGGATGTGGTTACTAAGGCGTAGGCGAGTTTCTCTAATAAGGTATAATTCTTCTCGGACTTTGTAAGAGCCCGACTCACGTAGTAGATCGGCCTCTGTACCCCGTCACTGCATTCTTTCACCAAGGCCCCGCTAGTTGCTGCTTCAGAAACTGCTAGGTAGAGTAGGAGTTCTTCACCCGGGATCGGTTTTACCAATAGCGGCGGGCTTGACAGGTGTTATCCGAAAATCGTTAAAAGGACGATAATCCAAATAACCACTCTAAAGGGGTCAAGATCGAGATTGATCCTGGCCGGAGGGGTATCAAGTGGTTCGATACCGACTAGGTTCCTGTCAATGCGTGCATGATAAAGAATATGTGAAATTGAACTGGAATTCGTCTTATTGATCTCTCTCTTCTCCTGTTACATGAATACACTGACCATAAATCTATTAAAACACTAGATTACATGAAGGTTTCGATTGAAAATAAGGATCATGGTAGCACTACGGATATTTCAGTCGGTAAATGGGATGATGGTGGAGATAAATCTGTGCCTGTCGATAAGTAGAGTCTCTCGTCTCTCTCTCCATGATGTATAAGTTGTTATATATATATAGGTCCTGTTTGCTTGCCATGCACTCCTACAATCTCGGACTAGGGTTTGGCTGCTTGCAGGATCCTCCTTTTTAGGAAATAAAATCGGAGCTTTAATGCGCTGAATTCAGTCTTTCCTTCCCAGGAGGAGTCAATCACTCACCTTCCTAGTAGGATTCCTATTATAATGTCCTGCTCAAATTAGGACCCTTTGGCGGGAAGGAATATGCCTCCTTTGTACGGTGACGTTTTACTGGCTCGTTGTGGAGATTTTAGTTCTTGATGTTTAGGTTGCTGCTTCCTGGTGCTCCTCTGTTTTAGCGGGCTGCCAACATCTAGTTAGCATCCTACTGATGGCAGTAGGGGGACATCTAACCAGCTTTGTAGTAAGGTGGTCAGTAGAACTCCGTGTCGGGGTGTAGCGGGGTCCATAGGAAGCTGTATCGGGGTGCAGCGGGGTCCATAGGAAGCCCGGTTATAGTCGGTCTTGATCTCGCTGTGAGTTCTAGTGAGTGTTTTTGGTTCTTGGTTTCTTTGTTGAGCTAAGATGCTTGGCGGGGTGGATCCCGCTGGTGGAGGTATGTGTTGGGGTTAACCGGGGTTCACTCTGTCATGGTATCCGGGTTGGGTACTGTTATAGCCTTCTTGTGTCGAGGTGGAAAATTCTTCTTTGGTCCTCCGCCAATTTTGGCGGTTAACAGAAGTCCCCCCTGACTTGGACACTGATACCTTGTCGGGGTCGGGGTCGGGGTCAGGATCTTTTTGTTTGCTTGAAGGATTTTCTACCTTATCCCCTTACTTTCTTTGTCTGACCGGGTTTCCACTTAAGAGCAGGAAATCCTTATTTTGTCCGTTGCAACTGATTACATGTCAACTGTTGATTGGGCTTCCCCTTTCTTCAAAAAGAGCCGTTTTGGCGCGATTAATGCGGAAAGCGCCTCAAACCCTCCCCTCGGTCACCGATTCCGGTTTCCAAGTAAGTAACCGTCATTCTTTCTTTATAAATAGACTGGTTTTACTGGTGATTATTTACCGTCTCTTAAACATTCAAACTCGCGACTGAATACAGGAACTTTCTGCTCTACCCTCTTCCTCCTTTCCCACCGCAATCTTTCGAAGAAATCCTTTTTCTCTTCTTCTTCTATAATGGCCTCTTCTTCACAACTTCCTTCCTCTCAAGAAAAACTTGACGAACAAAACCCTCCAGTTACGGCGAACCCCGTTCATTCAGATCCCGCCCTCTCTCCCCAGTCTGACAATGATGAGGCGATTGAGGCTGTAGCGGACTCCTTGTCGTCAGAGGGGAAAAAACGGGGTCGAGAGGGGGATGCAACTGCTGAGAAAACTCCGCAGGCTCAGCGACGCCGCTTTACCCGAAACCCCCGAATTGGGTTGGGTTTTCATAATCAACCTGAAGACCCAGTCCTGGTTGGTGATGAAGCGGGCGCCTTTCAAACTGGTGGCCATGAGGAAAGTGACGGACCTGATGTCGCGCTGGTCGGAGTTCAGACGGGATCCTTTGCCGCCTTTCGCGATAGTCGGGTTATTCCCGATTCTGTTTGTACCCTGGATACGCTCCATCAACTACGGGAAGAGTACAAGATCCCGGAATACATCATTCTCTCCCTTCCTCCCCAAGGCTATGACGCGTACGCCCCGCCTCCAGACCGCTTGCTGATCCACAAAGCCGCTCTGGAGTGTGGAGTCCGGCTCCCACTGCACCCTACTCTTCGTCGAGCTCTCATCGCGCTCGAATTGGCCCCTCTCCAACTCTCTCCGGGCTTCTGGAAGCACCTGACAGGGTTCTTGGTGCTCTGGAGGGAGCAGTGTGAGAAAGATCATATTGAGCGGGAGCCGGGTTTGGACGAGCTCCGCTTCCTCTTCAACATTACGAGCATGGTGCCTCGGGGTCAGTTCTACCTGAGGGCATCGAATGATTTGAAGTTCGTCGTCCCAGGGACGAATGTGAAGTATGCGGCGCCTTGGAAAGAGGAGTGGCTGGTGGTCGAGGGCGATTGGGGGCGTACTGCTCTTCTTGGGGGGTGTGAGTACCCCGTCCCTACCCAGTTTACCGCGAGGGACAAGTGGGCGAAGGGGACCTTGGCTCCTGAGTCTCGAGAGATTTTAACAAGGATCCTAAAGAGAGGGTATACCAACCTGCAGTTCCCCTCTTTGGATCCCTTTGAGGGTGCTCGCTTGGAACGGTACCTGAGGATCTCCCCCGCCTCTCCAGGTGAGTTAACCGCATCCTTCATCTCTGTTTCTTAATGTTTACATTCCTTCTTTTGATTCTTATTGAACATCCTTTCTTCTGGCAGTATCAGCTCCCCTGATGGCCACGGGGCCTCTCCCTTCTTCGGGGGGTGAAGATAATACCCTGCTATCTCGTTCCTCCCTTATTCCTTCTCCCACTTCGGCTGCCAGGACTAGGTCGGGGTTCGTCCGAGAAGGATCCAACCCCACCCCACCTCCTGACTCTACTCCTGCTCCATCAGGGTCTAAAGCTAAGGCTCCAGCTCGCAACCTTTCTACTCCTCCCTCCCGTTCGAGGATCCCAGCGTTGCTAGCTAGGGCGGCTAGGGCCCGAAGCTCTGAAAGGCCGGCTCAGAAGAAGAAAGTCTCCACCACTGAAACCTCTTCTGCTCCTCCTCCTGTTGTAGCTCTTCCCGTGGATCCTGTGAGGGCCCCGTTGGAGGAAACAGTTGTCCACACCTCTACTATTGATGCTGGTGTAGCCTCAGGATCGGGGTCAGGGAATGATGCTTTTGACGAGGTGGTGCCTAGATTCGCGGCCGTCTGCCCCGGTGGAGACTTGACAGATATGGCCAAGCTTCCTACAGGCATCTTGGTCACCAAGGGGGTTTCGGTTCTGGCTGAGGTAAACTTTTAGTCCCTTCTTGCTACTTAATTTCTTCCTTCTGCCGGGTACTGACTCTCTTTCTTTTTGCAGGGTTTCAAGTTTACCTTGGCCATGGAGAAACAGCTGCTGACATTGAAGAAAGCTCATATCGGCCTCCAAGCAAGGTTAGAGGAAACCCAGCAGGAGCTAGTCCAGGCCCAACAAAATGTGGCCCCTTTACTTCAAGAGGCTAGGGCATCAGAAGAAGCGCGCCAGGAGGGCTTGGTGATTATCAGACGCCTTGAGCGTTGCTTAGACATAGAAACCATCAAGTCCTTGCGCCGCGGAGAGGAGAGGGATCGCATAAAAGCTGAAAAGAGGCTGCTGTCAGATGAGAACCAGCTTCTACGGGATGCCTTAGAGGATTTGGAGGCCCACCAGGGGTCCTCTTTCGATGATGGTTATTTCGCTGCCTGCTATGAGGTAGCTACAGCTTTACCTCCTTCTTTCGACCTCAGGGCAACCTTGAACTGGGACCGGGAGCAAATTATGGCTAAGGCTGCCCGGTTAGCTGAAGGGAATCAAGAGGCTGAGGCCCCTCCACAGGAAATGGCTCATCCGGGTCAAGAAACCGTTGTGGTTGCTGGGGTCCAACAAGATGGCGCGGAGGGAGCTGATCTAGATCCTTCTGCCACTGAAGAGCAAGTGGTGGATCCCGAATTGGCTACGGGAGTAGTTATTGTGGAGGAAGGTGATGGGCCAGCTAGATCCGAGGTCCTTATGGTTGAAGGGATTCAGTCTGGGTCTTCTGCCATGGAGGTGGTTCACAACGATGCAGCAACTGAGCCTTTGGGAGAAGGGGCAGCTGGCCAAGAAGAGCATTCAGAGGAGGAACAAGAAGTTTAGTTTGGCCTCCCTTTATCGAAAATTTTTGTAGCCCGACTGGGGAATGGGGCACCCCGTTTATAAATATAACAGCTTTTCTGAATACTGTGTCTTGTTTACTTTGCACTTAGAAAACTCTCACTGCATATAAATTTGTTGATACTTGGAATCCTGTTTGAATACTTGGACCCTGATGAGTAATAAGGATGATGACTGGACCCCGGTGGGTAATAGAGATAAACTATGTGCTTATAACCATAAGAACCAACGGGGTAAAAATCACATCTTCCTCTAATCGGACTCCCTTAAACATGCCATAATATAAAGTGTTATAGCAGTCATTTGAGGAATCCTACTTCTTATGAACAATTCGTCTTGCTGAGGATGGACTTCTAAGTTCCTTTCTGACTGCTGGTCCGCTATCGGGGTAGCAAGCGGGAAAATAAAGAGTGAAGCATCCCGATGAGTTTCCCCGATGTTACTGTAGGTTTGTCCTGGGAGGCAACTAAGGCCACTTTAGCACCAGGCTTCTCAGAGGAGGGTATTCCCCGACCGAGGCAGCAGGAGGGCCCTTAGGCTATTTCCTGGTCTTGAGGCGCTTTAACAATGGAGATCCTCTTGGCGGGCTTGACCCAGTCTAAGGCATCAGGAGCGCCCTGAGGCTATTTCCTGGTCTCGAGGCGAAGTAAGGAATCAGGTACCCTGAGGCAGCCCGACTCTTACTGTAATCTGTCCTGGTAGGCAACTAAGGCCACTTTAGCACCAGGCTTCTCGGAGGAGGGTATTCCCCGACCAAGGCTATCCTGGTAGGCAACTAAGGCCACTTTAGCACCAGGCTTCTCAGAGGAGGGTATTCCCCGACCGAGGCAGCAGGAGGGCCCTTAGGCTATTTCCTAGTCTTGAGGCGCTTTAACAATGGAGATCCTCTTGGCGGGCTTGACCCAGTCCAAGGCATCAGGAGCGCCCTGAGGCTATTTCCTGGTCTCGAGGCGAAGTAAGGAATCAGGTACCCTGAGGCAGCCCGACTCTTACTGTAATCTGTCCTGGTAGGCAACTAAGGCCACTTTAGCACCAGGCTTCTCGGAGGAGGGTATTCCCCGACCAAGGCTATCCTGGTAGGCAACTAAGGCCACTTTAGCACCAGGCTTCTCAAATGAGGGTATTCCCCGACCGAGGCAGTAGGAGGGCCCTTAGGCTATTTCCTGGTCTTGAGGCGCTTTAACAATGGAGATCCTCTTGGCAGGCTTGACCCAGTCCAAGGCATCAGGAACGCCCTTAGGCTATTTCCTGGTCTTAAGGCGCTTTAATAATGGAGATCCTCTTAGCGGGGTTGGCCCCGTCTAAGGCATCAGGAGTACTATGTAGTCCCCCTGGTCTTTACTCAGTAACGGAGATCCTCCTAGAAGGTTTGACCCCGTCTAGGGCATCAGGAGCTTTAAGAAGCTCTCCTGGCCTTTAGGCGATTCCGTGATGATGATTCTGTAGGTGATACCAGTAGGAGATAATCGGGCATTGGAACACAGGAGAATCATATAGAAGAAAGAATTGCTTTTATTTAATTTCCCAAACGGTACAGATATGAACTCGGGGTGAGCATTCCGTTAGGTACAAGCACAGTTTCTTAAGGATAGAATTTTCGAAGGTGATCGGCATTCCATGTATGATCCACCGGGTAACCCTCCATGTCTTCGAGCTTGTAAGCACCACCCCGGAGTGATGTCTTAACCAAGTATGGGCCCTCCCAGTTAGGGGCTAGTACCCCGTCAGACCTCCTTCTTGTATTCTGGGTCACCTTCCTGAGAACCAAGTCTTCTTCTTTGAAATTTCGGGTCCTCACCTTCTTGTTGAAGTGTCAGGCTATCTTGCTCTGGTATACGGCCACCTTCTGTGCGACCTTGCTTTGTTTTTCCTCCAGCAGGTCCAAGCTAGCTCTCAACTTGGCCTCATTATCTTCTGGCTCATAATTTTGAACCCGAAACGATATGAGCTTATGTTCGATGGGCAAGACCGCTTCTGCCCCAAATACCAGGGAGTAGGGAGTCTCTCCGGTTGCTGTCCGCCTAGTTGTTCTGTAGGCCCAAAGTACATTGGGTAATTCTGCCACCCATAATCCTTTCTTCTGTTGGAGCTTTTTCTTTAGGAGCTTCTTAATGGTCTTGTTGGTTGCTTCGACCAGCCCGTTGGTTTGAGGATGGGCCACCGAAGCAAAACGGAGATTGATCCTCCGGTCTGCACAGAATTCTCGGAAGTTGGCATTGTCAAACTGTTTTCCCAAATCAGTTATGATGGCCATCGGGGTGCCGAATCGGCAGACTATGTGTTCTTTGACAAAGTTGGTGGTCTTTTCTTCGGTTATCCGGGTGAGTGCCTTAGCTTCCACCCACCGAGTAAAATAATCTATCGCCACTACTGCGTGCTTGGCTTGGCCGGGTGCAGTGGGAAGTGGCCCGATCAAGTCTAGTCCCCAGATGGCAAAGGGGTAGGGAGTGCTGATTGAGGAGAGCCTCTCTGGAGGGAGATGATGAAGGTTGGCTGTTTTCTGGCAAGCCTCGCAGGATCGCGCAAACTGCCTTGCGTCCTGGTGTATGGTCGGCCAGTAGTAGCCCATCCTGACTACCTGGTAAGCCAAAGTTTCCCCTGACACGTGGTTACCACAATCCCCAGAATGCACCTCACTGAGCGCCCAGTGCGCGTCATCGGGATGCAGACACCTGAGCAGAGGGAGAGATTTCCCCTTACGATATAGGTGTCCTTCTATCAAGCAGTACCGGGTAGCTGTTCTCTTGAGCCGACGGGCTTGATCCGGATCTGCTGGGAGAATGTCGCTTTGGAGATAGTCTGCTATTGGATCCATCCAACACGGGAGGCGGCTTACTGGGAGGACTTCTGCCTCTTTCGCTATGCTGGAGAAAGGAACCAATTGAAGGGGTACCCCTTTTGGTAAAGCGTGTCCCTCTCCTGTGGCAATCTTGGCTAAAACATCTGCGCGATGGTTTTTCTCCCTAGGCACTTGCTCTATTTTTACACCTTTGAACTTCTTCATAGCCTCCTGAACCTTAGCCAGATAGGCTATCATGTTGTCACCCTTCGCTTGGTATAATCCTGTCACCTGGTTGACCACTAGTTGTGAATCGCTCCTGATCTGAAGATACTCAGCCCCCAGAGCCCCTGCTACCTTCATTCCTGCTAGCAGAGCCTCGTATTCCGCTTCGTTGTTGGTGGCTCTGAATTCAAACCTGAAGCAATGACTTACTTCAATTCCCGCGGGGTCGATCAGGACGATCCCGGCTCCGCACCCCGACTGGTTCGATGCTCCATCCGTGTAAAGAATCCATATCTTGTTGTCTATGGGCCATTCCAGAAGGGCTTGATCCGGGTCTGGGTCTGCCGAAACGCCTTGGTTCAGGGTCGGGCCAAACTCCACTATGAAGTCCGCCAGGGCTTGAGCTTTGATCGTGGTTCTCGCCTTGTACTTGATGTCGAACTGTGTGAGCTTTAGGGCCCACAGAACCAGTCTGCCTGAAACATCCGGTCTCTGGAGAAATTGTCTCAGAGGCTGATCTGTGACGACCGCGATGGTGTGGGCTTGAAAATAAGGCCGGAGCTTTCTGGATGTTGTTACTAAGGCATAGGCGAGTTTCTCTAGCAAGGTGTAATTCTTCTCGGACTTTGTAAGAGCCCGACTCACGTAGTAGATTGGCCTCTGTACCCCGTCACTGCATTCTTTCACCAAGGCTCCACTAGTTGCTACTTCCGAAACTGCTAGGTAGAGTAGGAGTTCTTCACCCGGAATTGGTTTTACCAATAGCGGAGGGCTTGACAGGTATCCCTTTAGAACCTGAAAGGCCTGCTCGCTCTGCTCATCCCACTTCATCTTTTTCCCCTGCTTGATGATTTTGAAAAAGGGGAGACATTTGTCGGTGGATCGGGATATGAACCGGTTCAAAGCCGCTATCCGCCCGGTTAAACCTTGCGCCTGCTTGAGGTTTGTAGGAGACTCGAGATCTAAAATGGCTTTGATCTTCTCCGGATTTGCCTCGATTCCCCTTTCATGCACCATGAATCCCAAGAATTTGCCTGCTGCTACCCCGAATGCACACTTGGCGGGGTTCAGCCTCATCTGGTTCTGCCTTAGTACCTGGAAGGTTTGGCGTAAGTCCCCTGCATGCTGTCCTGCTTCTGGAGATTTAGTGATCATGTCATCTATGTATACCTCCATGGACCTTCCTATCTGCTCCTTAAATAGCTTGTTCACCATGCGCTGGTAAGTGGCACCTGCATTTTTGAGTCCGAATGGCATTACCTTGTAACAGTAGAGACCTTGTCCTGTGATGAAGCTGGTCTTGTCTTGATCTGAAGGATGCATCATGATTTGATTGTACCCTGAGAAAGCGTCCATGAAACTTAGGAGCTTATTTCCTGCAGTGGAGTCAATGAGCTGGTCTATTTTTGGTAGAGGGAAGCTATCTTTGGGACAAGCCCGATTGAGATCGGTGTAGTCCACACACATCCGCCACTTTCCGTTGGATTTGGTTACCATGACCACGTTAGCAATCCACTCAGGGTACCGGGATTCCCTGATGAATCCGGCTTTTAGGAGCTTGTCAACTTCTTCTTGGACTGCGACATTCTGTTCTGTGTTGAAGTGTCTTCTTTTCTGTTTCACTGGCTTGAAAGTTGCATCCACTGCCAACCTATGGGAAGCCAGGCCAAGGGGAATGCCAGGCATCTCATCATGACTCCAAGCAAAGATATCGTTATATTCTCTGAGAAGCTCTATCAAATTACTCTTCACCTCCGGGTCCAGACCTTCTCCCACTTTTACTGTCTTTGTTGGGTCCTCCCTCCGGATCTGGACTTCCTCTAGCTGTTCCACGGGGTTCCCACTGGCCCAACCTCGCTCTTCTTCTTCTGACTCTTCCACGATTATGTCTGGTACCTCCCCTTCTTCTAAAACATAATCATCCTGCTCTGTCGTTCTCTGACTTGGGTAGCTGGCCACTGATGCGCATTGCTTAGCCAATGCAGCGGGGTTAGTTGACACCGCATAGCAGTTTCGGGCTGCCTGCTGGTCTCCTCTTACTTCTCCTACTCCCGATCCTACTGGAAACTTCATCACGTTGTGGTAGATAGACAGTACTCCTCTAATCCCTGATAAGAAAGGCCTTCCTAGAATTGCATTGTACGCAGATGGGGTGTCCACCACGATGAACTCCGTCATTATGTTTTGCTGAAGAGGAGCTTCTCCGACTATCACTGGCAGTATCTTTGTTCCCATCGGCATTACAGAGTCCCCTGTGAATCCGTATAGTAGAGAGGTGCAACTGTTGTAGCAAGAATTCTTTAGGTTAAGCTGCTCATGAGCCCCCTTGAACAGAATATCCACGCTGCTTCCCGTATCAATCAGGACGCGGTGTACTAGGCAGTTAGCGATCTGTACTGTTATGACCATGGGGTCATCATGTGGCTGTACCGTATTGTAGACATCCTCCTCCGTGAAGATGATCTTGGTTGAGCGGGATAGATCTCGGGGTCCGCCATTGACCTTCAGTATCTCATGGTCAGTGTTAAGCCTGGGAATCTTCCTTGCGTGGTTCTTCCTTGAATTGTTGGAGGTTCCAGCCAAGGTGGGGCCCCCACTGATGGTGTGAATCACCTGGATCTGCTGCATTAGATCCTTTTCTCCTTCTCTCCTCCTTTCCGCTGCTTCTTGCATCCCGCTTTGAACCTGCTTTCCTTCTTTGATGCTATCTCGTACCTGTTGTAAAAATTCGGTTAGGAGTCCTCCCCTTACCAATGCTTCTATCTGATTGCGGAGACTGTAGCATTCTGAGGTGTTGTGCCCCACGTCTTCATGGAAGTCGCAATACTTGTACTGATTCCTCCTGTCTACCGGGATTTTTATGGGAACCGGCTTTCTGAGTAGACCCTTGTCTCGAATGGCGAGATAGATAGTTTCCCGTGATGCATTGAGAGGGGTATAGTGGTTATATCCTTCTTCCTCTCTCGTTATTCTGGATACATCCTTCAAGGGGAGCTCTCTGGGGGGGCGACCTCCTGACCGGGTACCTCTCTTGGTACGAAAGAATAGGAGGCGGCCTGTATGTCGACCGGTTTGGAGGTTGATTCTGAAACTTCCTAGCTGGGGCAGGTTTTGGGGCTTCCTTTTTAGGGCGTGGCGCTAACCGGGCTTCATCATGCTCAATCTTGATCCGGAGTTGTTCCTCAATGTCCACCTGTTCCAGAGCCCGATTGTAGGCTTCCTGGTACGTCTCAGGAGGATGCTTGGCGAAAGATCGGAACAGTCTGCCAGCCCACAAATTCCTCCGAAAATTTGCTAACGTTTCCTTCTCGTTGAACACACCCATCTGGACGACCTCTTTGTGGAATTTCTCCACATAAGATCTCAGAGTTTCACCTCGTTCTTGAACTACGTACTGCAGCAGGATAGGATCCTTGGGACGGGGTTTGATTCCCTGAAACTGTGCACAGAAAGCTTTGGTAAGTTTGGAGAAAGAATCAACACTACCTGGTGGTAATTTTCTGAACCATGTCTTGGCACAATCTGTTAGGGTTGAAGGGAACATCCTGCACATGGCTATCCTGGTTGCACTCTGGACCTCCATCTGGTGTACGAAGCTTTCCAGGTGGTTGACGGGGTCTTCTGTTCCGGAATATTTTTCTGAAGGCATCCTGAATTTGGGGGGTAGCCCCGCCTCCCTAACTCTCTTGGAGAATGGTGCATTCATCTCGCCCAAAGGATTCTTTTGGATCCCCTGATGCTTTCCCTTCTTTAACTGCTCCAACTCCTTCGCCATCCTCGTCATCTGGTCCTCCAGGCGCTGAGACTTCTTGGTTCCGGATCGAGCTACTGAAACTTCATTATCCGAAGATTCCGAATCGATGACTACCTCCTTCCGCTTAACCCTTTGATGCCTTTCCTTGGAAATCCTCCGAGATTTGGCACTTTCTTCAGAGTTGGGACGGGATTCCCTCTCCTTGGACCGCGGTCTTGGTGGGGATTGAATCTTCCTGGGAGGAACCTCAATCGCAGATTTTACCAGTCGTGGTCTGAGATCCGCCTGTCGGACTGGGAGAGGGGGGCCCAATCGGTCGAAGACTGGAGCCCGAGTGCTTGGTCTGACATCGTCCTGGATCCCGGCTGCTTCAAATGGGATTCCCTGGGCCATCATCCGGAGCCGGATCGCTTCTATGTAGGCTGCGGCGTGCTGTTCTAAGACATCTCGGTTGACCTCTTGCTCAGCAGGGTTTTGAGGGATAGGGTCTGCAGCCGGTGGGGGCACTGGTGGAGGATTCTCGCTCCTAATGCCCTTACCCCGCCTCTGAGCTCTTTCAGTGGAGGCAAGGGATTGGAGCCCTGATGGCTCGGGACGACCCTGGGAGGACCGGAGTCTCATTCCGAATATCTCTGGGTGGAAGTAGGCTGTTGCTAAACAATGGTTGGGAAAAAAAAGTTCCCACAGACGGTGCCAAAAGTGTTATCCGAAAATCGTTAAAAGGACGATAATCCAAATAACCACTCTAAAGGGGTCAAGATCGAGATTGATCCTGGCCGGAGGGGTATCAAGTGGTTCGATACCGACTAGGTCCCTGTCAATGCGTGCATGATAAAGAATATGTGAAATTGAACTGGAATTCGTCTTATTGATCTCTCTCTTCTCCTGTTACATGAATACACTGACCATAAATCTATTAAAACACTAGATTACATGAAGGTTTCGATTGAAAATAAGGATCATGGTAGCACTACGGATATTTCAGTCGGTAAATGGGATGATGGTGGAGATAAATCTGTGCCTGTCGATAAGTAGAGTCTCTCGTCTCTCTCTCCATGATGTATAAGTTGTTATATATATATAGGTCCTGTTTGCTTGCCATGCACTCCTACAATCTCGGACTAGGGTTTGGCTGCTTGCAGGATCCTCCTTTTTAGGAAATAAAATCGGAGCTTTAATGCGCTGAATTCAGTCTTTCCTTCCCAGGAGGAGTCAATCACTCACCTTCCTAGTAGGATTCCTATTATAATGTCCTGCTCAAATTAGGACCCTTTGGCGGGAAGGAATATGCCTCCTTTGTACGGTGACGTTTTACTGGCTCGTTGTGGAGATTTTAGTTCTTGATGTTTAGGTTGCTGCTTCCTGGTGCTCCTCTGTTTTAGCGGGCTGCCAACATCTAGTTAGCATCCTACTGATGGCAGTAGGGGGACATCTAGCCAGCTTTGTAGTAAGGTGGTCAGTAGAACTCCGTGTCGGGGTGTAGCGGGGTCCATAGGAAGCTGTATCGGGGTGCAGCGGGGTCCATAGGAAGCCCGGTTATAGTCGGTCTTGATCTCGCTGTGAGTTCTAGTGAGTGTTTTTGGTTCTTGGTTTCTTTGTTGAGCTAAGATGCTTGGCGGGGTGGATCCCGCTGGTGGAGGTATGTGTTGGAGTTAACCGGGGTTCACTCTGTCATGGTATCCGGGTTGGGTACTGTTATAGCCTTCTTGTGTCGAGGTGGAAAATTCTTCTTTGGTCCTCCGCCAATTTTGGCGGTTAACAACAGGTATCCCTTTAGAGCTTGAAAAGCCTGCTCGCTCTACTCGTCCCACTTCATCTTTTTCCCCTGCTTGATGACTTTGAAAAAGGGGAGACATTTGTCTATGGAGCGGGATATGAACCGGTTCAAAGCCGCTATCCGCCCGGTTAATCCTTGCGCCTGCTTGAGGTTTGTAGGAGACTCGAGATCTAAAATGGCTTTGATCTTCTCAGGATTTGCCTCGATTCCCCTTTCATACACCATGAATCCAAAGAATTTGCCTGCTGCCACCCCGAATGCGCACTTAGCGGGGTTCAGCCTCATCTGGTTTTGTCTTATTACCTGGAAGGTCTGGCGCAAGTCCCCTGCATGTTGTCTTGCTTCTGGAGATTTAGTGATCATGTCATCTATGTATACCTCCATGGATCTCCCTATCTGTTCCTTGAATAGTTTATTCACCATGCGCTGGTAAGTGGCACCTGCATTTTTGAGTCCGAATGGCATTACCTTGTAACAGTAGAGGCCTTGTCCAGTGATGAAGCTAGTCTTGTCTTGATCTGAAGGGTGCATCATGATTTGATTGTACCCCGAGAAACCGTCCATGAAACTTAGGAGCTTATTTCCTGCAGTGGAGTCAATAAGCTGGTCTATCTTTGGTAGATGGAAGCTATCTTTGGGACAAGCCCGATTAAGATCGGTGTAGTCCACACACATCCGCCACTTTCTTCTTGGTATGGAGTCATGATGAGATGCCTGGCATTCCCCTTGGCCTGGCTTCCCATAGGTTGGCAGTGGATGCAACCTTCAAGCCAGTAAAACAGAAAAGAAGACACTTCAACACAGAACGGAATGCCGCAGTCCAAGAAGAAGTTGACAAGCTCTTGAAGCCCGATTAAGATCGGTGTAGTCCACACACATCCGCCGTAGAGGCCTTGTCCAGTGATGAAGTTTACTGGCTTGAAGGTTGCATCCACTGCCAACCTATGGGAAGCCAGGCCAAGGGGAATGCCAGGCATCTCATCATGACTCCAAGCAAAGATGTCGTTGTACTCTCTGAGAAGCTCTATCAAATTATTCTTCACCTCTGGGTCCAGACCTTCTCCCACTTTTACTGTCTTTGTTGGGTCCTCCCTCTGGATCTGGACCTCCTCTAGCTGCTCTGATGGACACCCGCTAATCCAACCACGCTCTTCTTCTTCTGATTCCTCTACGATTATGTCGGGTATCTCCTCTTCCTCTAAAACATGATCATCCTGCTCTGCCGTGACATGATCATCCCGTTCTGCCGTTCTCGGACCCGGGTAGCTGGCCACCGATGCGCATTGCTTAGCCAACGCAGCGGGGTTGGTTGACACCGCATAGCAGTTGCGGGCTGCCTGCTGGTCTCCCCTTACCTCTCCTACTCCTGATCCTACTGGAAACTTCAACACGTTGTGGTAGATAGACAGCACTCCCCTAATCCCTGACAGGAAAGGCCTTCCCAAGATTGCATTATATGCTGACGGGGTGTCTACTACAATAAATTCCGTCATTGTGTTCTGTTGAAGAGGAGCCTCCCCCACTATCACTGGTAGTATCTTTGTTCCCATCGGCATTACGGAGTCCCCTGTGAATCCGTATAGTAGAGAGGTACAGCTGTTGAAGCAAGAGTTCTTCAAGTTGAGCTGCTCATGTGCTCCTTTGAACAAAATATCCACGCTGCTCCCCGTTTCGATCAAGACGCAGTGCACTAAGCAGTTAGCGATCTATACCGTAATGACCATGGGATCATCATGTGGTTGCACCGTATTGTAAACGTCCTCCTCCGTGAAGATGATTTTGGTGGAACGGGATAAGTCTAGGGGTCCTCCATTGACCTTTAACAGCTCATGCTCAATGTTGAGTCTAGGGATCTTCCTTGCGTGGTTTTTTCTCGAATTGTTGGAGGTTCCTGCTAGAGTGGGGCCTCCACTGATTGTGTGGATCACTTGGATCTGCTGCATTAAATCCTTCTCTCCCTCTCTCCTTCTTTCTGCTGCTTCCTGCATCCCACTTTGAACCTGCTTTCCTTCTTTAATGCTATCTCGTACCTGTTGTAAAAATTCGGTTAGGAGTCCTCCCCTTACCAGTGCTTCTATCTGATTGCGGAGACTATAGCATTCTGAGGTGTTGTGCCCCACGTCTTCATGGAAGTCGCAATACTTGTACTGATTCCTCCTGTCTACCGAGATTTTTATGGGAACCGGCTTTCTGAGTAGACCCTTGTCTCGAATGGCGAGATAGATAGTTTCCCGTGAAGCATTGAGAGGGGTATAATGGTTATATCCTTCTTCCTCTCTCGTTATTCTGGATACATCCTTCAAGGGGAGCTCCCCGGGAGGTGACCTCCTGACCGGGTACCTCTCTTGGTACGAAGGAATAGGAGGCGGCCTGTACGTCGACCGGTTTTGAGGTTGATTCTGAAACTTCGTAGCTGGAGCAGGTTTCGGAGCTTCCTTTTTAGGGCGTGGTGCTAATCGGGCTTCATCATGTTCAATCTTGATCCGGAGTTGTTCCTCAATGTCCACCTGTTCCAGAGCCCGATTGTAGGCTTCCTGGTACGTCTCAGGAGGATGCTTGGCAAAAGATCGGAACAGCCTGCCCGCCCACAAGTTCCTCCGGAAATTGGCTAAAGTCTCCTTCTCGTTGAACACGCCCATCTGGACGACCTCTTTGTGGAATTTCTCCACATAAGATCTCAGAGTTTCACCTCGCTCTTGAACTACGTACTGCAGTAGGATAGAATCCTTGGGACGGGGTTTGATTCCCTGAAACTGTGCACAGAAAGCTTTGGTAAGTTTGGAGAAAGAATCAACACTACCTGGTGGTAGTTTTCTGAACCATGTCTTGGCACAGTCTGTCAGAGTTGAAGGAAACATCCTGCACATGGCTATCCTGGTTGCACTCTGAACCTCCATCTGGTGTACGAAGCTTTCCAGGTGGCTGACGGGGTCTTCTGTTCCAGAATACTTTCTGAAGGCATCCTGAATTTGGGGGGTAGCCCTGCCTCCCTAACTCTCTTGGAGAATGGTGCATTCATCTCGCCCAAAGGATTCTTTTGGATCCCCTGATGCTTTCCCTTCTTTAACTGCTCCAACTCCTTCGCCATCCTCGTCATCTGGTCCTCCAGGCGCTGAGACTTCTTGGTTCCGGATCGAGCTACTGAAACTTCATCATCCGAAGATTCTGAATCGATGACTACCTCCTTTCGCTTAACCCTTTGATGCCTCTCCCTGGAAATCCTCCGAGATTTGGCACTTTCTTCAGAATTGGGACGGGATTCCCTCTCCTTTGTCCGTGGTCTTGGTGGGGATTGAATCTTCCTGGGAGGAACCTCAATCGCGGATTTTACTAGTCGGGGTCTGAGATCCGCCTGTCGGACTGGGAGAGAGGGGCCCAATCGGTCGAAGACTGGAGCCCGAGTGCTTGGTCTGACATCGTCCTGGATCCCGGCTGCTTCAAATGGGATTCCCTGGGCTATCATCCGGAGCCGGATCGCTTCTACGTAGGCTGCGGCGTGCTGTTCTAAGACATCTCGGTTGACCTCTTGCCCAGCGGGGTTTTGAGGGACAGGGTCTGCAGCCGGTGGGGGCACTGGTGGAGGATTCTCGCTCCTGATACCCTTACCCCGCCTCTGAGCTCTTTCGGTGGAGGCAAGGGATTGGAGTCCTGATGGCTCGGGATGACCCTGGGAGGATCGGAGTCTCATTCTGAATATCTCTGGGTGGAAGTAGGTTGTTGCTAAACAATGGTTGGGAAAAGGTTTCCCACAGACGGCGCCAAAAGTGTTATCCGAAAATCTTTAGAAGGACGATAATCCAAATAACCACTTTAAAAGGGTCAAGATCGAGATTGATCCTGGCCGGAGGGGTATCAAGTAGTTTGATACCAACTAGGTCCCTGCCAATGCATGCATAATAAAGAATACGTGAAATCGAATAAGAACTCGTTTTATTGATCACTCTTTTTTAATACATGAATACATCGACCATGAATTTATTAGATCATCACGTTCTACAAGGATTTTAGTCGATAATAAGGGTGATGATGGTGGTGGTGAATCTGTGCCTGTCGATAAGTAGAGTGTAGGGTTTTTTCCCTCTTTTTTTCCTTCCTTCCTTCTCGGCAAATTAGCTATTATATATATAGAGGTCCTGTTTGATTGCCATGCACTCCTACGATCTCGGATTAGGGTTTGGCAGCTTGCAGGATCCTCCATCTTTAGGAGATAATCTCGGAGATTTAATGCGCTGAATCCAGTCTTTCCTTCCTAGGAGGAGTCAATCACTTACCTTCCTAGTAGGATTCTTACTGTGCTGTCCTGCTTAAATTAGGACTATCTGGCGGGAAGGAGTATACCTCCTTTGTACGGCGACGTTTTACTGGATCTTTTGTGGAGTTTTTAGTTCTTGGTGTTAGGATCCTGCTTCCTGGTGCTCCTCTGCTTTAGCGGGCTGCCTATATCTAGTAAGCATCCTACTGATGGCAATAGGGGGATATCTATCTAGCTTTGTAGTAAGGTGATCAGTAGAATTCCGTGTCGGGGTGCTGCAGGGTCCGTAAGAAGCTGTATCGGGGTGTTGCGAGGTCCATAGGAAGCTCGGTTATAGCCGGGTTTGATCTCGCTGTGAGTTCTAGTGAGTATTTTTGGCTCTCGGCCACTTTGTTGAGCTAAGAGGCTTGGCGGGGTGGACCCCGCTGAAGGAGGTATGTGTTGGGATCAATCGGGGTCCACTCTGACGCGGTGTCCGGGTTGCATACTGTTATACCCTTCTTATGTCGAGGTGGAAAATTCTTCTTTGGTCCTTCGCCAATTTTGGCGGTTAACAAAAGCAATAGGCTCTAACCAGCTAAGCTACTCCAACTCATTGTTGGAGGTTTGTTGATTTAAATGTATATTTAGTTATATAATTTGTTTAAAATAATTTAAATATATTTATATGATTTGAAATAAACTCATATATATATAAGTTGAAATAAACTCATATTTAATAATAATATATCAAAACAGATCTATGTAAAAAAAATAATAATAAGAAAACAAAAGGAAAAAAAAAATTTCTTTCTTTCTTTTTCATTTTGAATTTTTTTTTTCCCTTTCAATTTATAGGCTTTGATTTTATGGGTTTTTTTATATTATAAAATTGAAATAAAATATTTTTTGAAAAGGAAAAAATTTCAAAATAAATAAATAAATAAAAATTACGAGCTTTGATTTTCTGGGTTTCCTTTTGTTTTCTTATTTCCATTTGATAAAGAAACCCAGAAAATCAAAGCTCATAAATTGAAAAGGAAAAAAAAAATTCAAAAAAGAAAAAGAAAGAAGGAAAGAAAAATTTCCTTGTTTTTTTTTTTTTTTTTTTTTCCTTTTGTTTTCTTATTATGTTTTTCTTTTTCATAACTATGTTTTGATATATTATTATTAAATATGCATTTATTTCAAATTATATATATGAGTTTATTTTAAATTATATAAACATATTTAAATTATTTTAAACAATTTATATAACTATATATACATTTAAATCAACAAACCTCCAACAATAAGTTGGAGTAGCTCAACTGGTTAGAGCCTATTACTTTTAACCACAAGGTCGAAGGTTCAATCCCTGATAGATGTGTTGTGGTTTGAGCAGGGGCTTTTTAGTGTTTGTTTTGTTCGGTCCTCACGGTTTGTCCGGTGTTGCTATGTTTGTTTTATGTGATATTTTCCCTTTCTTAATAAAGATTGTTGTTTCAAAAAAAAAAACAAAAAAAAACAAATTATTTATTTTCAAAACATCTTCAATATTCATTTATGTCCTTTCTAGTAATTTTACATAGTCAAGCTACTCAGTTGATTTTTCTCACAGCAAATCCAAAAGCAATTCCCTCACAACATAACCAAAAGCAATTCCCCTCACAGCCCAACAATACCAAACTAAACTTAATACACGTAAGTCAAGCAAAAAAGTGATATTTCCTTAAAAGATAAGGATTAAGCTGTAGTTCTCCCTTTTATTAAACATTTATATGGCATGCAGTTCTAGTCTTGTACATGGATCATCAATTTGCAATTTTACCTACTTATTGTCTGTAATGTTTGGTCTACTCCACAATTTTACCTAATGAGTGGCTTTAATATTTGTCCCAATCATACTCCCACAGCAAAGACACTTTCACTTTTGACGTAAACATTTTTTTAATATAGCAATATCATTCTAAACTAATTTCTTTTTTGAAATGAATTCTAAACTACGATGAAGATGTGTTTCAATGTACATGCTACACATTTTAAAATAAATTGAAAAGGTGTTTTTCATGTTTTCCTTTTTAAAAAATATATATATATTTTACAAAATTTTGAAAAGTATATTTTTTTTTTACTTTTGAATTTTGATTCTAATTAGAAATACTCTCGAACAATAGATATCAACTAGTTTAGCAAATATTAAAAAAAAAAAAAAAAAAAAAAAAAAAAAAAAAAAAAGTTTAGCTAATGAGTTCTCTTATAGATTTATTATATATATACCAAGTTTTAGGGTTGAAGGTATCTGACACTTACATCGATCTCAGAGTTTGAGGGCTTCATTTGAAAACTTTTTATAAAATAAAAAAAGGCAGAAAATTGTTTTTTCATTTTATTTTCAATTAAAAAAAAATAAAAAAAAATAAAAAACAATTGTGTTCCTAGTAAACATATATGAACAGATTTGTTAATGGGAGGATAGGCCTGGGTATTATCATTAGAGACACAGCTGGGGAGGTTCTAGCTTCGAATTCTCAGATGATTTTGGCTGGTTATTCTGTCGAAATTACTGAAGCTTTGGCTATCTTTAGGGGCCTCTTATTCGCAAAGGATACAAGACTACTCCCTTTTTAGTGGAGACTGATACTTAGGTTGTGGTGAATTATATTAAGTCTGGTTTAGCTCCTCTTTCAGATGTTGGCCTAATTATTGATGATATCCTTCGGTTCTTGAATCGGAATCCTACTTGTAAGGTTGCTTTTGTTCCTAGGAGTGCTAATATGGCTGCTCATAGTCTTGCCAAGTTAGGTTTATCTGTTGCTAGTGATTTGTTTTGGTTGAAGAAGGTTCCTTACAATGGTTCCGCGTTTGTCATAGGTGATATCCCAACTCTTATGTAGTCCTTTTTAAGGATTTATCTTCAAAAATAAAAAATAAAAAAATGCATATTTAATTACAATAAAATTGGATTTTTAATTTGGATATATATAAATATATGGGTTTATGTTGTGTCGTTGTGGTGGAGTTGTGTTACAACCCCAATATCGGGCATGGCTGGCAAGGGAAAGAAGGGGAGTGCGTATGGGGGCACAACCTGGTTGGAGGCTGGAGCCGCTTCCCTGATGAGCCCAAGGCAGGGCGAAACCAGCAATGTCTGAGAAATAGGCGCTGAATGAGAAGGCTGGCCTCAAGAGGTGGGGCGCCGCACAGGATGCATGTCATGCAAGAAAATGACCCTGTGACAAGTTGAATAGTTGATACACATGTACTGAGTAAAAAAAAAATTTCATTAACTAACTAGTAATGTAATTAACAAGATGATGTTAGTCTGGTGGTAAAACTCCTCACACCTATACCACGTGGTCTTGGGTTCGAATCTTCCCCTTCCCCAAAAAATCCCGAATTTATATAATTTTGTAGTACTTAAAAAAAAAAGGTTATATAATTTTAATTAAAATGATATTTCAATAATATAAAAATTTATTAAAAAAATGGACCCTTTGTTTACGAGTTCAAGGGTGTGGCGGTTACTATACTAATTGAAACAATCAGCATTTTTTAATGGGATATTATTATTTTTCCCTATGACTTGAGGTATTAGACGTTTTGCACCCCCTTGTTTCGGTATTGGCCAATTTCCACCCTAACATTTCATTTAATAGTCAAAATTCACCCTCCCGTTAATAATTGTTTGTCAATAGTTAATCTCAATCTCAAATTCTTATTTCTCTCTACATTCTACAATTTTATTTAATTCTCATTCATATATAAATTATTTCTTCTATTTTTCAATCATCAAATTGATTTACAATATTTATTTCAACAATATATTTTTTTCAATCATATATATATATATATATATTTACTTGCTTACCACTATTATTTCAACAATATATTTTTTTCAATCATATATATTTTTTTTTACTCGCTTACCACTCTTATTCCAACAATATATTTTTTTCAATCATATATATATATATATATTTTACCTGCTTATCACTCTGATTCCAACAATATATATTTTTTTTCAATCATATTTTTTTTTACTCTATATTTTATTATTATTAATTTTTCAATGGCAAGTGGGGGAGATAGTTCAAGAAATGTGAACAAAGGAAAGGGTCCAATGCAAAACTTGTTGGAAGACATTGGTGATACTGTCACTTACGACTAGGGTTGCACAAATTACCCCGGATCCCCATTTCCCCGTTTCCCCATCCCCATTTGGGGGAGTTTTTTTGGGGAAAAATGGGGAAATGGGGGGGGATGGGGATGATTTTCATCCCCAAATTGAAATGGGGATGGGGATGGGGAGACCCCCCCCCCCCCCATCCCCATTTCCCCATTTCCCCCATTAATTTAGTGAAATGGGGATGGGGATGGGGGGAGGTACCCCCATCCCCATTTCCCCATTTCCCCCAAATTAATATTAAAATAATTTTATATTATATATTTATATATATGTTTTAATTTTTTATATTATTTGAAAACCTCATATAAATACCTCTGCTTGTCCGACCAGCTCACCAAAATTAATATAAAAATAATTTTATATTATATATTTATATATATGTTTTAATTTTTTATATTATTTGAAAACCTACATATAAATATCTCATTTACTCCTCATTTACTATTTACAAAACCCTAGATCTAAAATTTTGTGTGTCTGCTGCCTCTGCTCCTTGCCTCCTCTGCTTGTCCGACGACTCCGACCAGCTCACCAGCTCCAGCCTCCCACCGCTTGTTCAACGAGGCGACGACGACCAGCTCCCTCTGCTTCTTCGACGAGGCGACAGCCAGCTCCAGCCTCCCTCTGCTTCTTCGACGAGGCCGCGGCGACGACCAGCTCCGACGAGGCGACGACCAGCTCCGACGGGTGACGACCAGCTCCGACGAGTGACGACGTCAGTTCTTCTTCTGTCCACAACTCCACGTCTGTTTCAGTTTCGGTTTACAGCTTCAGTTCTTCTCTCCACATCAGTTTCAGACTTTCAATTCTTCTTTTGAGTTCTAATCATGTCTCAAAACAAACAAAAACAAAAGCAAGGTATATTATACTCTAATCAGAGAACTATGATTTTTATTTATTTAATTTCCTTCTGTTGTTTTGTTTCGTTGTTGTGCTTTTTGTTGTGTTGTTTCTTGTTGTCTACTTCGTTGCTGTCCCCTGTTGTTTCTGCTGGGCAGCAGCCCTGTATTGTTGCATTTGTTGCTGCGTTTCAGGTTCCAGCCTGATTGTTTGTGTTGGTTTTGATTAATAAAATTTCTATTATTGTTCAAAAAAAAATTTCCTAGTTTCTTTTTGTTGTTTTGGTTTTATTTTTTTTAACTGAATTGTCATTTGAGTATTTGACATGTGAATTCTAATTACATTGAATAATCAATAAATTATACTCTGATTTTATTTTGTTTTGTTTTGTTTTTTCAGTTCCTTGACAGATTTGCTTTCAATCTAAATGATATTGTTTTATTTTTATTTTTTCAGTTCCTTGACAGATTTGCTCTTAATCTAAATGATATTGTTGATTTTAACTTGTTACACAGTTGTAGGTGACATTTCTCCTCAGCCTGAAGTTAATTCAAATACTGTGGAGCATGCTATTAATGTTGATGAAAGCAGCAGTCAAATTCGCTCCGAAGACCAGGTACCTGAACGAAAACGTAAGTTTAGGTCTGCCATTTGGGAACATTATAAATTTGCTAGTGTAAATGGTAAGGAAAGGGCTGTTTGCAACTATTGCAAACAATCATATGCTGTTGGGTCGGGTACAAAGGGTTTAATTGACCATCAAAAAACATGTAAGATGAGGTTTGGGCAAAGATCAATAGAGCTATATCAAAAACAGAGTCTTTTGTCAGGAAAAAAGGCAACAGGGAATAGTGGAAGTTCTTGTTTAACCTTAGCAGCTCAACATTTTGATTATGATGTAGCTAGGATTGAGCTTTCTAGGATGATCTTGATGCATGACTATCCTCTTAATATGGTTGAGCATGAGGGGTTTAGAGATTTTACTAGAACACTGCAGCCATTATTTAAGCCCATAAGTAGGACTACTGTTAGAAGGGATATTATGAGTATGTATGAGATAGAGAGGGCAGGTTTATTGACTATGTTGGGGAAGATTCAGGGTAGGATTGCCATTACTTCAGATATGTGGACTGCTAGCAATCAAAAGAGGGGTTATATGACTGTCACGTCACACTTCATTGATGATTCATGGCAATTACAAAGCCGACTTTTGAGGTAATAAAATGTGTGGTTATTTTATATTTTGTACTTTAGTACTATTTGTTTGATGTGTTTGTTTTTTATAGTTCTAATTTATTTAAATTCTAATTTATTAGGTTCATTTATGTGCCATGCCCTCACAATGCTGAAAACCTTTCGACTGCATTAATGAACTGTTTGTTGGATTGGAATATTGATAGGAAGATATCTACGTTGACCCTAGATAATTGTTCCACAAATAATAGCATGATTGATATATTGTTGGGTAGATTGTCTCCTAGTTCATTGATTATGCATGGACATTTGTTTCACATGAGATGTGCTGCACACATTTTAAATCTGATTGTGAAAAGTGGGTTGGAAGTTATTGATAGTGGGATTGAAAGAATTCGTGATAGTGTTGCTTTTTGGACGGCAACCCCAAAAAGGTTGGAGAAATTTGAGGAAGCAAAAATTTTTTTGAATATTGTTTGTGAGAAAAGGTTAGCACTTGATTGCAAAACCCGTTGGAACTCAACTTATTTTATGCTTAGTGTTGCTTTGAATTACAAAGAAGTGTTTTATCGTTTAAACCAACGTGAGTCTCAATATAAAGTTAGGATTGAAGAGAGTGATTGGGAGTTAGCTAAAGAAATGTGTGATAAATTGAAAATCTTTAATAGTGTAACGGAAATGTTTTCCGGAACAAAATATCCCACAACCAATCTCTTCTTTCCTAAAATTTGTGAAATTAAATTATCATTGAGAAAGTGGCTTGGTTCTAGTTGTGTTGAGATAAGTGGCATGGCATCAAATATGATTGCAAAATTTGATAGATATTGGAATGATGTACATGGAGTGCTAGCTATGGCAAGCCTTTTGGATCCAAGATTTAAATTAAAACTCCTTCAATATTTTTTTCCTAAAATCTATGGAGAAGACAAAGGTTTAGATGAGGTTAAAAAAGTGCGCAAGCTTTGTGAAGATATATTTCTAGAGTATCAAGTAAAGGTTGGTGAAAAACGTTCTAAAGAGACTAGGGCTATTAGTAATTTTGAATTTGATGATGATGATGAGACGGAGTCATTGGATGGTTTCTTTTCTTGGAACTCTGAAACTAGTGAAGCTAATGAAAAATCAGAACTTGATTGTTACTTGGAAGAAAAAACTTTACCCGGGAGTCGTGAATTTGATGTTTTGAGTTGGTGGAAGCTTAATGGGATTAAATATCCTATAATGTCTGAGATTGCTAGAGACATATTAGCTATTCCAATTTCAACTGTTGCTTCGGAGTCTTCATTTAGTACCGGTGGTAGGATTGTAAGTACACATCGTAATAGACTTCTACCATCAACTTTGGAGGCAATAATATGTACTCAAAATTGGTTGTGGGCTGGGAAAAAAGGTATGTTAAACATCAAACATTTCATTTTATTTAACTTTGTAGTTTTATAACTTTATTACTTTTGATTGTTTCATCTTTTATTTTGTTATTTAGGTATTATCATTGATGGTTTTGGTGACATTGAAGTTGATGATGACAATGATAATGAAGTCAATGAGGTAATTAAATATATATATATTTAATAGATTCTTGTTTAGAAATCCATGTAATAATAACTCATAACTCATAATGTGTTTGCTTCATTTGTAGGCTGCCAATTATAGTAACAGTGGCACAGCAGAGGGTTCAAAGTAATTGGGTGGAGAATGAAGATTTTTGAAAGCTACTGTCCCAATATTCTGCCTGTCCCAATATACTGCCTGCAGCCTGTTATATGAAGTATTGAAGTGTTTTTTTTTTTTTAAAGACAGTGTTGCTTTGTATGTGAAGTTGGCATTGGTTTCAAACTGTCCCAATATTCTGCCTGTCCCAATATACTGCCTGCAGCCTGTTATATGAAGTATTGAAGTGTTTTTTTTTTTTAAAGACAGTGTTGCTTTGTATGTGAAGTTGGCATTGGTTTCAAACTTTGAATTATTCAAATACTTAATTTTGTAATGTATTTTTTTTTTCATTTGTAATGGAATGATTTTTTTTTTTTTTTTTTTAGTTTAATTTGTTATTTTCAATCAAATGGGGAAATGGGGGAAACAGGGAAATGGGGAAACGGGGAGAAACGGGGAGAAACGGGGAAAATGGGGAAATGGGGATGGGGATGGGGGGACCTCCCCCCAAAACTACCCCATCCCCATTTTCCCCAAATGGGGAAATGGGGGGGGATGGGGAAGGGTTTGAGAAGTGGGGATGGGGATGGGGGGACCTCCCCCCACCCCCATTTCCCCAATGTGCATCCCTACTTACGACGATGTGACTTTTCACCAGTTTCTTCAAGATCAGTTTGGATCCGATCACTACAAGAAATTTTGACTTTCCCTACAAATCATATTCGTCTGGAAAGATCAAAATTCGTAGGGAAAGGTTTTGCCTGACGAAATTTTGAGTCCTGCTAAAACCACTTTAGCCGACGAATGTATTTGTCAGCTAAGGTTTTACATTCGTCTGGAAAGATTTTGGAATTTTAAAAATTAATTTGACGTTCGGCCACCCCACCGTCAACCGCCACCAGCCCACCCTTGATAATATTGACAATTAATTGTCATTGTGAAGAAGCGAACTTGCAACCTCATATCAAAGTGGTAAACCTTTACCGTTGGACTACAACACTTTATCTGTTAATATTTGCATTATATTTATATATAACCTATATGAATTGTTATAAATTAAAAAAAAAATTGTTAGATAAATTTAAATTTATTCAACAACTCAAAAATCTAATTTGAATGACAAACATATATTGAAAAATATTTATTGGATTGCAAAAAATTTTGGGTTTGGTGATAATTATTATATATATATATATATAATGTCTGTTATTTAATTAAATGATCAATACCTCAAGATGATGCCACACCCTAAACCTAGGAAGTGGAAATCTGTTGGATAAGACTTTTTTTTTTTTTTTTTTTTAAATAAGTGTATTGTATATATTTTATTTAATCAAAGTTTTATATACTGGGTGTCCACTACTGATAAGTTTGGTGGTGGTGGATTTATCCATTAACTTTTAATATTTTTAACATATATATTTTTAATCAATTAATTAATTTTAGTATATATATTTTTAATTTTAATTAACTTTTCCCTACGAATTTTGAGTTTTGTGGGAAAAAAATTTGTACCCTTAGCTGACGAATTATGAGATTTGTGGGGAAAGGTAACCTTTTCCGACAAAAATCATTTTGTGGGGAAAGGTTGGGAAAATTTTGTACCCTTAGCCGACGAATTATGAGATTTGTAGGGAAGAGTAACATTTCCTGACAAAAATCGTTTTGTGGGGAAAGGTTGGGAAAAATTTTGTACCCTTAGCCGACGAATTATGAGATTTGTGGGGAAATGTAACCTTTATCGACGAAAGTCGTTTGTGGGGAAAGGTTGGAAAATTTTTTGTACCCTTAGCCTACAAATTATGAGATTTGTGGGGAATAACCTTTCTCGACGAAAATAGTTTTGTGGGGAAAGGTTAGGAAAATTTATATATCCTTAGCTAACGAATCTTGAGATTGTGGGGAAAGATAACCTTTCTAGACAAATTTTGAGTTTTGTGGGGAAAAATAATCTTTCCTGACGAAACTTGTTATGTCTGGAAAAGTTATCTTTCTAGACAAATCTTGCTTTGTCTCCTAAAGTTTTGTCTGGAAAGACTAAAATTCTTGTAGTGGATCCTCCTTCTAGTCCTAATCTCCCTCTAATAATTCCCGAGTTCGACGGACTCGACCCCGGTCACAATACCCCCAATACTAATGAAAATCTATCTGACCCCCCAGCCCTTTCGGATGATTTTTTTGTAGGTGAAGGTGAAGAAGAAAAGCTGATGAAGTCTAAACTCTTCAAAGTGCATATGAAGAAAACTAAGTTAGATGGTGGTTTCCAAATCCAGTGCAATTACCACACCAAATCATACAAAGTTGCAAGAAATTTCGGATATGGCACGTTCTGGACTCATATCAAAAAAATTCACCCATTTGAATACGCAGTTGCGAGAAACCAAACCCAAATCTCCAGGTACGCAACCCCTTCTAATAAATTATTTCATTACACGTTTGAAAAAAAAAATAGAGAACAATTAGCATTAATGGTTGCAACTGAACACTTACCTTTTTATTTTGGTGAGAAAGTAGGTTTTGTTAATTATTGTCAAAATGTATTAAATCCTGCAATGCAACGTGTTCCTAGAACCACTCTCACACGTACACTAAATGACATTTACAAAAAAGAAAAAAAAAACAGATTGAAAACATTTTTTTCTCAATTTCAAGGTCATGTTTCCGTATGTGCCGACATATGAACCGACAATTTTGGTAGTCATTTATACTTGGGTGTCACATGTCATTATATGGACAATGACTGGGACATGCAAAAAAGAATTCTTGCATTTCGTGTTTTTGATGACTCGCATTCAGCTTAAAATATGTTTCAACTCCTTAAAATTATTTTTCAGGAGTAAAATATCCTAAACAAAATTTTTGCTATTGGCTTTGAAAATGCTACAAGCAATACCGCATCTATTCCTATGCTACAGGATTTGTGCAATCCCTATTTTAGGGGTAAATTATTTCATTAACGTTGTGCATAGGGATGGCAATTTGACCCGCACCCGTGGGCACCCGCCCAAACCCGACCCTGTAGGGTCGGGTTTGGTTGGTGAATTTATGACCCGTAAACCCACGAACCTGTATAAATAAAAACCCAATGGGTTTGGGTGCGGGTGTGGGTTGGAAAAACGAACCTGTGGGTGAACCCACGAACCCATATAAATAAAAATTATATAGTATTTATTATTTAAAATATTATAAATTTAAACTCCAATTAAACCTTTTTAACCATATAGAGAATAAAATATAAAAACTCCACTCACTTTTGAGAATTACAATTCTCAACTCTCATTTACATATAGCTAATGATAGGTTACACTTGTTGGTTTTACTCTTATGAAACATCATGCTTACTTATTTGTTTTGTCTTTGGAGATCCATTTGGAGTTTTTCTTGGTAGTGCTTTATATTATTGTATTTGTAATTCTCCATAATATATTATAAATAAAGAGGAGTTATGTATTGTATATATAAAAATATAATTAACTATTAAATATTTATAAATTAATATATTTTGCGGGTTGGTGGGTGTGACCTGTGAACCCGCTAACCCGCATAAAACCAGCGGGTGAAACCCAAACCCGAACCCGTTTATTTTCGTGGGTTCACGGGTGAGCATGGGTGCTGAAAATTTTTGTGGGTGCGGGTTTGGATTTTGCAAAACCCGCCCAAACCCGACCCGTTGCCATCCCTAGTTGTGCATGTCATGTTTTAAATTTGTGTGTTCAAGTTGGATTAGTAGAGCTTTCTACTTTTATTAGACCAATTAGAGATAATATTAACTATATCTGGAGGCATAACAAAATCCAGAAACAATGGTTAAAATATTTCTTTCAAAATAATATACGTCGCAAAAAATTTACTCGAGATATTACCACTCGTTGGAATTCAACTTATAAGATGTTTAGTGAAAGTGTTGAATATAGAGATTTATTAGTTTCTTTTATTACATATAATGTTCCTTCAATTTCTCTTCAATTGAACCATTGGGATGTATATATAAAAATTCTTGAATTGTTACGTGTTTTTAATGATGCTACCACCGCTATATCTGGTGTTTACTATCCCACTACCCATTTATTTCTTATTCAAAGTGTTAATATTGCATTTAATGATTGTGATTTTGATGTTCAATTGAGTCCATGTGTTGCTGCCATGAGGACAAAATGGTTACAGTATTATGGGGAGATTCCAAATATTTACTTGCTTGCACCGTGTTTAGATCCATGCTTTAAATTTGAATGTTTGTAGGAATATGTAAGATCCTTTATTTGTATTGGCTTGATTCCATTGCAAAACTCTCTATATTTGTATTAGTAGTTGCTTAAGTGTTTCTTGGAATAAAGGAGCCTCAAAGGTGAAGAAGCAACAACTTGTGCAAATATCGTCTTCAAGGGGAACATTGCATACTTGGATACTAAGGTATCAAGATTCTTCTTCCTCTTGCAAGGCATAAGCGCACACACACACAATTCATACATGTGTGTCCCTGCATCATAATTCAAACATTTGGTATAACACTTTCACACACATTTAGCATGCACATGCATTTATCTCATTGTTGACAATCTTGTAGAATTGCATGTTTTCTCACTATCGCTTAGATATGGCATGCTTGTGTTACATAGTGTTTATTTGTTTGTGTTTTTTGTGTTTTTGACTTGAACATGATCTTATTTGATTCCTTATTGAGTTCCGGTCATTTTGGTTACTCATTCGTTAAGTTTCGAGTCCATACGACGTAGTTATGCTACTTTGCATTCTCATTCGTTGAGTTGTGTTCGTCGTCATTTTCCGAGATGAATTCTCAACTATTTGTCAAAGTTCCATAGTCTTCATCGTGCGTGAGGGAGTCATGGTTCGTAATCTGAAAACAGATTCGAATTCGGAGTTCGGATGCCCGAATACGGCTGAAGAACGCGAGAGGTGCGCGAGGAGGTTGCTCAGCCAAAAGCCAAGCAAGGGGTGGCCACGTGTGGACCACGTGTGCCACACGGCCAGAGCTCCTCTCTGGCCACATGTGGCACACGCTGACCACATGTGGGCTGGCTGAAGTCCCTCTTAAATTTGGACAAATTTGCCCCTCTTCCCTCCTCCTTAAATGACCTCTCTTCCCTCCATTTTCTATTGAACTTGAACAACATTAAATCTGATTTTCTGCAGAAATGTTCATGATTTTCATTTTCTTATTTTGATCATAACTCTCTCATACGAACTCGAAATTGAGTGATTCAAAAACCAAAATTGTTGGTATTGAAGAGAGCTACAAACCCAAGCATTTTCAGAGTCATTTGAATTCGTGATTGGTCGCAGCATGCTGTTCTTCAGTCCGAGGTTCATTGTTGTATGTTAAACTTCTTCTTCTCACTTCATCTTTTGATCTGCACTTTAATCTTTCAATTTGATAGATGATTTGTGTTTAGAATGATGTTAGAACATATTCTAGGGGTGGTTGATCATTTGGTAATTGAGTTTTAGCTTTGTGATTTTACTTGAACATATATTTGCTAAACTTGATTAATCTTGAAATTGATTCTAGAAATGATATATGTGATGTGCTTTATGACATTTTCTAGGTTTAATTTCATGATCTAAGAACTAGGTTTTTAGTGTGATATATTGAATATTCATACTTTGTTCTTATTGATATACATGCTTTGATTTCTAGGTATTTTTGTGATTGATTGTTGAAAGCATATCCTAGAATGTATGTAAGCATGTTCATAGAGCTTGATTGATTATCTAGCTTTATTTGTTTGTAAGTGATTCATCTTCTTCTTACTTTCATTATTGATCATCTCTTTAATTGTCTTATTTGATTGATGAAAAGTAATATGAATGATGTTAATTCACATGCTTAGGTTTCTAGATATATTTTGTGATTGAGTTGTGATAGCTTTATTCTAGATTCTCTAGTTGCATGTTTATAGAGTGTGTTTGATCAACTTGCTCTATTTGTTTGTGATTGCATCATATTGCTTGTGTACACTTCACTTAGATCATTGCCTTGTGAAAGGTTGAAGTCTCTTGCAAAGTGAGTGAAGCTTTGTCTTGAGCAAGAAGACTTGGCTAGGAAAGGATTCCGGATAGCCAAGCAAGAAGTCTTAGTTAGGATCAAGAGGATCCAGATAACTAAGCAAAAGTCTTAGCAAGGAGTTGCGTACTCCGAATGGTTGAGCTTGGGTAGCTTGACTAGGATCCTAGTTATCTAGATTGCTAAGCGAGGAAATCTTCCTAGAGGCTTGAGAGCCTTGGATAGGGAGTTGCTCTCTAGAGGTGTAGGACACATCTTGGATAGAGAGTAGGCTTTGTGAATCACTAGCCCGAGGGTTGATTAGGTTTTGATAGCTTGAAGTGGATATCATAGTGTTGATAGCTTTGAGTGTGTAAGGCCTTTTCGTATAGTGGATTTGCTTTGCCGGTGGTTGTGGATTCAACCCATGGATGTTTCCTCTTTGAGGTTTTACCACGTAAAAATATTGTGTCTCATTTTCGCTTTATATTTCCTTATCTTCCATATGTTCACTTGTATTGATTCTATTATATATTGATGCTTACATGAATTGATTCATATTATACAATTGTTATATCATTTCAAGTATTCATTTCATTCTTATATTCCGCATTTTTGAATATTGGAAGAATTTGGGACTATACCTATTCACCCCCCCTCTAGGTATAAAACACTATTGCTTTAAAGGGAATTTCAGAATATTTAACTAATTATTACAAATGTTTAGATTTAGAAGTTGATGTTCTTTAGTATTGTAATCTCGTTAAGAAATTGCTTTATTAATTATACAATGAATATCTTAGAATGTATGGTTCGTCTTTGAACATGCCGGTTTCACAACCCTAACCCACATCTGGTGGTACTAGTAATTCCGTAAAATTTCAATTAAGAGGTTTAGGGGATCGACTGTTTTCCCAAAGAACCAAAAAATTACGAACATCTTCTTCATCCTCAATGGTCTCTGAGCTTGACCGGTATTTAGAAGACACTCATAAATTTTCAGATGAAGAATTTAGTCTCTAGGTTTGGTGGAAGAATCATCAACAGGATTATCCAATTTTGGCTATTATTGCTAAACATATTCTTGGAACGCTGGTTTCTACAGTTGCTATGGAACAAGAATTTAGTGCAGGTGGAAATATTTTGGACCAAAGACGGTCATCTATGTCTCCACAATCACTTGAAATCCAGGCGTGTGTTGATGATTGGACAAAGGCAAAATATAGACAACAAGAACTCCAACCGGAGATAATGAACGACTTCCTCGAAGATGAACAAACCACGGGAACGGAAGGCAGTTAATAGATTCCATTCCAACCTCCAACCTCCAACACCGAGCAACTAATTAAAGATAAAAGAACTACGTGACCTTTGATTTTTCTACATTGATGGAGGATACGTATGCAGCTTAATTGTGATAAAAAATTAAGTGCAAGGCCAGTATTTTTTTTTTTAATTTTAACTTTATTACATTGTAATATTGTATATTTGAATTCAAGCCTTCAAGGCCAATTTCTAATTTATTTATTTTTTTGTGAAATTGTAAAGTTGTATTTATTAATAAATGTCAATTTCTTTTCTTTTAAACATTGTTAAATACTTAAATACTTCAATGGAAAATGTTTGTAAATGTTTTTTTTATTTAAATTTTTTTTCATTGGAATTATGATTGAGAAGAATTAATATGTAAAAAAGAAAATCGAAACCGGACCAAACCAAAACCGCCGAACCGGTGGTTTGAAACCGGTATTAAACCAGTGGTTCCGGTTCCGGTTTCGGTTTCGGTTTCGGTTTTGGATGGCCACCAAACCGAAATTGAATTGAAACTGAACCGTGGCCACCACTTTTAATGTAAACAGTTTGTTGGGTATACTTTGACGCCGAACTTCAGTCTTTTTCCTCCGCCTCTTTGTACAGCAGTACAAGGAATCAAATTTCCTCCAAATCGAAGTTTGATAGGTTCCTCATTGAAGTCATATCATTATCTCATAACTTTTAAATTTGTAGTTTTTTTTTTTTTTTTTTTTTAATATATATATTAAAGCTGCCCAAATTTCTTGACCCAAAAATTAATTATTATCGTTTATTTCAATATATCAACTCTCCGCAGTAACTATTAAAGTGTGTTTTGGTAAGGGACATGTCAAAGACAGCTTTTTGATCTCTGCAGCAGAAAAGGGAAGGTCCAAGAAATTACTTCTACTGCTGAGTAATTTCCGAGGAACGGAATCAATTACCTTACTCCAATGCTCAAAAGGTGGATGGCAAGATTGGAATAGGCCCGAGTAATAGTCCAAAATAATCTTCTGAATACCAAACTTAGAATCACACAAAACACCATTAGAGTCCACCAAACCTGTAATCGTGTTTTTAGCTCGACGAGAGGATGCTTTCCAATGAAAAAACTTAGAGTTGGAATCGCCAGCCTTAAGCCAATCCTGTCTAGATCTTTGTGTAGGGAAAAATTGTACCCGCAGCGGAAGCGAGACTAAAAAAATAGTTTGAGTAGCTTTTAAAATTTTTCCAATTTTATGAACCTTAAACCCTTTTGATTAATTAAAGATATATAAAAATAAACAAAAGATTAATACCTCTTGTCGCGTGATCCGATTGACTTGCGTCGACGGTAATCCGCAAGATCTTCAATCCTAGCACGAACGTGGATCACCTAGGAGCGTGGTCTCCCTTTCTTTGAATTGCAAACCTGTGATTGGATTAAACAAACTTTTCTTGATTCGTTAGTCCCAAAAACAATCTAAAGAAACCTAAGATTATTCCGGTCACTTTTGAGTTCTCAATCTTATGATCGAAACTCGCGTGAACCTAGATCGATATAGTATTCACAAGCTTATTGATGAATAAGCAACTAGAATACAATCAAAGAATAATCTATGTTCCTTTTGTTTTTAGTAGAATAATAGATCTCTAACTATGAGTTGAGAAGAAGAAGAAGAAAATTCTGCACACAAGCCTTAGGGGGGTGGCCGAATTCTATAAGTGGCCTTATATAGGTGGCCGAATTTCTTCTCCTTTTTACCCTAGGGTGACCGAAATCTTTCCCCAAAATTCACTAGGGTTTCCGCAAATCCTCCTACAAAAAAGGAGTATGTTTTGCACCCTAATTCCTATTTTGTTTAAGATTTCCAAACCCTAATCCAACTCAATAATCTTTTATTTCTTATTTGACTAAAATAAAAAAAAACTTCCTATTTGATTAAATAAATAAAATTAATTATTTATTTCCTTGTCAAACAAGTCTTTCTATTTAATTATACTACTACCAATAGTATACAAATAGGAATCATATTTCCTATTTAGAAAAGATTTGTTACTTAATTAAACAATTAATTAATAAATTAATTAATTCTTATTTAATTAAATAATGAAAACAAAATAATATTAAATGCTATTTTAGCACCTTGCCGCCCCACATGTATATATTGGGCCAAATATTATTTTTCTTATTTCATTAAATCCATAGGACTTTAAATAAAAAGCCCACATGTGAACTAGACCCATTCTTACTAAAAGAAACAAGCCAACATGTCATCCATTAATATATAAATATAATTGTACAGCCCATTACATAAATAATGTGCAAATTATATTCTTAATATATTAAATTGCAATTCTAGATGGACCTTAAATTGGTCCGGTAGAATATATCAAGTGATTCATGCAAGTCCGTGTGGATTGGGGATCTTGGCGGGCTATCTAAATTTAAGCTCCAATAGACATAACCTAATCACAATCAACAAATGATTCACTTAGGTCCGATCCATTAATTTTAGCTCATTCCACTAAAGAGCTAAAATTGAACTCTTAAATAAAGACAGAAAAGGAAGTTGCTTCCTCATTCATACCCTAGACAATCATATTGGAGATAGTGTATCCTCGTGATTAATATCAGTAATCGCCAAGAGTTCATAGACCGCCTATAACTCTCCAAGTTACCATATTTACTCATATGACCACGTTTTGAACTTGGATATTTTGACTTGTCCAGAAGCCATGTTTTCAATAGACACTATTGAAAACTCAACGTTGAAATTTAATATCCAATTACCTCAAAACATCCATATGATGATATTATACTCTCATTTAATAAATGGAGCCACGATGTCCATATCTATAAATGAAGTCCTCTATCGATTAACAAATGAATATCACCAAACTATCGAGGATAGACTATGCGATATAATCGTACTCATTGATAGCTCAAATGATATCACCTGCAACCATAAGTCCATCATTTATCTCAGGATTAAGATAGACTCTCCGATTGTCCTGATAATGAAATTACTTTTATCTACTGACGGTTATAGATAAAGTATTTCATTGTGATCCTGTTCAATGCACCCAGTGCACTAGATTCTTTTGCTCAAAGACACTCCGATGATTTTAGACTCATCATATCTCATTTGATCCCACTCAAATGCTAGCAAAAGAATTCTACAACTTTAACAAGATAAAGGTGCCCAACCTTTAACTTAAGTTGTGAACGATATTCAAGACTAACTAAAGAATTGTGTCTACCACATACATATCCAGATGTATGAACAATTCTTCTTTTCTCATAGTCTTTAGACCTTATGATTATTTACTTTAACAATTATTAAACTATAAATGCTATAATATTTGTTTAAAACAGAAATCACTTTATTAATATGAAAAGGATTGTTAATTACACTATTACACTCTTGCTATTGAGCATAATCCTAACAATCTCCCACTTGCGCTATAGCAAATGTGTCATATCTCTCTAGCCCATGTTCTCTAGGTGCCCATCGAAACTCTTCTGAGGTAGAGCCTTTGTGAAGGGATCTGTTAGATTTTCTGCTGACGCGATTTTGGTAATTGTCACGTCACATCTTTAAACAATCTCCCTTAAAAGATGATATTTCCTTTCAATGTGTTTACCTCTCTTGTGACTTCTTGGTTCTTTCGAATTAGCCACTGCTCCACTGTTGTCACAGTAGATAGTGATCTGCTTATTCGCACTAGGAACCACTTCCAAGTCAATCAAGAATTGACGGAGCCAAACAGCCTCTTTGGCAGCCTCGCATGCAGCAACATACTCAGCTTCCATGGTGGAATCAGCAATACAAGATTGCTTGATACTCCTCCATATAACTGCTCCTCCTCCAATAGTAAACACAGCCCCTGATGTGGATTTTCTGGAGTCAGAATCTGATTGAAAATCAGAATCTGTATACCCAACGGGAATTAAATCCCCTCCAGAGTATACAAGCATATTATCTCTCGTTCTCTTGAGATACTTGAAAATATGCTTGACTGTCGTCCAGTGATCAGGACCAGGCTTCGATTGAAACCTGCTAACTATGCCAACAGCAAAACAAATATCTGGTCTAGTGCAGAGCATTGCATACATGAGACTTCCAACTGCCGAGGCATATGGAACTCTACTCATGAATTACTCTTCATGCTTATTCTTAGGAACTTGTTCCTTAGAAAGCTTGATTCCATGTCTGAAAGGTAACATACCTTTCTTGGAATCCTGCATGGAAAACCTAGACAAGATTTTGTCTATGTATGAAGCTTGGGATAATGCAATCGTTCTATTCTTTCTATCCCTTATAACTTGGATACCTAGAATAAAACTTGCTTCTCCTAAGTCCTTCATATCAAATTGTTTTGCTAACCATTCTTTTACTGATGTCAATACACCTACATCGTTTCCGATGAGTAGTATATCATCAACATAAAGAATCAGGAAAACCAACTTGTCGCCCTTAATCCTTTTGTATACACAAGGTTCGTCAAGATTCTGAATAAATCCAAAACCTTTGATAGCTTGATCGAACCTTATGTTCCAGGATCTGGATGCTTGCTTTAATCCATATATGGATTTCTGCAACTTGCATACCTTTTCCATTTGGCCATTTTCAATGAATCCCTCTGGTTGCATCATGTAGATGCTCTCGTCAAGACTTCCATTAAGGAAAGCTGTCTTGACGTCCATTTGCCAAATCTCTAGATCTAAAGATGCTGCAATGGATAAGAGTATCCTAATGGATTTAAACATGGCCACAGGAGAGAAGGTTTCCTCGTAATCGATACCTTCTTTTTGTGTATACCCTTTAGCTACCAATCTAGCTTTAAAGGTTTCCACCTTTCCATCCATACCTCTTTTCCTCTTGTATACCCACTTGCACCCAATGGGTTTTATCCCTTTAGGCAAGTCTACAAGGGACCAGACTTTGTTATAGAACATAGATTCAATCTCGGATTGCATTGCCTTTTGCCAATGGCGACTATCAACATCCTCCATAGCTTCCTTGTACGTATAGGGATCATCGTCGTCCGGGAGATTCTCTACAGATTCTCCCAGACCGATGTATCTTTCAGGTTGTGTTCTAACCCTCCCACTACGACGAGGAATGGTAGGTTGTTGATCTTGTGTTGGATCGGAACTTACAATTGGGTTTGGTTGTGTAACCTCTCGTGGAATTGTATCTCCTGACATCTCATTCAGGACAATTCTACTTTTAGGCACAAAATCATTCATATAGTCCTTTTCCAGAAATTTAGCATTTGTCGAAACAAATACTTTAAGATCTGAAGGACTATAAAAATAATATCCTTTAGTTTCTTTCGGATACCCTACAAATATACATGTTTCTGAACGGGACTCCATCTTTTCTGTCTTTCCTTTTAACACGTGCGCAGGACATCCAAATATCCTTAAGTGTAGTAAACTAGGCTTGCGCCCAGTCCACAACTCATGCGGTGTTTTAGGAACAGACTTAGATGGTACATGGTTTAGAATGTATATTGCAGTTTGTAAAGCATATCCCCAGAAAGAAATAGGAAGTGTTGAATAACTCAACATAGACCTAACCATATCCAAAAGAGTTATATTTCTCCTTTCTGCTACCCCATTTTGTTGAGGTGTACCAGGTGCAGAAAACTGAGAAACTATCCCATTATCAATAAGATATTGCTGAAACTCACCAAATAGATATTCTCCACCACGATCAGATCTCAAGATTTTTATGTGTTTCTCAAGCTGATTTTCCACTTCAGCTTTAAATGCTTTGAACATGTCAAAAGCATCCGACTTATGTCGCATGAGATACACATAGCCAAATCTTGAGTAATCATCTGTGAAAGTGATGAAGTACTCATATCCACCTCTAGCTTGAATGCTCATATGTCCACATACATCAGTGTGTATCAATCCTAAACATTCAGTGGCTCTTGCACCTTTGGCAGAGAACGTCCTTTTGGTCATTTTACCTTCCAAACAAGATTCACAAGTTGGTAGATCATCAACCTTTAAGTCACTCAAAGGTGCTTCACTTACCAATCTTTTAATCCTATTAAGGTTAATATGACCTAAGCGTAAATGCCATAGGTAGGTTTCATCCGTTGATAATTTTACTCTTTTATGATTAGGTTCCGTTATTTCTGTGTCTAACGAGTGAGAGATATTTCTATGCAAAAAGTATAAACCGTTTTCCAATGTACCTTTGCAAATAACTTTGTTATTCTTACTAATAATAAAAGCTTTATTAAAAGTAACTGAATATCCAAATTTATTCAAACAAGAAACTGAAATTAAATTCCTCTTGAATTGAGGTACATAATAAACGTCTATCAAATATAAATGCTTTCTAGAATCCAAACAAAACTCTAATATCTCTCACTGCATTTGCAGACACTAACGTTCTGTTGCCCAAGCGCAAATTGATCTTATTCTTATTTAGCCTTCTCCTTTCTTGACACCCCCGTAAGGAATAACAAACATGATTAGTGGCTCAGAGTCTACGATCCAAGAATCTGTAGAATCTACCAGAAAAACATGTTTCAAGATAATTCATATTACCTTGTTCCTTTTTATTCTGAGACTTTGGGCAATTACTTTTCCAATGTCTATTTTCACCACAAAAGAAGCACTTCCTTTTAATCTTGGTTACTTTCTTAGTCTCTTTCTTGGTAGGCCCAAGTTGCTTTTTCTTCTATTATTCCTTGACCTTCTGACGGGTCTTAATAGTAGCAACTTTACCAACCATATGAATCTCTTCTAGAGACATCATCATATTAGCAGCAGACCCTATTCCTTCATGCTGCTGTTGCAACACGTCGGAGATGGTAGCCATTTGGCCATCTCATTAGAGGTCTTCCACTGCTCATACTCGTCTTATTAGATTCATTAGTAAGAGCAGGTGGTTTAGGAGTAGTTAGAACAAAATTTATATTTTTTTTCAGCTTGCAGCAACAACCCAATTTTCCTTTTCCATGTGACATAATTATTACCGGTTAAACTTTTATCTTTCAGGATGTTCATAAGTGATGGGGTCATGATTTCTTAATTAAACAAAAATTAATATAAGTAAATAATCATTATAAAGCACTTTTAAATATTTATCTTGAATTAAATGAATAACTCAATCATAAAAATTCAACGGTGATCTAACACCCATAAATGTTACGCCTCCTTTGGGAGTTCGCACCATTTACTAGTTAGACTAGGTCCCACCTAATTGTTAACATAACAACCAGCGTTTTCAATTTTAGCCTTGCAATTTTACTGACAAGAACTCTTTGGAGGATATCAATAAAATTACATTGAGTGTGTTATCAAGATATCGACCCTCAATTTTCTCTCACGAAAATCCCTCCTTTGGGAGTAGATCTCGTTAGAGTCCATTGTCTAGTCTATCCTTGTAAGGAAGTATATTGCTAAATTCCATTCATGGACGCCCCTTTGGGGGATTACCAAAAATAATTAAGCTCAACAAATCTTGGAAGCCATAGGTGTTACAAAAACACCTTCTCCCACTCAATTATTTAAGGCATGTGATTAAATCCCATAGAATGATTTACCAAGTTATCTAGATGCCAATTTAGATACCTAAATCATTCAATGCATGTTCATACCAAAAGAGATATATGAGTGGCACTCCTATTCTATATGACATGTTATCATACAATAACAAATATTGTAATATTTAAGCATAAAATAAATAGCAACAATTTTGGCCCATCCTAGAAAAACAAGTAAATTACATTGAAATAGAAATACAAGATCTTTGAGTGGCCCATCAACCATAAGCTCATCCTTCGGCCTCCTCCCTTAGGCTTGCACAGCCCACAACCCCACATAAGGGGCTGCCTTGCGCAGCCAATGAGACCACACAAGGCTGCCATGCGCAGCCCACCAAGGTTTGGGCTTGCCATGCGCAGCCCAATCCACTCCTAGGGTGCGCATGGTGCTCGTTCTCGGTTCCGGTTGCTTCGTTTTTCTTCGTGTCTTCAAATCTTCAACACCCAAATATATTACAGCGATATAAAATAATAAATACTGCAGTATTCCTTTTTTTTTTTTTAATCACTGCAGTATTTTTACATAAAAAAAAAACTGCACTTAAAAATAAAATAAAATAACTGCAGTAGTATTAAAAAAAATACTGCACATGTATAAAAAAAATAAAACCTAGCAACTACCAAGCAGGAATTATGGCGATGATAGACCACCCTTCTTGTTACAATTCCTTAACAAAAAATACATTGAAAATCTAGGACCAAAATCGGGCAATAACAATCCACATAAAAACATATATAAATCCATACATCACATGTAATTATATATGCGAATACCTAGAGTGCCATCTCTTTCTAAAACATGCATAATCACAATAAAAAGAAATCGATCCACGTATATATACGTTAATTAATTAAAAGGGTTCAACCTAGGCTCTGATACCAATTGTAGGGAAAAATTGTACCCGCAGCGGAAGCGAGACTAAAAAAATAGTTTGAGTAGCTTTTAAAATTTTTCCAATTTTATGAACCTTAAACCCTTTTGATTAATTAAATATATATAAAAATAAACAAAAGATTAATACCTCTTGTCGCGTGATCCGATTGACTTGCGTCGACGGTAATCCGCAAGATCTTCAATCCTAGCACGAACGTGGATCACCTAGGAGCGTGGTCTCCCTTTCTTTGAATTGCAAACCTGTGATTGGATTAAACAAACTTTTCTTGATTCGTTAGTCCCAAAAACAATCTAAAGAAACCTAAGATTATTCCGGTCACTTTTGAGTTCTCAATCTTATGATCGAAACTCGCGTGAACCTAGATCGATATAGTATTCACAAGCTTATTGATGAATAAGCAACTAGAATACAATCAAAGAATAATCTATGTTCCTTTTGTTTTTAGTAGAATAATAGATCTCTAACTATGAGTTGAGAAGAAGAAGAAGAAGAAAATTCTGTACACAAGCCTTAGGGGGGTGGCCGAATTCTATAAGTGGCCTTATATAGGTGGCCGAATTTCTTCTCCTTTTTACCCTAGGGTGACCGAAATCTTTCCCCAAAATTCACTAGGGTTTCCGCAAATCCTCCTACAAAAAAGGAGTATGTTTTGCACCCTAATTCCTATTTTGTTTAAGATTTCCAAACCCTAATCCAACTCAATAATCTTTTATTTCTTATTTGACTAAAATAAAAAAAACTTCCTATTTGATTAAATAAATAAAATTAATTATTTATTTCCTTGTCAAACAAGTCTTTCTATTTAATTATACTACTACCAACAGTATACAAATAGGAATCATATTTCCTATTTAGAAAAGATTTGTTACTTAATTAAACAATTAATTAATAAATTAATTAATTCTTATTTAATTAAATAATGAAAACAAAATAATATTAAATGCTATTTTAGCACCTTGCCGCCCCACATGTATATATTGGGCCAAATATTATTTTTCTTATTTCATTAAATCCATAGGACTTTAAATAAAAAGCCCACATGTGAACTAGACCCATTCTTACTAAAAGAAACAAGCCAACATGTCATCCATTAATATATAAATATAATTGTACAGCCCATTACATAAATAATGTGCAAATTATATTCTTAATATATTAAATTGCAATTCTAGATGGACCTTAAATTGGTCCGGTAGAATATATCAAGTGATCCATGCAAGTCCGTGTGGATTGGGGATCTTGGCGGGCTATCTAAATTTAAGCTCCAATAGACATAACCTAATCACAATCAACAAATGATTCACTTAGGTCCGATCCATTAATTTTAGCTCATTCCACTAAAGAGCTAAAATTGAACTCTTAAATAAAGACAGAAAAGGAAGTTGCTTCCTCATTCATACCCTAGACAATCATATTGGAGATAGTGTATCCTCGTGATTAATATCAGTAATCGCCAAGAGTTCATAGACCGCCTATAACTCTCCAAGTTACCATATTTACTCATATGACCACGTTTTGAACTTGGATATTTTGACTTGTCCAGAAGCCATGTTTTCAATAGACACTATTGAAAACTCAACGTTGAGATTTAATATCCAATTACCTCAAAACATTCATATGATGATATTATACTCTCATTTAATAAATGGAGCCACGATGTCCATATCTATAAATGAAGTCCTCTATCGATTAACAAATGAATATCACCAAACTATCGAGGATAGACTATGCGATATAATCGTACTCATTGATAGCTCAAATGATATCACCTGCAACCATAAGTCCATCATTTATCTCAGGATTAAGATAGACTCTCCGATTGTCCTGATAATGAAATTACTTTTATCTACTGACGGTTATAGATAAAGTATTTCATTGTGATCCTGTTCAATGCACCCAGTGCACTAGATTCTTTTGCTCGAAGACACTCCGATGATTTTAGACTCATCATATCTCATTTGATCCCACTCAAATGCTAGCAAAAGAATTCTACAACTTTAACAAGATAAAGGTGCCCAACCTTTAACTTAAGTTGTGAACGATATTCAAGACTAACTAAAGAATTGTGTCTACCACATACATATCCAGATGTATGAACAATTCTTCTTTTCTCATAGTCTTTAGACCTTATGATTATTTACTTTAACAATTATTAAACTATAAATGCTATAATATTTGTTTAAAACAGAAATCACTTTATTAATATGAAAAAGATTGTTAATTACACTATTACACTCTTGTTATTGAGCATAATCCTAACACTTTGCTTCCAATATTTTTCATCCACCTCTAGAAGCCTCTCAAGCTAACATTTGACCTCTCTAACAGATTTCCAAGAACTAAGCCCAGCTGTATTTGAAACAAACGCCAGCTCCTCTTTCTTATTTTTAATCTGTCTCGGAAGAGCCTGGCGATGAATTCTATTCCAACTATCTAATTCCTTCGCACAGTGGCTAACTTTCGAAACCACCTCACGAATATCACCTCTTCCCGTCAAAGCACCCCAACTCTTCACAATCAAATTCTTGCAATTAATCTCATCTGCCCAACATTCCTCATTGTGAAATCTTCTACGACGGCCAGCTAGATACTTACTGCTACTAATTGTCGTTTCTAACACCTCGACACGAATTACTCTATGATCAGACGACCAGAAACCCAGGTTGACGATATTCGTTGCAGGAAAGAGTTGCTTCCGATCAAAATTACAAACACTATGGTCAAATCGTTCCTGAATAAGACTAGTGTCTCTTTTATTAGACCACGTGTATCTAGGACCAGAGAACCCCAAATCATCAAGTTCACACCAGTCCAAAGTTTCCCTAAAATCATCCATTAAAGTTCTTGGATGAGATAAACCACCACTCTTCTCAGAATCAGACAATAATTCATTAAAGTCACCAAAACATAACCATGGTAAATCTGACATATCTCTCAAGCGCTGAAGTAGAGTCCAAGCGTGGACTCGTTGGGATGGTTCTGGATTGCCATAAAATCTCGTCATCCTCCAAGTTTTCGGCCCGTGAGAAATAATACGCACATCAATGTGAAATTTTGAATAAGATAAAAGATCAATACTAACATCCACTGTCCAGAAAAGGCAGAGATCACCACTGTGACCACGACTTTCCACAACTAGCTTATTAGCAAAACCCAAGCGAACCCTACACAACTCTATAGAACTGAGGCTCGCTCTAGTTTCCATCATAAAGAGAATAGTCGAATTGAAAGATTTCTTCAAATCCGATAACGCGTGGAACGCCTGGGGATTACCCACCCCACGAACGTTCCAAGATAAGCAATTCATTATTCCCGGCGGGTCGCGGAACACCGACCGGTCGATATCTTATCATTGAAACTTGTTGAAGATGTTTCAGACCTAGGCAATTTATGATTACCGTTGAAACCATCATCAGCAAAGGAACACTGTCTTTTACCACAGCGGTCACCAAGAGGTGGTTTTGAGATCACCAGTGGGCTTTTCCTAGCATTTCTTTTCTAGTTCCCCCTCTTTGGCCCATCATCTTTCTTTTGAGGATGGCCCACCTCTATATGATCCGTATGCCCAATCCCCTCATCTGATAACAGAACCTTCATAGTACCAGTACTCTTGCTAATAGTCTCGTTAGATTGAGATGCAATAACATTACATGAGCCCATATTTGGAGAAGAACTAGATTCCCATGCTGATTTTGGTTCTATTTTTGATGATATTATGGCTATCTCTAGGCAGTTTAAAATACCCATTTCGTTTGTTCCTAGAGATGCCAATAAGGCTACTCATACCTTGGCTAAATTTGCCTTAAGGTCTGATGTCAATTGGTTCTAGACTGATGTCCTCCCTCGTTGTCTGGAGTCTGTTGTTTTGGTTGATTCCATCCCTTCCGATGTTGCTTAATATATTTTTTCCCCTTCAAAAAAAAAAAAAAAAAAAAAAAACTATTAAAGTGTGTTTTTTTTTTTCTAGTTAAGACGATATTAATTAATTTACCGATACTAAAAAAAAAAATATTTTAATTCTCATATGTAAATAATTAATAATGTGATTAAGAATGATTAATTATATCACTAACGATGCAATAAAACTTCACCATTGAAATTTAGATAATATTTGAGTCGCGCATTTAAAAAAAAATACTAGTTATTGAAGCACATGCAAGGCATGTGCTTGTGTTAATAATTGGGTTAAATTCTTGCAAGCTATATAAAATGTTAACAGGAGTTTTACATTGTTTACAAACATAAAGACAATCAAAATATAAATATGTTAATATAGTAGAATTTTACATTGTTAATTTACACAAAATTGTAAAGCTCATTCATTGAATGGCTTAGAAACTTTCGGAATGAGTTCTATTTTACCTTTATATACAAAATTGCAAAACACATTATTGAAATCTTTCTCGGTCATACCAATACCTCTATCACAAATAGAAAGAAGGGTTTTTAGCAAAATTGCCCTATTTTGGGGATTGAATTGCAAATCTACCCTAATACCCAACTTAATTGCAAAATTGCCCTAAAATGATATGAATACCCTTATTTTAAATTGGAACAAATTCAGATTGAAGCTGCATTAGACCACCTTGCCCGATCCTCCCAAACCATCAGCCCACCTTGCCCGATACAAAACCATCGGGTTACCTTACCCGAAACCAAACCATCTTCCTACCTTGGTCGATCCCAAACCGTCAGCCTTCCTTGCCGTGGAGTTGCTGTCGACTTGCCATCACGCTTCTGTCGTCGAGTTGCTGTGGAGTTGCCGTCCCCTTGGCCGTCGACTTTCCGTCCAGACTTCGCCGTCGACTTGCCGGTCTTGCCGTGATTTCTCCAACAGTTGTTGATCAAAGATCAACGGCCATTGTCTCCCTCAATAAGACGTCGTCGTCGGCTGCGAGATTTGGTTGGTGTTTCAATACAAAGTTTTCCAATTGTATAATTCATTTGAATAATTGAATGCATGCCTCCTTCCCATTCCATCTAATTGTTTTGTACATAAGATTTGATTGAAAACCCCTCTTCAATCCTCTCATTTGATTGAAATTCAACAGTTAGGGTTTAGGGATTTTGATTTTGTTCCTAAAAGTGATGAACTTGACTTGATTGATGCTTGCATGTGCTATTCAATGTTAGATTAAGGTTTCTTAAATGCAAATGATGTTTTGAGATTGGTTATAAGAGAAATGATCACGTGAACCATGTTTGTATTTCAAACGAGCTGTTCACCTGTGTTAAATTGGATAAACTTCGGCTTGTAGACTTTCATCTTCGCGTTCCAGAATTAGTTTTTGTATTTTCTCCATTTGATGTCAGAGTTTTGGCATTTCTTGGTAAACTATCATCAAAAGAGTCAAAGCATGCTAGGAATGGTCGCTTACTATGGAAACTAGCTTTAAGGAGAATTAGTTATGTAATTTCAGCTCCTAGTTTGTCATTTCATAATTTAGTTGAGCTTGTTAGTTTATGGCCACGTTATGTCAATGCCTATGAGACTTTACTGATCTTAGTTGGATATTCTGCTGACCACTTACTAAGAAGATCTTAGTTGGGCTATGAATTCTTAGAGGTCTGTGACTCTGTGTTTAATAGCATGCTTTGTGCTAAATTATGATTTGTGAACTTGGTGCTTGTGGAAATGACAAAAGAATTCCATTCATTATCTGAGTTGGAGTTTTCCATTTTCTTGAATATGATCACCCTTAGTGAACTTTTTTATATTTAAGCTAGAATTCCTCAGGTTTCTTAAATTTCATTGATAAATTTAATCAGAATTCCAAGTTCTTTCTTTGCTTGATATGTGAATTTATTTATTTTGAAGATATAGATTGAATATACTTGAGGTTTTTGTTTTTTATGATTCCTTATATATGTGTAACTGTATATATATGTCGCACTTTAAAATGCAGGATACCTCACTAGTAAGGTCCTTTGTCTTTTAGTATTTGAAAATTTTAATACTTACACTCAAAAAATATACTTTTTTTGATTTTGTTATAATCTTGTGATATATTTTAACGATATTGGTCTGATCTGTTTCAACAAATTTAACATTAAATTTTCAAATATATAGCATGGATCACAACCTATTCAAATGACAGGGACATATTCTTGTTTAAACTCCACTACTTTTACATTCAAATTTTAATAAGTTTATGGAATCAATCTTCTAAGGTAAGACCGTAATATACTTTAACTAGGTATATGTAGTCAAATGGCATTACTAGTACAATAGTGGGTGATGACAACAAATGAGAAATCTTAGGTAGGCAATTATGATCCCCACATGATGATGGGGAAGGTAAGGGAGTCTCCACTTTGATGATGATCACATGATCATCTACAAGTCTGTGTGAGGGTTGAATTAAAGTTGAAACATCAATTGGATGATTATTATGTTGCCAATAGCCATACTCATCCTTGTGTTTATTTTTGTCTTCTTTCAATTTTTCAATCATGTTATACTCTTCTACTCTCAACCGGCTTCTCTTTGTCCTCTCTTCTAAGTGTAAGCAGCCGGTTTTGGGTTATCTATTTTCGTATTAAACAAAGAAGTCTTCCTACACTTACTTATATAAGATAAATTTTGAATTTTTTTATCATAAACGTGGAAAAAGGAGGAAGCACAGGCACCACTCAACCAATAGTGGATATACGTCTAAGAAAATTGGTTGGACTTTGTAAAAATTGTCATTTCCCATATAAAACGAGCTGTTTTTATTATTATTATTATTTTAGGTGAAACCCTAGGTTTTTTAGAATGCTCCCTCATTTATTTATGTTTAATAGTTAGTTGTAATCATATACTCAGCTTTATAGTTTCTTGTATTAAAAATCCAAGTCTACCATTATAGTTTTTTTTTTATATATGTATTTGAGTGATTTCCTTGCATATATTTTTAGATCAAGATGTTGCTTCATTGTCTACCATTATAATGCTACATGGTTATATCTATTGTTATGTAATACTGTCATGCATCTACTTATTGTTTAAGTTTGGGAAAACACGCAATGTGTGCTTGAATGCGAGTATTTGAATGCATGTAATAACAATGCTTTTGTCCTTTCAACCCTTGGTGTTAATGGTGTAGTGCATTTCAATGGAAAAATTTGTTATTATTCTTATTATAGTGAGAGTATTTTAAATATTTTAGATACTACCATAATGGTTCACAAATTGTTAGAAAAATTGTTTTATACATCCTTAGAAAAATTGTTAGATCTCCATCAAAGAAGTAATATTTATTTTTATACATTCTTAGAAAAATTATTTTAACAACATGCTTATTATGGAATGTCGTTAGGTTGATAATCATGAGTGGGAACAAATTACTTGAATCCCTCAAGATTAAGGAATGTGATCGTTTTCCTTCTCGAGTTAGTGGGCATTGTAATTGGGAGAGTATAAGGCTTATTAAGTCACATCTCACACCAAAACAACTTGAGATGTTTAAAGCGACATGTTTCGGTCATTTTTTGGATGTCAGTGATATGGTGTTGTCTGGGCAATTTTGCCACCATATCTTGCTTAGGGAGTGTCATGTTAAGAATGCCAATGATAATGCATCTTCTTTATGGTACCATGTTGGCAATGGGTTGATACGGTTTAGTCCAGTAGAGTTTTATTTGGTTAGTGGGCTAGCCTTTGCAAAATACTCTGAATCCACATCGGAGCTTTTCAAACAAACGAATAGTAGACTCCGTCGAATCTACTTCCAAGGTAGTAAAGTGAAGGTTAAAATGATTGTTGATTGGTTTAGGAATTTGGGTCCTAATAATAAAATTAGTGATGATGATGTTGTGAAGTTGGCGTTAATACTTTTTTTGGAGATGACGTTGGTTGGGAAGGACGATAGGACTACCATTCTATATTGGGCATTAGAATTAGTTGATGACTTAGAGGCTTTTAATAAGTTTCTGTGGGGTTCATTCATATACGCGAGGACATTTAACTCCCTTTCTACTTGTCTTCATGGCCGTGATGATAAATTCAAGATTAAGTTCACTGATAATAAGTTGGAGAAGAATGTCGATGGTCTAGTTAGACGGAAAGGGGAGAAGTACAACGTTTATGGGTTTCTGACGGCCTTTCAGGTGATGCATGTTAATTGATGAACTTTAATAAAATACATTTTAGGAAGTAAGCATGTTTCCATGCACTAACTGAACTATCGATTTTTTCTTCATTTTCAGGTGTGGGCAGTCGAAACAATACCAAAATGGGTGACACTTGGCTACGCCATTAGAGTGAACAATGTTGCCCCCAGAATTTTGAATTGGCAATGCACGGGAATTCCTTCATATGCAGATATTCAAAAAAACCTTATTTAAATTCAAAAACGTAAGTATTGAATATTGTTGTTTTAGTTAAAATTATTTGGATTTGTTATTTTTTAGGGATTACACCATAATAATATATTCTGAAAAAAAAAAAAGATAACCATATATAGAACTCTTGGCCCTACTGATGAAGAAAGAAGGATGCCGTATTGGACGGGTGTGGATAAACTCTATCATGTATCACCTGATGTTGATGGTTGTGTCGGTGAGAATGATGTTGAGGATGATGTTTGGGATGATGTTCGGGATTAGGGGTGACTCGGTTCCGGTTCGAACTGGAGGAACCGACAGGAACCGGAACCGAGAAAACCGAAACCGAAACCGAAACCGAAACCGGAATCGATTTTCCGGTTCCGGTTCCAATTTTTCCAGAACCGACCGGTTCGAACCGGATTCCGGTTTCGGTTCTAAACCGACTGGATTTTTTTTTTTTTTTTTTTTATAACCGTTGCCCCCCAATGGTCTGCTGACGTCAGCAGGCCGTTGGGGGCTCCAACGACTGCTTTTAAATTTTTTTTTTATTATAAATACCGGCCCCCCCCTTTCATTTTTTCTCACAATTATTTCCTCCCAATTCTCCAACTCTCCTCCAAGTTTTCAAATATTGTCAATTACTAAGTTTTTAATATTTATTTTATTTGCAATTAATTTTATTTCCAATTGTAAATTTCCAATTTCTCTCTCTATTCTCCAACTCTCCAAGTTTCCAATTCATTGTCAATTACTAAGTTTTTAATATTTATTTTATTTGCAATTAATTTTATTTCCAATTTATTTTATTTCCAATTGTAAATTTCTAATTTCTCTCTCTATTCTCCAACTCTCCAAGTTTCCAATTCATTGTCAATTACTAAGTTTTTAATATTTATTTTATTTGCAATATATTTTATTTCCAATTTATTTTATTTGCAATTTTGCATTTAATTTTATTTGCAATTAATTTTATTTCCGATTTATTTTACAATTCAATTTTTAAATGGCAAGTGGAAGTGGAAGTGGAAGGGGTCACGGTCGTGACGGTCCTAGGCATTCAATTTCGATGAGAGGTAAGGGTCCTATGATCGATAATCTCGGTCGTGACGACACCGCCTATCACGAGTATTTGCAACGCCGGGCCTATGCTAAAGACCTAGGTCTAAACTCTCCTACTCCCCCTCTAATAATTTCAGAACCCGATCCCGATGACACCCCCCCGGCCCCAATTTGACAAGCCAGTCAAATAATATGCCTTATATTGATACACCTACAGATTTTAGATTTGATCCACAGGAACCAGGAGAGCAAGAAGATCTGATACAGAGGCAGAGCAAATCTGATCTCTTCACAAAACATATGAAGAAAATTAGGCAAGAAGATGGGAGCTTTGCAGTGGCTTGCAATTACTGCAGCAAAGTATATAAGTGGCATAAATCTGGAGGACATGGCACTTATCGGAAGTATATTTTAGCTAAACATCCAGAAGTAGAGACCAGATCGAGGTCACAAACACAAATTCCCAGGTACGCTACTCCTAACCAACAATTATTTCGTTATACTGATGAACAAAATAGAGAAGAATTAGCAAGAATGGTAGCAGTAGAACACCTATCATTCAGTTTTTGTGAAAGGGTTGGTTTTGTTAATTATTGTCGAAAAGCATTAAACCCTGCTGCATGCCGTGTTCCTAGAACCACACTCACATCAACACTTGAAAAGATTTATTTAAAAGAAAAAAGAAGTTAGAAAGATTTTTTGATAAATATATCGGTCGTGTTTCCGTATGTGCCGACATATGGATTGACCATTGGAAATCGCATTCATACTTGGGTGTCACTTGCCATTTTATGGATGATACATGGACTATTCAAAAAAGAATTCTTGCATTTAGAGTTTTTGATGATCCACACACTGCTCATAATATTTTTAGATAGCTTAGAATTGTTTTTTCAGAGTATAAAATTGAAAGCAAAATTTTTGCAATTAGTTTTGATAATGTTTCTGCCAATACCGCTGCTATTCCATCTTTACTTGATTTATGCAAACCTTATCTTGATGGTACATTTTTTCATCAAAGATGTGCATGCCATGTTTTAAATTTATGTGTTCAAAAAGGATTAGAAACTCTTTAACATTTTATTCTACCTATTAAAAAAGCTCTAATGTTTTTGTGGAAACATTCTTCTACAATGAATGCATGGGTAAAATATTGTAAACAAAATGGTAGACGTGTCGTTAGATTTTCTCGTGATGTTCCAACACGTTGGAATTCTACTTACAAATTGCTTGCTCAAAGTTATGAATATAGGGATTTATTAGTTTCTTTTATTCAATTTCATGTTACCCACCTTCAACTTTATCAATCACATTGGGATGCTTGTTACAACGTTTTCAATTTGTTATCCATCTTTAATAATGCTACACAAAATTTATCTGGTGTTTATTATCCTACAACTCATTTATTTATTTTTGAAAGTATTAATATTGCTGGTGCATTTTGTCATTGTGAATCCGACATATCAATAGGGGAAGCCGTTCATGCTATGAAGCTAAAATGGTTGAATTATTATAAGGAGATTCCAAATATTTATTTGATTGCTATGATTTTTGATCCACGTTGTAAATTAGAGAGTATGTCTTATTATCTAAATGGTTATTATGGGGTCGAAGGTTTAAAAATGAAATATGATATTGAAGCATGTTGTGCTAGAGTTAAGAAATTATTGTATGATTTATATGATGAATATTTTACAATTTATGGATCGTCACTGAACTTAGATGTTACACATACACAAACTACATCTCAGGCCCCAAAATCCTCCTCCAGATTTATAGAGTTAGGGTATAGTATGTTATCCAAAAAATCCAAAAAACCTAGATGTGCTTCTTCATCAAACACCGATAAGTATTCCGAGCTGGAATCTTATCTAAATACTCCTTTTGAGTTTATAGAAGATACGCTAGGGAAAAAATTTGAAATCGTACAATATTGGAAAGAGCACGTAGTGTACTATCCAATCATAGCTATGATAGCCAAAAATATTTTTTCAACACCAGTTTCTACAGTGGCAGTGGAACAAGAGTTCAGCGCTGGAGGAAATATTCTAGATGAACAGCGTTCTTGCTTAACTCCAAAATCACTACAAATGCAAGTTTGTGTAGATGATTGAACAAAAGCACAATACAGACAACAAGAACTTCAACAAGACCCAACATACGACTTCTTCAAAGATGACGAACCTGATACAGGAGCAGCGGGGCCGGAATAGCAGATTTACAGTACAGACTACAGAGTACAGAGTCTACATACTACAGAATACAGATGGCGCCAAACATGCAATAAAAGGTAAGAGAACTACGTGGTATTTGATTCCTCTAAATCCCTAAAGAGGATATGTAAGCAACTTAATTGTGGTAAAAATTAAGTGCAAGGCTAATAACTTTACATTTATTTTTAGTTTTATTTTAATTTAATTTTGTAATTTGTCATTTATTTATTATCGAATTTCGAGTGACCTAATTCCCAAATACCCAATGAAATGTAATTTACAATTTGTCATTTTGTTTATTTTTATTTTAATTTAATTTTGTAATTTGTCATTTTGTTTATTTTTATTTTAATATTTTATTTACAACTACAACTTACAATACAACTATACATTTATACAAGTATACAAGTCTAAATTATTATTTTTTATTAACAAAGGAAAAAAAAAAATCTGGTTCAGAACCGTCAGTTCCATTGGAACCAGAACCGAAACCGACGGTTCCGGTTCCGGTTCCGGTTCCACCCATCCGAGGAACTGGAACCGCGTCACCCCTATTCGGGATAACGTGCAGGATGACGTTCAGGATGTTATTCATGATGATATTGATAGAGATCATCCAACCAAAACATTTAAAAAAGTTCAAGTGGGAGGAAAAAAGAAAGGATCGATTACACTTGAAGAGGTTGTCAATAGGTTGGATGCTATGCAAGCACAACAAAAAGCGTTACAAGATCAGATGACTTCCATGCAAAATTCATTGATGGACGAGATGCGAATGGGATTCCTTCGGTTGATGGAACTTATATGTTTGAACAAAGGAGCTGAAAAGGTACATATTGGTTTAATTTGTAAATTCCTTAAATACGTAATTGGTTCTAACAAGTATGATTTATATTTGATGTAGTTAAATGAAGAAAATACCAACGATTTTAGCCACGAGGATGACATCCAAGACTATCAACCTTCGGTTCCCCATGGTCTTAAGTCTCCTGAATTTGTCATCGTGTCTGAGACAAGTGCAGATGTTAAGGAGTTGACAAGGCCATCGAAGCTGACCATAAGAGTACCTAGAGAGCGTAAGTGGGCCGCCATTACCGTGAGCCCGTATATTGATCCCACGGTGAAGAGGCCTCGGAAACCAAAATTGCCCGAATTCGGAAGTGATAGCAAAGTTGATGATGAAATTCTATGTTTGATGCAAGCATGGATAAGTGACAACAAGAATACTTGGTAAGTTAAATAATGTATTATTATTGTAATCCCCACTTCGATTTCTTTAACAAGTTTGTAATTGTTGTACCTCTGTAGCATGAATACGGGTTTGCTCGAAGCTAAGCTTGCTTGGTTTGAACGGTTGCTATCTCCAGAGGGGTGGCTAGAGGGAGATGTAAGTTTTACACCGTATATTGCAGTTATTTACTCTACTATATTAATTTTTTGGTAACACATTTGTTTAATGACAGCATATAGAGACATATTGTCGTTTAATGCGGCGGCGTGCCTATTACAATCATCAGTTATACAAGCAGAACATTGTGTTATTGGATTACACATTTATGGTATTGAAATACTTTTTTGACAACAACGTTTATCATTTCTTTTCCGCAATTGCCTATTTGAAATTATATGTTTTGTAGATTAAAATTCAAGGAAGGTGGGCAACTGCAACTAAGGGTAAAAAACAATTCAAGCATGAAACCTACCAATGGGACAATACAATGACATACTATATTACTGGAAAATACCATTTGCATACTTCAGTACATTGGCGGACAGTCAACACTGTAAGTAATTTTCAGATCAATATGTTGTTATTCAACATTTAGTACACATTCATCTGACTGTTTCTTGATTTTTCAAATATTGTTTCCTGCGAATGTGAATCAAAATCATTAGGTCGCAGTAGAGGTGGACTTGAATGAGCAGGTCATCAAAGTATATGACTCAAAGCCGGACACATATAGTGTTAATGACATTCTAAAGTGGGCAACTTGTCTTAGAAAGATGTTACCATCTTTGTTGGTGCATGTGATGCCAGAGACATATACCGATCCTCCATCATTTACGATCGAAAGACCCGAAGAAGGGGTTCCACGTCAAGGAATCAGTATGTCTTTGTTTATTTCTTGATAGTTATAGTTTGTCTTACATGATTGTTGTTAATAATGAATGTTTTTTTTTTTTTTTTGAAATAGGTCTGATTGTGGGGTTTTTACGTTGAAATTCTTGGAGTATCTATGGGCAAGAAAACAATTCGACTTTGATGGAAAGGATGGAGAACCCTTTAGAGTTAAAATAGCAACTGAAATATTCCAAAATTCAAAAGAAGTACCTTATGTAAATGATAGAACTTTTTATGTAAATGATAAATGATCGGCTTCAATAGGTTTACACAATACTTGATGACTAATCACCCTAATGCAATATATACATATATATATTCAACTTGTTGTGCAACTTGATGTAGAGACTTGTGGTTGTAATTTGTGTGAATGGTGTACAGACATGTATGGCTACTAGAAGTATTAAATTTGCAGGTACCAAAAGAAGATATGGATTTGTTGAAATTTCAAATGAAACTCTGTCAAAATTTCGTAAATAATGTATTAAGTCTTAAATATGCCATGTAAACACTACCATAATACTACCATATCAATACTACCCATTACTAACAACAATATAGTACAATAAGTTCACGTTAAATGCAAACTTGATACATGTCAATACTACCATTGCAATACTACACATGATATAACAAATATAACAACAAAAGTTCACATGTTCAAAGATAATATAATAATATATGTTCTTAACACATGTTAAAATAAAAGATAATTCAAGTACATTACTTATGCATTAACATCATGTGACCCGCTTGCCTCACCAATTTCACTAGTACTTCCCATACCATTTAATGGTCTACTTGACTTCGGATAGGTACATGTATGGCTATTGTGACCAACACGATGACAAGTGGTGCATCTCCTTTGAGTTACTTCCTCGCCAAATGATGGAGTGCGATTCTTTTTAGGTTTTCCAGGACCACGACGACCTACTGGTGGGTGAACAATTTTGGATGCAATATCCTCAGGAACCAACGAGTCACTAGGTTGTCCAACAGGATGTATTTCCCCACTGTATGCTGCAACCAAGAACGCACTAGAATAATAAGGAGAACAATAATCAATAAATGAAAATCCCCGTAACCTAATGCAAGCTAATGCATGTGCACATGGAAGTTGGTCGATATCAAATTCTTTACAGGTACAGGTTTTTGCTATCAAATCCACGTTTCCATCTAAATCCCCATCTTTAACAAGGAACGTGTAAAATGTGATGGGGTAGATCCGCATATATCGTGCTTCCTCATCCTTGATACTGATGGCTACATCTGCGGCTGTTGTCAACTAAGTTGTAAGTTTAAGTGCAGTTGTGCGTCAATCATGGAACCAAGACTGAAGGACTCCTCTGATGTAATCAATCACTCCAGTAATAGGCAATTCCTTGCATTCTTTAATTGCATTATTCATGGACTCTGCAATGTTGGTTGACATTATGTTGCATCTTTTTCTTGGACTGTATGCTCGTGCCCAACGGTCAATCCCGGCATCCGTGACATACTGAGCTGCTTCGGGATTAATATTTTTTAGTTGTTCCATACGCTGCAAGAATTGACTTTCCCAATACACCCTGGCTGCCCGTCTGAAGTACTGTTTAAGTGCCTTATTCCTACCATAGTGACCAACCATGTTCCGTTCTAAATGTACCGCACATGCCCCGTGGAATGAATTTGGGAACACTTTTTCTACACCGGTAGTGATATTGCCTTTTCTGTCAGAAACGATAACCAAATCATCAACTTCGCCAACGGCTTTATGCAACCTAGTTAAAAACCATTCCCAACCTTCATTTGTCTCCAAATCACTAACACCAAAAGCTAGAGGAAATATTTGACCATTGCCATCCATACACACAGCAACAAATAAGACCCCTCTATGAGGACCTTTCAAAAATGTCCGGTCAATAGCAATGACCGGTCTAATTGAAGATAGAAAACCATCTATACAAGCTTTTAAGCAAAAGAACATATACATGAACTTGTTAGACGAATCTGTGTGGAGGTCTGTAACAGTCCCATGATTTGCTTGCTCCAACATGTATAAGTATGATGGAAAAATACTGTATGACTCAACCGGTGTTCCTTGAACCTCTTCTAAGGTAATATGTCTAGCATGGTACCCTTTGTGGTAGTTACAAGAGATGCCAAACTCCTTTTGCATGTTGTATATAATTTCCTTGGGCTTGTATAAACGGTGATCACGGAATTTCTCTTGTATGTGTTCCCTTATAACTAGTGCACTTGCTTGCCTTTGATGCAGAAATCGTGCTTCTGTTGAGCATGTATGCTCATTGTCAAATTTTCTAATCTGAAAATAATATGAATTGTGAACCTTAGCCGCATGTAGTCTCCAATTACAATCCTCAACAATGCATCGAACTTGATACCGTGTTGTATCGGACTTGAACACCCTAATCTGGAACCCGTTATTAAGGGCATAACTACCTACTTGCGATTGTAGCTATTTCTTGCTTGGAAACAATTCACCCACTTCAAGACGCATAGTAATCGGTCTAGGTGCAACTTCACCAGAATTAATAGAATAAAATGCACATGGAGGTGGAACAAGCCTTTGGACATGGGCAAACTGCTCGTCATATCGATTGGGAGCTCCCTCACGATTGTAATGAAACCGTGGTTCTGTTTCATCATGCTCAGGAATATGTTGGTTACCCGTAGTATCTTGAAAACTCAAATGATGAGAAGGAGATGTATCAATATTGGCAGTTGGTGTGAATCCCTCTCCAATATCATCTAAATGGGTAGCCATGTTAGGTTCATCCGACCTTTGAAACTCATTTATAGTATTGACATGTATATTGCTTTTGTGTGTATGATGAAATTCATGGTGATGAGTTGTATAGTGTAGGTTGTGAGACGACTCTAGTGGTTTATATTTCATTTCAGGAGACTCATGGCCAATTTCCTCAACACCGATGCAAACTAATGGGTCAACATTCTCTCGACCAAGCAACAATGCAACGTCCTCATCATCAACAATCTCAATTGGCATGCTAGGACGAAAAGTTTGTGGAAGAGTCGTCATACTAACCCGATAATGATCTCTATCAATTCCGGTTACCTTGTACACTTTATCTAATAGTTGATCATAATTTGAATCCCTTGAAAAAGCAAACGCCTTCGCTCTTTGACCTTCATACCAATACTCACCATGATGATTTTTCCATTCTCCACCCCAATTCAAAACCACATGCACATTCTTCATCGTCAATCCTGAAAAATAATTAAACAAATATTATCAATCATTATAATATTCATTATTTCAAAGAACATAAATGTAGAAAACAAAATTAACCAATAAAAAAAAAATCGGACATATTAAAAAATTCATCGGGTCAGGGTGGCCAGACATCGGGTCGGCCTGACCCGATGGAAAATTCCATCGGGTTAGGGTGGCCCGACATCGGTCCAGCCTGACTCGATGTCGAGCCACCCTGACCCGATGGAACTTCAAACCTATTGAAAAACCATCGGGTCAGGGTGGCCCGACATCGGGTCACCCTGGCCTGATGGAAAATTCCATCGGGCCACCCTGACCCGATGAATTTTTTCATCGGGCCAGGCCGAGCGGATGTCGGGCCACCCCGACTCGATGGTTTTCACAAAAAATTTAAACCTTATTCGGATTAAAGAAAAAAAAATTGGGAGGTTGGAAAAATAATTTTACAAAGTAATACTTACCCTTTCAAACAACTTCAAACCATTCCCCAATGTTTGTAAAACTTCAAATATGAAAAGGAAATGTGATTTATAGAAAAAAAAAAAAAAAAGGTTATATGATGTAAAGAAAAGTAAATGTTAGATGATGTAGAGAGAAAAAAAGTATAAACATTACTTAATTGTTAGTTTTTTTTTTAAGGGTTGGTAAATGGTAGGTTGGTGGTTAGTAAATGTAATTAATATGGTTAGTAAATAGGGTGTAGTTATGGTAAAGGGCATTGATGTCATTTTAGGGCAATTTTGCAATTAATTTGGGTATTAGGGTAGATTTGCAATTCAGTCCCTAAAATAGGGCAATTTTGCTAAAAACCCTAGAAAGAATTTTCTTCTTTTTGTCTAACTTAATCTGCATTTCATTGCAAATCAAACTATAAATACATACCTATATTAAATGATCATATTCTTATCACCTTTAATAAAATTTAATTACCTTCACTGAGAACCTTTTTGTGTGTAGAAAAAAGAATCTGATTTTGTCCAGAGCCTGAAAATTAGAATAAAAAGAAACTCTATTCAAACCTTAGTGAGAAAACACCAAAATGAATAACACAATAATACACATATTAGCTGTAGTGATTGAACAAATGCATAAACTCAATTAGTTAAGCCGACTCATCTATAGGAATCATGGGAAATCTAATAATCTGTATCTCGATTGTTATACTAAAATAATCACTTATCTGAGTATCAAGTATATTGAACCGTGTTTCTTCAACTTTAATATCTTAGCTTTCCTTTCTATTTAATTACTATATATTTTCCAGCCATGATGTGGGCACGTTGGGTGAAGCTCAACAAGAAGCCACTCCCTGTTCAAAGGATTAACAACGCAAGCCTGCATACATTGGTTGTTCTTCCGTCCCTCCGCTATAGCCAACCATTCAAGAAGTGAAACTTTTCCATCCCCCTTTATTGGCCAACCACGTTGGATATGGTCAAAGTATCTTGAAAGAGTTTAATGTCAACACCAAAAATGCTAGCTTGGACTTGTGTGCCTTATAAAACAATACCATAAACTATAAGGAATATCCAATGACGTGATATAATCTATAAAATCACAAAACATTGTTAAGTATTATTTCTAAAACCATCACCAGACAGAGAATATTATTATTAGAGTAATACAGAAAATAGACTTCAAATGCCTAATATATATATATATATATATACATATTAATTTACCTCAGAATCAATTAAAATCAACCTCTGATATCTATTCGAGCTATGTTGTGATTCCCTGGGCATTGTTTTTTCAGCAACTGATACTTTGACTGCCCATCCTTTGGTCATGGGGAAAAGGTCTTTGATAAACTTAAATTGTTTCGCCATTTTTTATACCGTACAATAAAAAGAAATTACATGTAAACAATCCAAATCATTAACAATCACTCTTAAGTCTCAACCTCCTCAAATAACAAATAAATCATAAATAACTAAGTGGACTTATGGATTTACCAAGAAATGCTTATATTTCACTCTACCAAATACAATAGCACTCATGTTGTCTGCAAGTGTTAACATATACTTCCAACAATTTTTCTCAATTTATTGCAGTGGTAAAATTCCAAACTATAAGGTATGAGGGATTGACTAATCCATACAGTTTAAATACAAAAATACACACACACGAAGACAATACATTATACATGTATGGAACACGAACAATACTTTAATTAATACACTTTTTGAATAACAGGTTGAATAGATAATTGAGTCATACAAAGTCAGCATCAAGCTCAATATTTGACAAAACAGAGATTATCAATCACACTAGGACATTTAAAAACCAGCATCTAGAAACAACAAAGTTCACAACACTTTAAGCAAATTATCTGTATAAATCAATAACATTTGTAACCAAATCATACAATTTCACACTCAGGTAAGCTAAACCGTAACAAACATCAATTTGCAGAATCAAAAACATCACTAAAGATATAATCTTTGATAAAAAAAAATAATAATAATAATAAAAAAAACAACACAATTAAAGATAAACCCTAAACGAAATAAAACTCGAAGAGCAATTCAATACTTAGAAATTGATAGAAAGCAAACCTTTTTCACTCTCAGGTATCTCCCCTGTTTTTCTACTTGTTTTCGAATTCTTCTTCCTTATTAGGAGACTGCCACCACTTGGATCACCATCACTAATTTAAGTATTGGGATTTTGAGTTTTGAGTAGTGAGATTGAAAGGTTTAGATGGTAAATCCAGATTTGGCCAGAGTGAAATCTTGATACATGCATAGTGACAGGTGGAACGCCACCGCTACAACAAAAATAGGTATGGGAGCTATAATTCTTCTTCTTCCTTACCAGATAATCCCACCGCCTGAAATCCTTCTTTTATTTATTTTTTATTTATTTTTTCTCACTTTCCAAACTTCCATTATATCTATTAACTATATAAAAAGGGGGAGTTTTCGGCTGAATTATAGCCCCCCCTTTGTATATATATTTAATTCATATAGTGGCATGACAAATTACACTTTGATCCCAATATTATTTCTTATTCCTTTTGAAGTCATTAAATGCATAGAAAATTATATTTTCATCCCCCATCTCATTTTACAATATAAAATAATCATCAACCCAAGTACTTTAAACTTTTCCCAGGATAAAGCCCTTTTGTGGCAAGCAAATTATTATACAACTAAGATAGACTTTCAAAAAAATCTAAGGGATGTTATAATGAAAATCTTATTAAATCTATCTATTAAGTAATTATATAAACTTTAAGGGTCCTACTTGTAACTATACTTTTAAAGAAAAAAAAAATTCAAACAAAAACAAAGGAGGGGCTATAATTCAGCCGACAACTCCGAATAAAACAAGCAAAACTTCAAGCCTGAAGTAGACTTTCTCTTGTAGTCATGTTGTCAAAATATTGGCATAAATATGTTAAAAGCCACGACCCAGATGTCATTAATGATTATTCAAAAGTCTCCCTCGGACTTCCAGTGCCCACATGACATCTAGAAAAAAATTTGTTTATCTTAATTTTAACGTGTCTCTCTTTTTTTTTTTTTTTTTGGGGGGGGGGGGGGGGGGGGGGGCTTTTATGAGAAAATTTGTTTTTCCTGTTTTCTTCTGCTTTAACTATATACTTTGTACCTTCAAGGATTAAATAAAATAAATGAATTTGGATAAATACTATATATATCATTTAAATTTAAGTACGTAGAAACAATTTCTGTTCGTCTTGCTTGAGGGTTGGGTTAAATATATATGGGTCAACACCTAATTTGTTTTTAAATTTTAAAATTATTAAAGACCATCCTAATAAAGTTTTATAAAGATTGTTGATAGCCTTTATTGGATGGAGGAGTTTCCTCTTTGTGTGAGGAAAGCTGTCCTGTTTGATATGCTTGTATAGGTTCCAATGTTTGGGCTTGGCTTTCCTGTTTGTTTTCTGTTATTTGTATCAAAAATAAATAAATAAATAAATAAATAAAATAAAGTTTTATAAAACTTATAAAATGCCTCACAGGAAATGAAGTGTCAATTTCTTACAAGGCCCGTGGATACAACATAAATGTGATACAGTTTATTTTAGCAGATTTAAGTTGTGTGATTAATTTACTGGGTTATGTTTGTGTTTGGACTTTGGACTGACACAAATATGTCTAAAAATATATTAAAATTTGACATGACTCATGATCGCGACACAATTAAACTCAAAGCGATTTTAATTAATGGGTTAGGGCTGTGTTTTTATCGTGATTAATTTTATGAATCTAGTTTGATTTACAATATGATAATTACAGTATGATAATTAGGGATGACCATTGGGGAAATGAGAATGGATATAGGTCTCCCAATCCCCATCCCCATCCCCATCCCCATTTTTCAAACCCTCCCCCATCTCTCCCGATTTCCCCATTTGGGGAAAATGAGGATGAGATAGTTTTGAGGGAAGGTCCCCATATCCCCATCTCCATCTCCATCTCCATTTCCATTTTACCGTTTTCCCCATTTTTGACCATGTTTCCCCATTCCCCCATTCCCATGTCTTCCCCATTTCCCTTGTTTAAGTAAAAATTACATACTTAGTAAAATAAAAAGAACAAAAATATTAAGAATATATATATATATATAGTAAAATTAGGTTAATATTTTAAATCTCCCCTCACTTTTGAACTATTATTGGATGTATAGGTACAAATACTTTTATTTTAGAAACCTCCCCTATAAACTAACACTATTAACTTTCCGTTTGTGTTGACTGAGTTTGACTATTAAAAAGTATGAAATGTCCATATTTAATCTTCAATTGTATGAATTGGCCATTATACTTTCATACTTTTACCAAATAAATTAATAAAATAATACAAAGGTGGAAATGTTAACTTGCAATTGAGAAGTTATTTTGTGGACAATTTTATCCCTAAAAATAACAAAATTATAAATGAACCAAAAGCATTGAAAATGAGTATTTGTTTGGATTTATAAAAAAAAAAAAAAAAAGACAAATAAATAAATACATATTTTGGTTTATTTTCAATACTTTTGATTCATTTGTAATTTTGTTATTTTTAGGGATAAAATTGTCCACAAAATAATTTCTCCTTTTCAAGTTAACATTCTCGTATTTTGTATCAGTTTATTAATTTATTTGGTAAAAGTATGAGGGTATAATGGTCAATTCATACAATTGAAGCTTAAATAGAGATATTTTTGAATTTTTAACGGTCAAACTCGGTCAACACAAACAAAATGCTAACAATGTTAGTCCATAGGGGAGGTTTCTAAAATAAAAGTATTTGTAACTATACATCCAAAAATAGTTCAAAGGTGAGAGGAGGTTTATAATATTAACCCAATAAAATAGAAAGAATAAAAATATTAAGAATATATATATATATATTATATAAGGTTTGGGGGAAATGGGGATGGGGGCACCTACCCCCATCCCCATCTCTATTTCAATTTGGGGATAAAAATCTTCCCCCTAAAAATATTAAGAATATATATATATATATTATATAAGGTTTGGGAGAAATGGGGATGGGGGCATCTACCCCCATCCCTATCCCTATTTCCATAAAATTGTGGGGAAATGGGGAAATGAGGAAATTTGGCGATAAAAATCAAACTCGGTCAATACAAACAAAATGTTAACAATGTTAGTCCATTAGTTTCTAAAATAAAAACATTTGTAACTATACATCCAAAAATAGTTCAAAGGTGAGGGGAGGTTTATAATATTAACCTAGTAAAACAGAAAGAATAAAAATATTAGGAATATATATATATTATATAAGGTTTGGGGGAAATGGGGATGGGGGCACCTACCCCCATCCACATCCCCATTTCCATAAAATTGTGGGGAAATGGGGATAAGGAGGGTTTCCCCCATTCTCATCCCTATTTCAATTTGGGGATAAAATTAACCCCCTAAAAAAATTAAGAATATACATACATATATATATATATATATATATTATAAGGCTTGGGAGAAATGGTGATGGGGGCACCTACCCCTATCCCCATCCCCATCCCCATTTCCATAAAGCTAATATTGGTCTAATCTAGGGTTGCACATTGGGGAAATGGGGATGGATATAGGTCCCCCATCCCCATCCCCACTTCCCAGACCCTTTCCCATCCCTCCCCATTTCCCCATTTGGGGAAAATGGGGATAGGGAATTTTGGAGGGAGGTACCTCCATCCCCAACCCCAGTTCCCCATTTTTCTCTGTTTCCCTATTTCCCCATTTCTCCGTTTGATTAAAAATTACAAATTAAAAAAAAAAAAAAAAAAAATCTCATTACAAATACAAAATAAAATTCATTAGTGTATTACAAATATAAAAGAAAATCCATTACAAAATAAAGTATTTCAATAATCCATTAGTGTAAATGAGGTTTATATAGTTAGGTTTTCAAATACTAAAAAAATAAAATATATATATAATTATATTTATAATGTTTTGGGGGAAATGGGGAAATGGGGATCTCCCCCCATCCCCATCCCCATCCCCATCCCTATCCTTATTTCAATTTTGTGATGAAAATCATCCCCGTCCCCACCAATTTCCCCATTTTCCCCTAAAAAAAGTTCCCTAAATGGGGATGGGGATACGGGGAAATAGGGATCCGGAGGAAAATGTACAACCCTAGTTTAATCTCTTAAGCTTTATCCATCATCTACGTCCGTAACCATATTTTTAATGATAAAAAAAATTAAAAAATTAAAAAATTAAAAATTAAAAAAAGGGTGGCAATAGAGCCACTCAGCCGCCCTATACGCGTTCAAGGGCGTGGTAGTTACTAACTTATTGAAACATTCAAACAATCAATGTTTATTAATTGATGAAAAGGATTTTAGAAAAATTCTTAATTGATGAAAAGGATTTTAGAAAACAAAGAATTTTGAATACATTAAGAAAACTTCTAGTTTATTTACTTATTGAAAATTGGATGGGGAAAATTTTCAAAATTCTTCTTAAATTATTTCTCTTGGCTAGTAAAAGAAAAAAAAAAAATTCGTAAGTAAATAATGTTAAAAATTTTCACTAATTTGAGGATTGGTGTGAAAATTTTCCCTATCAAGTTTTCAATAAATAAATAAACTAGAAGTTTTAATGCTTGTTTGGTTGAGTTTTCTACTGTCTTAAAAGGTCTACCAATATCTATTTGATTTTTTTTTTTTTTTTTTTTTTTAGTTGTTTGGTTGGGCTTTTGAGATTGTCTATTTTAAATTGAGTAGATGCTAATATAGTTTAAACCTCTATTAGGCAAAAGCTCATAGGAGGTGTTTCTCTAAATAAACCTTTTAAAAAATAAATATTTTTAAAAAATAAATAAATAAAAAAGTCTACCAAACAAACAACTATATATTTTTTTCTTTTCAAAAACTCTATTTCTTATAGATCTACTATAGATCTTTTACCAATAAAGGTTTTTCAAAAGCTCAACCAAACAAGCTCTAATGTATTCATTAATTAATAAAAATTGATTGTTTGAATATTATAATTTTCTTTAAAATACTCTGATAAGTTGACCCAACCGACAAATGAACGCATTACAATTACGATTTTATTAAACATTTATTAATCATTTATATGTCTTGTGTATGGATCAGCAATTTGCAATTTTACCTACTTATTGTCTGTAATGTTTGATCTACTCTACAGTTTTACCTAATTAGTGGCTTTAATGTTTGTCCCAATCACACTACAATAGCAAACACAATTTCACTTTTGACCTAAACATTTTAATATAGCAATATTATTCTAAACTAATTTCTTTTCTAAAATGAATTCTAAACTACAATTAAGATGTGTTTCAATATATATGCTACACATTTTAAAATAAAATGAAAAAAGTGTTTTTCATGTTTTCCTTTTCTAAAAAAAAAAAAAAATTATTTTACAAAATTTTGAAAAGTACATTTTTTTATTTTTTTTATTTTTTTTATTTTTTTTTTAACTTTGATTGTGATTAGAAACACTCTCGAACAATAGATATCATCTAGGGTTAGCAAATATTAAAATATATATATATATAGTTTAGCAAATGAGTTCTCTTATAGATTTGTTATATATCAAGTTTTAGGGTTGAATCTAGCTGACACTTACATCAATCTCAGAGTTTGAGGGCTTCATTTATTTATTTATTTTGACAAACATCAACAGTACTAAGAAAACTTTTTATAAAAGAAAAAGAAAAAAAAAAATTTGTGTTCCTGGTAAACATACATGGACTGATTTGTTATTTTGGGTGGTAGTAAATCTACTTGATGCATACATTTAAGGGATGACTAGTTGCGTATGAATGCTCAGAAATAAACAATAACGACATAGTAGTACTGGGCACTACTTTTTTCAATCAACACTCCGCAGAAATTATGATTTTTTATTTTATTTTTTTCTATTTAAGACGATATAAAATTATTAATTAATTTACCGATACTAAAAGTGCTTTCAAACAACTCTTAAGAATTGATGGTATAATTAATTTTAAACTTTCAAGTAAAGTTGGACCCAGAATTATATAATAATAATAATAATAATAATCATAATAATAATCTTTTAATTTCAGTTAAGAATTCTCATTTTCAAGTTAAAAATAAAAAATAAAAAAATAAAACTGTCAAGATCTTTCTTGACACCACCATCCGACCACCTCGCCGCTGGCCCAGCCCACTCCTGATAATAATGTCATTATTAGGAATTGAACTTGAAAGTTCAAGTCAAAAGTTTTAAACCTTTACAACTTGACTACAAGATTTAATTTGTTAATAATTGAACCATATTTATATATAACATATGTGAGTTGTTAGAAATTAAAAAAAATATATAAAAAACTTGTTAGATAAATTTAAATTTATTCAACTAATCAAAATTCTAATTTTTACGACAGACATATATTAAAAAATATATATATTTATTGAAAATTTTAATAAAACTATACTTTTTAAAACATATATAGTCCAGTTATGGGTCTATATTTTATAGGAGACAAGTGACATCAATTATAATAAGCATGATTTGGAATACAACTCTCACTACAGGAGAGATATTTCTCTACATGCATCTTGAAATTTAATGAACAAATGTAAGACTCGGATTACTAATTTATATGGGTAATTGAATTATTAACGTGTCAATACTCTATAGGAGACTAGTTACATCAATTGTAATAAGTATGATTTGGAATACAACCCTCACTACAGGGGAGATATTTCTCTACATGCATCTTGCAATTTAATGAACAAATGTAAAACTTGGATTACTAATTTTTATGGGTAATTGAATTATTAATGTGTCTCTTAGTATTAAACAAGAGGGTGCAAAATAAATAAACAATTTCTTTAAAATTATTTTTTTGAATTTTTCAAAAGTAAATTTATTAAATTTAAAATTTTACTTATCCAATATCGGTTTGCCCAAAAACTGATACTTACTATAAAATAAATCCATATCCAGATTTTGTTTGGTGTTGAAAATAGGAAGTAAAAGTTAAAAAATTATTAAAGATAAATAAAAATTTTGAAAAAACTGTCAACCATTCTTGATAGTTTTTTTCTTTACAATTCTAAAAACTGCCAACTATTCTTGACAATTAAAAACAACTGTCAATTTTTACAAGTTTATTGATTGTTTTGTAAAACTGTCATTAAATAACTGTCAAGAAAGACAATTTTTCATGTAGTGTGATTAAGAATGATTAATTATACCACTAACAATGCAATAAAACTTCATCATTGCTCAATATGATTTGGTGGTAAGAATATTTACTGAGCTTGATCATGTCTTAGGTTTGAGTTGCATTCAGGAGTTAGAGTCCTCTTTTTGACCTTTTTTTTTTTTTTTTTTTCAAGTGTAATTGAAACACCAATTTGCATGAGAGAGAAAAAAGTGATCAAATCTTAACCATGCATGTATTTTTTGTTATGCTTAGGTGTCATTAGATTATGAAAAGTCTAGAAAAAATACATATATATATATATCAGTGAAAGTTCTGTTATCAGATGAGGGGATTGGGCCTACTAAGGAGGTGGTCCATCCTCAAACGAAGGCTGTTGGGCCGAAACGGGGAAATTGGAAACGAAATGCTAGGAGAGGCCCATTGGGGATCTCACACCCATCTCTTGGTGACCACAGTGGGAAGAGACAATGTTCCTTTGCTGATGAGGATTTCAACGGTAACCATAAATTACCCAGGTCTGAACCTTCATCAACACAATTCGATGACAAGATATCGGCCGGTCGGTGTTCCCCGACCCGCCGGGACCAATGAATTGCCTATCTTGGAACGTTCGTGGGGTGGGTAATCCCCGGGCGTTCCGTGCGTTGTCGGATTTGAAGAAATCGTTCAATCCGGCTGTTCTCTTTCTAATGGAAACCAGAGCGAGCCTTCGATCCATGGAGATGTGTAGATGTCGCTTGGGTTTTGCTAGTAAGCTTGTTGTGGAAAGTCGTGGTCACAGTGGAGGTCTTTGTCTTTTCTGGACAGAGGATGTTAGTATTGATCTTCTTTCTTTCTCAAATTTTCACATTGATGTGTGTATTACTTCTCACGGTTCGAAAACTTGGAGGATGACGGGGTTCTATGGAAACCCGGAACCTTCCCAACGGGTGCACGCTTGGACTCTGCTTCGGCGCTTGAGAGGTATGTCTGATTTGCCTTGGTTATGTTTTGGAGATTTCAATGAACTTTTGTCTAATTCTGAAAAGAGTGGTGGGTTGTCTCACCCGAGAACTTTGATGGATGATTTTCGGGAAACTTTGGACTGGTGTGAACTTGATGATTTGGGATTCTCTGGTCCAAAATATACGTGGTCTAATAAGAGGGATACTGGGCTCATTCAGGAGCGTTTGGATCGTGTTGTTTGTAATTTTGACTGGAAGCAGCTCTTTCCCGCAGCTAATGTTGTCAACTTGGGCTTCTGGTCGTCTGATCATAGGGTTATTCGTATTGAGGTGCTGGATTCGGCTGTTAGCAATGGCAAGTATTTTGCTGGCCGTCGTCGACGATTTCACTTTGAGGAATGTTGGGCTGATGAGCTCGACTGTAAGAATCTGATTGTGAAGAGTTGGGGTGACTTGGGGGGAAGAGGTGATTTCAGTGATGTGGTCAGGAAGGTTAATCACTGTGCGAAGAACTTGGATAAATGGAACAACTCTCATCGCCGGGCTCTTACAAAGCAGATTCAAGATAAGAAAAATGAGCTGGCTTTTGTTTCTAATGCTGCTGATCTGACTTCTTGGCGGGCTGTTAGAGAGGTCGAATGTCAGCTTAAGAGACTTCTTGAGGTGGATGAACGATATTGGAAGCAAAGATCTAGGCAAGATTGGCTCAAGGCTGGCGATTCCAATTCTAAATTTTTCCATTGGAAGGCCTCATCCCGTCGGGCTAGAAACACCATTACTGGTTTGATGGACTCCTCTGATGTTTTGTGTGATTCTAAGTTTGGTATTCAAAAGATTGTTGTGGACTATTATTCGGACCTGTTCCAATCTTGCCTTCCAACCCCTGACCATTGGAGTAAGGTAATTGATTCTGTCTCTCGGAAACTTCCCATCAGTAGAAGTAATTTCTTGGACCTCCCCTTTTCTGCGGCTGAGATCAAAAAGGCTGTCTTTGACATGGCTCCTACCAAAGCTCCTGGTATTGATGGGATGCCTGCATTATTTTACCAAAAGAACTAGGATATTGTGGGTGATTGTGTGACGGCCGCATGTTTACGTTGTCTTAATAATGGTGATGCTCTTGATGAGATTAATGGTACTCTAATCACTTTAATCCCAAAAACCAACAGTGCCAACAGAATTACTGATTTCAGACCTATTAGTCTCTGCTCTGTCATTTATAAGATCGTGGCCAAGTCCCTCGCTAACCGTCTCCGTTCTGCCATTGGAGATGTAATTTCTGAAGCACAAAGTGCTTTTGTTCCGGGAAGGTCGATTACTGACAATGCTATTATTGGCTTCGAATGTGTCCATGGCCTTCGGTCTCGTAAGCGTAAAAAGGGGTCAGTTGCTCTAAAGCTCGACATGTCTAAGGCTTTTGATCGGGTTGAGTGGGGTTTCGTCTCTTCAATGATGTTGAAACTTGGCTTTTCTTCTGCTTGGGTCGATCGAATTATGCGCTGTGTGACCTCTGTTTCTTATTCTTTTCTGATCAATGGTGAGATTTGTGGTTCCCTCAAGCCTTCCCGTGGCCTCCGTCAGGGAGATCCATTGTCCCCTTACTTATTCCTGATCTGTGCGGAAGGTCTTTCCGGCCTTATTCAGAGAGCTACTTCGTGTGGTGATATCACTGGCTATAGGTGCGGTAGCACTGGGCCCTTTATTTCTCACTTATTTTTTACCGATGACAGCCTCCTCTTTGCTAATGCTACTGTCAGGAATTGTAGTGCTATTAAAGATATTCTGGGCGCCTATGCTTTAGCCTCTGGGCAGGTTGTGAATTTCAGTAAATCAGCCTTGTGCACCAGCAAATCTGTGCCTCATGCTGTTGGGGTCCGGCTTGCCGATATTCTGGGTGTCAATCTTGTCAAATGCCATGAGAAGTACCTCGGTCTTCCAAGTTTTGCGGGTAAAAGTAAGAGGCAGCTATTCGATAATCTGAAAGATAGGATTTGGGGTAAGATCAATGGTTGGAAGCATAAGCTTTTCTCTGCAGCTGGTAAGGAGGTCCTTATTAAGGCTATTATCCAGGCTATTCCCTCCTACACCATGAATCTCTTCCGTCTCCCTAAGGGTTTTATTTCTGATATTCATAGGATGTGCTCTCGTTTTTGGTGGGGTAGCACTGATGGGGTCAAGAAACTTCACTGGGGCTCCTGGGCGAGATTGTGTGTTGGCAAGAACAAAGGTGGGCTTGGTTTTAGAGATATCTCTCTCTTCAATCAAGCTATGTTGGCCAAGCAATGTTGGCGTCTGACTCAACGGCCTGATTCACTGGTTGCTAGGGTGGTTAAGGGTAGGTATTTTCCTACTACCGATTTCCTTCATGCGGATAGTTGTGCTTCTGGTTCCTTTGTTTGGAGGAGTTTTCTTTGGGGACGAGATCTTCTTGTGTCAGGTTCCAGATGGCGGGTTGGTGTTCGGTCTTCGATCTCAATCTATGGTGACCGATGGGTCCCTCGCCCGCACTCCTTTAAAATCCATTCTCCTCCTATTCTTGGTCTGGACTCCACGGTTAGTGCTCTTATTACCCCTTCTGGCTGTTGGAATATCCCCTTAATTCGGTCCTCCTTCCCCATTGAAGAGATTGAAGCTATCCTGAGTATTCCTATCAGCGCAAGGACTGATGATTCTCTCATTTGGCATTATGAAAAGGATGGTAAGTACACGGTTAGGAGTGGTTATAATCTCGGTCAATCCCTCCAATGTCTTGACCGGCCTTCTGGTTCTGCTAATTCCAATTGGTGGGCTGCAATTTGGAAAATCCAAGTTCCCCCGAAAGTTAGAAACTTTATTTGGAAGGCTTGTAAAAACTGGCTGCCTACTGTGGTTAATCTTGCTGGGCGTGGTATACCTGCTGATATCCTCTGCCCTGTTTGCTCCAAGAAGCCTGAGACGATGGCTCATGCCTTATGGAGCTGTGAAAGGCTTAAGCGTATTCGCTCTGATTGTGGCTTCATTGCAGGTACCAAATGGGGTGATGTTGTGCAATTCAAGGATATCTTCCTTTTCTATAATCATGCTCTTGATTTGGAGAAAATGGAGCTTTTGTGTATTGTGTGGTGGAGAATTTGGTACTGGAGAAACCAGCTGGTCCACTCCAATTCTAAGGTCGATTTAAATGATGTGGTGGCTTGGGCTTCTAGTTTTCTTGATGAGTTTAAATGTGCTAATCTGCCTTCGACTTCGTCTTCCACTTCTCCTTCTACCAATCAGATTCGGAAATGGTCTGTGCCTTCTCCTGGTATCAATAAGATCAATTCGGATGCTGCAATTCTGGTGGAGAATCAGCTGGTTGGGGTTGGCTTAATTGTTCGTAACTCGCTGGGTGTGGTCTCTGTTTCCTCTGCGCAAAGGTTCACCGCGTGCTTCTCTCCTTCGGTGGCTGAAGCTGCTGCCATTCTGAGAGGGTTGCAGCTTGTGGTTGACTATAATCTCCTCCCTGCTGTTTTGGAGAGTGATGCTAAATGGGTTGTGGATCTTATCAACTCTGGTTGTGTTTCCCGTGCTGATTTTGGTTCTATTTTGGATGATGTTGTTGCTATTTCTAGGCAGTTTAATATTCTCATTTCTTTTGTTCCTAGAGATGCCAATAAGGCTGCTCATACCTTGGCTAAATTTGCCTTAAGGTCTGATGCCAATTGTTTCTGGACTAATGTCCTTCCTTGTTGTTTGGAGTCTGTTGTTTTGGCAGATTCCGTCCCTTTGGTTGTTGGTTAATATATTTTTGTCCCATTTCAAAAAAAAAAAAAAAAAATCATGATCCTGCATCTAAACCCAGACATATTTAAAATAATAAAAAACAAGGAAGTAAAACTTCAACCCTGAAGTGGACTTTTATCATGTTGACAAAATATTGGCATAAATATGTAAAAAGAGCTGACCCATATGCAAACGATTAATAAATATGTAAAAAATAATCTTTTAATTTCAATTAAGAATTCTCATTTGCAAATGATTAATGATGTGATTAAGAATGATTAATTATACCACTAGCAGTGAAATAAAACTTCATCACCGTTCAATATGATTTGGTGTTAAGAATATTTCTTAAACCTAATAATTTCTCAGGTTTGAGTCGTAACTATATATGATATTTAAAAAAATTAAAAATTAAAAAATAACAACGAAATAAAACTTCAAGCCTGAAGTAGACTTTTCTCATGTTGACAAAATATTGGCATAAATATGTAAAAAGCCATGACCTACTATATGTCCATTAATGATTATTCAAAAGTCTCCGTCGGACCTCCGGTGCCCACACGGCATCTAGAAAACAAAAAAAAATAAAAAAATAAAAATAAGGGTAAAAATGATTTTAGTCCCTCTAGTTTGCCCTATTGTCCCGTTTGGTCCCCCTAGTATCAGGATTGGCCTGTTTGGTCCCCATAGTTTAGGTTTATTGTTGGTTAGGTCCCTGCCGTCCAATTCTGTTAGGGTTTTTCAGAAGTCCGTCAATGATCGGAGGGTAAAATGGTAAAGATGCCTTCTGTGTTTCTAGATGGTTTTTGACTAAAGGGCAAACCGGTAACTTAGGTAATTAATGTTATATTAATAATTGAAAAATTAAAAAACAATTAATAATAATTTATTTAATAAAAAAAACTAATATTAAATAATAAATTAATAAACAATATTAATTTAATTAATAAATACTTTTTTTAAAGAATTAAACAACAAATAATTATTAAAAAAATTATCTCTTTTAAAAAAAAAAATCAGTTCATCAGATCAAACCCACTACCAATCAATAAAAAACTCTAATCCTCTCAATCCTCACATCTCTCACATCTCTCACAGTCTCACGATCTCTCATTCTCTCAATCCTCTCAATCTTTCATCTCTCACAATCTCCCCAAAAATCCATCAGCTCTTCTTCTCCACGACGCCAGCTCTTGGTGTGACATCGAACTGCCGCCGTCGCGAATCACACCACCACCAGTCCTCTCTTCTCGCTCTCTCTGTTGTCAAATCGCCGCTGCTCTCTCTTCTTGCCCTCTGGTCCATCTCGAACCGATATCTTCTCGCTCTCTGGTCCATCTCGAACCGATGGTGGTGATTTCAGGTGGGGGTGGACTGGGTGGTGATTGTTTGGGTGTGGGGTTGGGTCGATTGTTGATGGTGGTGCTTGTGTTTGTGGCTGGGTTTGGGTTTGATGGATCCAAGGGTTTGGGTTTAGGTTTTTAATTTTTAACTTTTTTTTTTTCAATTTTTGGTGTGGGATTTTGTTTCAGTTTTGAATTTGAGTTTTGGTTTTTGCTTTGATTTTGAGTTCCAGAGAAGATATGAATTTTACATTGGGTTGTTGAATATGGGTTTAGTGTTTAGATGAACAACCAGGTTTGTTGAATCTGGTTGAATCTTGGTTGTGTTGATGAACTGGGTAATCTGGGTTGTAAGAATGAAGATGAAGATGTTATAATTTTATTTTTTCCAGATTACAAATTTGTGTAATTTGATCTTTATTGATTGGTGGATTTTTTTGGGATTATTAATTTGTGGATTTGTGAAGAAATGAAGATTGATGACCTGTGTTTTGATGAATCTTGGATTCTAAAGATTGATGATGTCCATTTAAAAAAAAAAAAAAAAAATCATTAAAAAATGTTGCAGAAATCAGAAATGCTTTTAATAAATTTATTTGGTTTTAAAAATGTTTTAAGTTTTTAAAGATTTTATTTTCCTTATAAAAAAAATCAGAATTATTTAACCCTTATTTTTTTTAATCTGTTTTATATATTATTATTTTTATTATTATTATTATTATTATTAATTAATTTATTATATAATTCTTTAAATATGGAACAAAAAAATTTGAACAAAACTAACAAATTAAAATTAATAAAATAAAGATGACTTATTTAAATATGTTTTTAATTTTTGTTAAATTAATTTTTTTATATATATAAATATGTTTTTTTAATCAAAAAATAGATAACTTATTTAAAAAATAATCAGGGGCAGCAGGGTCATTTGACCCACTGTCCCTGTCAGAATCTACTTTATTCACGGAAAACGATACAGAAGGACCAAACGGACCAATCCTGATACTAGAGGGACTAGAACAAACAATATGGCAAACTAGAGGGACTAAAATCATTTTTACCCTAAAAATAAATTGCATGTTTAAATTGATTTTCACATTCGAAACATCGCTCTATTGAATTACATAACTTTTTTCTATCCAATCACAATCCTCTACTTATCCCAGCCATTTGTAACCTCTAACTGACCCTTCCCAGTGCCCACTATATATATATCCCCCTCCCACCCTTATTTTCACAAAAACGCTTTTCTCTCATTGATCATCTCAACCCAAAATGGTGTCCTTTAATATGAAAAAAAGTCTACTTACGATCATATTCATAGCCGGAGTTCTTGCCGGTAGCGGAAAGGCACAAAACTGTGGGTGTGCGGCTGACCTGTGTTGCAGCCGGTGGGGCTATTGCGGAACCGGGGACGACTACTGTGGCACAGGATGCCAACAGGGACCCTGCAACCCTCCGCCAGCCACCAACAACGTGTCGGTGCCCGATGTTGTGACAACAGAGTTCTTTAACGGGATAATTGACCAAGCAGCGGCCAGTTGTGTGGGGAAGAACTTTTACTCTCGATCAGCTTTTCTCGATGCTCTCGGTTCGTATTCTCAATTTGGTAGAATTGGCTCCGAAGAAGATTCAAGGCGCGAAATTGCAGCTTTCTTTGCTCATGTAACGCATGAAACTGGACGTAAGATCTCTGCTCTCTCTTCCAAATTATTTATTAAATTCCATCTTTTTTATACACCAACATTAATAATACAAGTGATTTAATATCCTTTAGATTTCAATATAATGGTTCAAACAAAGAAGAAATTTTTAAAAATAAAAACAAATAAAAATAGACAATATCTCTCTTAACTGCCTTGTATTGTTAATTTTCCTCTATATTAGCAAAACCCTTTTATATAATAAACCATAAATTAATCTTGTTTTTAACATATTTGTGCAGATTTTTGTTACATTGAAGAGATAGATGGTGCTTCTAAAGACTATTGTGATGAGACAAACACTCAATTTCCATGCAGTCCCAACAAAGGCTACTACGGGCGGGGGCCAATTCAATTGTCCTGGAATTTCAATTACGGACCAGCTGGAAACAGCATCGGTTTCGACGGATTGAACTCGCCTGAAACCGTGGCCAATGATCCCATCATATCATTCAAGACTGCCTTGTGGTTTTGGACCAACAACGTTCAACCGGTGATGAGTCAGGGGTTCGGAGCAACCATTAGAGCCATCAATGGTGCACTTATTGTGATGGTGGCAACCCTGCTACGGTTCAAGCACGTATCAGATATTACAGAGACTATTGCAGCCAACTTGGTGTTGCTCCAGGGGATAATCTTGAATGTTAGGATACATTATCTTATTTTTAACTTACGTTGTACTTTCAAGGATTAAATAAAATAAATGAATTTGGATCCTTTCAAGGATTAAATAAAATAAAAGAATTTGAATCCTCTGATAAATAAATTGTAAATAATATATATATATAGAAACTTTTAAGTCAATACATCCCAAAGAAGTTATATAAAGATGCCCTAACCAGATCGAGACTGTTTATATATATATACAGTTTTTCTATTATCAGTTCGAATCAGGTGCGGAGGTACATGCAATCTAGTCTGGACAGTTTTTTCAAAAAAAAAAAATTGTTTGTGTTTTAAAAAAAAAAAAAAAAATAACAATAATAGGTATACTATAAATGAAAGACAATTACAATATTAACATTGCTTGATAATTCATAAAAAATAGTCTACTTTATAATTTAATTTAATTAAGATAATCTCATTAAATTCATTAGAGTGATATATTTAATATTTTATTGAAACTCAAACACATTAAAGTTTCATTTTCCTCTCCATTCTCTATTCCTCCATAGATAAATGAAACATATTTTGAATTCCTTACTTATGCTTTTCCGAATAATTATTTAAGTTTATTTTGTTTGCTATTTTTTTACCTTTAGGTTTGCTTTAAAAAACTTTGTACTACCGTCATGTGTGGGTTGGGTAGAAAATTACGATAATTTAGCATGATAATATCCCAGATTCGAGTTCAAAAACTATATATATTTAATTTAACCGACCCGGACGATAAGTCTTGGCTTCGCCCCTAGTTCGAACTGATATAAAATATACTAATTCTTTGTATGTAAGTCATTGGATTTAAATGTTTTGACTTTACTGCATACACTTGTCAAAACATCTTTTAGATCTAATGATCTACATACAAGGAACTGATATATTTTATATCAGTTCGAACTGACAATAGAAATACGGTAGGAACTGATATATTTTATATCAGTTCGAACTAACAATAGAAAAACTATATATATACAGTGGTGGTTCTCTAGTCAAGACATCCTAATTTTATAATTTCAGGACGTCGAACCACAGCCACACATTTACATTGGACTCATAGCCCCATATTAACAAATACTCACACCCAATGTGAATGTGTGGCAGTGGTTGGACGTCCTTAATTTATAATTTCAGGGCGGCCTTACTAGAGAACCACCTTATATATATATATATATATATTGTTATAACATATATAGCATTTTAATTTAAGTACGTAGAAACAATTTCTGTTTCTCTTGCTTGACGGTTGGCTTAAATATATATGGGTCAACACCTAATTTGTTTTTAAGATTTAGTGTGTTTGGTATAACTTTTCAAGTAGTAGTATTGGCGAAATGGGCCGGGTCTTGGTGGGCCGCTCAGCCTGGCTCGTTTAGGTCTTGTGCCCGGGGTAGTCCGGCCCGCCGACTTAACAGGCCAAACCCAAGCCTATTAAGCCAGCGTGCCATGCTGGGCCTAGGTGGCGCAGCCCGTGGACCGACCCAACACGGCCCGCCAGGCCTACGGGCCTAATCTTTTTTGCAAATAATAAATTCTGGCGAGAGCGGCCTGTTAGGGCTAGCCAAAATTCAAATTTTAATTTTTTAAAAAAAAAAATTGAATTGAGGGGTGGCTTTGGGGGGTTTTAAAAATATCCAAAACTTTTAAAAATTACATTTTTTTTAAATCTTTTACAATTTTTTCCAATTATACCCTAACCTAACATTTTCCTATAAATACCCCCATCACCCTCACCTCATTCTCTACATTTTCTCTACTTCCCTACTCTCTTATTCTCTCTATTCTCTACAATCTCCAACATCTTTCAGTCACTCTTTAAACTATTCTGTAATTTATTTTATTTATTTAATATATTATATACTATATACTATTATACTAATATACTATACACTATACATTATATATTATATACCTCCCACTCTCTAGTCTCTACATATTCTAAGGCTCTTACTCTAAGCTATAGTCTTTTTTTTTTCTTTCTTTTTTTTTAAAAAAAAATTACTTTCATTTGTTATTTAATTATTAACTATTATTAATATGTTTATAACTAATGTTATTATTTTTTATGTTGTTAGGTATCCAATTGATTAATTAATTCAGCACTCTCAACTCTCAAGCATCCAATTTAAGGTTAGTATGTCTACTTCTCTACTTTTGTTATTAATAATTTTTTATGTAGTAATTATTATTATTTAGTATTTAGTGATTAGTATGCGTGTAGTTAATATTGTTGTTATTAATATGTTATTTTTTTTTTTGTGAGTTTAACAACAAAATAATAATTAAAAAAAATTAATTCCCTAATTTTTTCATACTTTTCGAAATTATTATTATATTAGAAAGATTATTTTTTTTGAGAAGAAAATAATAATTTAGAAAAATTAATTCCGAATTTTTTTAAATTTTTTTTGAAATTAATAATATATTAGAATAATTATGTTTTTTTTTTGTAGAGTAACTAGAGTTTAAGAAGAAAATAATAATTTAGAAAAATTAATTTTGATTTTTTTAAAATTTTTTTGAAATTAATAGTGTATTAGAATGATTATGTTTTTTTTTTTTTTTTGTAAAGTTTAAGAAATAAAAAGAAAATAATAGTTTAGAAAAATTAATTCCGAATTTTTTTAAAATTTTTGAAATTAATAATATATTAGAATGATTATGGATTTTTTTTTTTTTTTGTAGAGTTGAAGAAATAAGAAGAAAATAATAATTTTGAAAAATTAATTCCGATTTTTTTTTTGAAATTAACAGTATATTAGAATGATTATGTTTTTTTGTAAAGTTTAAGAAATGTATAATTGCATATTTGTATGTTTAATTTGTTATTTGTATAAATGTATAATTGTATCTGTGACATTTAATCATTTATTTAATTATAATTTTAGGAAAATGAATCCTGAAGACTTTAACCTGAACCCTGGCGACTATTTACCAGATGAGGAGATCAACTGATTATTTGGTGAGTTCCCATATACCGATCCCGCTATTACTACGGGTGCCGGACCTTCTTCCTCGACACTAAAATCGAGTAAGAAGAGGAAGAAGAAATCGACGGTGTGAGATTGCTTTGACCTTGAAATGGTAAAGACGGTAGATGGTTCTGAAGTTGAGCGTGCCAAATGTAAGTATTGTTAATCTATACTCACCGGTTTAGGTAAGGGAACTAGTCATCTCATCAGACATAGACTAAAATGCAGGGCTTCCCATGAGCAAGTCGATACAACTCGACAAACCCAACTGCAGCGGAACCCAGATAGTTCTGTGAGTACATGACAGTATGACCCCGACTGGGTCAAAGAGCAGGCGGTGTTGTATTACATTACAACTGACCAACCCATAGGTTTTCAAGATAACCCCCATTTTCAATATTTTATTAATAATGCTTTTAACCCCCAATATGTCGTTTCTAGAAACACAACTATGAGGGATTTGATTTGTACTTTTCAAAAACGTAAGATTGAATTGATTTCTGAATTGCAAAACATTTCTTTTTCAATTGCATTAACGTCTGACATCTGGAGCGGATGTTCAAAACAAGATTATTTATGTGTCACTGGACACTATGTAGACACCCAATGGATTTTACAAAAAAAGCTCATTGGTTTTCGTGTCATGGATTATTCACACAATGCACAAAATATTTTTTAGGTTATTATGTCCGTTATACAAGATTATGGCATTCATAACCTCATCATGTCAATTACTTTGGATAATGCATTTGCTAACTCCAAAACTATAGAATATTTCAGTAATTCAAATATCCCTAATATTGCGGGAAAATTTTTCCACGCCCGTTGAGCATGTCACATTATAAACTTGATTGTAAAATCAGGTTTAAAGGAGGTGGAAAGTCAAATCGACAATATTACGGGGGCTTTGGGTTGGATTATGGCATTTAACCAAAGAAGTACTGAGTTTGCCAAATTTTGTAGATCAAAGAACCTAAAACCCCGTAAGTTCCAAATAGATATGCCGGTAAGGTGGAACTCAACATATTTATTGTTGAGATATGCTTTACCTTATGCCAATGAAATTACTAGTTTTTATAACCTGAACACCGCCAACGACACCGAACGTGAAAAACTCACAGAAGGTGATTGGTATGTGGCCACTATTTTTGTTGAACTTTTAACTATTTTTTTATGATACTATTGTAGAACTTTTTGGGGTTTATTACCCCACATCTCCTCTTGTACTTCATAAAATTTATGACATGGCTGATTTACTAAGACAATGTAAGGTCCTTGATTTGTATTGACTTCATTCCATTGTAAAACTCTCAATATTTGTAATAGGTAGTTGCTAAGGTGATTCGTGAAGAAAAGAAGCTCCAAATGTGAAAAGCAACGTCTTCATGAGGAAAAGCGCACACTTGAATGCTAAGGTATCAAGTTTCTTCTTCCTCTTGCAAGGCATAAGTGCACACACACACAACTCATACATGTGTGACCCTACATTATTGTGCAACATTTGGTATAACACATTCACATTCATTTAAGTATGCACATGCATTGGTCTCATATAGACAAACATTGTAGATTTGCATGTTTTATGACTATCGCTTAGATATGGCATGCTTGTGTGACATTGTATTTATTTGTTTATTTTTCTTGTGTTTTGGACTTGAACATGATCTCATATGATTTCTTATTGAGTCCCGGTCATTTTGGTTACTCATTAATTAGGTTTCAAGTCCAAACAATGTAGTTACGCTACTTTGCATTCTCATTCGTTGAGTTGTCTTCATTGTTGTTTCCCGAGATGAATTCTCAATCTTTTATCAAAGTTTTGTAGTCATCGATGTACATGAGAGATTCACAATTCGTAATCTGAAGACAGATTCGAAATCGGAGTTCGAAGGCCCAGATACGGTTGAAGAATGCGAGTGGAGCGTGAAGGGAGCAAGATTGGCCAACAGTCAACCTTGGTGGCCACGTGTGGAGGTCGTGTGCCACACGGCCAGAGATGCTCTCTGCCCACATGTGCCACACATGCCCCACATGGGATTGGGGACGTTGCACACTTCGATTGGGTGATTCATTTCCCTCTCTCTCTTTTTTAAAAACATTTTTCTTCCCTCCAAACACAAGTTGAAGAAAATTGAAAAGAAAGAAAGTGTGCAGAATTTCTTTATGATTTTTGGTATCTTGTTTCAATCATAATTTTCTCATTTCAACTCCAAATCACTTGATTCAAAAGCCAAAAAAATTGGTCTTGATGAGAGCTACAAAGCATATTTAAAGCCAAGTGACTTCGTGATCTTCATCTGTGAGCAAATTTCTGTCCGAGGTTCATACTTGTATGTGAAACATTTTCTTCTTACTTTCATTTTTGATCATCTCTTTTATTGTTTCTATTTGATTGATGAAATGTGTTTAGAATGATATTAGATCACTCTCTAGGTTTGTATGATTGATTAATAGTTGAGTTTTAGTCTTGTGATCTCATTTGAACATATATTGCTAAACTTGACTAATCATGAAATTGATTCTAGAAATGATATATATGATATGCCTCATGATATTTTCTAGGTTTAATTTCATGATCTAAGAACTAAGATTTTTATGTGATATATTGAATATTCATATCTTGTTCTTATTGATATACTGTCTTGATTTCTAGGTTCATTGTGATTGTTTATTGAATGCATTTCCTAGAATATCTCTAAGCATGTACATAGAGCTTGATTGATCATCTAGCTTTATTTGACTGTGATTTGAATCATTTGCATCACTCAGATCATTGCCTTGTGGAAATGTTGAAGTCTCTTGTTGAAGTAAGTGAAGTTTTAATTTGAGCAAGAAGACTTGGCTAGGAATGTTTTTCCGGATAGCCAAGCAAAAGTCTTAGCAATGAGTTTGGTACTCCGGATGGGTGAGCTAGGGAAGCTTAACTAGGATTTTTTGATCTAGATTGCTAAGCAAGGAAATCTTCCTAGAAGTTTGTGAGCTTTGGATAGGAAGTTGCTTCCTAGAGGTGTAGGACACACCTTGGATAGGGAGTAAGCTTAGTGGTTCACTAACTCGAGGGTAGATTAGGAAGTGTTAACTTGGGGTGGATATCATTGTGTTGATAGCCTTGAGTGTGTAAGTCATTTTCATATAGTGGATTTGCTTTGTCGGCGGTTGTGGTATCAACCCGTGGATGTTTCCGCTTTGAGGTTTTACCACGTAAAAATCATTGTGTCTCTTTTCACTTTAAGTTTCTTTATCTTCCATATTATACATTGATTGTATTTCTTGTATATTGATTTTCACATGTATTGATTCATATTCAATTGTTAAATCATATCAAGTGTACATTTCATTCTTGTTATCCGCATTTATTTTATTATTAGAAGAATTTGGGCATATACCTATTCACCCCCCCCCCCCCCCCCCCCCTCCCTTCTAGGTATACTTTACACTACTGCTTAAAGGAATTTCATTTGGTATCAGAGCGGGTGTCTAGATGCACTTAGATAGATCTTTTCTTTGTAGTGTTTTATTTTATTTGTGATAGTCATGATTAAGGAAATGTGTTCCTATATGACTTCTTTTGTTGAATATATTGACTTGGATGAGAAAAAGATCAATGATCTTATTCTTGAAAATGAACGATTATCTAAAGTCAATGTGTCCCTCAATAAGAAGTTAGAGAATCATGGACTAGGCTCAAAAGATTTCAATGAACTTAAAGACAAGATCCTAAGTCTTAAAAGATAGCAATGATAGACTTAGCATCTTGAAGCAAGAAATTGAGCAAAGGGATAGTTCTCTTATTAGTGCTAAAAGGCTAGAAAACATGCTTAAAGCCAAACTTAGTGAGCACTTAAATCAAGAGAAAAAGTATGAACAATGGCTTAATAAATCAAGAGAAGATGTTAGGAAAAGTGATGACATCTTAGAAAAATATGCCATTAAAAATATGATGCTTAATGATAAACTTGATGAGGCAAGTAGGATGATTAACAAGATGTCATCTAGTTCTAACAAGGTAGAATCCCTCATTAAAAGTGGTAAGCATCCATGTGACAAAAGAGGTTTGGGTTATATCAATGAGAAGGAGACTCTTTCATCTAACAAATCTATTTTTGTCAATACAAGTATTAAACCAAATGTAGGTACTCTCTCTCAAGGTAAAGCAATGAAAGCTACCGGAGGTGCCTTTACATCAACAAGGAAGTTCAATGGAAGAACTCAGCAAGATCATATTCAAAAAGCACCAACCTCAAATGGAAGAGGTGAAGCATCAAGGGTTGCTCTTCAAAGAGGTAAAATTGTGAGAAGACCAAATGCTTTGGAAGCAAATGCAAATGGTAAATTTCTCAAATTCATACCTATTTGTCATCATTGTAATATGGTATGACATATTCAGCCTAGGTGCTTTGAATATATTAGGAAATGCAAATTTGATAATGCTTTTCATGATATGTCTTTAAATGGTCCTAGGCAATCATCCATGTATGGATTTAGAACTAGACCTAGGAAGACCTTGGAAAAGCATGTTGAGAAGAAACTTGTTGATAACTTGCTTGCTAAATCTTGTTGTACCTCACTCTAATATGCATAAGAAAATTGATAATGCTTTGTTTGATATATTTGAAATTGTGACCAATGAGGTCAAGGTGCATGTTACAAAATCTAACATTGAGTCAAAGCATGATAGTGGTAAGAGTGAGAGGCGTATTGTGAAGAGTGTGAGTTAGAAAAGACACACCTAAATGTGAGACACACCTAAATGTCTAGTTGCACAATATGCTCTAAGAGCCAACTCCTCCTACTCTTGGTATCTAGATAGCGGTTTCTCTAGGAACATGACCAGGAACAAAGAGTTTTTTAAGAATCTTGTGTTAAAGGATGAAGGATGGGTTACTTTTGGTGAAGGCACCAAAAAACAAGTTCTAGGCAAGGGAACAATATGTATCCCCGTATTGCCTAAACTTCGCAATACTTTGTATGTTGATGAGTTACAAGCTAACTTAATAAGCATCACTCACTTGTGTGAAATTTTTAAGGGAGTTAGCTTTAACAAAGATGTGTGCATTATAATTGATAAAAAGGGCAATGTTGTCCTAAGAGTCAAAAGGTCTATAGACAATTGCTATTGTCTTAAGATAGATCCTCTAACTTGAAATATGACACATGAGTGCAACACGCTTGATTTGTGGCATCAAAGTTTGGCCCACATGAACTTTAAAGACTTAAAGAAGCTTGAAAATCTAGGCATTGTTAGAGATCTTCCCAATCTTGGTAAGAAGCTAGAGGTGGTTTGTGAACCTTGCCAATTAGGTAAACAAACCAAAGTGTCTCATAAGAAGAATTCTTATATAGCTACCAAGTGACCTTTAGAACTTGTGCACATGGACTTAATGGGGCCAATTCAAACTGAGATCATCAATGGAAAAAAAGTACATTTTTGTATGCGTTGATGACTACTCTAGGTTTACTTGGGTTTATTTTCTTAGAAACAAGACTGAGACTTTTGATTACTTTAAAAAGTTTTGTAATCAAGTTCAAAATGAAAAAGGTCTTGATATCAAGAAAATATGTCGCATTAAGAGTGACCATGGGACGAAATTTGAAAATGCTAAATTTAGTGAGTTTTGTGATGGTTTAGGGATTTCTCATGAGTTCTCCGCACCTATAACTCCTCAACAAAACGGTGTTGTTGAGAGGAAAATCGTGTCTTGCAAGAGATGGCTAGAGTCATACTCAATAGCAAGAAAGTCTCTAGAAACCTATGGGCTGAGGCGATCAATGCCGCTTGCTATATGTCTAATCGAGTATTTAGAAGGCCCGGCACTAAACAAATGTCCTATGAACTATGGAAGGCAAGAAGCCCAATGTAAGTTACTTCCACACCTTTGGGAGTAAGTGTTATATTTTGAATGATAGAGATCACTTGGGTAAATTTGATGCAAAAAGTGATATTGGTCTCTTCATTGGGTATGCTATTAATAGTTGTGCATATAGAGTTTTCAATTTGACTACTAAGACTATTATGGAATCTATCAATGTGAAGATAGATAACCTTAGAATGCTTGATTTGTGTGATGGTAATAGTGTTGATGAACCTAATGAAAATGTTTTTTGAATGACACTAATACACCTAATGAGGTGGCTAGTAGTGAATCTAGTCATGATAATGAAAATGATAGTTGTGTTGAAGTTGAAAGTCATGGATTACAAAATGCCTTAAATGATAATCAACAAAATGACCAAGTTGTTGAAAATTCACCACATCATAGACTTAGAAACTTACACTATCAAGAAGACATCATAGGTGATTTGAATGAAGGGGTTAGAACTAGAAATCAAATTGCTAACCAAATTTCATAAGCTTGCTATACTTCTCAAATTGAACCCAAAAATATTGATGAAGCACTTATTGATGAATATTAGGTTGGGGCTACGCAAGATGAATTAAATGAATTTGAGAGGAATGAAGTATGGTACTTAGTTCCTAGACCTAAAGATATTAATGTGATTGTCACTAAATGGGTTTATAGGAATACGACCGATGAAAGTGGCAAGATCGTGAGGAATAAGGCTAGGCTAGTGGCTCAAGACTACACCCAAGTTGAGGGTGTAGACTTTGACGAGACGTTTGCACCCGTTACTCATCTTAAGTCCATTAGGCTTTTGTTGTCCATTGCTTGTCTTAAAAAGTTCAAATTATGGCAAATGGATGTTAAAAGTGATTTCTTCAATGGATACCTTCAAGAAGAAGTGTATGTGGAACAACCTAAAGGTTTTGTAGACTTACACTCTCCAAATCATGTGTTTAAATTGAAAAATGTCATTTATGGTCTTAAGCAAACTCCTAGATCTTGGTATGATAGGTTGACCCAATATCTAATTGACAACCAATATAGGAGAGGTGGCATTGATAGAACATTGTTTATCAAACTTCATGAAAATGATATTTTTGTTGCTCAAATATATGTGAATGACATTGTTTTTGGGTCTACTAATAAAACCAAGGCTGATGAATTTGTTAATGTGATGTCAAGAGAGTTCGAAATGAGTATGGTGGGAGAGTTAAATTACTTTCTAGGGATGCAAGTGAAACAAACTAGCATGGGCATTATGTTGAATCAATCTAAATATACTAAAAAAAACTTGTTAAGAGGCTTAGCCTAAAAAGTGGAAAAGATTTTGAAACTCCCATACATACTACTCTTAAACTTGACAAGGATGAAAAGAGGAAGAGTGTTGACCAAAACCTCTATAGAAGCATGATTGGGAGTCTACTTTACCTAACAGCTAGTAGACCAAACATTTGCTTTAGTGTAGGCTTGTGTGCTAGATTTCAAGCCAATCCTAAGGAATCACACTTAAAAGGCGTCAAGAGGATCATTAGATATGTCAAAGGAACTCATAGTCTTGGTCTATTCTATTCATTTAACACTAATGGTATCCTAGTAGGCTATTGTAATGTCGATTGGGCGGGAAACGTAGATGACCGTAAAAGCACATCGGGCAGTTGTTTTTATGTTGGTACTAATTTGGTTTCTTAGTCTAGTAAGAAACAAAATTCGATTTCCCTTTCTTCTTCCAAAGCCGAGTACATAGCGGTCGGAAGTGCTTACACATAAGAACTTTAGTTGAAACAAATCCTTAAGAATTATGAGATACAACAAGAAAAAATGACAATTTATTGTGATAACTTAAGTGCCATTAGCATCTCTAAAAATCCAGTCCAACACTCACGCACAAAGCACATTGATATTAGACATCATTTTATTAGAGACTTAATTGAACATTCTATTGTAATTTTAGAGCATATGCCTACAAAGAATCAACTAGCAGACTTGTTCACCAAGCCCTTGGACAAAGAGAGATTCAAATCTCTTAGAAGGTCCATTGACATGATTTGTGTTGATTAATGTATTTGTGTGATTATTGAGTGGCTTGATGAGCAAAACTTAAATTGAATATCAATGTCTTTGAGAGCTACTCAATTGAGAAGTAGTGATCTTAAACAAGTATCTTTTATTGTTTTTAGATCATGCACTTGAGCTTGAAAAATCTTATTTTTGAAAAGTGCACTAAAGCTTCTCTTATATGTTTTAGTGTTGAGTAGTTGTGTTTGAAAATGTGTAGTTTATGGATGCATCTAGAAGCCTATTGCTTAGTACATGATAAATGAACTATGGTATGTATCAATTTGCTTCAGTACTACATAGTATTCAACGAGCTCTCTTATGGAAAGGGCTACACACCTTGGTTGTGAAGCAGCCCAATGTTGGAAAGGGCTACGCCATTGTGATGAGTGAAAGCCGTCATTAGGTGTATATGTTTTTTGTTAGAAAAATTAAAGAAGTGTTGAAAAGAACCATTAAAAAAAAATTCTTTGATTCTAAGCCTAAAAGAAATGAAAAATAAAAGGCTTATTAGTGTATAGTTGAGAATTGTGAAATGCTCGGATTGATAGATAGAAATGGGTAAACGAGCCACATGCATACACACACTCACATGTTGATATCTATTCTTTTAAAGCAAAAACCTGGATGAATATCGATTTGACCTATTTTTGGAAATGCTTTAGATGGATAGGTGTTGAAATAGTTTGCATGTTAAAATCACAATTACTCCTAGTATATATGTTTGAAGCATTCACACACACACATTTTGCTTATAGTGCTTGATTCATAGCAATGTAAGAATATTTTTGAGAGATTAATGAAAATCTATGATTCTCTCTTGTACTTTGAAAAGTAATGAAATATTTTCTCTTATTCTGAATGTGTGAATGTGTGAAGTTTCTTGTGAACAAATCTATTTATTGATTACTATGTGGAACATATGTTAAGGGGGAGTTTAGTTTATTCAACTTCGCTTTCTATATGATTTGTTTGCTTAATATCTTGTATTTTATCTCATGTTTCCTTGATATATTCCTTAATAAAAAGGGGGAGAAAATGTATACCTCACCATGTGTGGAAGAATGTTCCAAATGTGTGAGAAATGTTCCTTCTTTGTGCTTCATTAAGACTTTGTCTTAAGGGGGAGAATTCTTGTCTTAAGGAGAATTCTTGTCTTAAGGGGGAGAAAAGAATTCTTTCTTGATCATGTTAAGGTCCTTTGGGTGACTTCGATCTTAGGGAGACTTAGGGTGTTCTTTAAAGGGAACATTCATTATGTTTGAGATATAAGGCATTTGTGTTTGAGATAAGGGAAGTACTTATTTGTTTTTGATAATATATCTCACCATTATTCTTTAGAGAAGATCTCGTGTTTGTTTTACTGTGCTTCTCATAGGTACCTTAAAGATCAAAGAAGGTTTCTTAAAGACTCATGAAGACTTGAAGACTTTTTAGTCTAGGGATCTCTTTGTAATGTGATGATGAGAGTATGTTATCAACTTGAGTTTATTGGAGTGAAAATTGTATGGTGAGGATAAAGTTTTGCCATGGAATAGCCAAAGGGGGAGATTGTAAGGTCCTTGATTTGTATTGACTTGATTCCATTACAAAACTCTCAATATTTGTAATAGGTAGTTGCTAAGGTGATTCTTGAAGAAAAGAAGCTTCAAAGGTGAAAAACAAACGTCTTATGCAAATATTGTCTTCATGAGGAAAAGCGCACACTTAGATGCTAAGGTATCAAGTTTCTTCTTCCTCTTGCAAGGCGTAAGCGCACACAGACATAACTCATACATGTGTGTCCCTACATCGTTGTGCAACACATTCACACTCATTTAAGTATGCACATGCATTGGTCTCATATAGACAAACATTGTAGAATTGCATGCTTTATAACTATCGCTTAGATATGGCATGCTTGTGTGACAAGGTTATGACTATCGCTTTGTTTGTGTTTCTTGTGTTTTGGACTTGAACATGATCTCATATGATTCCTTTTTGAGTCCCGGTCATTTCGATTACTCATTCATTAGGTTTCGAGTCCAAACGATGTAGCTAAGATACTTTACATTCTCATTCGTTGAGTTGTCTTCATCGTCATTTTCCGAGATGAATTATCAACCTTTTGTCAAATTTTTGTAGTCTTCATTGTGCGTGAGGGAGTCATGATTCATAATCTGAAGACGGATTCAAAATCAAAGTTCGGAGGCCCGGATACAGCTAAAAAACGCGAGTGGAGAGCGAGAGGAGCAAGATTGGCCAACGACCAACCTTGGTAGCCACGTGTGGAGGCCGTGTGCCACACGGCCAGAGATGCTCTCTGCCCACATGTGCCACACGCACCCCACACGGGCCTGGGGATGTGGCACACTTCGATTGGGTGCTTCCTTTTCCTCTCTCTCTCTCTTAAAAAATATTTTCCTTCCCTCTAAACACAAGTTGAAGAAAATTGAAAAGAAAGAAAGTGTGTAGAATTTCTTCATGATTTTTGGTATCTTGTTTCAATCATAACTTTTTCATTTCAACTCCAATTCACTTGATTCAAAAGCCAAAAATGTTGGTCTTGATGAGAGCTACAAACCTCAAGTATTTTTAGAGCCAAGTGACTTCGTGATCTTCAGCTATGAGCAGATTTCTGTCCGAGGTTCATACCTGTATGTGAAACATTTTCTTCTTACTTTCATTTTTGATCATCTCTTTTATTGTTTCTATTTGATTGATGAAAAGTGTTTAGAATGATATTAGATCACTCTCTAGGTTTGTATGATTAATTGATAGTTGAGTTTTAGTCTTGTGATCTCATTTGAACATATATTACTAAACTTGACTAATCATGAAATTGATTCTAGAAATGATATATATGATGTGCCTCATGATATTTTCTAGGTTTAATTTCATGATCTAAGAACTAATATTTTTGTGTGATATATTGAATATTCATATCTTTTTCTTATTGATATACATATCTTGATTTTCTAGGTTCATTTGTGATTGTTTATTGAAAGTATTTCCTAGAATATCTCTAAGCATGTACATAGAGCTTGATTGATCATCTAGCTTTATTTGATTGTGATTTGCATTATTTGCATCACTTAAATCATTGCCTTGTGAAAAGGTTGAAGTCACTTGTTGAAGTGAGTTAAGCTGTAATTTCAACAAGAAGACTTGGCTAGGAATGTCTTTCCGGATAGCCAAGCAAAAGTCTTAGCAAGGAGTTTGATACTTCGGATGGGTAAGCTATGGAAGCTTAACTAGGATCTTTTGATCTAGATTGCTAAGCAAGAAAATCTTCCTAGAAGCTTATGAGCTTTGGATAGGAAGTTGCTTCCTAGAGGTGTAGGACACATCTTAGATAGAGAGTAGGCTTAGTAGTTCACTAGTTCGAGGGTAAATTATGAGGTGATAACTTGAGGTGGATATCATTTTGTTGATAACCTTGAGTGTGTAATTCCTTTTCATATAGTGGATTTTTTAAGATCCTTTATTTTTATTGGCTTGATTCCATTGCAAAACTCTCTATATTTGTATTAGTTGTTATTTAGGTGTTTCTTGGAAGAAAGGATCCTCAAAGGTGAAGAAGCAACATCTTGTGCAAATTTCGTCTTCAAGGGGAACATCACATAATTGGTTGCTAAGGTATCAAGATTCTTCTTCCTCTTGCAAGGCGTTAGCGCACACACACACAATTCATACATGTGTGTCCCTGCATCATTGTTCAAACATTTGGTATAACACTTTCACAGACATTTAGTATGCACATGCATTTATCTCATTGTTGACAATCTTGTAGAATTGCATGTTTTCTCACTATCGCTTAGATATGGCGTGCTTGTGTTGCATAGTATTTATTTGTTTGTGTTTCTTATGTTTTTGACTTGAACATGATCGTATTTGATTCCTTATTGAGTTTCGGTCACTTCGGTTACTCATTCTTTTAGGTTCGAGTCCATACGACGTAGTTATGCAACTTTGCATTCTCATTCCTTGAGTTGTCTTCATCGTCATTTTCAGAGATGAATTCTCAACCTTTTATCAATGTTTCATAGTCTTTGTTGTGCTTGAGGGATTCACGGTTTGTAATCCAAAAACGGATTCGAATTCGGAGTTCGAAGGCCCGAATACGGTCGAAGAATGTGGGAGATGCGCGAGAGGGGCATGCATGGCAAAAGTCCATGCCTTGGCCACCCCGTGGGGAGGCCGTGTGACCCACGGTCAGAGCAGCCCTCTGGTCCCATGGGCCACATGCACCCCACATGGCCTGGGGTAACGTGGTCGCTTCTGATTCGCTCGATTCTTTCCTCCTTGTAATCTTTTTAAAGCCTTTCTCCTTCCCTCCATTTTTTTACAACTTGAAGAAAATTAAAAAGATGATTTCTGCAGAATTCTTCAACATTTTTGTTTTCTTATTTTGATCATAACTCTCTCATACGAACTCAAAATTGAGTGATCTAGAAGCCAAAATTGTTGGTCTTGAAGAGAGCTACAAACCCCAAGTATTTTTAGAGTCATTTGAATTCGTGATTGCTCACAACAAGATATTCTTCAGTCCGAGTTTCATCATTGTATGTGAAACTTCTTCTTCTCACTTCATCTTTTGATCTTCTCTTTAATCTTTTGATTTGATAGATGATTTAAGTTTAGAATGATGTTAGAACATATTCTAGGGGTGGTTGATCTTTTGGTAATTGAGTTTTAGCTTTGTGATTTCACTTGAACATATATTTGCTAAACTTGATTAAACTTGAAATTGATTCTAGAAATGATATATGTGATGTGCTTTATGACATTTTCTAGGTTTAATTTCTTGATCTAAGAACTAGGTTTTTAGTGTGATATATTGAATATTCATACCTTGTTCTTATTGATTCACATGCTTTGATTTCTAGATAGATTTTGTGATTGTGTGTTGAAAGCATATTCTAGAATTTCTCTAAGCATGTTCATAGAGCTTGATTGGTCATCTAGCTTTATTTATTTGTGATTTACATCATTTGCATCACCTAGATCATTGCCTTGTGATAGGTTGAAGTCTCTTGCAAAGTGACTGAAGCTTTGTTTTGAGCAAGGAGTCTTGGCTAGGAATAAGTTCCGGATAGCCAAGCAAAAGTCTTAGCAAGGAGTTGTGTACTCCAGATAGTTGAGCTTGGGTAGCTTGACTAGGATCCTTCTAATCTAGATTGCTAAGCGAGGAAATCTTCCTAGAGGCTTGAAAGCCTTGGATAGGGAGTTGCTCTCTAGAGGTGTAGGATACATCTTGGATAAAGAGTAGGCTTAGTGAATCACTAGCCCGAGGGTTGATTAGGATTTGATAGCTTGAAGTGGATATCATAATGTTGATAGCTTTAAGTGTGTAAGTCATTTTTCATATAATGGATTTGCTTTGCCGGTGGTTATGGTATCAACCCGTGGATGTTTCCTCTTTGAGGTTTTACCACGTAAAAACTTTGTGTCTCATTTTCACTTTTAGTTTTTGTTATCTTCCATATTTTACTTGTATTGATTCTCTTGTATATTGATGATTCACATGTATTAATTCTTTCTATATAATTGCTATATCATTTCAAGTATTCATTTTACTCTTATATTCCGCATTTTTGAATATTGGAAGAATTTGAAACTATACCTATTCACCCCCCCCCCCCCCCCCCCCCCCCCTCCTTCTAGATATAAAACGCTATTACTTTAAAGGGAATTTCATATTTGGGGTGGTTGTGGTATCAACCCGTAGATGTTTTCTCTTTGAGGTTTTACCATGTAAAAACCATTGTGTCTCTTTGTGCTTTAAGTTTCTTTATCTTCCGTATTATACATTGATTGTATTTCTTGTATATTGATTTTCACATGTATTGATTCATACTATTCAATTGTTAAATCATATCAAGTGTATATTTCATTCTTATTATCCGCATTTATTTTATTATTGGAAGAATTTGGGCATATACATATTCACCCCCACCACCCTTCTAGGTATATTTTACACTATTGCTTAAGAGAATTTCAGACAATATAGTGAAAATATGATGGTAGCTTCCGTTGTTATAGCTATGCAAGAAAAATATGTATAATATTGGGAGAAAATTCCTCTTTTGTATGCCTTTTAGGTTCAAATTTAAGGCTTTAGAAGTTTTTTCCACTACTTTGGGTGAGGCTTTGAGATTAAGTGAAACGGATGTTGCTGAACATCTTAGTACACTGAAATCCCAAATGTTCGAGATTTTTTCTATTTATGAGAACAAGTATAGAGACGGAACAGTGGAACCGATGCCTCCTCAGCAATAATCCCAACAACAATCGAAGCTCATGATGATTTTTTTGAACAAGGCCACAACTTCTCGCGCTTCAGGAAGTTTGAGTTCGAGTCAAAGTCAAGGTCAACGACAACACATGGAGCTGAACAGATATCTGAGTACCGAGTATTTCATCACGGAGAACGATGATTTCACAAGTAACGAACTTCTAAAATGGTAGCGGAGCAAGAGAAACAACTTCCCCATTCTATCGAGATTAGCATGTGATGTCCTTGCTATCCCGGTTTCAACAGTTTCATTAGAGCAGGTGTTCAGCACGGCCAAACGAATACTAGAAGAAAGAATATGTTCATTGGCCCATGATGCGGTGGAAGCTTTGACATGCCTTAATGATTGGCAAAATGCAATTTTGAGACGACAACATCAACTGGACAACAAAGAACTCATGGATAACTTCTCCAGCATGACCATCGATGAGAGTTCCGGTAGTAACCAGTCAGCGAGCTGATGTAATTGTAAATACTTAATTTATTTTTTTTCGATTGCATTATTTTTCCCTTACCAAGTTTTTATCCCATCGGGTTTTTCTTTGTAAGGTTTTTAACGAGGCAATCATGATTTGTAATTTATACTTTTCACCACAAATTTAATATGAAATTACAAAAATATTATTCATTAAAAACTAATTAGGGTTAATAGCACTATTACCCCCTGAACGTATAGCGAAATTACATAGTGCCGCATGAATTTTTTTTCCTGGCATTAAACCCCTCGAACTCCCATAAATAGGCAAAAATGGATGAAAGGGGGACGGACGTCAAAGGCAAATTACATTTACATACCCTAATTATATATATAATTGCATTAAAACTAGAAAAATATAATAATATCACATAAACACCCTTTGACTTGTTTGACTAATGTCTAAAAAAATAAAAAATATATATATATTAATATTAATAATTTAAAATAATATTACTAAAAATAATAATAATAATAATAATAATAATAATAATAATAATAAACTTTAAGAAATAATAATAATAATAATAAACTTTAAATATATATATATATATATATAGTATATTAATAACACAAACACAACCTTTTAATTTGTTTTCAATAAATAGATTTTTTTTTTTTTAATGAAAGATTGATCTTCACCATCCATCACCATGATGGACGTTGGAGATCAAATTAATTTTTAAAAAAATGATTTATAAAAAATAAAATAAAAATCAACAAAAAAGATAATTAAATATATATATATAATTAAAAAATTTAAGAAAATCAAAAATTCTAGAAAAATGGTGGAGATCCATCATCTTCTTCATCAAAAAATTTCAACTTTGGTAATTCTGGAATTCAAGAATTTTATAATGTGAAAAAAAAATAATTATACTTTAAAAAATAGAAATTAAAAAATAAAAAATAATATATATATACATTAAATGCATTTAAATTAATAAATTTAATTAATAATAATAATAACAATTAAGGGAGTGTATTTTATATATTTAGTATATATTTAATTTATCAACTTGAAATAATTAAAAATAATATAAAAATATTAATTTTTTACTAATTAAAGATGTAGATTTTTTGATTAATAATATTAATATTTTATTAATAATCCAAAAATAATTAACTAGGAAAATTTTTATTTGATTAGGTGGAGATCCATATTGAATCTCCACTGTCCATCACATGAGATGATGGATCTCCACCATTTTTCTGGAATTTTTTATTTTCTTAAATTTTTTAATTATATCTATATATATAATTATCTTTTTTGTTGATTTTTTTTTTATTTTTTATAAATCATTTTTTTAAAATTAATTTGATCTCCAACGTCCATCATGGTGATGGACAAAGGAGATCAATCTTTCTTGAAAAAAAATCTATTTATTGAAAACAAATTAAAAGAGTGTGTTTATGTTATTATTATTATTATTATTATATATATATTTAAAGTTTATTATTATTATTATTATTATTATTTTAAATTATTATTATTAAAATTATTTTTTTTAGACTTAGTCAAACAAGTCAAAGGGTGTTTATGTGATATTATTACATTTTTCCAATTTTAATGCAATTATACATATAATCAGGATATGTAAATGTAATTTGCCTTTGACGTCCGTCCCCCTTCTGTCCATTTTTTCCTATTTATGGGAGTTCAAAGGGTTTAATGCCAAGAAAAAAAAAAATTCAGGGGGCACTATACAATTTCGCTATATGTTCTGGGGGTACTAGTGCTATTAACACAACTAATTAAGTGTTGTATGAAATAAAAAATGTTATATTTCATATTAAAACTATTTCATTAATAATTACACAAAATTATTACAATGTATTCAAAATAATATTGTATAAATAAAATGTTTAAAAATTAAAAAAAAAATCGAAGCCCATTGGGCCTGGCCTATTAAGGCCTTAACGAGCCGGCTTGTTATAGGCCCGGCTTAGCACAGCTTGGCACGCCTTGGCATAGGCTATGTGCCCAGGCCAGGCCCCCCCACCCCCCCTCCAACAAGCCGTCCCCGCCCTGCCTGTTACCCTAACAGGCCGTGCCTAGCCCGGCCCGGCCCATTAAGCTAACAGGCCGGGCCAGCCTGTTTTGACACTACTATCAAGTAAAGCTTCTAGAATAGATCTTTTACCATAGAGCTTTTATAAATAAAAAAGCTTTTGATTGTATAAATTACAAAAAAAATGTTGACAATGTATTTAATGAAAGAATTGTATGGTGGAATATCTAAAATTTATAAAGGGTAGTCGAGACAATTCATATGTTTTAAAAATGCTCAAAAAAAACTTTTTGAAGAAGCCCAAATTCCTAATAGACATAAAATTGCTTTTATAAAAGGTAGTTGAGACAATTCATATCTTAAAAAAAATCTGTTTTGAGTTTTGTCAAACAAGCAAAAAAAACTTCAAAACAACTTCTAGCATTAAAAAAATACTTTTAACCTTTTAAAAGCTATACCAAAAACACACTTAAAGACTTGTCATCAATGTTAACATCTTTTTGATACAATTTATAAAATGCCTCACAGGAAATGAAGTGGCAATTTCTTACAAGGCCTGTGGATACAACATAGATTTGATACTATTTTAGCAGATTTTAAGTTGTGTGATTAATTTACTGGGTTATGTTTGTGTTTGGATTGACACAAATATGTCTAACAAATTGGCTTGACTACATTGGCTACATTGGCTCTAATAAATTTTAACGGTAATTAAAGCTTGTTATATCGAATCAAGCCACTTATACCTCACAGTTTTAACTTGAAGGGCTTGGTTTTACATTTAAATTGTATTATTATTATTATTTTCGAAATTAAATAACAAATATTAATTTTCAAGTTTGACGAACCATTTGATAATAATGGACACTTCCTCCATTTCTGTTTGACATTTTATAATCACAATAGGACTTTTAAAGTCAAATCATTTGGTTAACAGGAAATTCAGAGTGAATAGCTTTTACTTTTGCTCTTGGTTAATGCTGGCAAAACGGGCTGGGTCTTGACGAGCCGTCGCCCGACCCTGCCCGCCAGCTTAGCGGGCCAGGCCCAAGCCCGTTAAGCTGGTGGGCCAAGCTAAGCCCATGTGTAGAGTTCTAGGGTCGAGCTCAGTAAGGCCCGCAAGCTCTAAAAAATTTTAAATTTTTGAATTTTGAGGGGCAGCCTATTAGGCCCATTAGAATTCAAATTCAAAATTTTTTAAATTTTCTTTTCATAATTTGAATTGAGGGGTGGTTTTGTAATTGGGGGGGGGGGGGGGGGGGGCGGGTGGATATCCAAAACTTTTAAAAATTACACTTTTTAAAATCTTTTACAATTTTTTTCCAATTATACAACCTAACATTTTCCTATAAATACCCCCATCACTCGCATCTCATTCTCTACATTTTCTCTACTTCCCTACTCTCTTATTCTCTCTATTCTCTACAATCTCCAACATCACTCACTCACTCTTTCAACTATTTTGTAATTTATTTTATTTATTTAATATATTATTTATATACTATATACTATTATACTAATATACTATACACTATACATTATATATTATATATTTACATACCTCCCACTCTCTAGTCTCTTCATATTCTAAGGCTCTTACTCAAAGGTATTGTCTTGTTTTTTTTTTTTTTAATTAACTTTCATTTGTCATATAATTATTAACTATTATTAATATGTTTATAACTAATGTTATTATTTGTTATGTTGTTAGGTATTCAATATTTCAATTGATTAATTAATTCCACACTCTCAAGTCTCAACTCTCAACTTTCAAGCCTCCAATTTAAGGTTAGTATGTCTACCTCTCTACTTTTGTTATTAATAACTTTTTATATAGTAATTATTATTATTTAGTGATTAGTATGTGTATAGTTATTAGTTAATATTGTTGTTAGTAATATTTTAATTTTATGTTTTTTTTTATTGTGAGTTTAACAACAAAATAATAATTAAAACAATTAATTCCTAATTTTTTTCAAAATTTTCGAAATTATTATTATATTACAAAGATTATGTTTTTTTTTTTTTGGTAGAGTTTAAGAAGAAAATAATAATTTAGACTAATTCTGAATTTTTTAAATTTTTTTGAAATTAATAATATATTATAATGATTATGTTAATGTTTTTTGTAGAGTTTAAGAAGAAAATAATAATTTTAAAAAATTAATTCTGAATTTTTTGAAATTTTTTTGAAATTTATAATATATTTGAATGATTATGTTAATGTTTTTTGTAGAGTTTAAGAAGAAAATAATAATTTAAAAAAATTAATTCCAAATTTTTTTTTAAAGTTTTTGAAATTAATAATATATTAGAATGGTTATGCTAATGTTTTTTTGTAGAGTTTAAGAAGAAAATAATAATTTTAAAAAAATTAATTCTGAATTTTTAAAATTATTTTGAAATTAATAATATATTAGAATGATTATGTTAATGTTTTTTGTAGAGTTTAAGAAGAAAATAATAATTTAGACAAATTAATGCTGAATTTTTTTAAATTTTTTTAAAATTAATAATATATTAGAATAATTATGTATTTATGTTTATGTTTTTTTGTAGAGTTGAAGAAATAAGAAGAAAATAATAATTTAGAAAAATCAAGTCCGAATTTTTTTAAAATTTTTTGAAATTAATAATATATTAGAATGATTATGTATTTATGTTTAATGTTTTATTTTGTAGAGTTTAAGAAGAAAATAATAATTTAAAAAAATTAATTCCAAAATTTTTTTAACATTTTTTGAAATTAATAATATATTAGAATGATTATGTTAATGTTTTTTGTAGAGTTTAAGAAGAAAATAATAATTTAGAAAAATTAATTCCGAATTTTTTAAAAATTTTTTGAAATTAATAATATATTATAATGATTATGTAAATGTTTTTTGTAGAGTTTAAGAAGAAAATAATAATTTAGAAAAATCAATTCCGAATTTTTTTAAAATTTTTTGAAATTAATAATATATTAAAATGATTATGTATTTATGTTAATGTTTTATTTTGTAGAGTTTAAGAAGAAAATAATAATTTAGAAAAATTAATTCTGAATTTTTTTAACATTTTTTGAAATTAATAATATATTAGAATGATTATGTTATGTTTTTTTGGTATCATAATCATGTCTCGAAACCAAAGATGCGCATAATATTTGATATTATGATGCCAACTTTGAAAATTAATAAAATTTTCAAAGTTGGCATTATAATATCAAATATTAAGTTTGCGCACATATAGTTGCATACTGAGTATTTTGTCCACAAAATTCTCAAAGTTACGAGTCCTACCAAGTAATGAACGTCTAGAGATGCTTCCATCTAGATGACAGAATACATGTTTTAACAGAATCTCAGAGATGCTGTTAAAACCTGTGTTTTCCTGTTAAAACATGTATTTTGTCATTGAGAAGGAAGAAATCTCTTGACGTTCGTTTACAATCTTAATTTCGATGATTAATTGATTATGGTTATAAACTTGGTACCGACGAGTCACTTTGAGAATTTATTAATTTGATGGACAGAGTACTCAGTATTTGTCAATACAGATTTTCATGAATATGTTTTTTTTTTAGAAAAATTAATTCAAATTTTTTTTAGAAAAATTAATTCAAATTTTTTTTTAATGGTTGAAATTAATAATATATTAGGACGATTATGTTTTTTTTTTTTTTTTGAGCTTAACAACAAAACAATAATTAAAAAAAATTACTGTGTTTAATTGTGTAAATGTATAATTGTATATTTGTATGTTTAATTTGTTATTTGTATATAAATGTATAATTGTATCTGTGACATTTAATCATTTATTTAATTGTAATCTTAGGAAAATGAATCCTGGAGACTTGAACCTGAACCCCGGTGACTATTTGCCGGAGGAGGAGATCAACCGATTGTTCAATAAGTTCCATCCCGATCTCGATCCCCCTAGTAGTACAGGTGTGGGACTTTCTTCCTCGATACTGAATTCAAGTAAGAAGAGGAAGAAGAAATTGGAGGTGTGGGATTGCTTTGACCCTGTAATGGTAAAGAAAACAGATGGTTGTGAAGTTGAGCGTGCCCATAAAAACCATTTTGAAAAATACATCAATAACATAAAAAATAAAAAAAATATCCATGAAAATCCATAAAACCCATCAATAAATAACATAAACTAAGTTCTGATACCTCTGCTAAGATATCAGCCATCCATATTCTGATACTTCTGCTGAAGATATCATACCATAAAACATGGTTGCATGGTTGCTTTCTCTGGACATTCTCGCCATGGCTGCTGCCTCATTGGGTCAGTCTCATCAAGGGTGATGCCTCTATTGGAAAGTCTCACCATAGTCCACCCATAAAACATCAATAAAAAATGTGTAAAAACATCCATAAAAACATTTATAAACATAAACATGAAATGAAAACATAAGAAAACATTTTCTGAAAATTTACTTTTATTTAACCATAATCCATACATCCCATGCCATCTCTTTGTATGGCTCATACATTTACAATGCCCGAAGGGGGGTTTATATAGAAAATACAGAGAAATGTGCTACCATTAGATCGCACAGTATATTATTCATCCAACGGATGAGATACTACAATAAACTGGCACTCTGCCAGATATTTTTCATTACAATAAATGATCGGTGCATTCACCGAGACATGAAGAAAAATGGAAACATTTCTAGAAGTCTTTAGACAATTTGAGACTTCTCTAAAAATCTTAAAAGTAACAAATAATTACAATTAAATGAAACTAAGCATAACCATTCAATTACATAAACCATAATCATTCCATAAACTTAACCATGATTAAACCATAACCATAAGCCATAAACCATAGTTAATCCATGAGCCATACATGAGCCATACCATGGGCTATCCATAATTAATCCATAACCATAAAGTATTTAAGAAAAGTTTTAGATTTCCAACAATCTTAGCTTCTACCATTAGAAATTTCATTATACTTATTTTTTAAGTACAAACAGGATGATAGGAAGGATTTTGATAACACTGCTTTAGTGTCAACTAAAATGTGTAAGGTTTTGAGGTCCATAGCAATAGTCAAATTGTTCTTTTTTTTTTTCATATTTATTTTGAACCATAACCTAACCTTATTTACTTTCCAAAGGGTTGGTTAGTAGCACTAGTCCCCCCGAACTTCACACGAGTTTACATTTTATCCTTTGAACTTTTTTTTAGACATTAAACCCCTTAAACTTTCATTTATTGGTAAAATTGATTTTTTTTTTTTTTTGGATATTTATTCTATGTATCTTATATGCTTCCTTCAAGATTTTCAATAGCATAAGCCTATCAAATCTTACCTGGTTGCTCTAGATTTTTAAGGATTTCATAGATAATATTTGGGAATGTTTTGATTTCATCGAAAACATTTTTTAAATTGTTATAAATTCCTATTTAATTTAGTTTTTAAAGTATGATGGAACTTAACATAAATGCATTTTAAGATAAAAATGAATTCAAACTATCTAATATTCCAAATGCTTATTCAATCTATGTTTATAGGGAATTGTTGTAGTATTAAGATTTCCAACGCAAGATTCTCCTGTTACGCTCACGGGCTATGCGTTACGCTCACAAAGCATATGCCTCTGGTGCTATGCAAGCAGCATTTGCCTCTATGGTTTGGAGGCTGGGCGTTAGACCTGTCAAGGTTCTGGTTCGAACCATGGAACCGAATCGAAACTGAACTGTAAAAACAGGAATTGGAACCGGATTTTTCGGTTTCGGTTCCAGTTCCAGTTCCAGTTCCAGTTTCAGTTTTCACAGAACTGACCAGTTTGAACCAGAATAAAACCAGTGGTTCCGGTTCCGGTTCCGGTTCGAACCGGCTATTCATTTTATATATATATATATAAATCCTAAATTCCTAAATCCTAAACCTAATCCCTAATTTCTGATCTCTCTTTCTTTCTTCGATTCTTCCTTTTCTTCTTCGATTCTTCTTCAGTTCTTCATCGATTCTTCTTCTTCTTCTTCTTCTTCTCTTCTTCTTCTTCTCTTCTTCTCTTCTTCTTCGATTCGATATCTTCTTCTTCAATTCTAATCTTCATCTTCGATTCACAAAGTTAATTTGGTGGTGCCGTGGTGGTTTGGCTATTTGGGGTTGATTTGGGGGTGGTTTGGGTTGATTTGTGGTTGATTTCAGATTTGTGAGAGAGAAATGAGAGCCTTGCCTTGGATTGATACCTAATCACTTCTGATCTGATCTTGGTTTTAAAAAAATTAATAAGGCTCAGAACTGTTGGTTCCGTCGGAACCGAAGGTTCTAGAACTGGAATCGAAATCCAAACCGAAACTGGAACCGGAACCGGAACTGTCTAAGGCCTGTTCCAGTTTCGGTTCCACCTAACCGTGAAACCGAAACCACCAGTTTTGAACTGAAAACGGAACCGAACCTGAACCGTGTTAGGTCTACTGGGCGCCAACATACTACATAGTGGCAGCATACCCTAGTGTGCCACTACTATGGAGCTACGCCTAGAATTTTTTTAGGGTTTTTTCAATAATGTTCTTTGTTTTATCAATTTGAATTTGAATTGATTTTCATATTGTTAAGATTTAAAAACGCTTATGGTAGAAAAAACTGAAAATAGTAATACGTGGCCCCATTTTTTATTTTTTTTGCATAAATTTTGATACAATTTTGTGTCTCTTTGGATTAACAATATTTGAATGGTATGGATCAATCCACCTTAACTTTCTTCTCTCTCTCTCTCTCTCTCTCTCTTTAAATCTCTTCATTTATTTTCCCACCATCTCTCTTCAATTAATGCTTTTAATTTATTTTCTACTTTCTCCTTAATTTATTTTCTACTTTTCTTTCTGTTTGGTTGCATTTACTGGCTTTGTTCTCTGTACTCACTTTTTTCTCCTCTCATGTATTTTCTTATTTCTAGTTGACTTAGTTTTTATAAACAACGTAAATAAATTATAAAAATAAAAAATGTTTTCAATAAAGATTTTCTTTTTGTGTGTGATTATTAGAATCTAATTACAGTTACCTTAATGTTTTTTTGGGGTGAAGAGGAGGGCTAAAAGCCCAAGAAACAGAACTAGCTAAAACAACAAACCTACCTAGCAAGAGCTAGATTATTGACATCACCTTCAAAGGTAGCAAGGACCTTAGAAGGGGGATTAACAAAGAAGACAATTCCTGGATTCAGATCATGCCCCAAGCTAGCAAGACTGTTTGCAAGCCTATTGCTCTCCCTGTAAACATGACAGACCTTGCAGCACCAATCAGAGTCAATCATATTTTTGCAGTTGTTAAGAAGACAAAAGAAAGGATGGTTCAAGCCAATCTTTTTATGGAGAAGTTCCACAATCACCTTAGAGATTACACCTCCACCTCCCTAAAATCAACATCCCAAACGAGTTTTAACCCTTCATACAAACCCCATAATTTAGCTTCTAAGACACTGCTAGCTCCCTTCTTTATAACAAAACCAATAATCCAATTCTTAATGTGGTCATGCACTACCCCACTGGCAGTAATATTACCCATCTCACCACTCATACTACCATCCACATTGAGCTTCACCTAATCAACCAAAGGAGGGGTCCAGGAGCAAAAAAGAGTATCGGCTCTTTTTTCTCATCCTTATAATGCACCTACATCCAATCCTCCACAACTATAGGAATTAATGTAAAAGACCAACTAGGCGTAAGAAAGTCAGGCTCAAAAACAAACTTGCAACGCCATTTCCATATGAACCACAAGACCATAGCAAAGAACAAATTCCCAGACACTTTTCCTGCAACAAGATTGTTATTCTTGAGATTTTCAAATAAACACTTCTCTAAATCACCCTTGAATAAATGAGTCTTAGAAATACCCTTACACACATTTTCCCAAATAAATAAGGAAACCTTACAACCTCGGACCAAATGATCAATGTCTTCACATCCCGCATGACAATGAGGGCAAGAAGTCTCAGTAGATAGACCACGAGTGGTTCTCTGAGCATTAGTTAGAACTTTACAATGTAAGAGAGTCCAAAGGAAACTTTGAGCTTTAGGGGGAGCTTAAGTTTCCAAATAAAGTTCCAGTGCCAAAAAGGAGGATTACTAACTTGAAAATGGGATTTGTAAGCAGATTTGACAGTAAACTCCCTAGATTTAGATCAATCCCAAATAGTTTTGTCAGGACCACTATGCTGCTTGCCTGCATGGATACTCAATATTCTATGAGTAATAGTCAAAGGGAGAACAAAGATTAATTTTTGGATGTTCCAATCTTCACCTTCAAAATAATTACTCACTTTCTCCATCAACATATTTGCATACAGAGAAATGGTAGAAAGAGATTGAAGAACACCAACCTCTGGAACCCAGTTATTAGTCCAAAAAAGGACATTGCTACCACTACCAATTCTCCAATTTAACCCCATAGAGATAAGCTTAGCAATATACCCCTCCAGGTACTCGAGCAACCATTAGTCTTACTATTACTAGCTTCAATAAGCGGGTTCCTTTTGAGATACTTGTCTTGCAACATTAGAGCCCAAAGGCTAGCCTCATTCTGCAGGATTCGCCAACCAACTTTAGCAAGAAGAGCTTGGTTCATGAGTTTCATTTTTTTTACACTTAAACCACCTCTATTTTTTGGCATACAAACAACATCCCAATTGACAAGGTGAATGGCTTTTCTCTCATTAGTATGGCCCCATAAGAAGTCTCTATTCAACTTGTCTAGCTTGTTGCAAACCTTATTTGGGAGTTTCACCGATTGCATGGCATAAACAGGCAAGGCTATAGTCACAGCTTTAATTAAGGTGATTCTACCAGCAAAAGATAATGTGACACTTTTCCAAGAAGGCAATCTCTTTCGGGTATTCACAATAATCTCTTTATAGGTTTTATTAGTGACTCTGCCATGAATAAGAGGCACACCAAGATGCTTTCCCAAGTTTTTGGTTAGGGGGGAGTCACAGACAACAGCTATTTCTTTAGCAATGGTGACTTTAGGCTATGTTTGGTAGGGAGGAAAGAAAATAGAAAGGATGGAAGATTTGGAGGGATAGAAAACATGAGGTAAAGAAAGGAAAATGATTTTCCCTCGAGCTGTTTGGTAAACAGGAAGGAAATAAAGGATCTTTTTATTACTTTTACTATTTTAACCTTACATTATATTTTATATATTAATAAAAGAGAGGATAAAATTGTAATTTAAGTCCTCCAAAAAGCAACCATTTATTTCCCTCCCTTTTCCTCCCACTTTTGGGAGGAAACAAAATGGTGGGTCCTACACACATTTTTCCTTCCACTTTTCCCTTCCCTCCATTTTTCTCTCCATACCAAACACACACTGCTCCATTTTCTCTCTTTTCCCTCCACCCATTTCTTTCCTCTCCCTTTTCCTCCCTACCAAACATAGCCTTAGTGTTAGTAGAACAAAACACTCTGGATTTAGTAAAACTCACTTGCTGACTAGAGACAACACAAAAAACATCAATACATTCCTTCATTATTTTCGCTTGCTAAATCGTAGCTTCATCAAACAGAATCAAATCATTAGCAAAAAAGAGAAGGGATATCTCAGATCCTTCTCTTGAAACTTTAATAGCTTTCCATTCACCCTCTTTCAACTTCAAATTAATTAGGTGAGAGAGCTTTTCCATGCAAAGAACAAAGAGATAAGGTGAGAGAGGGTCTCCTTGTCTAATGCCACCATAAGGAGAGAAACTCTCAGTACTTTCTCCATTCATAGTAATCTTGTAATTGACACTAGTTATACAGCTCATTATCAGATTGCTAAGGCTTCCCTCAATCCCTACTTCTTCAAGGACTTTACTGATGAAGCTCTATTGCATTTTGTCATAAGCTTTTGCGAGATCTATTTTTCAAGCAAAATACCCCTTTTTGCCTTTAACAATGACTTCTTAAGCCACCATAATATTGTTTAGGATTTGCCTACCGGGGATAAAAACAACTTGGTTGGGGCTAATGAGATTAGGTTATAAATATCTAAGCCTTTGAACAATTATTTTGCTAATGATCTTATAGGTTGTATTACAAAGGCTTATTGGTCTTAGGTGAGACATATTCATAGGGCTCTCAATTTTAGGGACTAAGGTTATCAGAGTCTAATTAATATTAGAAGGAACATCCATTCATAAAACTGTCAGCCACTAACTTCACAATATCATCTTTACAAACATTTTAGAATTGCTGAAAAAAGATGGCAGGGAAACTATCATAACCCGGGGCCTTTAGTTTACTAATATTGAAAAGACTGTGACGCACTTCATCTTCACTAATTGGGCAATTCAGACTCCTACTGGTATCTTCACTAATTCTGGGGAACATTACAGGAAGAAGATCATACATACAAACATTGTCATTAACTGCAAACAAATTTTGAAAATATCTCACAGCCACATGTTTCATCTCATCTTTGTTAGTAGTCCAAATGCCATCCTCCCTTTTAATACCCTCTAACTTATTGCGTCTTCTTTTAACCAGAGTAGTAAGGTGGAAGAACTTAGTAATTCTATCCCCATCCTTCAGCCAACAATACAAGATTTTTTCATCCAAAATAATTCCACTTGATCAATTATACAATTATATTCTTTCACGAGTTTGTCTTCAAGAGCATCAATACTAGCTCTATACATTCTGTTGAGAAAGTTTTGCACCTCATGTAGTCTAGCAAGAATTCTTTTCTTATTGCAGAAGAGATTCCTAAACTCCTTATTCCAAACCTTAAGAGCTTTATTTAGATCATGGACTTTCTTCGTAGCATTACTCTGTTGTAAGTTCCAGGTAGATTTAATAACTTCAAGGAAACTCTTGACTCAGCCACATTGCCTCAAAATGAAAAGGCTTAAGCATACTACTAGGAATTTGATGGCTATTAAGATGTAACAAAATAGGACAATGATCGAAATTGACCCTAGGAAGATGTCAAACAAACCCTTCACCAAACCCTAGTCTCCAATCCATAGAATATAAGGTTCCATCGAGTCTCACCTAGATCTCCTCGCTAATGCCCCTTTTAGTTATCCAGGTGTACTTTGGTCCAATAAACCCCATATCAACTAGATTATTATTATGGATCCATTCTGCAAAACCACTCTTAATGAAGCTAAATCTACCACTTCTCTTCTCAGTGTTATTAGTGATCTTATTGAAATCCCCCAAAACAAGACAAAGGCCATTAAAACAACCTTTAATAGCATCAAGATACCTCCAAAGGTTTCTCCTTATGGCAACACTAGGACTAGCATACACCACAGTAAAAACCCAATAATTACTCTTGTCTGCAACAATGGTAGTAACAGACTATTTAGAATTAGCAATCACTTGGAGTTTGACTTTATTGCTATTCCATAATAGCCAAATCCCCTCAGAGAATCCATCAGCCTCAATAACAAAGCTATCAGAAAAACCAAGCCTAACTTTAGTGGCTTTGATACCACTTATTCTAGGCTCCAAGACAGCAAACATATTAAAGTTATACATCATTCTCATATCAGTAGCAGTTTTAGGGAAGGGTTTCTTCGCCACTCCTCTTACATTCCACACATAAATCATTAAGAAAATAACAAAAATTAATCTAAGGGAAAAGCCCTATTCAATAACCATAACCATGGCCTCTTTCAACACAGAGGCAACAATATCAAAACTAGCATCTTCAACAGAAATAGGATTCTGATTCATATTACCTGGAGCTCCTACACTATTAATGTGGGATTTGAAAGCATCATGTCTAGTTTCAATAATATGATGGGGTTGGTTCTTGGTGACCACAGAAGCTAACACATTCCTATATAGTTGTTGGAGGACACCAGGGTCATCAAGTTCCTCATCAGAGTCACTCTTAACAACATGGTTTTTCCCCTTACCATCTCATGTATCTATGAAACCTCCAAGAACAGTCTGGCTCTCCATGTTGTCGATAATATTTATCCCGTTAGAGGTATAATTGACTGCTTGTCTATGATTTTTGTTGTTAATCAACCCTTTTTTTCTCAGTCTGAGCAGCTTACTTTTTTTTCTTCCCCAGCTTAACATGATTGTTAACTTGATTGGTAATCTCAGACAATACTTTCTTCCTATTTGGACCATTCTTAGCTACATATCTACCATTTTGCTGACAATCGAGATCAATGATTGTCTCATCCATCTCCTCATTTAGCACCTCAAATCTAGACCCACCCATTTTTTTAGAAACATTTGTACCAACATGTTCAGCTCTATTCCCATAAGACCCACTCTTACCATTCTTGTTTCTACCATCTTTATTGCCAGTGCGGCCACCAATATTTTTACCTTCAAAAGTAGTATTAGTAGCAGAATCACCTCCAGTCTTAGAGACTCCACCATAATTCTTACCCCCAATTCCAGCTCGATTATTATCATAGATAGTATTACCTTTCCTACCATACCTACCTTCATACTTTGTATTGGAGACAAGCAACCAAAGCCCAAATAGGGAATCCTCTTTAACAGCTTCTTCATGTATTGGCATAGTATCATGTTGCTCCTTCACACCCTTCATACAGTTATCTTTACTGTGTCCATATCACCCCCATTTAAAACAAATCAAACCTAGGTTTTCATACTCCACCCTAATGCTTCTATCGTCGATATTTAAGGAACCTATAAGAGGCTTTGAGATGTCAATCTCCACACAGATTCTTGCAAACCTTCCTCTCGCCTGTGCTTTAGTAATTGGGTCAACCTTATAGGTATTCCCCAGCATTTCTCCAATATTCCAAAGTAGCTCTACATCAACCCATTCCATAAGCAATTTTGAAAGTCTGACCCAGATTGGCATACTCTGAATAGCTTCTTCACTTGGGACAAAGTTTAGTTTCCATTTTTGCACGGCCAAATACTCATTAGCAATGACCCAAGGTCCTTCAGTAAGGACATGGACCAAATCCCCATTCATCTGAAAACGAGCAATGAAATAACCATCACATAGATTAGTCAATTGCCAGTGGCCAATAAGGGACCACTTTTGCTTTAGCTTAGACAACATGAAATTCAGAGTATGAGGGCGACCCATATTCTTCAAAATCAGTGCATTTGCCCATGGCTTGTGTAATTGTTCTTTCAAGTTAGACGATAGCATCATAATAGGACCATTAGGTCCCTCAATGAATGTAATGTCTTTCTTAGCATCGAACCCAGTCCAAGTACTAGGGCTAGACATATTCATAAGCTTCGATTTGAAACTATTAATCGTCATCTTCCTTATTGAATCAAATCTAACCTGATTTTCAGCATGAACATCTTCAACATAACGAGCTCGTTTTGATGAAATGTTACAATCTGGAAGCATATCATTTGCTTCCTCCATGCTCACTACTACCTGTGGTTGAGCAGCGAAGGTGAATACGCCGATCGTCTCCTCCATTACAAATGCTTGAATCTCACTCAAACATTCTCTATTTCTGGGAAAAGCAGAGGCGCATGGAAACACTCACTAGCAAATTACCTTTTTCTAACACACACAAAGCACATACAAACTATCCCAAATCACGCACATATATCTATATATATGTGTATACTTAAAGGATAATTTTAATATTTTAAAGGGTGTATAGAGTAAAATTAATATTTTTAATTTTTTAATATGAGTGTACTAAGAAAATTGGGTGTAGGGAAGATATTTTGTAGGTGGCAATGGAGTCACCCTGTTGCTTTAAAAAAAAAAAAAGTTGTAACAAAAAATAATTAAAAATTAAAGTATTATTTTTATTTCCAAATCAAAGCAAAGATATGCATAGTAATTTGTTTTGTAATAATTATTCTCTATTTGTGATTTGTTCATTTCTTTTTCTTCCTTCTATGATAATGATTCTCTCTAATTCTCCAAATTTACTCAATTTGTTTGTCGACATAAACAATTGGTCCTCAAACTAAATATATTTGTGTGAATAATATAGATTTAAATATTTTATTTTGTTATGAAATTTTAGGTTGACTATAATTTTGTTTTTTTATTTTTATTTTTAGTTTATAGTATTTTAGGGGTAATCCAATTATTAGTTAATATGATTTTAAATTTACAAAGTAACAATATTGTTTAATGAATTTTTGGTTGGTATTGTTTTGGTTGAAATTTAGTTGCATGCTTTTTTGTGTTGGATTTTTGTATTTGATTGTATTTGCATTACATGTTTCTTTTATAATTTGTTTTGACTTAAAATAATAAAATATTTGTTAAGGTATTTATGTATAATATACATTTTACAAGGTAAACATCACTACGTTCTTTTAATTAGTTGTATATTTATTTTTAATTAATAAAATTATCCCATGTTGTTGAAGTTCAATCAAAAAATATTTCAGCCCACCCTCATGTTTAAGTTAGGTTACATCTCAGCTCAAACCCACAACCTTATGGTGTAAGTGTGAGAGATAAACCACTGGGCCAACCTTATATTGTTTCAATGTAAATGTGATTTACCAACCAAATTTGCTAGCAAACATGTAAATACGAATGTGCATTATATATATATAGTCTCTATCTAGTCAAGACATTCTAATATAACTTTATCAGGATATTGAATGTGAGAGCCACTCATTATGAAGAAGTTTTGACAAGTGCATACACTCTTGAGTCAAAGTATGTAAAACTAGTGGCTCAAATTCAATATGCTCATGAAGTTATATCAGGATGCATCGACTTGAAATTTTATATATATATACCCCACATGCTGTGACAACGATTTGAACTTGAGACACCTAAATCTTTCACTATCTCCAATTGGACTCCTAGGTGCCAATTAAATCATTACAACATCGTGAATGCCTCACCGCAAACCCATTAAGTGATACCCCACATTTGAATTTACAATCTCAACACTCAACAAGCGATTCACACACTCAAATATAGAATAAAATGATAATAAGAACAAATCACGCCCTCTCAAAAAGTATAAATGAAAATCTAAGCTCGCAAATATGTAAGACTATACTTCAAATATATATATATATATATATATGTGTGTGTGTGTGTGTGTGTGTGTTTGATTATGCAATAATGGAAGTCTTGGTTCAACAACACTTAAAACACTTCATTTTGCATGTTAAATAACCTTGCCAGGCTTTTAGAAGTGTTATTTGGATGACCCAAAACTTTTATTTATAGGTGGAATGCAAAAGTTGTCGTCAGAAAATTTGAAATCCTGAAACCAGTAAACTAGTAATCTAAAAACAAGTCAAGCCGATAAATCGGTTCAGGTAAATAGGTAAATCAATTTGCTTATGTTTTGGATAAATCAGCAAATAGCTAAAATTGACAAAATTTCCCATATTTAGCCTTTAATGATTTTTAGGCTGAATTTGTAAGTTTCTATGACAAATTTAAATCCCAACCAATCCAGATATGGTCTAAGAATGTTTAGAATTATAAGACAAACATGATTAAAAGATCTTATAGTCCAATGTAGGGTAATTGAGTCGGCCCATTCAAATCATTCAAGTGCATACTAGTTTACAATATATTAAAGAGTAATACTATACAACAACAAAAATTTATCCAAAATTCAACTAAAATGATGTGACAAATGAGTTATTATCACTACACAAATCATAGGGTGATTGGGTGAATGATATGACAAGGACAAATCACTTGTCACATCATTTGAATTGGGTTTTGAGTTAAATTTTTAGGTCGACTAGCATTAGTGTATATTAAAATAACAACCCTAAAACCAATATTTTTTACTCTTTTTTTAAGGACAATCTTCTTTACTTTAAACTTTAATACAATCATTTATTTAATATGCAAAGGGTTGATGTTTGCTTCTCCATACATATAAGGAGATGTCTCCAAAGTGTAATAGCGCTCATTTTAAACGTGGTCAAGTAAGGGTGGACACTTTTAACCCAACTCGAACCGATTCAATCGGGTAGGCCGAAAATAAATGATAAAATCAGGTTATTTAAATATAAATGATCTTATCTAGGGTCGGATTGGGTTATACACCTCATGTCGATAAGCCAATTTGAAATTCTTTTAATATAAAAAGAAAAAAAATTACCTTAATTTTTTTTTTAAATAATTACCTTAAATATTTGATAGCCTTTACTGAATAACTGGGGATGCACAAGTTTTACGCATTGATAAAATTACCTAGGTAATTTTAGGTTTCTGTAAACTTTAGCTTTTTGTGAACTTGAGGTTTAGGGTTTCCATGGAATGGATGATAAAATTGTAGCCCCATATATATATATATATATATTATATATCTCATACATTCATACTTGATTTGTTTTATTTTTTTAAATATACTTTATTTGTTAAAGAGTAAAGAAAGAGAATTAGGCTATAGATGGTGGGGAGAAGATGAAATTTAAATTAAGGGATATTATTATCACCCCACCTCACCATATTTGTAACTTTGTACCCTCTAGTTTCAAAAGAGGAAATAGGGGTATATAGCACTTTTTCAAAATGGATTTATGTAACTACAACCACTTTAATAACTCATGTTTTATTAGCACCAAAGTAGGTGATGAGACCAAAATGCCCCTACTTGTAAATTTTTCAATCTCTCTCTCTCTCTCTCTCTCTCTCTCTCTCTCTCTCTCTCTCTCTCTCTCTCTCTCTATCGTTGTCTAAAGAACAAACACTTTGATGGGGCTGGGTTGATGATTTGACGAACACTTGCGATTTTGGTTGACGATTCGATGAACGAACTGGGCTGGGTTAACGATTCGATGAACAACTTCAATTTTTTTTTTTTTGTGATTTTGGTTGACGATTCGATGAACGAATTGGGCTGGGTTAACGATTCGATGAACAACTTCAATTTTTTTTTTGTTGATTTTGTAATATTAATTTCGTTTTCATTGATTTTGAGTTTTTATTGTGATTTTGTTGTCAATTTTGATGTGAATTATGAATTTATTGAATCTGAATGGGGTTGTTTGAATCTTGAATTGGTGGGTTTGGGTTTGGGTTTGTCAAATCGGAGAAGATGAACGGTAATCGAAGTTGGGAATTTTTTTTTTAATTTCAAGATTTATTTATGAATACTCAAGACTTGTTACGATTATTCGAGACTTAATTTATGAATACCCGAGACTTATTACACTTATTCGAGACTTAATTTATGAAGACTTATTTTGCTCCATTTCGAGACTTATTTTATGAATACCCGAAACTTATTCATGAGTTTTCGAGATTTATTCATGCATTTCGAGACTTAATTCATGAATTTTCGAGACTTATTCTGTTCGACCTCCATCAATAGTGAAAGTGACGAGCTGACGACGGTGCCAATTGACTTCGGAGATAGTTAGATATGGAAGATCAAACAATGCTGAGTTTGTTGGTGCCATCGGTTTCGTCAGATTCGTGACGGATCGTCACATATCGGACGATGAAGCTTCGATGATGGTTTGGGTTTGGCTTCGGCTTCATTTCTCTCTCTACACAACTTGAAACAGTAAACGAATACTTCGGTTACAACAATTGGCACTAGACGACGTTTTCCCAGTGGTTTTATCAGTCAACTCGCCGGTCAGCGGTGGCAACTCCTTTGAAGCTCCATCAATGGAGGTTTTTGAAAAAAGAAAAAGAAAAATCAATGACCGATAAGGGAAAAGAATAGAAGATAGGAGGTATTTTTGTCCAAATACCATCTTTGGTGCTATTTAAACTAGTGTTATTAATGTGGTGCTATTTGTGCAAAGCCTAACCCAAAAAGTGCTACTTAATTTTTGAACCCGTTTCAAAAATGGCCAATCTTTCCCCTAAAAATCAAATTATTCAAAAATTTACCTTCTGCCGTTAATATTTCCATTAAATAGTGATTTGACCGTTAAACACCAAGGACAATATTGTAACTGTGCTACTTCCAAAAAAGGGATATTATTAGTTTCCCCCCTGAGATTTGCCATAAATAACTTTGCCCCCTTTAGTTTTAAAAATGGCCAGTTTTCCCCTTGAAAACCAAATTATTCAAATATTTACCCCATGTCATTAGGATTTCACTGTGAAACACCAATGGCAATATTGTAACTGTATTACTAAAAAAAAAAAAAAAAGGTACTTTCTCCATTACTTTAACGGATTTAAAGTAATAATAACATTGATTTTGTAAAAGTAACAATGAAAGTACATTTTTACTCCCCCTAATAATAAGGTTGATTTTTGTAAAGAAAAATCATGATTAAAAAAATAAAAACTCATCACCATCAATTCATCTCCAAATTCAATCTCTACCGTCCATCTCAGATAATTAGAATTATTTTTTTTTAAGAAAATCGGAATTAATAATGATAATAATAAACCTTTAAAAATAATAGTAAGAAAAAAATATTAAAAATAAAAATAATAATAATAAAATCTAATTTAAACTTAAACACCAAAATCTGCTTCAATTGTTTTTTTTTTTTTTCAATTGATTTTCATTTTTCAATTTCTGGTGAATGAAATCATTTGAAAAAAAAAAAAAATAATTGGTTTTAGTTTAGGGTTTTGAATCTGTTTCTTGTTTGGATTATGGTGAGTAGATTCAAAATCAATGATTTCAATTTATGGGTTTTTATTTTGGTGAAAACTATTTTTTTTTTTTTAATTCTGAATTTGTTTTTTGGAAGTAGCATAGTTACAATATTACCCTTGGTGTTTCACGGTCAAATCCTAATGGCAAGGGATAAATATTTGAATAATTTGGTTTTCAGGGGGGAAGACTAGCCTTTTTTGAAACTATAGGGGGTAAAGTTACGAATGTGGAAAACCTTAGGGGGGAAACTAATAATATCCTTTTTTTGGAAGTAGCACAGTTACAATATTGCCCTTGGTGTTTAACGGTCAAACCACTATTTAACGAAAATATTAATGGCATGGGGTAAATCTTTGAATAATTTAATTTTCAAAGGAAGACTTGCCATTTTTGAAACTAGAGGGGACAAAGTTATGAATATGATAAGGCAGGAATAATAATATCCCTTAAAATAAAAGAATTTATGAAGAGAGATGAGAGAGACCGAATAAATCATTTAAGAAGAGTTACAAATGGATTAATGTAGACATTCAAAGAATGTTAATCCAAAGGAAACAGCGTTGTGTCAAAACTAATGTAAAAAATGGGACTATGAATCTTACACTTATATATATATATATATATTAAGTAACAGATTTTCTATTATCAGTTCGTCATAACAATAAATATATCAAGACAAAAAATGTGGACCACTAGATTTACATACTTTGACTCAAAGTGTATGCACTTGTCAAAACTTCTCCATAATTTATGGTCAACATTCTTCGTCTTAATATATTTATTGTTAAGAGACGAACTGATAATAGAAAGACTGTATTAAGTAATAATACTATGATATGTATTCATTATAATTATTTTAAAGATATATTTTAATATGGTGTAGGAGTAATAAATAATATACTGTGTAGTTAATTTAATTTAAATCCATTTTATTAATTAATTTTTTTTTCTTATATTTGGTCATAAATAAAATCAATTTAAATTAATTTAAAATTGATTGGTGTCTAATTATGTTTTTTTTTTTTTTTTTGAAAATATGATAAAAATGTATTTTTTTTTATTAATCTTAAGAAAAGTATATCTATTAATAATAAAAAGAATAAATACAAATCCATATATATAATTTTAATCTCAAAAGCTTTAATAATGTTTTTTTTTAATAATTTAATAGGTTTCACGTGTCACTCACCCAACTAGTAAAATATAAAACAAAAGTGCAAAACAATGAAAACGTCAAAATGACGTTTCCAATCTTTGTTCAATAAAAGTGAAAAACATGTTTTCTGTTTTTCTCGTTTAAGTTCTAAAGCATAGTCGATAAACGCATTTCACTGTTTTTTTGTATTCAAAAAATAGAAAACGTATTTTTTAAACGTTAACAAACCGACCCTTAAAATTCCCAGAAACTCGTTTCAATGACATCCAAAAAGAGCAATGCTCTTTAATCACAACCCATTCTAGATAGATTCCAAGAACACTACGAAAATTAAAACAAATTATAAATTGAAATGCATGAACATGTATGTTTGTGTATGCATTCCTGAATTCTTGTAAGAGTTCAAAACTAGTGCTTCACACTTACCTTGAGAACCATCCTCTTGAAGAACTTCAATAAGCTTGTACAGTTGCTTGTTTTCATGATACGATCACAGATTAAACAACCTAAGCAACTATATTGATCTTACATGTAAATATTAATTTTAAAAATACAAACTTGTTTGGCTTTTTATTCTAAAGGAAAATTTTCATTATGGTCTTTAACATTTTACGCAATATCACACTTGTACCAGTCTTTTTCGTATTTGCTTATTTGGTCTTTAAGTTTTTTAAGAAAATGTCATTGTTGCCTCTCTTTACAAAATATTTAACGGTCAAAGCTAAAAAAAAAAATCTAAAAGACAATTTTGCCCTTGATATTATTTGATTGAGTGAAAATGATGCTTCTACCCTTAACAATAAAAAAATTTGACATTTTTAGTTGGTTGGATAGATTAAGATCCCACAGCAAACAAAATTAGCCTTTCAAATAGTTTATTTTACGAGGGAATTGTTAATAATCTTTTATAGTCGATCTCTTAAAAAAAAAGACTTCTTTTTTTTTTTTTTTTTTTATAACAAAAATACTTTTAAATAATACAAATAGTCAAATGCCCCTAACTCCCTAAGATCTCTCTCATATCCATCTTCTTCCCAACAATTTCTCTCTCATGTGGTAAACTTTTCTCACATTTACTTGGGTTATTTTTGCTTTTGTCCGAAGATTGAATTGTGCTAAACTAAATGACATCTTAATGTTTTTATTTATTTATTTATTTTAATTCAAAACTGAATATAAGTGATAAATTATTTATTTATTTTAAGTCATAAATAACTAAAAACAAATAATTTTACATATATGCTCTTTCAATTATTATTTATTATATATTTACATTTTAATAGATAAGGTTTGTGAAGATAGTTTAGGAAATATTAAATCGATGAATAATGCTACACATCCCATTTACAATCTCACATTTACCATCTCAACCGATGTGACATCTGAGGTATCACTTAGTGAGTGGAATTAATATGTATCCACTCATCAAGTGATACCTTAGCTGCCACATGAATTAGAATGGAAAATATGAGATTGTAAGTGGGATGTCTAATATTACTCTAAATTGATATGTAATCCAGTTCTTTTTCTATTGAGTGAAAACTGGAAAGTGAAGCGAAGATCAAGCATGTCATTATGCTCTATCTCTAAATCTAGCTAAAACAAGTCACTATTCATAAGTTAATCCTTGAAAAATACTACATTATCAACTCATGACATGATTCAAATTTCGTTTTCTGGTAGTTTTCATTGAACCTATTATACATACAAAATTTAGATCAAATTTGTTCAAATCGATAAATTTCATTGAGATCCATACTTTTTGTTAAAATAAGGGATCTCTCAAGAGAGAATTAGTGTATATATATATAGTTTTTCTACTATCAGTTTGTCTTAATATAAAATATATTAAGACGAAAAATGTGGACCATAGATTATGGAGAAGTTTGGACAAATGCATACACTTTGAGTCAAAGTATGTAAATCTAATAGTCCACATTATTCGTCATGATATATAACTGACAATAGAAAAATTATATATTGAATAAACTATATTTTTTTATGATGAGAAGAGGTTGGTAAGGTTACGGGTTCGAGTTCCCCCTCTAAAAAAAATCTCTACTTTTTTATTTTTTTTTTAAAATAAAATACCCACTCTAAAAAATTATTCCAATTTCACCCATGTTGTTGGTTCCCATGAGGGGATTGATTCACAAACATGGAAGCAACCATTCTGCTAACCTTACAAGGTCCACACGTAAAATATTGAACTCTATTAAAAATTTTGTTTGTTATCTTAAAATAATAATAATCATTATCATCATATCGTTTGTATCAAAGTTTTCAGTTAAATGAATTGTTAAGTTCAGAATGTATGTGATTAATGATTAGTGAAATCAAACGAATTGGATTCGGAAAATCAAAATCCAGATTTTTCAGATTTCTAGATCTGGATTGGATTCACTCCAAAAAATTTGGATAAGATTTGGATCGATTTTTTTTTAAAAAAAAAAATTGCTTCCGATCCAAAATTTGGATTCGCAATTAATGATTAAAATTTTGGATTCTGATTGCAATTAGATTGGTTTCGGAGATTTAGATCGGAATTTTATTTTTTTTCGGATCAAACTCGAATTTCGGACATTTTAAAAATATATATAGGTTTCTATTATTCACAATACAATACATAAAAAAAATGTCAAAATAAAAAAAGCAATGTAATTATAAAAATGTGTTTTTGTAAAAAAATATTTCTAAATTAGCTTCATTTTTATTTTTCGGATTTATTTTGGATCGAATTCAGATTTAAAAAATAATAATAAAGATTTATCCTATCCGCACAGTATTTTCCTACACTATCTAAAAGCCGGATTCGAGTATTTTCAGATTCCGGCTATTTTTTTTGTCTGAAAATATGATCAGATTCGAATCCGAATCCATCCGAATATTCGATTTACATCTTGTGAATCCACTGCAATTTAAAAAAAGGACATCCGCAAATCAGCAAATACGATTGTGGCCAGGAAAATGTGTAACCCTACATAAATCTGACAGTTTTAAATCTTGATAATATTGAGAAAGTTAGGTAAATCTGACTAACATGTTATCATTTATTTGTTCTTTACGTAAAAAGATAACGATGGGACGTTGGATCCATAGATTTATGACATGTGTCCACTAATAAAAGTTCAATGTCCACATCATGATCGTACATGTCCTCTGACAAAATTTATAAATTATTAAAGGAAAATCTAAATGTTCTAAAAACTGGGGGCCACTTTATACACGTGGCAGTTTTTATCTCTTGTTTTCCAACAAACATGTTATATACAAAGAACCTATTAAGTATTAATCTCACTCATAATCTAAAATTAAAAAGTTAATAAAAATATTTAAGAGGGAAGGGACATTGAAAAGACAGCTCAATTATATATGTAAATTTACTAATTATCTAATTCTATAATATAAAACAATAATGCTAAACATCTCACCTTAAATCCCATTTTTTTCATCCCACTACATGTGGCATATGAGGTGTCAAATTATGAGTGGATACACATTAATGATGACTTATCTTATCTACCTCATGTATTCACTCACCATTTGATACCTCACATGCCACATATAATGGGATGAAAAAGGTAGGATTTTAGATGGAATGTGTAGTATTACTGAATATAAAAAGATCGGATTTTTATAAACATTAACAAAATAATATATATAAAGCGTCAAAGTTTAAATCGAAAATCTAAATTTTTCAGTCACAAGTCAATTGGCCTTTGACCAAACTAAAAAAAAAAACATATATAAATAATAAGTAAATTTATAATCTCCTAATTGGATAATGAAAGAAACTCAATCTTACATTTACAAATCTGTAGGCTCTAGTGTATTTAGATATGTTTCTCTTGTATCGTAGTTCCAACACTTCCACGACTAATAATCAATTATTTTTTTAGATGTATAATCATTTTTAGGTGGTGAATCAAAATATTTAGACAATATTATTATATAGAATTTATTATTTTTTATCTATAACTCATAATAAAAGACAACAGTCTTTCTATTGTCAGTTCGTCCTAACAATAAATATATCAAGACGAACAATGTAGACCATAAATTATGGAGAAGTTTTGACAATTGCATACATTTTGAATCAAAGTATGTAAATTTAGTGGTCAACATTCTTCACCTTAATATATTTATTATCAGGACGAACTGATAATAGAAAATATGTAAAAGACAATATCGATAAATTTGAAACTATTATATAACTATAATAGGTATAAATGATTTGTCAAGAAATGATTTTTTTGAGTTTAGAACTTGGGTCAAGTTGTCTTCAATCGTAAATAAATTCGATCAAATTATAGATCTATAGTTTAAAAAGAAATTAATGAACGTATAGAACATCATGTTCATAGGAGTTTTTTTTTATAAAACATAATCTAACTCCCAACGGTTAAGAGTCCGTCGAGAATGGTTTAATATGAGATTAAGAACTACTCACATAGTCACATGGCTCCACATTAGTGAATGAGGGAGCATGGCCCCTCAACGTCCCACGTCTTTTTCTTAAAAAATAAAATAAAATAATAATAAAATAAAATAAAATAAAAATTTATTTATATTTTACTTTGATTTTTTAAAAAATATTTTTTTAATTAAAATTTTAATAATTTTTTAAAATTGATTCCCCATATTCTTGGAGCTAATTTTGCCCTTGGTTCTGAATATCTACGCCAATAATGAAAAGATATATATTTATCTAGAAAGCACAGATACTTCATTTGGTGGAGGTAACTCGTATCGAACTCGTATCCAGTTCCGATACTTCCCGGATACTCCAGGATACGTATCCGATACACCAAATGGCGTATCCGTTGACTTTTTCACAAGTTTGACTGGAGGATACTTAAAGGATACTTGAGGGATACTTGAGGGATACTTTGAGGATACTTAGAGGATACTTGAGGGATACTTGGTGGATACGTTTGGGGCAATATTATAATTATTTTAGTATAAAACGGGGTCAAATTATAATTTCAAAATATTAGGGGTCAAAATGAAACTGTAAAGAAATTTTGACTTTGATTCCATTGACATGGAGAATAACGGGATACTTGAGATTGCAAACCTTTCACTTGATGAACTAGAGTTAGATGCCGAATTATTTAGATCATTTAACAATGTAAATGATGATAATGAAGTTAATTAGGAATTTAGTATCTATTTTATGAGTTTATTTTTATGTATTATTTGGATTTTGTAATATACTATAACTTATGTGACATATGTTTTATTTGGATTTTCAATTTTGTAATATGTTACGACTTAATTTGGATATTGTAATATGTTACATTGTTATGACTTAGGTTGTTATGTGACATGTTTTATTTGGATGATTGGATATGAATATGTTTTGATTTTTGAATGAATTATCAAATATCATTTTATATATTCTTATTTTTTTAAAATATAAATATATATTATTTTAATTGACGTATCCTGCCGTATCCGTATCCTAGTTTTTGGAGATTTGCCGTATCCCCGTATCGTGCCGTATCTATATCCCGTATCCGTATCCGTATCCGTGCTTCCTTGATATTTATGAAGAGTAAATATATATAACCGGGGTTGCGGCACCGTCGTGGTCCCGTAGCGCAAAAAAGAAAAAAAAAACACATAGGCCCCATATATTTATTATGCGGGTCCCATATGTTTTTTCAATTTTTTGCACTACGGGGTCGCGGCATGTAGCATAGCCCATTTATAAAATGTGTACGGTGAAACTCGAGCTTTCATTATAAACTATCAAGGAATAAAATATCAGTATCGGTATCGGTATCGGTATCGATATCGGACTTCTAAATTTATGGGTATTTTTGGGATATTATCGATATCAGTAGATATTATGTCAAAAATTGAAAAAAAATGATTGATATTTACATCTAAATTTAGAGTTTTTTTGTGAAATTTTCAGACAAGCTTAAATAAGTAATTATACATCAAATAAATCATATTTCAATAATAAATTAACATAGTTATGAGTTTATTATAAATTATAACATAGATAGAGTCTGTATATAATTTTTAAAATTGAGTATTTAATAGAATAATATTTTGTTTCACTTTTACAATATTATATACAATATAAAGGGATTAAATATTTAATAAACAAAATTATCATTAAAAATATATATATACAGTTCCATATTTCCAAGATTCTATCATAAATCATAATTTATACATAATAATACATTGCATTTCTGAAATTTAAAACCAAAATGAATTCCTTACTGGTTCAAATACATAAGATACATTTCTATCTTGATTCAAACAATATTTTTCCTAGGAAAATGTGATTGCATAGTTTTCAAGATAGTTATTAATATACCACACGTATGTTGTTTGATCTCTTCCAACTGATCCATGAGTTGGGTAGTTTGGATTTACCCAACTTAGTGGATATTGTTGATCTACATGCATAGGTATTGCATATCAAATTTGTGGTGAAGGATAATCAAATATATTGCAGGACCATAACTACCATAATATGGTACATGAGAACCTAACCTTGTCTGCAAATCATCCAAAGAACTATTTTTTGTATCTATACTCATTGAGGAGATCAATTTGACTTGTTCCTCAATGTTGTCTATCACGATTTTGATCAAAATTACATGCATGAGCATCCCAACCTACTGTGCAAGCATTCCAACCTGTTGTACCAGCATCCCAACCTCTGGCACGAACATCCCAACTTGTTGCACCAGCATTCCAACCTCCTGCACCAGAATCTCAACCTCTTGCTTCATCCCTACCATCCTCATCATCTCCATCATCTTTTCCTCCACTATTTCTATCAGAGGTATATTGGTCATCGGAAGAGCTAGTAACAATAACTCCACGATCTACACTAACTTTTTCTCTAATCACTTGTTCAACATTTATTCACATGTCTCAAGCATGAGAAACAATATGTGGATCATGATTTACCCAATCATCATTCAAGGAGGCAGGTCTAACCAACCCAGCCAAAAATAGGATTCACATTATCGTCTCTTGCTTCAATAGCTACTTGAAATAGATCCATAAAATCAGTTTCATTTACTTTATCTTTTTCAGCTGCCATATCCCTAAGTTTTAACTTCATATTATAATAACAATAAACAAGTTATTGAACTCCGATACCTATATTCACACGCATGTTAAGTTTAATTGTGAAATAAAAAAATAAAAAAACAAATCAAAAACTTCAAAAACATTATTATTTAAGAAAAAATAAACTTGATTCTAAAGCATCAATAATCATGTTCTTAAAATGATGAGAGCCAGCTTTATGTGGGGACACATTATCATAAATAAAAAACTTCGATACCAACCTCCCCGTTTTTTTCTTTAATGTTAATTCCCTTGAACATATCTTTAATATTCTTTTGCTTTGCATCTGATGATTTGTAAATGAAGGTGCAACTAAAAGTTTATATTGTGGCTCTCGTCCACTTTGAGTGCAACGTACTTGTTGTGGTGGTTGGCTACTGCCATCAGCTCCTGAACCCTCTCCCTCCCCTCTCTTTGACCTCCCTCCAAAGATTCTTGCTTCTTGTTCTCTTTGTCATTCAGAAGAGTCTATTGCAGAACGATAATCATCTCGTTCATCAGAAAGTATACCTTCAGGATAATGATAGATATCTTCTTCCTCTTCTGTATCAAGGAAATTTCCCATCAATTCTTGATAAATTTGTTTAATCTCCCTTGTAACTTTTTTTTTTTTCTGTTTCTTTATTATTATTATTATTATTATTATTATTATTATTGCAATGGAGATATTTGAAATTTAACTTCCGGTTGCACATTTGAGCATGCTTTTACATTTTTATACAACTCATTACAGGTTAAATGAAATTTAAATCAGGTAATTCCTCCACTTTGCAATGTCTGATTGCAAAATTTGCATATAGTACAATTTTTATTATTCGGTATTGGTCTGCAATACTCTCATGCTGGATCAATTTTAGTACTAGACATCTTATGCAATATAATTCCCTATCAAAACAAAATTAAATTTTGTACCAATCAATTTATAAATATGAAAATTCTAATGAGTTTTAGAAACAATATCACACAACATCTAAAATTTGCATACAATTATAATATCATTATTTTTTATATAAAATTTTTTTATCGAAGTAAACATTTACGTACGTGATTATTTGATAAAGATATTGAGAATTTGAGATAAACTTGTGATGTAAAATTTGGTATGTAAACTGTAGTTGTGTAGGATGAAAATTTGAAAGAGAAGAGTGAAGATTATTTTATAGATGAAGTGAAAACGGTGAACAAATAGATGAATAATTGAAGGAGATTTTCATTGTTGCATTCATTTATATTCGCTACAACGAATAAATAATACATGATGCATAGGTATTCATTTTGTTTCTATTTTTCAAAATTCTATCATAATTATTCTTTGCCATACTATTTTTCAAAATTCTATCACTATGATTCTCTGCCATATGGCCCATAACAAATAATTGACTTCTTATTTATTTTTTTTTATTTTTTATTTTGATAAAAATAATTGAGTTTTTTTAGATTATCTATTCAAAAGAAACAATTGTGGGTTTTTACACGTTTTACACGAACAATTTTGAGATTCCTTTATTTGGCATGTTGGCACAAAGTTAAAAAGAAAAAAAATTATAATAATAATTCTACATATTTATAAATTGATTGGTACATATTTAATAATATTTGAAATTAGTTTTACACATTTAAGTCACAAACAATTTTTTTTTTTTTTTTTTTCAGATTGCTTTCACAAAATTTTACTTATTTTACACGTCCACTCTTTAGTTCTTTATCGAATTTTAATTCAAGTCCTCGATAATTTTATTATTGACTTTTTATAAATTTATTAATTCTTCTTCTAAAATAATATTGAGTCTATTATTTTGAGTCTTTGACCGCTTAAAAAAAAATTAATATATATATCTTTTTTGACAGTAATAAAAAATAATTTGAGTGGTTTCAAATGTTTCGGTTTGGTTAGGCAACCAAGAAATATTATAATGTGATCAAGGAGAAAAACATGGCGTGGTCCACAACCTCTTGACACCCTACAACGCATCTGTTTTGTTTAGTTGTGCCAATCCACGTGACATCAAGGAATGGGCATATGCACAATGCACCTACCCACTTGTTGTTGTGCACGCGCTTACCACTTGTGTGTATAAATTTGGAGGAGATCTAGTTGACATTAATTTCTAGATTTTCATTCGACGTCCGTTTTAACCTGTAAAAAAAATTTATTAAAATATTAATATGTGCCATAAGGGTAAATGAAAAAGACATAAATTAAAATAAGTTTTTCAATTTTTTATTAATATATAAATGTATAATTTTAAAAGGATAAATATAATTTTTTTCGTGTTAATTTGTTAACAAATTACACTCAATAACATGAGGTATAGCTTTTTACAAATGAAAATAACGTTGCCATGAACTGATATTGACCTCACATACCGTTAGTTAAATTTACTTAAAACTAATGGTCATAAGGGTATTTTCCCCTTTTAAAAAAATATGTATATTTAAAAAAAATAATCCAAAAACATAAAAAGAAAATAAAAAAATGGATTTCAATCTTTGAGATGGATGTTAGTGATCCATTGGAAAATACAAATTAAAAAAAAAAAAAATTGATTGGTGAAGAATCTGAAAGTCAATATTATATCTCCACCATCCAATTTGGATCCATATTATTGGAGATCTCCATTGAGATGAAGATCCAAGCAATAGAGATCCAAACTAAGTCCACCACTCTCTATAGATTGAGGGATGATGGAGATCTAACTTGGATCCCACTATATTTTCATTTTTAAAAAGATAAAATAAAATAAAATTGATTTAGTTATATATATATATATTGGTTTTCTTGACTTAAGAGTATTTTGGTAATATCAATATTATGTCAAGGGATTTTTATCTTTAAAACAGTCAAACTTGGTTAACGGTTAATTTTAACCGATTTTGACTAACGATAGGGGAGATCAATGTTAGTTTTTAATAATGTTTTTCTGTTTGTAAAACAACAAATTTTGGGGAGTTTTGATGTAATTTGCTCTAATATATATATTTTTTCATATTATTAAGCTAAACTTTTCGGTTATTATTTGAATATTATGTTTTTCAATAGTTATTTTTTATAGTCATAAAAGTTTTTTAACGTTTTTAATTTGAACATTTTCAAATATCTTCCAACAAAATTTCAAGCCATAAATCTTCAAAATAACAAAGAAAATAAAAAAATAAAAAATTCAGGATCGAAATAAGAAACTCACAATTTTTTTTTTCTGCATCAAAAAGTGCTCTTATATTAGTGATCTAAATTGAAATGGGGATAGGGATGGGGAGACCTCCTCCATCCCCATTTCCCCATTTTCCTCGAAAAATTAAAATTAAAATTAAAATGGGGATGGGGATGGGGATGGGATGTCACCCCATCCCCATTCCCATTAAAACATGCACACACACACACACACACACACACACACACACACACACACATATATATATATATAATATTCCCCATTTCCCCACTTTTCCCACTTTCTCAATTTAAACCCTTATTATAAATACTTCATTAAATTTATAATTAACTTATGAGTTTTTTCAAAATATTGTTATGAACTTATTAGATTTTATTTGAGTTTGCAATTTTGTATTGTATTCGTATGTATTACATACAGACATACTATAACTTAATATGGATTATTATTATTTTTGATAAGTAATTTTTAATCAAACGAGGAAACAGAGAAATAGGAAGAAACGAGGAAAATGGAGAGAAATAAAGTAAATTGAGAAAATGGGGATGGGAATAGGAATGTGGATGAGCATACCTCCCCCAATACTCCCCCATCCCATTGGAAGGGATCAATATCCATTCTTATTTCCTTAATGTTCATATATCTTATATGAAAGGGTAATTCCAAATTCCGGGAGAATACTAGCTTGAACCACGCGCCTAAGATTCGTGTGGCTCTTCACCAACACCCCATCACATAGATTTATAAATAAAAAAACTCCCTAAAATCACTTACCTAAAAAACGCCAACTACACACACACTCTCTCTCTTTCTCTCTCAAATGTCTCGCCACAGACGGCAAAGCTCGCTAGTCCTTCCGGCGGACATTTTCGGCGGCCAAGACCCACCACCGCCACCGCCAGCTGAGTCCATGGAAGCGACAGCTGCCCATCAGCATGGTCCCACTGGTCCAGTGTCGAATGCGCCTGCAACTGATCGGCATAATCAGCAGCAATCCTCTGCCTTCAATCATGGAGCTCCTCCGAAAAAGCCCTCACCCAACAAACCTTCCTCATGATGCTGAAACTTCGTCTCAAATCTCAATGCTTCAAAAAGCATTTTCTCGCTCTTTTCTTTTTCTTTTGTAGTCTCATGTGTTGTTTAAGCTAGTTCTCTCTATGTTTTATGGTTTCAGTGAATTTCAGTTTTTTTTTTTTTTTTTTTTTGAGAGTAATGTAAGTGCTCTGCGTCAGGTTTTGTTGAACTCTCATCATCTCTTAAGCTTTTTTTTTTATCTGTTCAGTTTGAAGAAAATTATGGGGACATAATTAATGATCAAGATTAATGCTTTGTTTTCTTTCAAGAATTGGACAAATTGGTATTTAAAATTCTAAAATCATAACTCATAAGTCTCTAAATTTGAAAAAACGATATTCTATATAAATTAATTTACGAAGACTGATTTTGATAAATGGAAATATTATTTTACTCTCAAAATAAGAAATAAAAACTAAAATAATTAATAACAAAAAGAGATATTAATTATTATATATAAATGTAAAAACAATTATCGAAAATGTAGAAAACATTAGAAGGCACCTTCACTAGTGAAGGTGAGCTCAACAGCAGGAGGCTGGGTGTGTCATGTGTGTCAAGGTGGGAGGCTTGGAGCCTAGCTCCTACTTATATTTAGTTTAATAAAAAATATTTAATGAACACATTTTAAAATCCACCACACTCCGATCCATCTCCGGTCTTCTTTATGGAGGAGGCCACGCCTCCAGCACAATGGATGAGGTGTGGCTTCTGCACGATGGAGGAGATGTGGCTCCTTTATAGTTAAGGAGGCACAACCTATTCCAAAAGTGATTGCCAATGAAAAACGCCGTCGACATCCACAAAGAAGGAGGGATACCTCCTCTTTAATGAAGGAGGCGTTGTGTCTCCTTATTTTTTTAAGGAGGTTGCTGACCTCCATACGAGGAGGAGACCGACCAATATCCTAGATAGCGGCCATTAATATCTTCCTCTAATGAAGATGGTGGCATCCTTGAAAGAAGAGGTCAGCCACCTCTCAAATGTTTATTTATTATTTTTTCAATTTTAAAAAATTTATCGACTCCAATCTAGTTATGGAACACCTTTTTCAATCATATAACTTAAGATCATCTCCGAGACTCCGATACATATGTCAATGTCAACAACAAATTTGGTACAAAAACGAGTAAAATGTTATATTTGACACATCAATTTAGCATTGTACTTCAATGTACAGTTATATTTAAAATGCTATTTTTATTGTTTTATAAATTAAAATTATAAAAGTTAATACTTACCATTAATGTATCCATAGAATAGTCGTAGATGATATAGATTTGAGTAATGCTACATTGCCCAAATCTGGTGCCCAAATGATGTGGCAACACTTTGAGCCATTCATTTAAATAATACAAATCTAATACAATTTAAATGAATGGTTAAAAAGTGTTGCCACATCATTTGGGCACCAGATTTGGGCACCAAATTTGGGCAATGTAGCATTACTCTATAGATTTTGATTGAAATATCATTAATGTATTTTAACTTTAAATTATTTTAAATATTTACAAAATATATATAATTGTATTTTTGTAATTAAAAATGAGTATTTATTTCTGTGTCAAATTTGACATATACTATACCGTGTGATGGATTATGTACAATAGGTGGTGTGATATAAATGTAAGATGTATAATTCATTATACATTAATATATCTACCACCGACCTCCACCGCGCGAGTGCCAGTCAATTTCAAATTTCACAGCAAGGAAAAAAAAAAAAAAAAGTGCATAACCAATTTATTGGAAACCTTTGAATCATTTTGTCTAAATTTCAATCAATAAAATCATACACAACTTCACAATATGGTACCTAAAAGTCTAAAACAATAAATTAGCTTAGTTTCAACTTTCAATTAACTTGGATTCAAAGACTTTTGGTAGAGGGACTTTTCCAATTTATAGGAAACCTTTGAATCATTTTGTCTAAAGTTGGAAAAAGTAGTGACATTTTACAAAATCAGATATTAAATCAACAATATTGGAGAATTTAAATTTGTTGGGCCCATAATAATTCCACATACATTTTTTATTAAATAAATTGAAAATATTTAAATTTATTTTAAAATAATATAAAGCTATAATTTTAAATATTTTTGGATATCGTTGTTTTAATATTATTATATTTAATTCAATATCATGTCTTACCAAACAAAACATAATATTAATTCAGTATAGTATGATATATTTGATAGAACTAGGATTAATAAACAGGAAAGAAAAAGGAAAACTATAAAAAGAACCAACACACAAACGCACTGCAAAACAAAACAAACAAGCCCTTAGCCAGGCTTATTAGCCTCAATCTCCTTACTAATGCAACCTGGATAGTCTTCCATCTAGTAAACATCTTCAGAAATCCCAAGAGCATACTTCGTGAGCTCATGAGCCGCTTTGTTGAATTTTTTCTGGACATGACCAAAGCCTATTCCTTTAAGATTGGAAAGCATAGTTGAAATATCAAAAATGATAGTACCACCCTCTGAAACCCATTTGTCATCATCATTAATCTATTTCACCACACAGGCATTATCAATATCGATCACACAGGGAACCAAGCCACAATCGATACAAAATTGGAGGCATTTGTGGATAGGCACCAGTTTAGACACCTTTGTACTGAAATTAGCCTCCAGATTTGAGAACATGCAACAAGGACTTCGCCAGTTAAATCCCGTATGAACACCCCCACACCCACACGATTACTCGAATTGTCCACCATTGTATCGCAATTGGCTTTATAGGGCCCATCCTTCGGCAGCATCCAACTGCAACCATACAAATTCTTTCTCACAAATCTTTCCTTTTTTCCATTCTCAATGTTTCGAAAATTAGCAATGAAAGCCTTACTCCAGCACATCACATCTTTCCTCTTATGAATCTAGCATCCATGAATAGTAGAATTGCGGCAAAATCAAATTTTCCACACCATAACATTAAAAAAGCTCCATTTCCTTTTTGTTCACAAGTCTAGAGAGCTCACAGACCAATTTGAAAAAGTTAGAATAATTACCTCTGAGAGGGGCTTTGCCATGCTGAAGTTTATGACACTCCCAAAGGTTATGTAAGGTGGTCTCATTCGAGGTATTGCAGGCACTACACATACCGTTTGTTTGGACTCCTCTACAAGCAATATTAACCATGGTAAGAATCCAATTGTTGCAAGCTTTCCACACGAAAATTTTGATCTTTAGCGGGATCGTAGTCTTCCAAAAGGAATTCCACCAAGATTTCATCAGCCCAGGATTAGAGGAGCTAGAGTTATTTGCCAGCTCACGCCTAATCCAATAACCACTATTTATAGTGAACTTACCATTCTCTTCATAATGCCATAGGATATCATCCCCTAACCTACCAAGACTAATAGGAATCTAAAGAATCGAATTCACATCCTCAGTATTAAAATTGTCCTCGAGCAAGTGAGTGTTCCAATCACTAAAAGGGCCAAAGAGGTAGTTGACAGTAGCATTCACATCTATCTTTGGCGGCGAAATAATTTTGAAAGTAGACGGTCTAGGAATCCATCTATCTTTGAAGATCCTGATAGTTTTTCCATCCCCCACTCTTTAAGTTGAAGAAAGCTAAAGAAATACACTTCAATGTAAACTTCCGGCTTCTAAAAACAATTTATCTTTTTTTTTAGAGAGAGAAAGCAATTTATCTTGATCAACCTATACCCAAACCAACACATAGCTAGAATGAGAGCCCAACCTACATTCATGCCAATAGTCCAACTCAAAGTCAACACAACAGCCCAAACCCAACCCAAGGCCAACAGAGCAACCAAATCCAACAAATAGCCAAACCTAATGCCATTTAGCAGCAGAATGAACACTAAACACAATAACCCAACCCAAGACAACAACCTAACTTAAGATAACAGACCAACCAAAGACTGTAGCCAACTCAACTCACACCAAGGACAATAACCAACCTAATGCCAACATAATCGACCATACCACAGCCCAACCCACACTACAAGAATTAGAGCATTTCCTAAGGGGCATCCCCAAAAGATGTCGGAAATATCAAAAAGTAGGGCAAACCCAGGAAATATTTACCATCTGGACTAAATTATATATATATATATAGTCCTTTTTTTCTCGGTACGCACTAACATTATAAAGTTAGCTCATTAACTATCAATAGTTGGATTTATCTACTTTTGTTTAGTCAATATATTATAATGCTTAATTAATGGCTTACAAACTCTCACACTAAATTTATTAGATTCGATGTGCACCATGGAGAAAACTCTTATAATTTTCTTCATCAATGCACACTAATATAATAAAATTAGTACAAGACATGCGAGCCATTGATTAAGAATAAAATACCTAAATCATTTGATTGGATTAATTTGGTGAAATTGGAAACCTTAACTACCTTATATCATTGTCTACATCACATCTTGTTTTGTTAGTAGTTTTTAGTTAATTGTCTATTTGAATTTGAATTAGTTTAGTTAAGTTGTAGTGTTTGATAATCATCACCATCTTTTTATTCACTATCCAAATAGTAGTGAATTTAACCAATTTCGGTACTTAGCATTCAAATCCATATTGGAACCATTGTTTTAAAAGGCGTTTTGAGGCTTACACGTCGAGGCTATGAGGCACAAAGGCGCCTAAAAAAGCCTTAAGGTGTAAGCCTCAAGCAGCTGCTAGGGGTGGACACTGTTCGTTTTGAGCAAAACCGAAGTGAACCAAAAATATTTCGGTTTACACAAAATGAAACTAGTTTAAACCGATTAAGAGATGGTAACCAAATCGAACTGAACTGATTTTAATCGGTTTGGTTCAATTCGGTTTTGGGTCTAATGGGCCTGATGAGCTTAATGAGTTTTTTTAATATGCTTTTAAATGTAATGAGCTGTTGGATACTAATTTTGGGTTAATACTTGAAAATTTCATAAATTTGAACAGCCTAAAGCCAAAAAAACCCAAATCAAACCTAACTAAAAAATAAATAAAAAAACCAATTAAAAACATATTACATAATAATAACAAATCCATTCCAAAATATAAAAAACATATTAATACATTCCAAACTCCAAAATAAAATTTCAAAAATCAGTTAATAACAATAGTATAGTACATATTAATACATTCCAAAATAAATAATCCAAACTCCAAATCAAATTTCAACTAAAATAACATTTCACTTTCAGTTTCCACACCACATTCCACATATATAAAAGCATGCATTCCATTTTTTCACTCCTCCTACATATACAAAAAATTATGTATACATTTGTCACTCAATCTTTATCCTCCATAGAAGGAAAAAAAAAAAAAAAAAACTATAGTGAAAAATTATGCAGATACAAAAAATTAAAGGCTTACCTTCATTAATCATTCCTTATCAATCTTTATCCTCCATAGAAACTTATGTTAGCCCACTTTCATACTCTACATTAAGATTAAGACAAAAAAAAAAAAAAAAACAATTAGCTTACATAGTAATAAATAACATTAATAAAAAAAAAAAAAAACAACAAATTTGATAATTCCACCTAAATATTAAATACTTACCGTTCAACTTTGATATAATTTTCTAACAAATGAACTTATTCATCTTTATTTTGAGTATGCTCTTGAACAACATGCGGTTCTACAATAGGGCAAGTTGCTTGCAACCAATTTCCAATCAAAATCCCTCAACTATTTTAGGAGTCAATGAACTCTTAAAGGGTGTGTTTGGCATGGAGATGAGATAGGATAAGGTGGGACGGGATGGGATGGGACAGGACATGACAAGTTGTTCTGTATTATGTTTAGAAGGTCTGTGATAGAACTATTAGCTGTACTATTATGCGTTTGGTATGACTGGGATATGACGGAATAAGAGATTTAAATGACCATAGTACCCCTATTAATTTTTGAGACTTTAAAGATTAAAATAAATCGAAAACACAATTCTAATTTTGGTTTTCTAGGGTGGGGAAGATCTGGGAACCAAATCCTCATTATTCATCATCATCAAATGAACGGAAATTTTTTAAAGAATTGTCTTAAAGAAAAACAATATAGAAGAAAAAATTAAAGTTTTTTTTTTTTTTTTTTTTTTTTTTTGGAGAATGGAACTCAATCATCATCATGATTCATGAATTGAAGAACAAGAAAATTATGAAAAAATAATGAGTTGTGGTGGCAACCATACTGATGTAAACCCAGATTTTGCAATGTCAGGAACTTTACTTTCTAAATTTCTCCACCAATCATGTTTATGAGACTCCTACTTAAAACCTTGTTAATCAAATTTTCAGTTTTACATACAAATTTCGTAGTTATTTTCAAACTTCAACAATGGAATTTGAGAAAGGAAATTAACAATTACACTTAACCATGACCTTCTAATATCTCATGGTTTTCATTCTGAATAATAAACCGATTCCAAGAAATAGATACTACCATTATAACACAATTCATATTAGATCCAAAACTGAAAGATTAAATAGAATTTAACAAAAAAAAAAAAAAAAAAAAGCAAAAACTGAAAAATTTTAAAAAATTGAGGTGAAGATCCAATACGAAGATTGGTCTCCACCAACATCTCCATCCTTCCTCGTTCCTTCTCTGAGACTGTCGATTTGAAACTCAATTTTCAATCAAAGGAGGCAGTGGATCTGAATGAGAAGAATAATATCAACAACTCCTTTTCTTTAAAAGACAATAAACTCTTTTCTTCTTGCACAAAAGATCCCGCTAAGCCACCAGCAAAGTAAGCTCTCAGTCTCTCTTCTTCAACTTTCTTTGAATTCTTCATTTAAAATGGGAGGTGGTAACTAATAATTTGATAAGTCTTCCTCCGCTTCTTCAATGGAGGTTTCCGGGCAATCTCTTCCTTACCTTCTTCTTCTCTGATCCAGTGTTATGATGATTCGTGGATGGGTTTTGAAGATTTGAATTTTGTTTTTGTTTTTATTTTTTGACAAGAAAAGTTTGATTTTCGCTAGATTTATATTTAGGTTTTCTGTAAATAGAAATAGTGTCATGGATTTGAGAATTTGAAGTAGATTTGGATTTGATTTGATTTGGCTTTGAGCTGGATTTGATTTGGATTTGAGTTGTGAAAATAAATATAAATGAGTCTTAATATAATCTAGAAGGGGGTGAATATATTTTAATCCTTTTTTTACCAATTTTTGAGATTAGTCAATATTACAAAATTAACCCTAACTAGTCAAAAATTAAAATCAAGTGTAAAAAAGCGGAAAGTAAAAGACACTTGATTTTTACGTGGAAACCCACACGAGGAAAAACTACAGGTTGTTATGTGCGCCACACAAGAACCTCAATCCACTAATTGTAATGGTGATTACAACCTAGGTTGACCACATATTAAACTCTATATGGTTACTAATCCACCACTACTACTCGTAGGCCTTCAAAAGTGAATCTAGTCCCTTGCTTGCAAACTACCAAAAGACAAATACAAGACTTGACTCTATAAGTGAAGAAATAACACAACCTAATGTGAATAAATGCAATATTCAAGATGCTAAAATGCAAGGTTAGACATTTAAGCTTATCTAGGCATGGATGAACATGTTAGAGACATTCCTAGATATCATGTGGCTATATGGCATTTATACAACCTAGCTATATGTGCAAATCAAACCCTATAGGCAATAGCTATCACAAACAACTCACAAAACACAATAAAAATGCAATCTTGAAACTAGTCAAGTCATAAATGAGCTACTTTGAAACTAGTTAAGTCATAAATGAGCAATCTTGAAAAGCAAGAACATGTGAAAGATGAATATGATGTTCTAGCTATAAGTCATGTGAGACATAATGAAAAACCTATGTGAAATCATACCTAGAAGATACTAGATGATGAATGAACCTTGAGTGGAAGATGGGTTTTTGTGTTTTGAATGATAAAAATCAATTTTTTCTCTCTTATCTTGCAAATCACTCTTTTTGCTTTCAAAAACACAAGATCTTAGCTCTCGAATGTCTAAGAAGACAAGGTAACATATTTATAGAGAGATGCAAGCAAAATGGTGTTGTTTTAACTTCTGAAAAATGAAAGGTCGCAACAACCACTGCGCGTATCGTTGCGTAGGCAAGGTGCCTAGGTTGCGATATGCCAAGCGTGAAGTCTCTGGACTTTTACGCTGCATAGACCGCTGCACATGCAAGGTTCCTAGGCCGCGGTATGCCAAGCGTGAAGTCTCTAGACTTTAAAGATGTGTGGACCACTCCATAGGCAAGGTGCCTAGGCCGCGGTAGGCACTGCATGAAGGCGCTAAACTTTAGCGCTGCGTGGACCGCTCCATAGGCACTGTACCTAGGCTGTGGTATGCACTTAAATTAAATGCACACTGTGCATGTGTAGAGTTAGTGCATGTCATGCAAGAATCAAACAAGAAATACACACAAGAACATTCAAATCATGTAGATGAATGAGATGTGTGTGTGTGTGTGCAATCTAAATCTCTTCAATTAAGAGTCAAGATCAAGTGAGCTACCTTCCTTAAAGCTCTTGATGTCCACAATGAGGTCCTTAAGCATTTGAATAGAGTTTCTTCAATCCTAAGCTACCCTTACAAGTTTGAACCCATTGTGATTTTGTCAACGAAATATGCCAATCAAAAGTGAGGCACTTACAAGTTGGATTTTGAAACCAGATGATCGAATAAAGGAGGGAGAGAGAGAGAGAGAGAGAGAGAGGTTCATGTGATGTATTGGATGTGGTTGTAATTTTTGGAAATTGTAAAAGGTACAAAAGTCATTTTCACACTTGTCCCATGCATGGGACAAGGTTGGCCGAGGGTTTTGGGTGAGACAATTTTTTGTGATTTTTGTCCCACATTGTCCTATCTTGTCCCATGTTAAAGACATGTCAAACGTGGGATAAGAGAAAATTGTCCCACCTTGTCTCATCACGTCTCGCATACCAAACGCACCCAAATGGATCAAAAATGCAACCACCTGTGCTAAATGCAGACTCAGAAGCCACAGTTGAAACTGACATTGCAATGACATCTCTTGCAACCATTGACAATATAGGTAACTTCACTAAAGAATTCTTCCACCAAACAAAACATCAAACCTTTCATTCAATTTCTCAGCACGCTCTAACAAATACTAGTCCACCTCACTTTTCCCTTTTTTAATATCTTCATCTTGTTGCTTCATTCCCCACAAACTATCATCTTTATCGGTTGCCTTTAACCTGCCAAATTCTAAGTCATCACTAGGTCCACTACCAACTCCAAATGAGAACACATCTTCGGTTTCCTTTGCACCCCCACCCGAACTACCATAAAATTTGTTATATCATTCATACAAGTCTAACAACACACCTTTCAACTTATAAATCATTGATTGAGATTCTTCCACACCATAAATGGTATCAAACCGAAACTTCACATAAGCCAATTTGTATATTGGGTCGAGAACAACTGCTAAGACCAACAAGTTATTGGTTTTTTTCTAAACCCCCCCCCCCCCCCCCCCCCCTATAAATACTTGTCAATTTTTTGCTGCATACTCACAACAATATACTCACAAATGGATTTCTCTCAGTGTTCAATGATATTAGTTGATTATGAATGGTGCATCAACTCTTAAGAAAAATGTTGTAAGTCACGTAATGATGCACTAAAATCTAAGGTAATATCATAAAAAGTTGCTAAGAAATTGATAAATACCTTGGCATTATCCTAATCATCAAAATTAGGGGGTCTTATCCGCTTCTACTCATTTTCATCATCTTTGAAATAGTTCACAAGATGACCATCTTCCTCTCCCAATCGCTCAAATGCTTTTCTAAGCTTCAGTGCACTTTCCAACATCAAGTAAGTGGAATTCCACCTTGTAGGAACATCTACCACTACCAACCTCTTAGTCTCAATCTTCTCATGTGCAACACATTTTTAAATCTATCTATTCTACTGGGAGAAGATTTCACATATTTCACTTCATTATGAATCGCTACAATTGATTCATGCAAATCTTTCAACCCATCACTAACTATTAGATTTAGGATGCACCACCCCCCCCCCCCCCAATACCGGTCCATCATCTTGTCAACTATTTGAGTTTTTAATCACATAACCAATGGCAGTGGTGTTTGTAGTTGCATTATCCACGGTTATTGTGAAAACCGTATCAATATCTCACTCAATCAAGACATTCTCAATACACTTTCCAATTGAATCTTCTTTATGATCAACTATTTAACTAAAGCTCAGAATCCTCTTTTGCAGCTACCAATCATAATCAATAAAATGTGCAATGACAATCATGTAGTTTATATTTTGTATTTATGTCCATGTGTGTGTGGTTAGATAAACCCTCACCTTAATCCAATTAAAATACTTTTTCAACTTAGTCATCTCATCAATGTACAACTAATATAACTCTCTAACAATGGTTCGTAGATAAGAGATAAAATATAGGACAAAGTTCAAAGCAAAACCTTGGAATCTCCTATTCTCAACAAATCTAAATGGTAATTCATTAAGTATCAACATCACCACTAATGCCCTCTTACATCTTAGTTGATCAAATTTTGACACCCCTAAACTACTCCCAAAACCTAATATAGTTGGTTGTTTCACCAACACTTTTTGTGTTGGATATACATGCCGATATTTTTTGCATCGTTTATCAATCTATGTGTTCATGTTACAACCCGAGTCAAATGCATAAGTATCACCACAATACTTGCATCTAGCTCCTTTTCTTCCTCTCTTTGGTGACATATTCTTCAAAATGTACCTAACATTTTGATTTTTTTTCCTTTCTTACCACTACCTACCCATATACCTATCTTTGAAACTTTCCCCTTTCTAATGAAGTTGGAATTCTCTAAAGTCTTTGGACCCGAGTCACTACTCTCTTCCATTGAATCCACAATAGGATCAATCTCCATCTATTCACAATTTCACATACAAATAATAATAAAAGTACATAATTAGACACAATCACACAAACGTGCACATATTATCTTAGGCACATACATGCACATATAAATAATAAAAATAAATCAAATTAGACACAATTACAAACGTTCACATTTAGATTCTATAAAAATCTAGGCACGTTCAAAAAATATCAGTTAATCGTATACATCACTATCATTGTTATGAATTTACTTAAAACATATATTTTATGTTAAACAAACCCACTTCAATTCAAGTAAGTAAATTCTCTCTGTAACACTTTTACCCAAAAAAAGAAGAAGCTAAATTAAACTTTAAAACAGCAAATAGTCAAATGAACTTTGAACCACTCAAAAGCAACCACTGAAGAATCTTCACATCCTAGTATCCTACACAACCCAAATCCTCAAAAGTCAAATTTCTTCTTTCAGGTCTTAAATTTGTGAAATTATCAAATCCCTGAGATATCAGATGTATAAATTAAAAAAAAAAAAAAAAAAGGGTATCATTATGGCCAAAACTAGAGATCTATCAAACAAGTAAGAAATAATTACATCATAAACTTCAATTCAATCATAAAGGATCGTATAAGTAAATATCTTGACAAGGAGTAACAGATTGTAGAACTTGAGAACTAGAAAAAAACCTACCTTTGTGTATAATCTTGACAAAGCTGTGAATTTGAATGATTCAAATCTTAATAGGAATACTCTCCAATTGTTTGAAAAAAAAAAAAATCAAACCTAAAAGTTTATGTTGTCTAAACGAGAAGAGAAAAAAGACAAGAAGAAAATTAGAAAAATAAGACAAAGTGACAAATCTTGGTCAGAGATGAATGAGATGAGAAAGACTAAGTCACCGAAATGAGGGAGACTAAGTTGCTTGAGACTTGAGAGTTGAGAGAACATAGAGGCAGTCGGTTGAGAGAAATAAAACTAGAAACTTAGAAATAGTTAGGATTTTTAATTTTTACTTATATAGGTGATTCATATAGGTTCAAACTGGTTTTGGAAAACCAAAACCGTTTTGAACAGAAAATTTTTTGGTTTTTAAATTTCTAAATCGGTTTAAACCGAATTTAATCTACTAACTGAACTGAAAAATCTTTTTTTGGGTTCAGTTCGATTTGGTTCCGAACTTTGTGCCCACCCCTAATAGCTGGCGAGAGGCATAAGCCTCATCTGTCTAAAGCATATGCCTCGAAAAAGAACAGATTTTTGGGTCTATTTGTTAATGTTTTAGCATATTTTTTTTTTTTCAAAATATTTTTGGGCCATAGTTTTGAAATTAAGTTTGGGGTTTAGTTAGTAACAAAAAAAAAAAAACAAAAAAACAAAAACGTAGATCTTCGCTGCCCTAATAAAGAATGCATAAAGAAAACAACTTCTTTTCTTCCTTTGAGACAAAGGATGTACAACATCTTTCTCTTCTTCTTCATCTTCAAGTTCAAGTGTTCAACAACATGTTTGAAACTTGCTTAACACTTCTACACTTTTACTAGACTACTACTTATATTCTTCTCTATGACTCTATGTTCTCTCATCTATGTTACATTTTTTTTTACGAAACATGTGATTGTAAGTGTAACATTAATGCATATGATATATCATATGTGTAGTTAAAGAAATAATATTGTTGCTGATTTTTCATGATAATATTATTACAACATATTGTAACAATAAATGGTCATTAATTATTGTTCAAAAAAGAAAAAAATTGGTACATATGAGCTAAGTTCACGAAATATGTTTTTATAGTTTTTTGTTAAGTTCTCAATTCTATACTATGTTAGACAGCTAGACTAATCGTAAGTGAGTAACCAATTTCTTTGTTTTAATATATATTTGTTCACTGTTTTTGTCAATTGTTATGTACTCATGTTCTTTGTTATGTTAGAAACTTAGGTGGCGTTTATTTTTTGTCTAAAGTCTTAACAGATCTGAATTGGGTCTGAAATTTAAATTGAGTCTGAAGTTTGAAGTCTGAGAAACATGATTGTTTTTTGTTTGTTGATGTTTGAATTAAGTGTTAAGCTGTTTTTAAAAAAAACAAAACAAAAACATCTGAAAACCTGCAATTTGACATTTGTACCCTTGCATCATTGATTGTTATATATCATTGTATTTATATCTTGTTAATCCAAAAATAATACATCATGGATTACTATTTAAATAAAATTATAGTTCCTTTTTAATTTATATTCCAAGAAAATATTATTTTTATGTTAAATAAAATTATATATATATTTATATATTTTTTTTCCTGACACAAATTTTATATATATATATATATATATACAGTAGAACTCCTCTAAATTAATATTCTTAGGACCTACCATTGAGTATTAATTTAGAGGAGTTATTAATTTGAAGGATTTTACATCGTAAAGTGTTATTTTGTTTTAGAAAATGTGTGAAAGTCATTTTCTTGTTTAGGGAATGTTCTTTTTCGAGATCTTTAGCTTGTTTAGTCAGTTTTCTTCTTTAGAAAAATTTCCTTCTTTTTTTTCTTCAGGATTCCTTATTTAGGAAAGATTTATTAAGAAAATTTTCAATTCCTTTTGGGAATGTGATTACGTAGAGACTAAGCATACTCACTCTATAAATAGTGAGGCTTATTCTTTGGTTGTATATCACAAGAGAGATATCAAGATATACCTAAAAATTTTATTCCTAACAGCTCTTAAAAATTCTCTATTTTCTATCTTCTTTGCTATAACAAGAGGACAATTCAAAAGACGAAAGATGAAGTCAAAAATATCAAATATGGTAGCCTTGTACAAACTTTGATTATTATGTAATATATTTTATACTATCATGAAATTATTAATTTATGCGATAGTCGGGACCGAAATTTTACACTGGGTTTCAAAAATAAATTATTAATTATTACGATAGAGGGGTTTATTAATTTTTTACACTGGCCCGAGTCGGGACCAGGATTTTTTATTAATTTAGAGAGGATATTAATTTATAGGAGATTAATTTACAGGGGTTCTACTGTATAAACTACTAATTAAAAGGAATGCTGAAACTTAGCTATAAAAATCCTTTTTCCTTCTAACCAAACCCACTCAACTCACTTCACTTCAAATGTCTTCTCTCTCTTCAACACAAACACGAATCCTTTTCCTTCTCTCTATCAAATCTCCATTAAAATGACACCAAAATCTTACTCTTTCTTCACCAAACCGTAACCTAACACCCAGTTCTAAAATAAACTAGCACCCTCCTCTTTGAATATATCTTCAACATCTTAAAAACTCACAACCATGTCGCGAAAATGCCGATGCCAAGAACACCGCTGGCACCGCCCTTTCCCATCTCAACCTCCACCTCTCCGAATCCTTCGTCTTTGAGGTCCTCAAGTACGGCCATTGCAATGGCATTGACCTCCTCTATTGCCTCAAGTTCTTCGACTGGGCTGCCCACACATTAGTGTACAAGATATATATAAGGATACATTGGAAAAGAAACTATTTTGTAGAGGGAAATTTGGACCCAAAAAAAGTAAAGTGAAGTGAAGTCCTAAAATACTTCAGACAAAAGTTGGAATTTTCAACTTTTTTATCTCAGATGTTTTTCATCATTTTTCAGACTTTAGATTACTTAAAAAACAAACAAGAATGTCTTAGTAAGACATTTCACATACTTTTAAGACTTTAGATGTAAAAACGAATAATACCTTAGTAACTAAGGCCATCTCCAACCGACGCTATACACAACACCAAACTCCAAATATTACAACTTATAAGAATTTTTTTTTTTTTTGTTGGTGAACAGTTGAGCGCCAGGTTTGGCGCTCAACTGTTCACTGCATTAATATTATATTTATATTTTTTTTTATATTTTTTAATAGTTAAATCATTACTTCAATTTTTTTTTTTAAATATCTAATATAACACTCCTATACTTAATTATAACAATATATATTCCAAAACAATATACTGTTTTAAAGATCTTGTTGAGATCTTTAAAATGACACCAATATCGATATACATACTCAATTTATTTAATTTACTTATCAATTATATATTTAAATAATGTTAAACTTTTATAATAATTCAAATATTTATTACATATTCCCAAAATACCTCCTTTCAACTGCAAATTAGAGTTATGTTCATTGTGTATAAACTGTTTTATGTATTTGTTAATTGTTATGTTTAATGTTATAGAGTTATGTTCACTGTAACTAAGTTGTTTTTTTTCCTATTTATATAATGGTAAACAGTAGAAGTAGTGACCAAGGAGAAGGATTGAGTAATAAAAAAGATTCAGTTTGAAAATATGGAATACGAATGGATGCAGCAAATCCGAAGAAAGGCTATGTGTACCTAAAATGCAAGTATTGTAACAAGGTTATCATAGAATGGGTAAAGAGATTAAAAGACCATATTCGAGGGACACATAATAATTGTGCACCATGTCTTAAAATGCCTAAAGAGATCAAAGAGGAGATGATTGCCTACATGAAGAAGTTCAAACAACAAAAGCATATAAAACTTAATTTTTTTAATGAGATGGTGGATGACGGTTCTTAATTTGGTGCTCTTGTAGAGGATATGAATTCTTATCCAAGCGTGGGTGGTAGTAGTGGCAGTGGGTCATAAGCTTGAGAACCAATAGATCGATTCCTTAGCCTCAGTGGTGGAGATGTGCCCAATGATAAAGGGAAAGCATCTAAAACAATGACTCCAACTTTAATTCCAACTAGCTTAAATGAGCAACATAATCTAGTTTGTCTAGATATTGGATGGTTTGTTTTTAGAATGTCATTCCATTTAATATGGCTAGGAGTCCATCCTACTTTAACATGCTACGTTCCATGGGAAACTATGGTCAATGCCTAAAATATTATACATGAGATCCAAACATGGATATTGAAGGATGAGTATAATTCAACTACAAAAATTGTTAATGATTTGAAGAAAACATGGGAGCATACATGGGTATCTATATTGTCGGATGGCCGGAGTGACACAAGAAAATAGAGGTTTGTTCAACATTCCATTCTAGTTAACAATCCACATGGGTCAGTTTTTTTTGAAATCTATTGATGCATCTGATTGTGTTAAAGATGTGTTGGAAAAATAGTGAATAGGTGAATGAGAAATTGATACTCAAAGTGCACCCGTTGAATTGGGAAAATAATGAGTCCCACATTGGTGGGAAAATAAATACTTGATCAAGCATATATATATATATATATGTCTACCTGTTGTGTAGTTTATAAGCATGAGTACAAATCACATGTGTGTGAACCCGTGACTCATTATGATATTACTATGTGTTTAATTTTTCCCAAATCAAAGAATGAATGACATTTAATGTCAAAATTAATTTTGCAATTATTAGAATTTAAGTTTTGAATTTTAAAATTGTAATTACCAATTTAATAGTAATTGATCGATTAATTTTGGATTAATTGAAATATTAAATTTTGAATTCAAAATCGTGTTGACTTTTAAATTTGCAATGTTTAATGGGAATTATTTCCAAATTAATTATTTTAATTTCCTATTGAATTCTCCATATAATGAATTATTATAAACTGAGTGTCTTCTCATTCATAGGCATTTGTAATTAAACTGAGTGTCTTCTCATTCTTTCAAAGACATGAAAATCATAGGCATTTGAAATTAAATTTATGCTTTGCAACCTTAGTTTATCTGCTGTTGTAATATTCTTCTTGCTCTTGTTCTTCGGTTTTGTGCGTTTCTTTGGTAAGTTCAGATTTTATAATTTGAGTTCGCTGATAGTTGTGGTGTTAATACACAACCACTATGAATCGTTGTATCTTGGGAGACAAACGCCAAATACATACGGTGTTGACGGCGAATTTATCTTAAGGACACTGTGTGAAACATGGGCTTCGATTCTATGTTCCTAGTAAAATTTCATTGGTGTTTGTTTTGTAAATTGAAATTGGTTTGAACTTCAATAACTTTGTAAATGACATACTGAAAATCAATTTTGTATAACAATCTTAAGATAAATTTTTATTTTTAATATTCCGATGATTGCCGTATACTAAAGATGAACGGTCTTTTAATATATATATATATTGGTGTATCAATGGACTACATAATATACATTTCAAGTTATATTGGTGTATCAATGGACTACATAATATACATTTCAAGTTTTGATATATTATTTAGAATTGTGTTTCTAAGTGTTGTAGTCAACAGATTTATATACTTGTTATATAATATATACATATATAGTATTCTTAAACATCACTCTATATACATGCTAGTTTTATAGTTTTATATCAATGTGAAATATTTTATATAACTGTGGTTGATTTATTTTATCAGTGTTAATACTGTGTTTTAGTATACATACACCACTTGTTACACTACTAAAGTGTATGTGGTTTATATATCTAGTTTAATATGGTAAATAGATTATATGTTGAATATATTGTTGTGTTATAGGTAAATATACAAGTTGATATATCGGTATTTGATATAAACCGAGAATCAGTGTACTGATAATTGTGATATGTCAATGTTTTGCTGTACTGATAATTGTGAAATTAAAAGTACGAATTTTGGTGAACAAAACCAATGTAGTGTTTCATATCAATACTATATCATTGTTTGAAATCAATGGTTGATACATAAAGTATATTTAATCAGGTTTGCTTTGGTAACAGATTATATGAATATATATATATTCTTAGATGAACGTCAGCACTTGTTTACATACATAGATATTATATTCAAAGTGCTAAAATAGTGTTTGATACACTATATTTGATATATCAGTGATTGATATATTGTTGCATACCGGTGTTGATATATATTAACAAATTGATTGTGTTATATCAGCATTTGAGATTGTTACAAGATTGTTGTATATATATATATATAAGTTGTGTTATACCGATGCTGATATATATTAACAAACTGATTGTATTATCTCAGTATTTGAGATTGTTATATATATACTGGTTATGTTATACTAGTGGTTAATATTGTTAATAACATACTGATTTTGATAAATCATTATTTGATATATTATTATATATATTTCTATTATATATATATGTGTGTGTGTGTGTGTGTGTTTCTAAAATATTTGGTTTATTCTATATAAGATGATTATCGAATCAATTATGAACTCGAGTGTAACTTAAGAGACTTCGGTGGTCAACCCGATTGTGGGTCAGTTGACCGACCCGATGAAGTGAATACCTTAATGGTGAATCCGTTTGTGGCTATGATTCAGTTCCTATGAACCATGTGAAGAAACCGTAGAAATTCAGTTGTCTGATCTTATATAAGTGGCAACAAAAGATGTTGCTCTACTTGACCGCATTGAATCTTACGAGATGCCTAACTGATAAGACTCCTAAGGCCAACAGTGGTGACGAGCTAGATGTGTAAGTCTAAAATGGTGATTATTGTCAAAATCAAATCTTTTGAACTTCAAAATTGTAATTATCAATTTAATCGTAATTTATTTCTATTAATTCCAGATTAATTGAAGTATTAAATTTTGAATTCAAAACAAAACCGATTTGACTTTAATGTTGCCAATTTTAATGAGAATTAATTCTCAAATTAATTCAGTTGATTTCCTATTTATGTCACACTATGCTAATGCGATTTTTGAGAAATTTAACAAAAGTGATTATGGGGTATCTAGAACACCAATAGATATAAATCTACACCTATCCAAGAATAAAGGTGAGTGTGTCTCCCAGTTAGAATATTCTAGAGTGATAGAGAGTTTGATGTACCGAACAAGTTGTACAAGACCAGACATAGCTAATGCAATAAACAAACTGAGTGGAAACACAAATAATCTAGCAACCAATCATCGAAAAGGAATAGTAAAAGTACTAAGATACTTACGATCCACTCGTAATTGTAGGATGCATTAAACCAGATATCTTGATGTTCCAGAAGGATACAATGATGTAAACTGGATATCTGATATGAAAGATTCAAAGTCTACTAGTGAGTATGTATTTACACCAGGAGGTGTAGCAATATCTTGGAAATCCTCCAAGTAGATATATATAGCATAATCCACAATGAAATTTAAGTTTATTGCTTTAGATAAATGTGGTGAGGAGGCTAAATGGCTATGCCAATTCGTAGAGGATATTCCAAGATAGTCAAAGCCTGTGCCTACCATTTGCATCCATAGTGATAGTCAGTCAGCAATAGGAAGAGCATAGAACAATATGTATAGTGGTAAATCTAGACATATATGTCGAAGACATAATACCATTCGACAACTACTCTTAATCTGAGTTATCTCTATTGACTATATAAAGTCAAAGAATAACAATGCGGATCCGCGAACCAAATGGTTAAATAGAGAGTTAGTTGAGATATCATCGAGGGGAATGAGATTATAGCCCATGAAATAGTAAGTCGATACAATGGAAACCCAACCTAGCTGACTGGGATCCCAAGATCTATGTTCAAAGGGATAACCTAATTTTAAGATTTAGTTGGATCACTGTGGGAGTTATCTTCATGTCCATTCCTATGATGAAACAGTAATGCCCATAGGAAAAGGTTAAGCTATGCTTTTAATGATTCTTATGCATTGGAAATCCATGCATCGAAAATTTGAGCAGAGTAATACAGGTTACTCTTAATTAAGAAATCACCTATGTAAGCGAGAAGTGAGATCTCTTCTCAAAGAGAATAGTGAATGACTATATTCTTTAGCAACACTCACAAAACCAGGCAATGTTCATGGCCAAAACGAACATAACAATGAGAACCAAATTAAGTCAAGAAAGATTCATGTGTGAGGTATGTTCTCATTTACACAAACATCAGAACAGTTTAAGGATATCATATCTACTGATCAGCCAGTAAATTAAACATGTTTTCACAAAGGAAGGTTAAAGGGTTAACACCTACCTATCATATGCAGGTTCGACCGTTGAACTTACCATTAGGTTGTTCTTGTCTCCTCGGTCAATTTCATTCATTTGGGGGATTATTGGAAAAATGGTGAATGGGTGAATGAAAAATTGATATTTAAAATGCACTCGTTGAATTGGAAAAATAATGAGTCCCACATTGGTGGGAAAATAAATATTTGATCAAATATATATATATATATATATGTTTACTTGTTGTGTAGCTTATAAGCATGAGTACAATCACGTGTGTGTGCACCCGTGACTCATCATGATATTACTCTGTGTTTAATTTTTCTCAAATCAAAGAATGAATGGCATTTAATGTCAAAATTAATTCTGTAATTATCAGAATTTAAGTTTTGAATTTTAAAATTGTATTACCAATTTAATGGTAATTGATTTTGATTAATTTTGGATTAATTGAAATATTAAATTTTGGATTTAAAACTGTTTTGACTTTTAAAATTGCCATGTTTAATGAGAATTATTTCCAAATTAATTATTTTGATTTCCAATTGAATTCTCCCTATAATGAATTGTTTTAAATTGAGTGTCTTCTCATTCTTTCAAAGACATGAAAATCATAGGCACTTAAAATTAGATTTATGCTTTGCAACCTTAGTTTATCTATTGTTGTACTATTCTTCTTGCTTTTGTTCTTTAGTTTGCGTTTCTCTAATAAGTTCAGATCTTATAATTTGAGTTCGCTAATAATAGTGGTATTAATACACAACCACTGTGAATCGTTGTATTTTAGGAGATAAACGCCAAACATATAAGGTGTTAATGGCGAATTTGTCTTAAGGACACTGTGTGAAACACATGCCTTGATTCTAGGTTCCTAGTAAAACTTTGTTGGTGTTTGTCTTGTAAATCGAAACTAGTTTGAACCCCAATAACTTTGTAAAGGACATACTGAAAATCAATTTTGTATAACAAGATGCAGACTACTTGTTCACGTTGCTTGATGGAGTTGTTGAAGAAATTGGAGAAAAACAAGTTGCTCAAGTGGTAACCGATAACGCCAGTGCATACAAGGCTACAGGAAAATTTCTAATGGAGAAGAGAAAACATCTATATTAGATTGCATGTGCCACTCATTGTCTAGATCTAATACTTGAGAAGTATTTGCCACAACATAAAAATGTCTTACAAAAAGTTTTTTTTAAAAAACAAATGAGCAATTGTATATATAACCATGGATGAGTGTTGGAACTCCTGAGAAGGTTTGCTAAGAGAGATATTGTTCGATCGGCCGTCACAAGATTTGCCATCGCTTATTAGACTTTAGAAAGCTTAAGTGGTGTAAAAGAAGCTCTTCAAATGATGTTTATGTCAAGACAATGGAATTCATGTCAATGGGAAAATAAAAGTGATGACAAAAAGGTGAAGATGACATATTTTTGAACAAGTGTTGCATATGCTCTTAAAACCACAAAGCCTTTAGTGGATGTGTTGAGGTTGGTTGATAGTAAGAAAGAACCGACAATGAGATTTATCTATAATGCTATGAATGTGGCAAAATAAGAAATAACAAAGAATTTAGGAGGAGGAGGAGAATCAGTCTACAAATAAATTTGGAAGATTACTAACGACAAATGAGACTTCCAATTGCATCGAGATTTGCATGCAGCTGCATACTATCTAAATCCTCAATTCAAGTGGAAGAGCAACTTCTATACTCATCTGGAGATTAAATCTGGTTTGCACAAATGTATGGAGAGACTCATACCAAATCCATTTGATTTCACAAAGGTTGATGAACAACTTGATGAGTATCGATATAAACAAGGTTTTTTTAGAATGAGAGCAGCTCTAAGCTCATACAAAACACGTGCTCCATGTAAATATAATTATATAAATACATTTAACTTATACAATATTCTTATTAAATTGCGCATAATATCTATTTGATTATTTTCTTTGAAATTGTGATGCAGTGAAATGGTGGGATCATTTTGGAGATCAAGTTATGGAGTTAAGGTTCTTTGCAATGATAGTTCTAAGCCTAATATGTTCTTCATCAACTTGTGGACGTAATTGGAGTACATTCAATTAAGTTCATATAAAAAGAAGAAACGCCTAACCACCACTAAATTGAACAACTTGGTTTACATCATGTACAACAAGAAATTGAAGTTAAGATACTTAAAGAATCGTTCATCTAAGAAAGATAAAGATCCTTTGATCAGTATAGATTTATCCTCCGTAGATAAATGGATAGCTAACCCAAATGATAAAGAAAGCACAAAAGTTGGTGATGAAGAACTTAATTTGGACGTTGATGAAATGTCTAATGAAATAAGAGGATAGTACGCATTACTATTTGTTCTCTTTAGTCTTTAGTCTTTACTAAGTATAAATAATTATATTGATATTAATATATTATATTTCTAATTTCTTTATGTAGGGAGTTTACAATTGATAGATGAAAGTGAAGATGACTTTAAAGATGAAGACAATAATATTGGGTTCAATGATAGAGATGAAGATGGACTTAATAATTATGAATATGATCATCTTCCAAATGATCTCAATCACATTAGTCTTGATGAGAATGATGATTAGATAGATAGAGTCTAGTATGAGATGTGAGGATTCATGGTTTTTAGTATTTTGTTATATAAATTATTGCATCTAATGAAATTAAATACAAACAAAATCATTCAAACCTTTTATAATTGCATTGCCAATAAATTTGTAAAACAAATAATGTAATTATAAATAGATATATTGGAGATTCGAATTTGAAGTTAACTGGGCAAACCTTTATACACCGATATATTGTATTCTTGAAAAAAAAATGTTATCTATAAACAGATACGTTAGAGAATTGAATTTGAGTTAACTGGGCACATCTTTATGTATATTGTATTCATGATAATGTAATATATATATATATATATTGGAGATTTGAATTTGAAGTTAATTGGAAATATTAATATGCTTAAGTTGTAGTGTAAAAAAAATGGTTAGGTGAGAGGAAAAAAGAAAGAAAGAAGGGAAATAAGTAAGATTTGTGAGGATAATTTTGAAAGTAATTAATTGATATAAAATCTAGTGGTTTTTTATTAAGTGAAAAGTGAAAAAATTTCACTTTTTCATAAACAAGTAATTTCAGAGTTGTTTAAGTGATTTTATCACTTAAAAAATCAAACAAAATAATTTAATGAAACACATTAAATATCATTAAGTATTAATTGGAAAAATCAAATAGGTCATTAAATTTTTGAGTCCTAATTCTTCTGGCCGTGTCAAATTTAAAAAAAATAATAATAATCATAAATGATGGCAAAACCCTTTTATAATAGAGTAATGCTACATTGTCCAAATCTGGAGTCCAAATGATATGACAATAATATGGACTAATCATTTAAATCATGCAAATCTAATATAATTTAAATGAATTGTCCATATTGTTGTTACATCATTTGGGTACCAGATTTGAACACTGAATTTGGACAATATAATATTACTCTTATAATAATATGAAAATGTGTAACTATCCAAATCAAAAAGTCGAAAACTCGCAAGGTAACTGTACTAGCCGTTGACAGAACAACCGATTCCCTTATTACTTCTCAAAACCAATAAGACCCGGCCACTTCAAAACTAGCATGGCAATCTCGTCATTTGATTAAACATTTAGGGGCATTGAAGTCATTGCAATGATTCTCCACATGTATAAATTTACCATGGAGCCCTCCAAGCTCCCACGTGGCAGACCTAAACATCACGTTCAAAAATCATAAGCTGTAAGGTTTCGTAGAAAACATCTATCTCATTCTCATCTCTTTCTCGATTCTCACCTGGTTTGGTTTTCAATCACAGAAACCCTAAAAAATCGTGTGATTGGATATTGAAATTGGAAAGGGCGGGCAAGCAAGCGAGCATATCGATCGATGAAGCAATGACGAACAGCCCGAACCTACTGGTGTCGCCGACGAGTTCCCGGTCGGTGACAGAAACGGTGAATGGGTCTCACAAATTCGTGATACAAGGTTATTCTTTAGCGAAAGGAATGGGAATCGGGAAGCACATTGCAAGTGACAATTTCACAGTTGGTGGTTACCAATGGGCCATCTATTTCTATCCAGACGGTAAAAATCCAGAGGATAATTCGACTTACGTTTCAGTTTTCATTGCTTTAGCTAGCGAAGGCACCGATGTTAGGGCCTTGTTCGAGCTCACTCTCGTCGACCAGAGTGGTAAAGGCAAACACAAAGTGCATAGCCATTTTGATCGCTCTCTTGAAAGCGGACCCTACACCCTCAAGTATCGCGGTAGCATGTGGTATCTTTTCTTTTTATTCATGTCAAATTCCAGTGATTTTTCAATTGGGTTATATGCTAATTGTGGTTCTTGATTCTTGAATTTGGTGGCAGCATTGTGTATAATTTTGTTTATCATTTTCCATGAATCTAGTGAATTTGATGGTGGTAATTCTTTAATGTTGGTTTAAATGGTGATACAGTGTCGTTTACATTTTGTTTTGTTTAAATGTCATAACTTTGTAGAATAAGGTTTCTGTTTGTATTAAGAGTTTTGCTTAACTCCCTGCGCCTTTTTGTTAATGGTGTTTGTGATTGTTAAAACTTAAAATTGCATATTCCTTATATTTTCTTTCATTTTTTCTGTGCAAGTAAAAGGCTAACAAGGGTATTTTTGTGGCCTATGATTAAGTTCTGCCTTGGCCAGGGTTTGGAATCTTAGGGATAGGACCCTTCCTTTTTATAACCTGTTGATTGGAGTAAAAGAAAATAGATTTGTTGCATGCCTTTTCCTCTTATTTTGGTTTCTGTGAAATTTCTTTTTGAGAGATGGTGGGCTATCTTCTTGTTCATTAACGTTTGATCCCCAATTTGCTGCTTCGGGTCTGCTACTAGGTAGGGCCTCTTTTTATCTTGTTTCGCTTGGGATATGGTTGGTGTCTGATCAAAAGTAGTTGCTGATAAAGCAGTAGAATTGTTTTGTCTGTTGTTGTCGGTGTTCTTGTCCCTCGCCTGTCCTCTTGAATTTATGTGGGATCGACAGATTTAAGTACATTAAGCCATTATCATTTTGTTAACCTTTCATATTTATTTGTGTAGATAGCTCTAGGGAACATTTTATCTGGTTTCTTGTTATCTAACTAATCTTATTCCATCCATCAATTATCAATATATCTTTCTCGTATACATTTGCAGAAAATTTTTATTTCCTCATGCAGCATGCAAAGTGCTGATACAGCGGTTATCATGTTGTATTATCCGAAGGAATACTCTTAGTTCTACATTTTTATTTCTCTCTCCTGAATGTCATCTTTTTTTTTTCTTGGTTGATTTTTGTTTGCTAAAAAAACATTTGATTACCCTATGCATCTTTATGGACCAGTTACAATATAAGTAAGAACAATTTTCCTGCCTGAAAATCTTACTCTTAACTTGTTCAGACATACTAAAAAAGATTGTAAATTTGAGCTGGATTTTTGTTATCTGAGAATTGATTTACAGCTGTTGGGGATTCATTTTTAAGACCATAATTGGTTCAATTTTCTTTAATGTAGGGGATACAAGCGTTTTTTCAGACGAGCTTTGCTCGAGACATCAGATTTCCTTAAGGATGATTGCTTGAAAATTAATTGTACTGTTGGAGTTGTGGTATCAGCAATAGATTGTTCACGATTGCACTCAATTCAAGTCCCAGAATCTGATATTGGAGCACAATTTGGCATGCTTTTGGAAAACTTGGAAGGTTCAGATGTCACCTTCAATGTAGCTGGGGAAAAGTTTCATGCTCACAAGCTGGTATTGGCTGCTCGATCTCCTACTTTTCGATCTAAGTTTTTTGAGGGTTTAGAGGAAGATAGGGAAGAGATTGTCATTAGCGATCTAGAGCCTAAGGTTTTTAAGGTAAAATTTATTATTGTCTACCATACTGTGGTTTCAGATGAGATACTTTGTCAATTGTGCTCCACTGCTGCTATGACAGTATTACACTTCATCACTGTTTTACCTTTTTTATTTCCTACAGGCCATTCTGCACTTTATATATAGAGATACTCTTACAGAGGATGTGGATTCGGCGACATCTAGCTTGTCTTGTTTGTCCTTGGTGTCAGACACATTGACTGCGAAATTGTTAGCAGCTTCAGACAAGTATGGGCTGGAGAGACTAAGATTGATGTGCGAGTCTCATCTATGCAAGGACATTTCTGTAAACTCTGTTGCCAGAATTTTGGCCTTGGCCGATCAATATCATGCTTCGGAATTGAAATCTATTTGTCTGAGATTTGCTGTTGAAAATCTTGCAGGTTTGTTTTTATTTTTCAACCTTATATTTTCTTATTAATCTTCGGTTAGGAAAAATTGTGTAAACAAAAGCATGATGGCTTTTTAGTGTCGGTTAAGAGAAAAAAAAAGCACCTACTTATTTGAGTATGAGAAGATGCATCTATATTGTACCAAGCCCTTTTGTGTGTGTGTGTGTGTGTGTGTGCATAGACCTGAATTTTGTTGCTTAATTAATGGGTAGGATATGACCTTATATTTAGTATTATTTTATCCACTTGAGGTTGAGGTGGATAAGGATTCTTTGAGTCTATAAATGAAAAAGATCCAGAACTAGATTTTATGATCATAGTATTAGCAATTATTAATAAAGCTCCATGGTTTGGTGGCACAAAGTGGTTTTCTGTGAACGTGACATTATTTCCAAAGATTGTAGGGTAAAAATAAATAAATTTCGAAAGGTTCAAAGTATGTGAGAGTATCAAGTAAGTTTGAGTGTTTGACAAAGAGTATTGTAGGAAAAAGGAACTGCAAAAGAATTTGTATCCAGTCTACAAAAAAATAAAATAAAACAAGAAATTTTATTTTCAATATATTTGCCTGCTATTTCTGTAATGGTTTAGTTCAATCCAAATATGGATCTACCTCTCTTATGATGATTCAATACAATCCTTCATAAAACTTTATTCAAATGGTGATGTTGAGGTAGGAAATTTTTTCAATTAAATGTTTTTGATGTTTCTTATGAGTTGATACTTGAAGAAGTGTAAGATTGTTTGAATCTATTTTATCAAATCATTTGAAGATGCAATGCGGGTTCGAGAAGAACTTAATTTTTATTCGTGTTGACTAAAATGCAATTTTGAAAAAAAAAAAAAGAATAGTCTAACATAAAGTTCTGAAAGATGTAAGATAGAATGTTGTGGGTAAAAATTATTCAGGCTCTTAAAGTACCATAGGCTGGATGATGGATACAGGTTGGACCTGTTGACAATGGGCCAAATTAGAATCTTATGAGGTAAGAATGTTGATCGTAGTTAGGCTGACAAGAAGTCTGAAGCGTCTGTAAGTCTAAAATATAGTCCAGGAAGTCAAAAAGTTAGTCAAATAAGTTTTAAATGTAAAGTCTTTAATCTTATAAAGTTTTATTTTCCTAAGAGTCATAAGCATTTAGTCAAAAGTCTTGTTTTATGAGTCATTAATGTTATTATTTCGTTCTGGAATTAAAAGAAAAAAGTTACCACATCTAAAGTCTATTTACTGGTTTATAGGAGTCTGATTAGTTATATTCTAGCCCTATAAAATGATTACAATGCTGGTTTTTTGGTGTATGAATGAATGATTTATGAAATTTCAATTTTATAAATGGGAGTAAATTTACCTAGGCATGACATCTTGGTTTTAGAAGCGGTTATTGGATTTATTTAATGTTGTCTTTTGAAGGATTGTACACTTGAAATTTGAATTTGGGTTGAAGTGAATAAGCCACTTTGTGGTCCAACATTTATAATGAACTTTGTGCCTGGTTTAGTGTGGTTTCCTATTGCATAAAGCTTGTTGGGTTCTCTATCTTTGAATGTTGTTCTTTTATCTTAGATGTTTGGAAAGTGACTTCTATCACCATATTTTATAACTTGCAGTGGAAGCAGTTGATCAAAAGGAAACCATACTGCCATTAGCTACATAATGTATCAATAATTTACCAAACCATTTTGTTCTCTTGAATTATTACTTCTTCTTCTTGAGTTGGAAATCTTTGCCTGTGAATTTATTAATATGTTGACTATTTGTAATAGCTCAACTATGAAATATGATTGCTAGATTAAATCTAATTAAATAAGCATTCCTCAGACAAGCTTGATATTGACTTCAATTTGTGAGTAAATGTGGCAGTGTCAAATATTAGAGTTAACGGGTTGAACGTAAAATGATGTATCAGGTTATAGTTACTAAATATGATATAAAGCTTGGTGTGCGTAAAATAATGCTTCCAGTTCTCTGGGCAACTTTGTATGTGTGCAGCTGTTATGCGGTCAGATGGGTTCGAATACCTGAAAGAGAACTTCCCAGCACTGCAATCGGAGCTTTTGAAGACAGTGGCAGGCTGTGAGGAGGATTGCAGCAGTGGTGGAAAATCACGGAGTGTATGGGCCCAACTATCAGATGGTGATACAAATAGCAGGAGGGTCAGACAAAGAACGTGATATACTTGATTGGTGGGTGTTATTGTAAAGTGAAGGTGATGATTTGGTGCAAAAAGAAGAAAGAAAGAAAAATTAAAACAGAAAATGCAAACTTTGCCTGCTGTGAAACATGGCAGGCAAGAGGTCTTGCCATGATGTCTTTGATGGCCTTAAAGCAGAAATCTGAGTGTTTGTAAGATAACAGAGTAGGCTGTTACTAAGCCAAGCTGTGTTTAAATGAGGACTTAATATAGTGTTAGGCCTTAGTGAGCCTCATCTTTTTACTGACAAATTCTATAAATTTTCTGGAGTTTAGTGAATTGAGTTTTTTGACCCACACAGGCTCCTAACTCGTTTTCTTTCTTGTGCTATTATTATTATTATTATTATTATTATTATTTTAGTTTTACAGTTTCAGAATACAAATCATGGACATTTAAGGGATGTGTATTCAATTCAGAATTCGTTGGAGTTTGATGGATTTGTTTTAAGTGATAGATTTTGGTGGAATTCACAAATCTCATAGATTTCATTAGATTTCGTTACGTAGAATTGGATTGATTTATAAGGATTTGTCTTAAATAATAATAATAATAATAGTCAATGTGTTTCTTTTTTTTTTTTTAGTAAAACAAGAACAGTAGCCGGGCTGCCACACTCATCTTCACCCACCACGAACCACACTCCTCTTCACTGTCAATCGATTAGCCATCTCATCGACTTCCATTTGCAACCGAATGAAAACCAAATCATTGACTCCATTTTCAACCAAATCAAAACCACACAAAACTGATAATGAAATCACAAAACTTTAAGAGAGGTCTTTTTTTACTGGACATTAGCGTGGCAAAATTTAATACTATTAGGCATGCAATAAAACTTTATTAGGTGTGTAATTGTGTTTATGATGTAAAATATAATAAAAAAACAAATAAAAAATTTAAAATCACATATATAAGTATGAATGTTTTCATCAAGTTTAATTAACGCTGATTTTGTTTTTTATTATTTTGAAAATATATATCCTCATTCCCACGCCTATATTATGCAATGTCTTATTGTGAAGGCATGCAATAAAACTTTAATAGAGGTCTTTTTTTTTAGTGGATATTATCGTGGAAAATTTAATATTATTAGGTGTGCAATAAAACTTTAAGACATGTAAACGTTAATATTATTATCGGTGTGCAAAATTATTAATTTACCTTGATTAACATATAAGAAGTAGTCGCTAATGCTAAGGATTAGAACTGCTTACATAATATAGGGGTTTTGAAGGAATCCTAAATCTAATCAAATTAGGAATCAAGGCATTAATATATATACAAGTGTTTTTAGTGGAGATTAGCGTGGAAGCAGGAAGATCAACTTCCCAACGTTCTACAGGTACAATTCCCCTTTAACCTTTTTGCACTTTTTTAATATTAAAATTAGATCAAACATCAAAAAGAGTTTGTAAATAAATAGATATTGTTGACTGATTAGGAAACATCAATAACGCGTATTCTTGCTCTCCAAGGAAATAAAAAGAATTATAAGTAGTCTTTTCAATTACGACTAAATTAAATTAGATGTAATCTTACTACAACATATAAAATATTCTCTCTACAGTCTAGACTGAAATTTTGTTAATCGAACAGTAGGAGAAGAAGATGAAGATGGTTTGGTGTTCTCACTGTCTCAGAATTTGCCACCCCACTTGCGATCCTCCTGGATTCATGTAAGTTCTCTCTCTCTCTCTCTCTATATATATATATGTATAAAGGGTCCTTGGGCCTGAAGTTTTTCAACAAGTTCTAAGAATTCCCATCGGTGGGAATTTGTGTGAAATTTTTTTATACTAATTCTAATCGGTGGAATTTCTAAGGAACGGAAAACTTCAAAACCAAACCTGACTAAAAAATTATTAATTGCAGATCATGTTCTACTTGCGGGAAGGTGGTGGGCAGTCCAATGAAATTGAAAAGGTCTAAGTTGAAGCCTAGAAGATTCAAACGTGTTAGAAGATTGAAGGATAACAAAAAAAACATCCTAAGATTATTTAGTTACTTCAAGTAGTTGGCTGCTTTCAAATCCAGTTATGATCAATAATACGTATATAATATTCTAATATTAATTATATATCTATTAACGTGAGAATATTTTCTTTTCTTTTGTAATGTTAACTTGTCTATTCTTTTCTTTTCTTTCCTTGTTACGAGACCCAATGTGTCACTACGAGACGGGATTAAATAAAAATAAATGAGTTCGAGGCAGGTTGGAAGTGATTTTAAAATTTGTTTTAGATACGGGGCTAGTGTTGGGTTAGTTGTCCCGGTCCCAATCTCGCTCATTATTTATTAATAACATTAATAATAAAAAATTAATCTATTATATTAATAGAATAATATATAGTTTATTGATTATTAGAAATTGATATATAAAGTTTATAAAGAATATAATTTTGTTTTTACAAATAAATTATCTCAATTTAAAGAGTCTGAGTTTGAATATTATTACAGAGAGTAAACGAATGAAAACTTAAACCTTTTTCTTTTTTTTTAAGAAAAGAAAACTTAAACTTAATGAGTGATAATAATTTATTATTAATGTATAGTTTTTAAATATTGTTACATTAAAATGCATATCTCCCGGATGTTTGAAAAATAAAAACATGTTAGAATTGAACTTGAAATTACAATTTGGCAAGTGTGACTTGCCTTGAACTATTGGAGTAGCATTTTAGATTTATCGATGAGATGAGGTTAGTCCGGTGGTAAACCCCTCACATCTGTACCACGAGGTTGTGGGTTCGAGTCCCCCCTCTCCAAAAAAACCCTAAATTTATATAATAGTGTAATACTTAAAAAAAAAATTGTATTTGTTGAATAGTTGAAGTTGTTAGTTGTTGAACTTGAAAAGTTGAACACGAATCACTATCACAAATCAATGGAGAGAAAAAAATAAATGACAATGGAGAAGAGTGACTAGCAGAGCTGCCAAGAGAGAATCTGAGAAATAGAGAAGGACGCAGAAAGAGATAGAAAGCACAAAGCTAAAAGCTCTTGTTTGGTCTAGTGAATGGTGGCCGGTAAAATGATAAGAAAATGAAATTTGAAACCCTAAAATGAGTTATTGTCTAAAGCTTTATTTTTTTAATTTCACTTGAGAGTTGAGAGTTGAGTTTATGATTAAAATTGGGTTATTGTGTGAAGGCAGATTTTGCGTCCTTGCATCCTTTTTTAACTTTTTAATTTCTGAATGAATTGAGCCATTATTTAAAAAAAAAGAGAATTGGAGTTAAGAACCTTTTATTTGACTGAAATAAAAACTTGATTAGGCTTTTTTAAGGAATATCTATTTCGGCCTATTTATTTTAAAACTCAAAACATGTAACTAAGAGTCCTCTCATATAACGGATCTTGAGCGGGCACCCCTCTCACCCTCGCTTAGGACCAGGCCTGGCCCGGACACTTCTCCCCGCCTCGAAAATTCCCCGACCCCAATCCCAACTTTCGATTGTTAGAGTCGGGGGTGAGTTTGGAACAAATAAATTTGTCAGGGTAGGGTTTGGGATTCCTAGTCCCGCCCCAAACCTACTAGATTGAGATTCTTATTTTTACGCGGAAAGCTTAACATGTAAAAAGTCATAGGGCCGAATCCCTATTGCCATTTTGTTGCAAAATCCACTAGTTTATTGAACAAATACACCCTTCCGTCTATTGGACTATTTTATTTATTTTTTTAATTCAGAATCTGGCTCAAAGACCTAAAAAGGCCCAATTCGGTTTTAAATTATGAAAAACTGAAGCAAGAATGCCCATAGAATTTTACAATTGAAGGTAAGAGAAATAAGATTTTGTTTGTTATCCACAAACAGCAATGGCAATATCCTTGTCAAAGCATTAAATATTTGCCACATACTCTCCTGCCCAAATATCCACTCGATCATTGTTGCATAAACATAGGGTAGTTCTTGGCTTCTTGCTACTTTTGCTGATTTTCAGCAGATCGATTTTGAAAACAAATGGAAATAATTTCACAGTCCCAAGCAAAGCTTCTAATTAGCTGCTCACCATCCATTTTCCATTCAAAATCGTGTCTTGTTGTTTCAAGTTGGATCCCTTTTCAACACTCCTCCAAATCCAAGACCCTTCTCACTCAATTGCAAGGCCTCAGAATTCAACCTAAAAAGCACACAAATCTTGGACCAATTCACGCTTCTGAAGCAGCTGCTGATGTTTCAGATACAACATGGCTTCTTCAACCTGTTGGTCAGTCACTTCATTTTTTCTCCTTAAATTTATTATTACCTTTCTTGTTTTCTTTTGGTTCAATTGCTGCTTATTGGATGGTTCTCTATATCTGTTTCAGTCTGAAAAATTGTTTAATTATGTAAAAAATATATAGGTGATGGAGACACAAAGCACATCGGTTTCAAAGTTCAAATGCCAGATGCATTTGAAATTGCTTCTGTAAGTAATTCTTGTACCTACTTTACTTATATATATATATTTTGTAATTTGAAATGAATGGTTGTTTGGTTTGAACATATATTATCTAGAGTGTGGTGACTGTTGGACGTCTTCCCGAAAAGGCAGACTTGGTCATTCCAGTTGCAACCGGTACTTACTTTGCTTCATAACATAAGCTTACTATGTATGTCTTAAATCACAGATTGGTTTCCATGAAAACTGAACTTTCCAAGTTTAACAGTATCTGGTGTTCATGCCCGTATTCGGAAGGAAGAAGGGAATCTGTTGGTGACAGATTTGGACAGTACAAATGGGACTTTTGTTGATAACAAGCGCCTCAGACCTGGAGTTGTTGCCACTGTATCCTCTGGGAGTTGCATTACATTTGGTACTATATATATCTCTCTCTCAACACATTTTAATCTCTTTTAAAAAAAAACAAGCCTCTCCTAAACCAATTTCGTATGCAGATAGATATGTAGAAATGATAGACGAATAATCAATTTCATCAGAGTACTAAGATTAGATCATAGAACCACAGACTTCTTTGTGGGATGTTTCCAATTTCTTTGTGAACTATGTGTTCAATTATGTGGTGCATGGTTTCTCGCTAAGTTCTTTAGGCTAGCAAAGAAGGGTTTTCTGACTAACATGAATCGGTGAAAATGTAGGATATAACACGGTCCAGTCTATACAGTAAACTGTAAAGCACATTAACAATACTTGAGTGTTCACTCCATTAAGCAATGGCTGACTGTGTTATCTTTTGCTGTAGGGGATACCCATCTGGCCATGTTTCGAGTCTCAAAGCTTGAGAAGGTGGAAGCTCCGAGCGAACCAGAAGAATCGGAAGATATGATTGCAAGCTCTGCTGTGAGTGCTGAAACAAGTTAAAATCCAAGATATATTTACAAGAAATATATATAGATAATTTTGTAATTCACAGCTTTTCCTCTGGTTTCTGTTCAAGAAATAAAACATATCCACTCGAATGAAATATGTGACCAACAAAATGATGAGTTCATCCTGAATATATCATGGTGAATAATATAGACCATAGATCATAGAGAAGTTTTGATAAGTGCATATATTTGAGTCAAAGTATGTAAATTCAATAGTCCACATTCCTCGTCCCGATATATTTTATATCAAGATAAACTATATATATATATACACCAAAAATGGTCAAGTTGTTAATGCTTAATACAATCTTCATTTTGATTTCCAGAAATCAGATTTAAACTTTCTATCTATGTAAAAGTTATATGTCCGATACAAAGCCTAAAATGTTCTTATATAGTCATCAGCAAAAACAAGGGAACTTCAAGCTCTGTTTTTCCTTTGTCAAAGGCCTAAACACTTTTCATCAAACACTAAAACTTCACAAACATAACTTAATTTCCAAAAAATTTAGTGAAAACCTGAATTCACAAATCAGGAATTAAATTTCAGATTCCGTATTAATAGAAATCAGCAAAAACAAAGTGACTCAAATCATAATACTCTTACAAAGAAACTAAGCCTATTGTTGTCTAGAATTTGAAGGACTCCATCTCCCTCCTAAGGACATTGGACCTCATCAAAGTCCCAAAAGTTTTGAACAACAATTTGACATGTTCAATAGCATTCCCTTGAGCCAAAGTCTTATAGAAATAGCTATCAAAAGTCATCCTTTGCACATACTCATCCCTACACAACTCCACCAAAGCCTCCCTTGAAGCATTGTTCTTATAGAACACACCTTGTAACATATCTAAAAATCTAAATGTTGTTTTGTATTTATCATCCCACTCTTTCAAATATTCCCTCTTCAAATCATCTTCATTGATCATCCTCTCACCTCCCTCCGACGCTTTCACAATCGCCTCACCGCACATTCTACCGGATTTCGCAGCGAAGTAGATCCCTTCGCCGGAACATTTCGTGACGTATCCGGCAGCATCGCCCACTAACGCCACCCGACCTGATACCCGAACCGGACGTGGGTGTTCGGGTATCGGGTGGGCCTCCACTTTGATCACTTTCCCGCCCTTGATTTTGTGCTTCACTCTCTCCCTTATTCCTCTCTGGTAGGCTTTGATCTCCTGCTTGCCCGACACCGTACCTGTCCCCACCGCCACGTGGTCGCATTTCGGGAATACCCACCCGTAAAAATCGGGTGACACGTCATCTCCGACGTACATCTCGGCGACGTCTTTGTAGTATTCCATTTTGTGGTCTGGCAATTTGATTCTCTCTTGAAACGCGATTGCACACGTGTAGGTTCCGGCTTTTATCGACTTGGCTACTCGGCTGTTGGCTCCATCGGCTCCGATGACGACATCGACGGCTAGGGTTTTGCGGGAGTTGTTGACGGTGTGGTGGATGACGTAGGGAGCGGTGGAGGAAGAGGAAGAGGGGACCTGTACGTCGGTGACGAGAGCGTGGATGAGTTGGGCGCCGGATGATTCGGCTCGTGTTCGGAGGAACGAATCGAGCACTTCGCGGCGGAGCATAGGGATGGATTCGTGAGGCTTGAGAGTTTTGGAGCCAAAATCGACGGTTAGATTAGAAGGAGAGATGATCTTCATTTGGGTAACGTGGCGATCGATGAGGTGAAGAGGGATCGAGAACTCTTCCAACATACATAGAGGGATGGCTCCGCCGCAGGGCTTGGCGGTGGATGGACTGCGCTCAATTAGAAATGTCTCAATGCCACCGGCTGCTAGAGCTTCAGCTGCAGAGGATCCAGCTGGGCCTCCGCCTATCACGGCGGCGCGTAGCTTCCGTCCCGAGAGTGAGGGGTTGGTGATAGATGCTGTGGTGATGAGAGAGGAAAAGCGAGGGGATTTATTATGTGTTTTATTGGTTAAGAAAGGAGAGAAGGTGGTTTGAGATAGCAGTGAAGAAGAGGCCATTGAAGAAGCTTACTGTGTGTCAATCTTTACTCTTTAGTCTTTAATGCAAGTGAGTAAGTGAGTGGGTGATGTGATGTGATTCCAGATTTGAGCAATTGTAGTTGATTTCTCTGTACATTTAATTGATTTCATATTTTAATCAGAAAAGATTCTTGTTTCAAGGCACTTTCATAGTTTCATGGTACATTTATTAATATTTAAATGAGATACCAAACAAACGAAAACAAGATATTAAAACGGCACTCTTGTTTTTTTAGGGCAATTATCAGTTTGGTTCTTATAATTGTTCGATTTATCAATATTTTTACTAGTTTTTTTTTAAAAAAATATTACAATAATTCAGGGTTGGAGAGGACCAGAACCTTTATAGTGTAGGTGTGAGGGGTATAATACTGAACAAATCTCGTCTTATCAAAAACTAGATGGTGGTAATTGGTAAAAGATTGCATTATTGACCCTTAGATTATAAGGGTTTGCACTTTAATTGCTTGATTTTGCAACAACCGCAACCTCTCCATTGGAGGTTCAAGAAATCAAGGCAACTGACATTTGAGTTTTGAGAGATCAAAATTTTCATAACATAACCCTATTTTATTCTTCTTTTTCAGGAAAATAGCTATAAAAATAAAAATAAAAAATAAAAAATAAAAAACAATATGATTTTCTATTTTTATTCAACTACAAAAACTTTTGTATTGTTGTCAATTTTAGCACCCCTCTCTAAATTATTTTACATTTTATTTATTATTAATGAAATTAAATAAAAATATTTTTTTAAAAGTACAAAAATTGGGGGTTTGTTTGTTCATGAACAAACCTACATGTTATAAAGGTATGCAACAAAAGTACAACATCCAACATCGGAGTAGAGGTGGCATTGGCACCGGTCCGGTTCGGTTCCGGTTTCGGTTCCGAACCGCCGGTTTCGGTTTGGGAGGGACCCAAAACCGAAACCGGAACCGGAAAAACCGGTTTGGAACCGATTTGGAACCGCCGGTTTGGCGGTTCCGGTTCCGGTTCCGGTTTTTTTTTTTTTTTTTTTTTTTTTAACCCAATTAAATAATCAATATTTTAATTCTTCCCAATCATAATTCCAATTTCCAATGAACAAATTATTAAATAAAAATATATTTACAACCATTTTTTCTTTTCTTTTTTCAATTTTTTTTTTCAAATCCCAATTAATATTAATTCTTCCCATTTTTCCCAATCATAATTCCAAATTTTCAAATTTCAATGAACAAATTATTAAATAAAAATACATTTACAACCATTTTTTATTTTTTTCAATTTTTTTTTCCTAAATCCCAATCAATATATTTACAAACATTTTCCATTGAAGTATTTAAGTAGTTCACAATGTTTAGAAAAAAATAAATTGACATTTATTAATAAATACAACTTTACAATTTCACAAAAAATAAAATAAAATAAAATTAGAAATTGGCCTTGAAGGCTTGAATTCAAATATACAATATTACAATGTAATAAAGTTAAAATAAAAAAATAAATAAAAAAAAATCGGCCTTGCACTTAATTTTTTACCATAATTAAGCTGCCTACGTATCCTCCATCAATGTAGAGGAATCAAAGGCCACGTAGTACTTTTACCTTTAATTAGTTGCTCGGTGTTGGAGGTTGGATGTTGGAACGGAATCTATTCACTGCCTTCCGTTCCCGTCGCTTGTTCATCTTCGAAGAAGTCGTTCGCTATATCCGGCTGAAGTTCTTATTGTCTATATTTGGCCTTTGTCCAATCATCAACACATGACTGTATTTCAAGTGATTGTGGACACATAGATGATCATCTTGGGTCCAAAATATTTCCACCTGCACTAAATTCTTGTTCCACAGCAACTGTTGAAACCGGCGTTCCAAGAATTTGTTTGGCAATAATTGCCAAAATTGGATAATCTTGTTGATGACTCTTCCACCAATCCTGGATACGAAATTCTTCATCTTTAAATTTATGACTGTCTTGTAAATACAGGTCAACCTCGGATTTCGTTGAGGATGAAGAAGATATTCGTAATTTTTTGGTTCTTTCGGAAAACAGTCGATCCCCTAAGCCCCTTAATGTAAATTTTTCAGAACTACTACCACCAGATGTGGGTTGGGGTTGTGAAACCGGCACATTCAAAGACGGACCATATATTCTAAGATATTCATTGTAAAATTCATAAAGCAATTCCTTAACGGAATCACAAGACTGAAGAACATCAACTTCTAAATTTAAACATTTGTAATAATTAGCTAAATAAACCTGCAAATATTCAAATTTAAAGCGTGGATCTAAACACATTGCAAGCAGGTAAATATTTGGAATTTGCCCATAATACTGTAACCATTTTCTCCTCATGGCATCAACACATAGACTCAATTGAGGATCAACATCACAATCATTGAATGCACCAACAATATTAACACATTGAATAACAAATGAATGAGTAGTGGGATAGTAAACACCAGATAAAGCGACAGTAGCATCATTGAAAACACGTAACAATTCAAGAATTTTTATACATACATCCCAATGGTTCAATTGAAGAGAAATTGAAGGAACATAATAAGTAATAAAAGAAACTAATAATTCCTTATATTCAACACTTTCACAAAGCAACTTATAAGTTGAATTCCAACGAGTGGTAATATCTCGAGAAAATTTTTTGGGATGCATATTATTCAAAATGCAATATTTTAACCATTGTTTCTGGACTTTGTTATGCCTCCAGATATAGTTAATACTATCTCTAATTGGTTTAATAAAAGTAGAAAGCTCTGATAATCCAGCTTGAACACACAAATTTAAAACATGACATGCACAACGTTGATGAAATAATTTACCCCCGAAATAAGGATTGCACAATTTTTGTAACATAGGAATAGATGAAGTATTGCTTGCAGCATTATCAAAGCCAATAGCAAAAATTTTGTTTAGGATATTATACTCTTGAAAAATGATTTTAAGGAGTTGAAAAATATTTTGAGCTGAATGCGAATCATCAAAAACACGAAATGCAAGAATTCTTTTTTGCATGTCCCAGTTATTATCCATATAATGACATGTGACACCCAAATATGAATGACTACCAAAATTGTCGCTCCATATGTCGGCACATACGGAAACGCGACCTTGAAATTCATAAAAATATGTTTTCAATTTGTTTTTTTCTCTGCTGTAAATGTTATGTAGTGTACGTGTGAGAGTGGATCTAGGAACACGTTGCATTGCAGGATTTAATGCATTTTGACAATAATTAATAAAACCTACTTTCTCACCAAAACCAAAAGGTAAGTGTTCAGTTGCAACCATTAATGCCATTTGTTCTCTATTGTTTTCAGTCGTGTAATGAAATAATTGATTAGAAGGGGTTGCGTACCTGGAGATTTGGGTTTGGTTGTTCGCTACCGCGTATTCAGATGGGTGACATCTTTTGATATGGGACCATAACGTGCCATATCCGAAGTTTCTTCCAACGTTATATTTTATGCCGCAGTGATTGCACTGGATTTGGAAACCATTATCTATCTTGGTTTTCTTCATATGCACTTTGAAGAGTTCGGACTTCATTGGCTTTTCTTCCTTTTCTTCTTCACCTTCACCTACAAAAAAAGCATCCGAAGAGGCTGTGGGGTTAGAATTAGATAGATTTTCAGGGGGGGTATTTTGAGCGGGGTCGAATTCGTTGAACTCGGGAATTGTTAGAGGAGGATTAGGAGCAGAAGGGGGATCGGATCCAAATCGATCTTGAAGGAATTGGTGAAAATTCAAATCGTCATAACTGACGGCTTGACCAATATCTTCCAACAAGTTTCCCATTGGAGCCTTTCCTTTGTCCCTATTTCTTGAACTATCTCCCCCACTTGCCATTGAAAAATATGAGTAAAAAATATAGAGTAAGCAAGTAAAAAATATGTTTAAATATTTATTATAAAAAATAAATATAAATAATAAAATATAGAGTAAAAAAAAGATGATTGAAAAAAATATATTTTTGAAAAAAATATATATATGAGAGAAAAAATTGTATTGTTGGAAAAATATATATATAGAAAAAATTATATTGTTGGAAAAATATATATATAGAAAAAATTATATTGTTGGAAAAATATATATATATATAGAAACAATTATATTGTTGAAATAAATATTGTAAATCAATTTGATAATTGAAAAAATAGTAGATAGTAAAAAATATAAGAAATAATTTATATATGAATGAGAATTAAATAAAATTGTAGAGAGAATTTTGAATTTGAGAATTGAGAATTGAGATTGAGAGTTGAGAGAAGTTGAGAGAATGAGTGGTGTGAAGAATAATGAAATATGGGGGGATATTTATAGTATAGTAGAGAGGGGTGAATATGCAAATAAAAGAAATAGAGGGGTGCAAAAAAAAAAAAATTTTGGCCGTTGCCCAGCCAGTCTGAAATTCAAAACGGTATAATTTTTTTTTACACGCTGCCACGTGGCAGCGTGTGATTGGTGGAAATTTTTTTTTTTTTTTTTTTTAACTGTCAGAACGGTATAAAAGAGGTTTAAATTAGACGCTGCCACGTGGCAGCGTCTGATTGGTTATTTTTTTTTTTTTAATTTTTTTTAATATTTAAAAAGGTTAACGGTAAATTTTTTTTATCAGACGCTGCCACGTGGCAGCGTCTGATTGGTTGTTTTTTTTTTTTTTTAATATTTTAAAACCTTAACGGTAATTTTTTTAAAAGACGCTGCCACGTGGCAGCGTCTGATTCGTTGAATTTTTTTTTTTTTAATAAAACCGGCGGTTAAAACCGCCGGTTTTTGCCCAAAAACCGCCGGTTTCGGATGGTTTGGAGGACTCCCAAACCGAAACCGGAACCGGAACCGGAACCACCGGTTTCCAAACCGACGGTTTCGGTTCCGGTTTCCGGTTTCGGTTTGGCCAATCCGGTTCCGGTTAAACCGCGGACAAAACCGACGGTTTAACCAAACCGTGGTCACCTCTACATCGGAGGCCTGTCCGCAGGTCTCCACAAATTGTTTTCCCAGCAGCCTACGGGCTACCATCTCCACCTTCCATTTTCATTTTCTCATACCTTCATTATCATCAATCAAACCCTCATAATTTTCTCTTTCGAAACCTTCACAACCTATCCATAAGCCACTATTCTAACCATCATCACAACACAAACATCACCACCAGGAAAAGAAACAAAAAATCTCACACATAAAAATTGCAAGAAATAACCAAATATAATATATATATATATATAAAACAAAAATATTGAAGAACTCCATCGGCAGGAACCAGAGGACTAGGTGTGACTATTTGGTATGCCACCATGGAGATCACACCTAAGGGTGGGAACTAACCCGCCAACCTGATCCAATCCGACTAGATTGGGTTAGGTTACTTTTAAGATTAGATCGGGTTGGGTTAGTAAAATGTAACTCAATCCAACCCAATGTAAATAATAAAAAATAAATTAAATAATTGTATTTATTATTTATTATTAGATTTATTATGAAATCTTTTTTTTTTAATATTTAAAAATTTTACTCATGCGTCATTTACAATATTATAAATGACAAATATAAATACATAATTTTAAATATTTTGCATTTATTAAAATATGCAATTATAATGTCTAATGTCTTCTTCTTTTGTATTAATTACCACGTCTTTGATTATATTTTAAAATGTTTTATTTTTCTTAGTAAAGTTAATTTAGAATTTGATTAAAAATTTGGTAGAAAAAGTCTAATAATTATATATAAACTCAAACTATTATGTTGATTGAAATAAATAAAAGATTGTCCAACCACGAGATATTCAACGAAGTGATTATAATTGTAAAATTGATGGGAGGCTTAGATGAAGACTTATAATTATAAAATTGATGCGAGGCTTAGATGAAGACTTTCCAAGTTGGATAAATTGTTATATTTTTATTATTTTAATTATGCAACAAATATTTTTGAATTATATGTTATGTTTCGATTTTGATGAGAAATCTAAACTCCATGTGATATGATATTGAGTGGTGATATTTACACCCCTGAAAAACAATATATACACCCCAAATTTATAGATATTTAAAATTCCAACCTTACCCTTAAATTAAATTATTAATATTTCAGTTAAAAAAATATAATAAATTCTTATAACTATTTACTTTTTTGAATTTTTAAATTTTAACTAACTAAATAAAATTAAAAATAATAAATAAAAGCAAAAAATCCAAATCAAAAACTGAAAAAACTCAGTATCAAATATCATTCCCTCAAGAAAAGATGGATCCTCTTTCATCCTAGATTAGCCGCACTACTCCTCCAAAATTTGTACTTTACATATTATAAATAAATAAATTACTGGAAAAAAGAAAAAGAAGCACATAATATTCTCTTTCCCCTTCTCACAAAGGAAATAATTAACAATAAAGCTGCTAAAAAATTAACAATAAAAGTGACAGGAAAATTAAGAAAGAAGGAGAAAGATGAAGACAAAGAAAATATATCATAATTTTTTTTTATGCGTATTTTATTTTTTTTCTTTTAATTATTATTATTTTTAACTAATATTTCCTTTATATTTTGTTTTATGTAAAATAAAAAAAATGTTTCATTTAATGACAACACTTGGATTGATCTAACGGCTGACATTAAAAGGTGTTGATTTTATAATATTTAAAAAAAAATGAAAAAAGAGACATATTTGGTAATGGATGGGGTGTACTTACAAGATTTAAAAATTTTTTAAATGGTTTGTAGATACAAATATGGGTGCACATCAGATCGGGTATTTATACAGTTTTTCAGGGATGTAAATATCACCACTTTATGATATTATGGTGAAAAATTATTGGGTTTGGTTGAAATTTACATTGGGTTGGGTTGGGTTGGGTTGGGATGAAAAATTTTCAACCCAACCCGAAAACGCTCACCCTTGATCAAGCCAAAATTGGTATGATTTTGGCCCTCATTTCCATCTCTTTATACTTGATTCTCGGGCATTTCCCCGTATTTAATGTTGTTAAATCAAGTGTTTAAGGTTTTATTAGGCCTCAAGGGCATTTGTGAAGAAGAGGAAGAATTTGGTGCAAAAAAGAGCATAAGGTGGTGAAACAGAGCATTGTCGCCCTTTGCTAAAGCTATTGTCTCTATGGTGACAGGGAGATGCATTTCAAAGCGAATTGTCACCACAATGTCGCCACGAGGTTGCCAGGGCGACAGAAGAATTAATTCAAGAAGAAAAGTCAACCAGATGTTGTTGCCATGGCGACAGAACAATTAGATGTTGTCACCATGAGATGTCGCCATGACGACAATAAGGGACAAATGGCGACAACGTATGAATTCCAACGTAGGAATTTTAGTGTTGGCATTCAAGAGGGGTATTCTTGTCCTTTCATGTCTATTTCATACCCTAACTTTCCACACCTATAAATAAATCAGATTTCTCCTTTGAAAACAACTCTTGACAACTCTTGTTCATCAAGAAACCTCATTTCTCCACTATTCCTAATCTCACCATTCTCCTCTCTAATAAACAATTAGATTACTCCACCTAAATCACTCCTCTCTTCCCATCTTCTCCACCTATTTCCTTTGTCACTTTCCATTTGACTCCACCTATCTTGACACATCCTCAACACCCAATCTTTGCACAAGATTCAAGCAAGGAAGCTCAAGGAATGATTAAGCTTACAAGAGAGACTCAAGGGTGATTTCTCTACATTTTACTTCATTTTCTTGTTTGTTATTATATGTAATTAAAGCCTCATTTTAGGGGGATGATTTGAGAGACTTTTGGACATTGAGTATTTATTAAAACTTTGAATATTATGTTTGCATAATTATAGTTCTATTTACTTTTTAATTAGATCTTGCACTTATGTGATTGATTTAGTTATTGACATACTTGTTAATCATAATATGTTGTAGGATTTACTTGTGATAAAATTGATTGAGTTATTGATAAACTTGATTGATTGTATCACATAGTGAATAGGTTAGGTTTTTGGTGGGGATATCACTCCGATTGCCTAGGTCATTCGATCGTCACTAACCGATTCCACCTTGACCCCTTTTCCTTAATCAGTTAGGCATTTTAGTGGGAAGTTGTTTAGGGTTCGTATCGACAACCTAAACAACACTTCCGAATGAGATTGGTCATTGATTGTGTAGATTGCACATTAATGAAGCCATATATTAATTGCTTAATAGTCTATAGCTACTCTATCATCTCTCTAGAATTCCTATTAATTGTTTAATCCATTTTCTTATCTAAGTTGTTTGTATTGGATTCCTAACTCCATTCATTTTCTATTTACGTTTTTGTATATTTACTTTACATGCATTGTTTGGTGGTTTCTCAAACTACACACTATCAAACTTAACATGATTTATTTTCTTGCACACTAGTTAGACTAATTTAGATTAGATAGCAAATCGATTAATCTAACCTAATCCCTGTGGAACGAATCTTAAGCTTACCGCTTTACTAGTTTTCAAAACTTAAAGTATATTGCGTAAGAATTCATTTATAAATATCTTTTGATAATTCGCAATTTGGTAACGACATAAAAAGCGAGTCATCAACCCCTAGTAAAAAGTTTTAAACAAATCCATAACCAAAATAAAAATTAAATCCATAGAAACAAAAATTCAAGATGGGGAATAAAATTATAAAGGAGGACTTATACTAAGAGATTTTCTATATTAGTCTTATAAGAGGGCATGCATTGGGCGTGAACCAATGATCGCCCGCTTTTTTTGTCGTTAAAAAATTGCGAACTACCAAAAGATATTTATAAATAGATTTCTACGCAGTGTGCTCTAAGTTTTGAAAGCTAGTAAATGGGCAAGCTAAGGATCGTTCCATAAGGAATTAGAGTAATTAGTTGAATTAATTAACAAGTCTTAAATGCAATAAAATAAATCATGGTAGTTTGAATGGTGTATGGTTTAAGAAACCATCAAACATACATGGAAAATAAAAGCAATAAAATGTAAAGAGAATATGAATAGATAGGAATCAAATATCAACAACCTAGATAAGAAAATGATTAAACAATTAATTGGAAGTCTAGGGAAATGATTGTTAGGATTATGCTCAATAGCAAGAGTGTAATGTTGTACTTGACAATTTTTTCATATTAATAAAGTGATTTCTGTTTGTTAACAAAATCTTTTAGCATTTATTATTATAATTATCAAAGTAAATAATTAGAAGGTCAAAAGACTATGAGAAAAGAAGAATTGTTCGTACATCTGGATATGTATAAGGTAGACACAATTCTTTAGTTAGTCTTGAATAACGTTCACAACTTAAGTTAAAGGTTGGGCACTTTTATCTTGTTAAAGTTGTAAAATTCTTTTACTAGCATTTGAGTGGGATCAAATGTGTTGTGATGAGTGTAAAATCATCGAAGGGTCTTCGAGTAAAAGAATCTAGTGCACTGGGTGCATTGAACTGGATCACAATGAAATACTTTTTTCTAGAACCGTCAATAGATAAAAGTCTTTTCATTATCAGGACAATCGGAGATTCTATCTTAATCCTGAGATAAATGATGGACTTATGATTTTAAGTGTTATCATTTGAGCTATCAATGAGTACGATTATATAGCATAGTCTATCCTCGATAGTTTGGTGGTATTCACTTGTTAATCAATAGAGGACTTCATTTATAGATATGGACATCGTGGCTCCATTTATTAAATGTGAGTAGAATATCATCATATTGATGCTTTGTGGTTTTGGATATTAAATCTTAACGTTGAGTTTTCAATAGTGTCTATTGAAAAATGACTTCTGGACAAGTCATAATATATATCCAAGTTCAAAGTGTGGTCATATGAGTAAATATAGTAACTTGGAGAGCTATATACGGTCTATGAGCTCTTGGCGATTACTGATATTCTTCACGAGGATTCACTATCTCCTATATGATTGTCTAGGGTATGAATGAGAATCGTTAACTTGTTCCATCTTTATTTAATAGTGCAATTTTAGTTCTTTAGTGGAATGAACTAATATTAATAGATTAAACCTAAGTGAATCATTTGTTGATTGTGATTGGATTATATCTATTGGAGCTTAAATTTAGATAGGCCCGCCAAGATCCCCAATCTGCACGGACTTGCATGAATCACTTGATATATTCTACCGAAATATTTGTGGGTCCATTTAGAATTGTATTTAATATATTAAGTATATAATTGGCACATTATTTATCTAATGGGCTGTTTAATTATATTAATATATTAATGAAAGGCATATGGGCTTGTTTATTTTAGTAAGAATGGGTCTAGTTCACATGTGGGCTTTTTATTAAAGTCCAAATTGATTAAATAAAATATGAAAACAATATGTAGGCCCAAGTTTTAGTCATGGGCGGCAATGGCTATTTTTTAGCCCATCATATTGTTTTATTTTATTATTTAATTAAATGAAAATTAATTAATATGTTAATTAATTATTTAATTAAAAATCAAATCTTTTTCTGATTAGGAAATATGTTTCCTAGTAGTATACTACTATTAGTATTATATTAAATATAAAAGACTTTATTTGTTTAGTCAAATTAGGAAATCTTTTATTTAGTCACAAATACACTAAAGAGTTGGATTATGGTTTGAATTCTAAGAAGTCTTTTGTGGAAATACAAATCATATTTGGAAAAGGACTTTGGTGATCACCTTGTTGGACAAGGTAAGAATTCGGCCACCCTAAATAAACTAGGGCAAAAAATTCGGTCCTTATATATGTCTAGGGATGATTTTCGGCCAGACCTAGTTTTTTCCTTGAATAATTAATTTTCTTTTGCAAAAGTGAAAAATTAAAAATCCTACTCTTAGAATAGTGAGAATTTCGGCCAAGAGGGTTTTGTGAGAAAAGATTTGTTTTTGTTTCGATAGTGTACTAGTGATCTTAACATCAAGAGATCTTGTACACACTTTCGAATTAGGTTCACGCGAATTTCAATCTTACGATTGTGAATTCAAAAGTGACCGAAACATTCTTAGCAACCTTTTTGTAGTTTGTAGTGACTAACATAATCAGAAAAGTTTTTGTTGTCCATTCTCAGGTTCACAATTCAAAGAAGGGTGACCACGCTCCTAGGTGATTCATGTTCGTGATCGGTTTTGGAAGATCTTGCGGATTACCATCGACGTTAGTCAATCGGATCACGCGACAAAGGTATTTCATCTTTTCGTATATATGTTTAATTAATTAAAGAGTTAAGGTTCAATATGGAAATTTTTTTAAAAAATATACTAAACTCTTTTAGTCTTGCTTCCGATACGTGCAAACGTTTTTCCCTTCAATGATAAAGGAGCTAATAGACTTTAAGCAATTCATATAAAACTTCTTTAACGTGCTATTCACACAATCAAGGGCCGATCTCATTCGAAAGTGTTGCTTAGACCATCACTACGAACTCTAAACAACTTCCCACCAAAATGCCTAACCGATTAAGGAAAGGGGGTCAAGGTGGGATCGATTAGTGACTATCAATGGCCTAGGAAATCGTGGTAGGCCTACCCTCCAAAAGCCTATCATATTCACTATGTGCTATAATCAATTAAATGTGTCAGTAACTCAATCAATTTTATCATAAATATATCCTACAACATATTGCAATCAACAAGTGTGTCAATACTCAATCAATTACATAAGTGCAAGATATAACTAAAAAGTGAATAAAACTGTAATTGAATAAACATAATATTAAAAGCCTTGATAAATACTCATTGTCCAAAAAGTCTTTCAAATCATCCCCCTAAAATGGGGGTTTAATTACACATAATCACAAACAAAGAAAGGAAGTAAAATGAAGAGAAATCACCCTTGGGTCTCTCTTGTAGGCTTGATCCTTCCTTGAGCTTCCTTGTTGTGGCTAATGCAAAGATTGGATGTTGAGAAGGTGTCTAGATAAGTGGAGTCACATGGAAAGTGACAAAGGAAAGATATGGAGAAAATAGATAGAGAGGAGTGATTTATGTGAAGTAATCTAGGTGTTTATTGGAGAAGAGAAATTGTAGGATTATGAATGGTGGAGAAAAGAGGTTTATTGATTGTGAAGAGTTGTCAATAGTTGGAAAATGGTGATGAATTTATAGGCTTTTCAAATTAGATCTCTGGTGGTAAATTACCAAAACACCCCTCTTGCATGGCAAATTACCATTTAGCCTAAAGGAGGGGGTCATTACGTAATTTACCTACCCAATCAGATTTGAACACAATGAATGTCGCAATGAGCTTCACGGTGACATATAGGGGCAACACTGTGGCGACACGATCAGGTACCAAAACCACTCACTGTCACCATGGAAACATCAAAATCTAAACCGCAACATTAATTTATGCAGTTTTGTCACAGTTTTGGGAAGTGGTGACATTAGGGGCGACAGAGGCTTAGAGATTTGGCTTGGATTCCAACCGATTGGAGGACTAAAAGGTTTGTGATCAGGTTGTCGATGAGGTTGCTATCGTTTTGGCATCGGAATCAGCTAGAGATAGGCCGGAAAAGGTGGTCATTCAGGCGGCGGCGTGCTAGGGTTTAGGAGGTTGCCATAACTAGTTTGCAAGCGACGAGATGCTAAAGGTAGAAGATGAAGGGGTGCATTTATCAGTGACAAGGGTTTTGCTTAGACTGCTTCTTCTTGTCTCATCTGGGGTGCAATTAGAAGTAGCATGGGCTACACTTAGGTCACGCGTTTGGACTGCTGAGGACACGGGTTGCATGTCTTCTTTGGGGCGCATTTAGCAGTGGGTTGGGACCTGGGGCTCACTTAGAGGCCCAACTCCAATAATAAAATGCACAGTTTCACTTGTCTTGCATGGCGCCCTTCTATGCTTTGCATAGCGAATTACCATTAGGCCCACTGCTCTCTCATATAATCACAATAAATTCAATCTTCCTTCAATAATTACTCCTTTGCCCCCAATTCTCCAATATTACTCCAATGCCCTTGAACTTCGTAAATTCCTGAAAACACTTAATTTACACAATTAAATCACGAGATATTACCCGAGAATCAAGCATAAAGAGAAGGAAATTATGGTCAAAATCATATCAATTTTGATTTGATCAACCAACAAAGAGGTTATCTCTTGCAATCTTACCAAGTTAATATATCCATAAAGTGGTCTACCTACATATCATAAAATGAGCATGTAAAGGCAAAGAGTATGATCTACCGTTTCCACACAAACACCTCAGAAATCGCACATAGCAGAATTATAAACACCTATCTTGAACAACAACAATAACATTAGTTTAAAGAAATGTTACTAGACAAATTCCAAGTATTAAAAAAAAATATAAACCGATCAAATTTAAATCTATATAGCTTATTATCCAAGTATTCAAAAATACATTAATTAATAATACTTTACTGATTACAAATTTCCATCAAATCAAGCACATGCGATCATCAATGAGTACTTCACTAATCTCTTTAAATCTAGTGACCCTCCATCTAATGATTTATAATCTGTCTTGGGCGATTCTCTGAAAAGGCTACCCACTTCTCTATCACGTTTTCTAAATGCAAACTTCATTGCTGAGGAGGTCCACATAGCGCTGTTCAGTATGGGCCAATGAAAGCACCAAGGGAAGACAGCCTGCCTGCTTTGTTTTATCAAAGATTTTGGGATAAAATTGGCCTAAGTGTTGTGAGAGCATGTTTGGATATTTTTAACAATGGGGCTTCGATGAAGGGAATGAACAAGACCATCATAACCCTGATTCCAAAAGTGTATAACCCAAGTAAGGTTTCTAAGTTTAGGCCTATAAGCCTCTGTAATGTGCTTTATAAAATTATTGCCAAGTCCATCTCTAACCGGTTCAGATGTGTTCTTGATGGGGTGATATCTGAGAACCAAAGTGCTTTCGTTCTTGCGTGAAGAATTGTTGACAATACGATTGTTGGTTTCAAATGCTTGCATAGATTAAAGCATAGGAAACAGAAGTTTGGGTCGATGGCTATAAAATTTGACATGTCTAAAGCATATGACAGAGTCAAGTGGTGTTTCCTGAGGAAGATGTTGTTAAAGATTGGGTTCTCTAGGAAATGGGTCAATTTAGTAATGAATTGCGTCTTGTCAGTTTCGTATTCTTTCAAGTTAAATGGTAAGGTTTGTGACAATATTGTCCATTCCAAAGGTTTGAGGTAAGGTGACCCTCTGTCACCTTATCTTTTTCTTATCTGCGTTGAAGGACTTTCGTGCCTGATCGGGGAGGCGCAATCTTATGGAAAACTATCAGGTTTCAGTTGCAGTAGAGGTGGTCCTACAATTTCTCATATACTATTTGCTGATGACAACTTGATTTTTGCAAAGGCAAATGACAGAAACTGCCGTGAGGTAAGGGCTGTTTTTGACACTTATGCTAAGTTCTTAGGTCAATTAGTAAACTATAATAAATTAGCGGTTTATGTCATCCCTTCATTCTCAATGAATGAAATAATTTATTTTACTGAGATTTTAGGCATGAGGCTGCTGGAATGGCACGAGAAGTATCTAGGACTTCCGTGTTTCTCCGTAAGAAACAAAAGGAAGCTCTTCTCGGATATTGTAGATCGTGTTTGGAACATGATTAAAGGGTGGGGAGAGAAGTTTCTTTCAATTGAAGGGAAAGAGATCTTAATCAAAACAGTCATCCAATTGATCCCAACTTATGCAATGAACTTGTTCAGGTTGCCGAAGTCCTTTATTTGTGAAATTCAACGTCTTTGTAATCGATTTTGGTGGGGAAGTTGTGATAATGATAAGAAGATGCACTGGTGTTCTTGGTCCCGGCTGTGCAGTCACAAATCAGAGGGAGGCCTGGGTTTTCGTGCCTTAGAAGCTTTCAATAGAGCCCTCTTAGCTAACCAATGCTGAAAGATTTTCAAAAATCACAATTCTCTAGCATCAAAGGTTCTTAAGGGGTGCTACTTTAAAAATAGTGGTTTTATGGAAGCTAAAAACAAGCCTTCGGGCTCATTTATTTGGAGGAATCTTTGTTGGGGCAAGGAGGTCATTGAGAAGGGGTTAAAGTGGAGAGTTGGGAATGGTAGCTCAATTCGTATTTATAAAGATAAGTGGCTCCCAAGACAGTCTACTTTTAAAGTGTTATATCTGCCCTCTATTGATTGTAACGCAATAGTTAACCAGCTCCTTTCTCATTCTGGTGGTTGGAATAACAGCCTAATCGAGCAATCTTTCTCTAAAGAGGACGCTATGGCAATCCAAAGCATTCTTATTGGATCAATAAATGGTGAAGACTCACTGATTTGGCACTTTGATGAGTCTGGGAACTTCAATGTTAAAAATGGGTATTGGGTTACAAGGAATTTGAAGACTCAGGCTTGCTCATCTGATTCAGGTTCCAGCTTAAGTGACTCTTGGTGGAAAAAAAATTAGAATATGAAAATCCCTCTAAAAATTAAGATTTTCATTTGGAAAAGGTGCTTTGATTAGATCCCTACAATGTCTAATCTCTAGTTTTGTAAAATTCCGGTGGTGGATTTATGCCTGTTATGTAACAAAGCAGGCAAGACAACAATTCACGCCTTGTGGGATTGCAAAGCTTTTAAGTAGACTCGAAATCAATGGTTTCCTTGCAAGTCTTAGCTTAGAGGTAAGTATCGTAATTTCTTTGACATTGCCCTGGATTGCTCTAATTCTTTGTGTGAGACTAATTTGGAGTTGTTCTGTACAATTGTTCGGAGAGTTTGGTACTTGCGCAATACAAAGATTCATATGGCTATTTGTGAGGATGTGGGTAATGTTGTTGAGTGGGCGGAAAACTTTTTGTTGGACTATAAGGATTGCAACGCATGGCTTATATCAGCCTGTAGGATGGTCAGAAGTAGAAATGTGGTTTGGCCTCCCCCCTCCCCAGGTCTTTATAAGGTGAACTATGATGCTACTTTTGATGCTAATGGGAGGCGTATTGGCTTTGGTTTGGTGATTAGAGACTCAACTGGTTTTGTCATGGCTGCCACCTCTCAGGTGATGGTAGGATCCTTTGATGCCCAAGCTGCTGAGGCAATTGCCATTTTCAAAGGTATTCAATTCAGCAAAGATTGTGGCTTATTTCCTTGTATTTTTGATTCTGACGTGGAAGTGGTGGTAAGATGGATCAATGACAATAGCCATATGGACTCTGCGTATGGTATGATCCTTACGGATATTATCTCTTCTTTCTCTGAGATGGCTAATGTAAGGTTTGGTTATGTTCCTAGACAAGGAAATCAAGTTGCTCACTTGCTTGCCAAAAATGCACTTATGCTAAAAGAGGATAGGTATTGGATGGAAGAGTTCCCTTCTTGTCTCGCCAAAGCAGTCCAGACAGATATGCCTGTGTAGTTTGTTTCTCTATTATGTTTGTCTTCCAAAAAAAAAAAAAAGTTCCACCAAACCTTTATGAGAAATTCATGGGTGCATTCGATGCACCATGCATCTCGTTGCACCCAAGTTTTTGTCAACCTTTATATATATAAACACAGACAACAATAAGTACAATACTAGCTAAACAGAATGACTACCAAAGGAATGGCATACCGAGCCCATGTAATGCATTTGAGGTCGATTGGAAACGGAATGGTAATGGTGAGGACAAATGTAGGGGCAGCTAGTGCCTCCCCCCAAAAAATTTACAAATAAAAAATATTAAACACTAATAAAATTTTGCAACTTAGACTATGACTTGCGGTGCTTGTACAGAGCCTCATTTTACATTACACGTTCAAAGCCTCATTTTAAATTTCCATCTAAATCCCTGAATACTGATATTCATGTGCCGCCTCTGCTCTAAGGACCATCGATAGAGATCCAATCCACTAATTGAAGAATGTCGACTTTGATTCAACAATACAATACCTCCCCTATAGCCATCCATCCACAGTCGACATTATTTAACTCCCCTTCTTCACAGCAACGCCATTATTTTTTTCCTATGTTCAATTTAGTCGAGGGACTAAATTGAAGTTTGCCCTTATTCTTGTCTTAATAGTCAAAAGCTGATTGAATATCTAATTTATCCAAATCCAAAATCATCAAAAGCAGGGGCAGATTCAATTTAGGCCAAGCAAGGCCATTGGGCCTTTATCTAAACTTTTTAGAGCGACGATAATGACACCCCCAAAAACTGTATCTACACCCCTTTCGTAATAACGCCCATCAAATTTTTTAAAAAAATCTATAATTTGTAAATAAACACCACTTAATACCAAAAATACCCTTTCTTTAATTATATTGTATTATATTTTTGTAAGAACACACTATGACTATTATTATATTATTTAATCAACTTTATTATTAATTCAATTTTTTTTGTTACCTTTAATTCTCTTACTATTCTTTCTCTTCCTTACTTTTTTTTTCTCTTATTGGTTTTTTTCAAAATCAAACTCCATTTTTCGTTAAAAATCCATTTTAAAATTTTTTATTTTAATTTTTATTGGAAAACCACTTTCTGTTTGAGAGAGTTGTAGGAATACAAGATTTGTGCCATGTTCCAATTGATATGGAGGTAGATAGGTGTTAAATGATATTTCAAAAAAAAAATTATGTGTTCGATGAAATTGAAGAACATATAATATATTTTTTTAACAAGAAAAAACATATAATATTGATAAATAAATAAAAGTCTAAAGTGTGTTTAAAAGAAATAAAAAAATATATATATAATATATTTAATTTAAAAGTCTATTTATATGCATAATGATTTTGTTATTCTAATAAAAATTAATTTAAAACTTTACTTTTTCACAACCAAATTTGTCTCATGATTTTGATTCATTTTCCATGCTTAGAAATCAATTTGTATTTCCTTAAAAAAGATTGAAAATATATTTAAAAGAAAATCTAGGGTTTATTAAAAAGGAAAGAGTTTTTATGATATATGTTAATACCAAACCATTAATAGGGAAAAAAAATACAAAAGATTAAAACAAGAAACTAATTAATAATTATTGGTGAGTATACTAACAAACAACTAGTCCTCTTAGTAATTTTATTCAAGGGTATTAGTGGATTTTTAAAAACATACTAATTTAAGGTGTACATATGGTTTTTAAAGAGTACAAATATCGTCACTTATTTTTTAAGCTATTTGGTCTAAATGTTTAAATCCATTATTATCTTATTTTAAGTTACTGGGCTTAATAAAACAAACCAATATATAATTCATTTATTAAAATATGCAATTATAATGTCTTCTTCTTTTGTATTAATTGCCACTATTATATATATTTTTTAAAAAAAAATTCTTAGCAAAGTTAATTTAGAATTTGATTAAAAATTTGGTAGAAAAAAAGTCTAATAATTGTATACAAACTCAAACTATTATGTTGATTGAAATAAATAATGGATTGTCCAACCACGAGATATTCGACGAAGTGATTATAAATGTAAAATTGATAGGAGGCTTAGATGAAGACTTATAGGTCCCGTTTGTTTCACTGTATTATTAGGCCTTGTTTGTTTGGCCATATTGTATTGTATTAGGCAATCAAAATGTATTAAAATAATACAATACAGTGTTTGCATAGTGTATTATTTTAGTCCTTTTTAATTGCCTAATACAGCAAACATCGTATTAATTAATGCATTATATTTGGTGTATTAGAAAAAACAACTTTTTTTTTTCAATAAATATGAAATATTTATAAAATATGAGCTATGTTGTTAATATTTTATATATATATATATATAATTTCAAAATACATAGGAAAACTTTATTTAAATCTTTTGTTTCAATTAAAATAAATATTTATTGATTTTTTATATAAAAATATTTATTGATTTATTCATGGTAAGGATATTTAAAACTAATTATTAAATATTTTTTAAAATATATTATATTTTTATAATATAATAAAGTCATATAAGAATAACCTAATACGATATAATACAGTGCATCACCAAACACAGATTTGTATTAATAAGTCAAACGAGCCCTTATTGTATTAGACAATTAAAATGTACTAAATGTACTAAAATAATACAATACAGTGTTTGCACCAAATACTGTATAGTATTATTTTAGTATATTTTAATTGTCTAATACAATAAACACCATATTAGCTAATAGATTATATTTGATGGTATTAGGTTGTATTGTACTAGAAAAAACACTTTTTTTTTATAACAAATATGGAATATTGATGAAATATGTGATATGTTGTTAATATTTTTTTATAATTTCAAAATTATATAGGAAATATTTATTTTATTTATAAAAATATTATTTATTTAAAATTTTTGTTTTAATTAAAATAAATAATTATTGATTTGTATATAAAAATATTAATTGATTTATTAACTATTTTTAAAAAAAATTATATTTTTATATTATAATAAAATATAATAAACTCATATATGAATAATTTAATACGATATAATACAGTGCATCACTAAACACAGGTTTGTATTAATGATAATACAGTCCAATACAATACAATACAATACAATCCAATATAGTGTGTCAAACGAATCCATAATTGTAAAATTGATAGGAGGCTTAGATGAAGACTTTCCAAGTTGGATAAATTGTTATATTTTTATTGTTTTAATTATGCAACAAATATTTAAACAATTTGAATTATATGTTGTGTTTTGATTTTGATACTTTTAAGAAATCAAAATTCCATGTGATATGATATTGAATAGCGATATTTGTACCCCTGAAAAATGGTATGTACACCCCAAATTTATATATATTTAAAATTCCAACCTTACCCTTAAATTATATTATTAATATTTCAATTAAAAAATATAATAAATTCTTATATCTATTTACTTTTTCGATTTTTTTAATTTTAACTGACTAAATAAAATTAAAAATAATAAACAAAAACAAAAACCCAAATCAAAAACTGAAAAAACTCATCATCATTCTCTCAAGAAAAGATGGATCCTCTTTCATCCTAGATTAGCCGCACTACTCCTCCAAAATTTGTACTTTATATTATATGCATACAAAATTACAAACTAGAAAAAAGAAAACGATAAAAGCTGCTAAAAAATTAACAATAAAAGTGATAGGAAAATTAAGAAATAAGGAGAAAGATGAAGACAAAGAAAATAAATCTGCAATTTTTTTTTATGTGTATTTTATTTTTCCTTTTAATTATTATTATTTTTAACTAATTTTTCCTTTACATTTTGTTTTATGTAAAATAAAGGAAAAATTAGTCATTTAATGACAACTCTTGGATTGATCTAACGACTCTTGGATTAGTTTAACGACTGACATTAAAAGGTGTTCATTTTATAATATTTCAAAAAAAAAAAAAAGGTGGGGGGGGTTACAATTTTTTTTTTTTTTTTTTTTTTTAATTTTAGGAAAGCAAATATTGCCACTCTATAATATTAGGATGAAAATTTATTGGGTTGGGTTGAAATTTACATTGGCTTGATTGGGTTGAAAAATTTTCAACCCAATCCAATCCGAAAACGCTCACCCATAGTACAAAGTTTAAAACTGATCCATAACCAAAATAAAAATTAAATCCACAGAAACGAAAATTCAAGATGAGGGAATATAAAGGACATATACTAAGATATTTTATGTATCAGTTTGATAAGAGGGGATGCATAGGGTGTGAACAGATATAAAGCCCCTGTTGATTAAAATTTCTGGCTCCGCCATTGATCAAAAGTCCTCTGCTTGTTGCCTTTTTCACTTCACTATAATATGGGATAGAGACATAGAGTTTCAGTTGGAAACATTCAACAAGATAGAGAAAATGTCTTCTTCCATTTCATCACACACTGTCCACAAATTTTGTTCTACAATCACTAGTTTCCTTGTGAGACTACACCCACCACAATCCTCTCCTCCTATTGTCATTTAGGCTATGTTTGGTAGGAGGGAGGGAGAGTATGGGGGATGGATGAATTACGAGGGAGAGAGAGTATGATGGATAGAGAGGATAAAATTTATCCTTCATATTGTTTGGTATTGAAAAGAGGGTTGAATGGATAGATTGGTATTTAATTTATAAAATTACTATATTACCCTTAAAAAAATTGGAGGGCATTATGGTCATTCCCCTCCAATCCTCTCTCCCCCCTTTCTCATCCACCCATCATTGGGCGGATTCATTTTGGTGGGCTTGAATGGATCACATCTCCCTCCTCTTCTCCTCTTCTTCCTCTTATCCATCTAACCAAACAAGGGATTGGAGCTCTCCCTTCAACCATCTCCTCCCTCCATTACTCCCTCTTACCAAACACAACGTTAATCACAACTGGTTACTACACATAAGAGAATAATTACAATCAGTTTCTGCTAAAATGGAAGACCAGTGCCATGTCATTTTGCTTAACATCAGCCCTTGAGATTTCTCTCTTCTTTAAACAAACCAAATCTAATTCCTTCCATTTCCTCTCTTTCTTAATCCTGCTCACATTTCTTTTTCTCTTTGTTTCAAATTTCATTCTACAACAGCTCGAGTTATAGAGAAAATGGGCCAAGCTCCTCATCACCACTGCATTTATCTGGGGGCAGCTCAAGGGTATCTAGGGTCTTAGGTGTAATGTAAAAAATATTAAATTAATGGTTAAAATAATTTATTTAAAATTTATTCTTATTTGTAAAATGTAAAAATGTTGATTTAGTTTTTGTGTATATATATATTGAGTTTTTGGTATTATGATTCATAATTTCTGTCAGACATGTCTACTATTAATTCAACATGTAAATTGGGTTGAGTCGGCCTAGACACGATCCGACAAAGCACGATTCCGTATAAGCACAGCACGACCCGATAATTGTTGGGTCGTGCCATTTCATTTAACGTACTGGGCTGAATGTTTAATTAATATTTAATATTTTTTTTATGAGTGACAATATTTGCACCCCTTAAAAATCGTATGTACACCCCTTTTGTATGTACACCTTACCAAAAAAGATTTAAAATATTATAAATTGTATGTACACCCCACATATTACAAATATGCCCTTCCTTACACTTAACATGAGATCCATATCATCTTCTTCTTTTTTATTTTATTTTTCGTATGGATGTCCTATAAATCTGATCTGGAAATTTTGCCCTAATTCTTAGCAGGGAGTTTGAAACCAGTGAAAATGGGTTTTGAAATTATGCAAACATGCGGTGAACAGACTTTGAAGCTTTGAATTTTTTTTAATAAATTATAAAATAAATAAGATTTAAAAAAGAAATGAAAAACAAAAATATGAAAGAGTGTAATAGTTACTTGAGATTCCAAAACCTTGCTAGAAACCTCCTCCATCTTTTTATTCCTTTTATTTTTCTTTTAAAAAATTTCTTTTAGTTTAGTTTAGTTTTTTTTTTTTTTTTTTTTTAAAAAAAAAAACTAAATACAATGATTTTATCTTCTTCATTTTTTAAAATAATTTTAAATAATCACTATTTAAAATTTAATTGATAAAAATTAATATTATAATCCAAAGATATTATAATTTTCCTTTTAACTAATTATAATGTTTGTTAAAATGTTTAGAATATTAAATATTGTATTAATATGATGTATGAGATATTGTATAATTATTTTCATCATTTTAATAAATTAAGGGTATTGTTGGAATTTATGAAAATATGCTGATTTGGGGTGCACATACGATTTTTAAGGGATGCAAATATCACCACTCATTTGTTATATGTAAATTTTTATTGTGGCCTTAATTTTAGTTGGGGCCTTAAGCAACCGCCTAAGTTGCCTAACATCGACTCCAATTAACACATCAAATTGGTGTAAAACAAAGTCCAACGAAGACAACAAATCCCAACTCTCCCAAAACAAATTTTGTGTGTCTCTAGGTGTGTTACTACTATAGTTAACACCGATGATTTTTTTTTTTTTTTTTTTTTTAATATCACATCACTCTATTTAAACTTTTTAAAATTTCTAACTTAGCCGTTCAATATTTAATTATAACGATATATATATATATATAAATATTGTTAGAAATATCTTTAAAATGACACAAATATTGACATAAATATTTAATTTACTTATTAATTATACATCTAACTAATGTTAAACTTTTATAATAATTTAAAGATTTATTGGAAGAATATTATTTAAATATACTATTTTGATGTGGAATATTGGAGTGGAGAAAAATTTGATGTAAGCATATTCCTTAAATATGCTCTTTAACACCAAATCTAAAATTTGATATGGAACATTTGAGTTGCTCTAAGTCACCAATCGCAACTGCCATATTCACACCAGATCTCTTCGAAAAGACCAAATTTCCTTTTTATTTATTTATAATTAATATTTTTTAATCATTTTTTTTAATTAATATGTTGATGTGGCATGGTGTGATTGAGCGATCGATTTTATTTCATCTATTTACAATCTGCTCTAGACAGAAATACTATTACACGGTACACACTTACACCTCCTTAGCCAATCATTAACTAACGGTTGGTGTTAGTCAACCGTTCAGAGGGGTAATTATTGTAATAAATGCCTTTTTGTCTTCTGAGTGAAATTGCATTATTTAGTAGGGATACTAGTGCAATTCGCCCAAATGAGAACTATTTTATGTGGCTAAAACCATATTTTAAAGATTTATAAGGACAAATTTTGTAATTATCCAAAACAAAAAGGTTGGAGCTAACTTTTGTGGACCAAAACAATCCTGGATCCGACGGTCAAAAAGGCCAAGCTCATTAAAAAAACAGGGTACGTGGCAACCAAATACGGGCGGGAGCTATTATCTGAAGCGACAAAGAGTATCGATTTCCCCTGCAACCGATTTTGACGTAAAAGAGAAGAAAAAGGCTCGTATTCATATTTTGCTTGATTCAGGCGTTGTTGTTGTTAGAGATCGAAAATGGACCATTTACAGTCTCATAGAATGGAGATGCTCAGCATAGCCGTGGCTCTCGTTGCCATTGGAGCTGGTACCGCTTACTATTTCTACGTCACCAGGAAACCTAAAGGTTTTTTTTTTTTTTTTTTTTTTCTTTCGATTTTCGTCTATTTATTTAGACTTTAATTGATATTGTTTGTGGTTGAATTTGGAATAATAAAATATGTGATATGGCTTTTGAATGACAGGGTGCTTGGACCCAGAAAGCTTCAAGGAATTCAAGCTTGTTAAACGTGTGCAACTGAGCCATAATGTTGCTAAATTCACATTTGCTCTTCCTACACCAACTTCAATTTTGGGGCTTCCTATTGGACAACACATGAGTTGCAGGTAATACAATGCATTTTTGCTAATTCCTTGTTCTGTGTGTGTGAGAATTGTGATGGTCATTGTATCATTTTATCAAACAGAGGGAATGATAGTCTAGGTGAAGAAGTCGTCAAGGCATATACTCCAACAACTTTGGATTCCGACATTGGGTATTTTGAACTAGTTATAAAGGTTAGCTCACTGTCACCCTCTTTATTTTCTGCCAATAATAGTACATATTTGTGTATGTGTGTATTGAAAATTTGATACTAGTTTTTGTTTACTATAGATGTATCCTCAAGGAAGAATGTCCCACCACTTCCGTCAGTTGCGCGAAGGTGATTACTTAGCTGTCAAGGGGCCAAAGGTGAAGAAGCTATTTAATTCTACTTGTATATCTGTTGATACTGTATAAGCTTACTCCCTTAGGATATTTGATTCTTGAACTTTTAGCGGTAAAGGTTTTGATCATGATATCTCAAGTAAATATTTTTCTTTTTTCTCCAAATCTCATTGCCGGTTGCTGATTCACTACTAGACCCACATCAATTATTTGTGTGTATTATAAGATTTTGGCTAAACCTGTACACAATTTTTCTTGCCCAAAAATATTATTGCATATCATTGTGTGATTTATGTCAATGTAAAATTTCCATATCCTGCAATATGACATGGCATATATCATGCTTCAAGGGACGCTTTAAGTATCAACCTGGCCAAGTTACAGCTTTTGGGATGCTTGCTGGTGGCACAGGCATTACTCCAATGTTCCAAGTATGTATTTTGAAATGGATCATCTGGGAAGCTTTGCACTTGGCATTTTCCATTAATCTATTGCTTTGATTATCATCTTGACTTGATTGCTCTGATTGTCTTAGGTTGCTAGAGCAATTCTAGAAAATCCAGATGACAAAACCAACATACATCTTGTTTATGCCAACGTAACATTTGAGGATATTCTTTTGAAGGTAACATTATGCTCTCTCTCTCTCTCTCTCTCTCTCTCTCTAGCACACCTCTTTATCTGTTTTTAAGGAGTATAACATTCCTAAACAAGGATATACTAATCTTCATGACTAATATTCTGTTAGGAAAGTGCAAGGTTATAAATGTCTTAACTGTAAACATTGCTTTAGGATAAAAAAACCAAGAAAGATTACTCAGTTGTGTAAACATATAGAGCTCTTTTTACTTAGATAAACAGGTGAAGCACAACTTGAGACACAGTTATGCTTTCCTATCTCCTCTTTTGTTACCAAAAGCATTGATGAATATTTTGCAAACAAGAGAGGAAAGGACAAAAGAGAGTGATTGAGTTTGGGGGAATGAAAGGGTTTCCTCCATTTGGTTCTGCTGACCAATTGTGATCTTTCAGACCACTGTGAAAGGGTAATCTCTACATCTGTGAGAAAAAAAGGAAATTATACGGCTTAAGCTGTTTCATCTCTATATATGTGAAGCCATATGTCAGCATCTAATGAATTGCAAGATATTTCCCTCAAGAAAACTATCTATAGCTGAAATGGAGAAAGTTTTGCTTGCTTAATTTGCTATATCAGTTCTTGGCAATAAGAAGTAATGACATGACATATTTTTTAAGTAATGAAAACTTGGAAACATACCCAATACGTGGTCTGGGTGGCATGAGTGGATTAACTTTGTTCAAAGTATATGTTTGCAGGAAGAGATGGATAATCTTGCCGCTAGTTTTCCCAACCGCTTCAAGGTCTACTATGTTCTCAACCAGGTATTATTTATTTCATTTGCTTCTTTACACATATTTTTATCTCTTTTCTCTTACCTTCTTTTCTTTTAAGCTGCAAATTAGTGTATTGTGCATTATTAAATTCAGAGGCATCTTGTTCTTTTGAATTGCAGAATGAGAATTGATGTTCCGGATGTCATTTTTCTTGGGATCTTTATGGAAGTAATTTGTGTCAATTGAGGCTTCTTGTTAACGTTATGAAGTTAATGTTAAATACTTCTTTGAAATGGTTTAAAAGAAATACATGTCTGTTATACATGCATATTGTAAATTGTAATACATCTATTCAGTTGTCTCCATCAACTTTCCCTGCCAAAGGAAAAAGAAAAAAAGTCTCCATAAAAGCATCCCGAAGGTTTTTAATATATAATATATGGCATGCCGACATACACACTCAAATTTGTGTTACACTATCATGGAGATTTGTGTCAAGTCAGGTTTTTATGAAATGCTGAATATCTTCAACTTAAATTGATTTAATTGCAAATAATATTTATACTGCTATGAATTGTTTATAAAATGTTTATTGAGATGGGGGGACATGCAGAAACATCTTAGGGGTTCTAGAATGATGTCAAAGTTTTGAATTGGGTATAAAACTGTTCTCCACAAATTTTATTTGTGTTTTGAGTGCACTTCAGTGCTATTTTTATAGTGCTTCTCTGCCACATCGCTGTCTTAATCCATTCTTTTTTGGTATGATCAAGATTTATGATGGCTGTTGATTCCTGTTGTTCAATACGGTTCCTTGGTCAATTTAGATCTGGTTTATTTGATTTGCACAGACATACTTTAATTAGGATCACGTTCTAGCAAATTGGATTGATGGACATTTCTTGCAATCAGTTATATGGGTTTAAGATGAATGAAAATAATACTCGAAAGGACACTTAAAATAAAAGGCACAGTTAAAATAGACTAAAGTATATGCAAATAAATAAGTCTCATGAAAATGTAGATTACATAGGTTAAAAGGTATAGCTATCTAAATGCGTTATTAGGAAGTAACTCTCTAATGTAAGAGGTTTTATTATTATTATTATTCTTTTAATAAGAAACAGGAAATTTGTTTTATTCTTATAATTGATGAGGCATATTATGGTTTTTAACATTTTGTTGTTATTAATGATAAAATACGCAGCCACCTGAAGGTTGGGAGGGCGGGATAGGGTTCGTGTCTAAGGAAATGATCCAAACCCACTGCCCTGCTCCAGCACCTGATATAAAGGTAAATTCTAATTACCTTTCTTAATCTTCCTCTCTCGCTCGAATTACTTAATGCTCGGAAAAACTTAGACCAATCCGGGGTGTGTTGTACAGATGTTGAGGTGTGGACCACCACCAATGAACAAAGCAATGGCTGCCCATCTGAATGATCTTGGATACACTCCGCAGATGCAATTCCAGTTTTAAGGTTTTAAATGGTATTTCTGTCGTTATTCGAATCTATATAGCATGGGCATGACACTTATTTTGTTCATGCTCTCTCGATGGAGTTGCTCTGTTAAATGAGAGACTAAAGTAGTTTAGAGTATTGTTTTGAGGTCCTTTAAACTTTGAGCCATCATTTTATGCCCACGGAATTTGGCGTCATTCTCATACTTACACGGAGATGATTGTGGATGTAGACAACTATCAGCAGCTTATAAATAAATCGATTCATACGGATTGGAAAACAAACAATGGAATTGGTAGCACCCCATTTTTATGCATGTTATTTAGCCGGGTGATTTTGACTTTTTCTTTATTTAAATGACTGATTTTGAGAAGCAAGTTGTTCTGCGTTAATGATGAGATGAAGATGGTTCGTTGGTAAATCCCTCACACCTGTGCCACGAGGTTACGTGTTCAAGTTCTCCCCTCTCCCAAAAAACCCCAAATTTATATAATACTTCTAATGTGCTCTGCTTTAATTGGGAGTTCAAGTCCTTTTAATAGGCAGAAACCTAAATACAATTTCTAAAGAATATTATTATTATATTTGTCAATTTTAAAAAATAGTCAAAATTAGAAAGCAACACAATGTCTATTTATGGTTCCTATGTTCATAGTTTTAGGATATCGTATTAAGCATGCTTTAGTTTATTTGACCGTTGTCCAACTTTGAAAACTGCTTTTGATAAAATGTTCTAGTGAATATGTCCTCTCATACAATATATAATTATGCCCGTCAAGCAATGTAGGAATGGCAATTGTATCCAATCAGGCCAAGTACCAGCTTTACCTGGGCCGGAATTCCCAGGTAGTATCCAGATATTTTTTACCCGGTGTCAGGTAAGGAATATCCGGATACCCAGCCGGTTGTGTATCGGCCCGGGTCCAGTTATACCTGGTTACCTGGTTTTTTATTTTTATTTTTAAATAAATCTGTAAAATTAAGAAAGGAAAAAAAAAAAAAAAAAAAAACACTAAAACCTAATTTGCTTGGGGTTATCGTTTGTGGTCTCCGATGCCATCACTATTCTCTGCATCTCTTTCTATATCTCTGCTATATTGTAACTTGCGAAAACGACCAAAACCCCATCAAGTTACCAACTTCTTTACCTAGGTTGACTCCATTTTCAGCCTCTAATTTGAGAGCTTGATTTCAAGTTGGGTTCGATTGCAGTATAAAAAAAAAACAGGGGAGGAAGAAGTAATGGTAATGAGTTGAGCTCGTATTGCGTTTTTCAAGATCGGGGTTCGTTGATTTGGAGTTTGGAGTTATTACCTATATCTGTCTTGGAAAATATCTTTCCAGCTGCTATTTCTGCCAACAAATAAATAACCATTCAATCCCGGAGAAATAATCCAAAGACCTCTTTCTATGATTACAATAGAATAGACCTCTTACAAATTAAACAGATGATAATGATCTGCCCCTTTTCCATTAATTCACAACATAAAAAATACCCCAGTTTTCTCATAACATCAAACAGATTCATTCCAATAGTTTAAAATGAAAACAAAAATACTAAAATTTCACAAGGTAAAAAACTGTAGTCTCATTGCCTCCTCGAATTTAGAATAATACATAAAGCACTGCTTCTACAGACCATAACAAAACCAAGCAAGCAGCAGCAAATACTCAGAAACTACCTGTTTGTTCAACTTTTAAGTGAGAGACATGGTAAGTCATCCGAGCTTGCGCAGACAAAGTAGACAATTGGAATTCAAATACACAGTACATAGGAGCTACCAAGACAAAAAAAGAAAACTCTAAGTGAACTCAAACCCTTCTCACTCTAATTAACCCAACCAAAAGACATTCAAAACTTCTGATCTTGTGAGGATCATCGCCTGCGCATGCCACGTCCACGACCACGGAAACCTCCACGCCCTCTGCCACCCATAGCCCCAGCAGCAGCTTCTCCTTGAGCACTCTCAGACTGCATCATCAAACAGCAACAACACCATTTAATAACAAAACATACAAACCAGTCAGCAACTCAGAATACTCTTCCACTGCCCAAAAACATCTAGATACCCGGTTATTTCAGTTCACAGCAGCCCAGGCCCATTCCAGACGGTCACACACGTAAAGTAGAAAAGCGTTGACACCAATTTAAATTAATTAAATTGTATCTTGTTTTTTTTTTTTTTTTTTTTTTTTTTTTTTTTTTTTTTTAATTTTTATCTAAAAACATGTAATAAAAAATATATTTTTTTTCATCACTGTATAATTATAAATAATTAACTATTATACATGATATATAATTATTTATTTATTTTGAAATTATTATTATGTCGTGACTAAATGTTAAATAGTAATTAAAGTATCTTTTATGATATTTCAATTATTAATAAATAAATTATTAATTATTAAACAAGTTTATTTCATGAAAAAGCAAAATCATATATAAAAAAATCAAAAAGCACAATATTAAAAACACCAAATTGATGTTTTCTATCCACCCACTCTAATGCTTTAAATGGAGTGCACCTTTCTTTGTGTTTTTTATTTTTTGTCCAAAAATCGATGCTGAATGCATTCCCACCATTTTGGTGACTCGAAAAACGAAAAATAATACTTTAAAAACAATACCAAACACCCCCAAGTTTTCTAAAATTTCTAAACAGAAATTGGATGGTTTCCGGTGCGAGGAATTGGTATTCACACACATAAAGCAGAAAAGTGTAGAACCCCTGTTTCGGTGTCGTTTCCAAAGAGATTTTTCGAGTCCCCAAATGGTAGGAATGTTTCGGTTGCTGTTTCTTGGACAAAAATAAATAATCAAAACAGGATACTTCATTTAAAGAGTTAAAGTTGGGCTGATAAAAAACATCAATTCAATGTTTTCAATTTTTGCTTTTCATTTTTTCCATGGGGCCCACCTATTTAATGATTTTGCTTTTATGAAATACAATTGTTTAATAATTAATAACTTATTTATTAAAAATAGAAATATGATAAAAGATACTCCAATTACCCATTAACATTTAACCACAACATAATAATAATAATAAATGATTTCAAAAAAGTAAAAAATAATTATATATCATCTATAATAGTTAATTATTTATTATTAAACAACGGTGAAAAAATTATTTTTATCATATTTTTTTGGGAAAAAAAAACTTAAAAACACGGATCAATTGTAAATCAATTTTAAATTAATTTAAATTGTTTTTGTTAACTACAAATAATATTATTTTACACCTACAATATATTGAAAAATATGTTTTTAAAACAATTTTACTAAATACATATTACAATATTATATATTTTTTTTTTTTCTTCAGAATATTGTTTTTAATTATTACTACCAAACGCGTTTTCAGCATCTAATATGAAAATATATAAAACAGAAAACGAAAACAAAACCATTACTGAACAACTCTAAGTTTTCTAAAATTTCTAAATAGAAATTGGATGGTTTCGGGTGCATTAGTGCTGGTATCAGTGAGTACTCTGGATAGTTTCTAAACACAAACTAAGTTGTAAGTTGTAACCTTTAACAGAAAAATACCCTCACATGATAAGGGTAAAAACAGCATTGCATTGTTCCCCTTGGACATAGAATCACAAAAGTTGTAATGGAAAATACTTTCAACATAAAGGGTCAGCATTCATGTACCTTAGGGTTCTTCACTGTCTCGTCCACACTCAAGATAAGGCAAGCAGCCTCAGTAGCGGCATTTATAGCATTGATCTGTGACAAAGGATTTGAAATCAACATAGGTGCCAAAGAGTTCAAAAAAAATTCGGCAAAGAAATATACACAATTCCCTTAGCAACTGAAGAAATTGAAAATAAACGAAAACCTTAACAACTGCAGGCTCCCAGACAAAGTTAGCAAATGAATCCACAATTCCACCGGTGTTGATATCCACCCCATAAGGAGCCCCCTCACCTGTTGAAAGTCATGCATTGTTAAGAGGACAAAAACAGCACAAAATATTTGAGTCAGAATATAAAGACACCAAAATAATTGGCTGGTCATAGTAATCCAAAATTTAGTGCCATCTAGGGCAAACTATCCAACATTGTACACAGAACATGAAAGATCATACCATTAATCAAATTAATAGTGATGGGTTCTTAAATAGAAATAAGGAAATCCTTGGATAAATATATAGAATAGACTAACCGGATGGAAGTGCATGCTTCTGTCTTAATTTATTGAGCACATCAGTTGCATCAAATCCAGCATTGTCACACAGTTGCCGTGGGATAACCTGCACCAAGAGGAAAAATGTATCGCAAATCAAATGCTTATACCTTTCAAAAAATAACAAAAAGAATAAATAAGTAAATCATCTTTTCTACAAAAACATAAAAGAGTAAGTTCTGAATTTCTTATACACACAGGTGAAGTGTTAGAAGAGAGGGCCCTTTCTACTGATTGGAGTACTTCTCCAACCACAGAGCTATAGCTTTGCTTAGTTTTTGGCTTATTAAAATACCTACGTATACCAGATTAGAGAACACAGATACTCTAGTCTCAGGATTTTTAAATATATTGTAGAAAGTACATTTTCTTCTCTCTAGAATTTTGATTTAATTCTAGAAACACATCTCTTCACCATAGGAAATCCTCGGACCAACTTGAAAAACGATCTGTCTATATATACTCAACAATTTCCAATAATGCAGAGTACTGAAAATAATACAGATTCAAGAAAAATTCTAAAATATGTTGTAATCTTGACCAGGCACTTCCACACTGTTATCACATTGACACTTTGAAACACATCCTTTGTGATTAAACAACATTGCTTCTTCAGATTTCAAGTTGAAACTTTTAATCCCTTGTTTCTATAATTCTACCCATTTTTACATCAATTTATATTGTAGACTCTCATCATCCTCAATCCTCATTCAGTTTGCACTTAACTGGAGAACATTTACTAAAAGTAGACTCCCATCAGAGGGTTAGCTACAATCTTCAGATCATGAGGTAAATTCATAAAAGATGTAATGTCCAGTCACAAAAACATACTATCATAATGAGAAAACACCGTGCAATAGGTTGAGCAATTGACTCATAAGAATATTATAATGTCACACATGAACACTCTTAAAGTTCCAAGAACAGTGAACAATACATGTCTATTTCCAAAGCAAAGTAATTCTGAAATGGTAATTAACTGTTTGCATCTTTGTTCACTTTTCTTTGATAACATTGTGCATCATTTAATTAAAAATATGATATTACTTTTAAAGTCAATAATATACGACACCTCTTTTTTCACAAGGACATGTGCAAATATCCAAACATCATCAACACATTACAGAGGCAAAGAAGACAAATAGGGTCTTAAATTTTAGAAGCAGCTAACACTTAAATATAAAGAAGGCAAAAGAGGGGCTTAAATTTTAGAAGCAGCAAACACTTGAATATGAGGGCTCTCAAATCGTATCAAGCAAACTTGCTAAACAACAAATAGGAGCAAACACTGCAAATCTATGACCTCATAATAGAGCCTTGATTAGCTCATTCATGATCACTATTAAATAAAATTCATGTTAAAGAACTTTCACTGATGCTTTAACTTATTAGCAGTTTATTTCCTTTTCATGTTTCAGCAAGTAATGGAAGAAAGTAAGACAGAAAGACAAGCATTTCTACTAACTGCAATAATGGTGTTTTCCTGAACTAGCAAGTTTGACCACAAGAGTGTTTGCTAGTTTCCAAGGGAAGATAAGCAAAAAAATTTATGAAAATCAACACAAAAGCACAGTATCACCCACCTCTAGAGCTTTTGCGTAAGAATTGATAAAAAGCTGAGACTTTCCAGCTATAGTGCGTGCATGTTGCCTTAAGTATCGACTTATCTCCATCTACCACCAAAGACAATGATTCAAATTACAAAGGCTATAAATACCCTCAAACTTACACTGTACCATGACTTAATTAGGTATGATAAAGCCATACATCTATAGCACCGCCACCAGCAACTACAGTAGAGTTCTTTGCAGCTCTTCTAACGATCATAATTGCATCATGCAAACTTCGCTCAGCTTCCTCAATGAACTGAAAAAAATGAAGTTAAAAAAATCAAAGGTCAACATCATCAGTAGTAATGATGAAAGAGTTCAACATTCTTTCAAATGACAGACCTGATCAGCTCCACCACGAAGTACTATAGTGGCTGTCGTTCCTGATGGGCATCCACTGAATATATTAAATCTCTCATTTCCAACTTGCTTTTCCTCAAAAATCTCACAAGTCCCAAGAACCTAAAGGCCGAACAGAACTCCAAAAGTTTAGTTTAGAATAAAAGTAATGCTACATACAAAAAATTAACATAATATTTTAAATGAATATAATGTCATGTGACCTCATCAATAACATTGTTGACAGATGTCTGTACAGTTCCACCAGCTGCAGCAGCAACCCGTTGCAAATCTTCCTCAGCCACTCGGCCAGCACAGAAAATATCCCTGTCTGCGAAATACTGTTCATAAACAAACCATTGTCAAATACGCTAAAATATGTCAACAATCTCAAGCAAAATATTTACATTTTGTTCTTAAATGTTCTATATAGAAAAACTAATATTAGAAAGGATCAAACATCATATTAAAGTAGAAGAATGAGATAATAAGATATCTAATCATTAATAGTCAAAAAATTCTTGACATTATTCCGCTATCAATGCCCAAGTCATCTACAAGCTTTCATTTAAGCAACTACCACAGTAAAACCATAGGACCTTATATCATAAAGGTCAGCATGCTAACCTTCTAGAAACAGTAAAACGCTTGCCTGGCTATAGCACAGTTAAAAAAAAACATAAAATTACCAGCACTAGAAGAAGATTTAGGGTGGTTGGGTTTATAGATAATTAACAGACTACTTGCATTCCAGGAAAATAACAAATTTCAAAAAAGAAACATAACCACCTGTGTGGCAAGATCACCAATAGCCAGACGTGAAAGAACAACTTTGGCTCCACTCTGTACACATTTATCCAGCTTGTCATAAATGATATTCCATTCAGCATCAACAATTGACTGATACTGTGATGGATCTGAGAGTCTGCAGCAAACTCGCAAAATGAAAAATAAGAACAAAATAACCAAAAATAAATAAATACAACAAATAAGGCAAATCAACTGTTTCTCAGAAGGCATATACATAGAAAAAAAAAAAAAAAAAAAAAAAAAAAAAAAAAAAAAAAAAAAAAAAAAAAAACCGAAACCAACCTTATCTCAGCATTTTCTTTCTCAGATTTCAGTTCCAACTCAATGTTTAGTAACAATATCCTTGGATTGAGAAACTTTTTTGGCTGTTGTTCAAATCCAGCATATGAAAATGTCTTTTTGAATGCAACACCATTTACTAGAAAAGAGTCCCGCATAGTACCACCCGGAACCTGTACAAGCAAACCAATTTCCCTTCACTGATTTGAAAATATTATTTGCAGCCATCATTTAACTTACAGTCAAAAAATGAAACAAAGATAAACTAAAGTTTTCCATACGACTTTAAAAGCAAGCTACAGGTCCAATCTTAGGTTTCCTTTAATGTTGGATACATTTCAGCAAAAGGGTATTTGAGATTCAATGGTGGCAAAATCATGCTACCTTCTTAATACCAATCATATTAAGCCTATCTTCGCACCCAATGGCAATGACAGAATCCACAACCATAGAGGCAAAGAAGTCTTTTTCGCCGCCAATGAGTTTGGAAGAGAGTGTGGTAGCTGCACATTTAGCTAGTAAGCTTTTCTTTTCTTCCAAACTCTTCCCTTGTATGCTAACAGCTAGTTCCTTGATCTTCTCAATTGCCTGCAACAACATCAAACGCAACCATACACGAATTGGAGTTTCGACTTTCGATATCTCTACAAAATGAATCACTAAAGAAAATAACAATCACATACCAAATAGCTCGCAGAACGAAAACTCCTAATGAGATTCTGAGGGTGGACACCGTCCTCTATAAAGGGTTTAGCCTCCCTCAAAAACTCGGCGGCAAGCAAAACGACAGTGGTGGTTCCGTCGCCGACCTCAGAGTCCTGGGACTTGGCGATGTCGACGAGAATCTTGGCGGCTGGATGGACGATGTCGAGGAGCTTCATGATAGTAGCTCCGTCGTTAGAAATGGTGACACTACCCTTGTCGTCGTGGATCAACTTGTCCATACCTCGAGGTCCAAGAGTGGTTCTGACGACATCAGCGACAGCCGTACAAGCGTTTATGTTGCTGACTAACTGAGCCTTGCCTTGAGAAGTGTCTGTGCCTTCTTTCAAAAGTATGATCTGTGGCTGCATCATGGCCGCCATTGTTGTTTTCAGTTCTCAACTGCAATGAAGTGAAGTTGAGAGAGTGAGGGTTAGGGTTATGTTTCGTTTGGTTGTTCAAAGGTTGGGGGATGTTTCTGCCTCTTTCTACTTTCTACTTTCTACTTACTATTCGATTTTCTCTTTCTTTGGAGGGGTTCAATGGGGAAATAGAGAATATCATTTAAAAACAAAATAAAAATAAAAATAGGGTTTTTAGTTTTTAATATATCAAAGCACTTTTTCTAGGGCAAATTGCATAAACTTTCTCTGATTTTAGGTTGTACACTCTCATGTAACTTTTATTTTATTGCACAAACACCCTCTAAAATGTTGACCAAACAGTTGACTAACCGTGAAATCAACGTCTGAAAGGCATATGAAGGGCAAACTTGTCATTTGATTCTGTACAGTGTATTTTTATTTTTTGAAGTATTACATTAATTCAGGGGTTTTTTTTTGGAAAGGGATGACCCGAACCCACATCCTTATAGTGTAGATGTGCAGGGTTTACCATCGGACCAACCTCATCTCGTGTACGATGTATTAAAACATATAAAAGTAATGCCCCCGGTGACGTAACTCAGCCGGTAGATAGACGAGTTTGGGGTTTGGACAAATAATAGAGCTGGCAATATTCCCCGTGGGGCTGGGGCCCCATGGAGACCCGCCCCGAATGGGACGAGGATGGGGGATAATATTCGGAGACGGGGACGGGGATGGGGATGAGGATAAAGTCTTGTCCTCGAAGGTGAAGCTGGGCGAGGATGGGGAAGCACTCCCCACCCCATCCTTGCCCCGATGCATTATATATATATTTATAATATAATATATAATATTCTAATTTTAAAATCATTTAATATTAATTTTTTAAACATAAACAGTTTTTTTAACTAAACTTTAGAAATTGATTTGTTTTATAGAATTTTTGATTTTTGACTAAATATGAATTTATACCTTTTTTGTTTTCCTTCGTTTTTCTTGTGCAAAACAAGAAAATTTGACCTTATAAAGTATGCTTTTTGGATGATCTCATTGCAAAAAAGCACATGGACTTTCAATTAAAACACAGTATCAAATTTATGATAGAACATTTCAATTTGCCTCAAGATAAATCAGAGGAAGTTTTTGACATGTGCATTGCTGCTCGTATTCTACAGGCGTACTTGGGGTTCAAAAAATGGTATCAAAAATGCTATTTGCAAGTGTACTGAGGTCGTGAACCACTAAAGGTTGCTATCAAGTATGGAGTAGGAGGATATTGCACCACTGGATGTAAACCGTAATCGATTAGCAATATGAAACCGATATTTTCCTAGTCACTCCATCTCGGGTTTTTGCATTGTACTAATTTTAAGATGTTCATTTTCATTCAATGTTAATGGAGTAGAATTGAATTGCATTAATATATTTATTTATTTATTTTGTATTAGACGAGGAATGGGGCGGGTATGGGGAAGGCCCCTCCAACAGGGAATCCCCGCCCCCATCCCCGTTTCTCTTAATGCGGGGACGGGGATGGGGATGGGGACGGGGATGGTTTTGGAGGGCAGAGATGGGGATGGAAAAGCATTCCTCGACCCCGACCCGACCCGCCCACCATCCCTAGCAAATAACTCTCAAGTCAACTACTCGAATCCTACCAATGACCAAAGTTTCAAAAAAAAAAAAAATAGTCTAGATAGATGGATAGAGATAATATCAAAAAAGAAAAACATATAAAAGTAACATCACAATTCACACATGAGGAAGAATAAATAAATTTAATGTGGTTAGGTATATTTCAGACGAAATGTTTAAAATGCTCTTGGTTATTTATTTTAACCCATATTTTAGTACTCTTAAATTTAATTATTTAAATTTTATATAACAATAAATTTATAAAAAAAAAAAAAAATTTTAAAAAAAGGTGGAGAGATCTCCACCATCTAATCTGATCATGGTTGAAGGTAAATTTTTCAAGATCAAAACCCATAACATATCATCAAAATTATTTCCTTTTATTCTATTGGTGCATGATAGATAAATATTTAGGGTTGTTTTGATTCTTTCTTTGAGTGGAAATATTGCATAACACAACCGTGATCTTGATTTTTATCAAAGGTTGATTTGTTTGTTAAAATTGCACTTTCAAATGAAATTATTGAGAGATTGGTTGAGTCAAATTCATTCTGGAAAATATATTATTGTTTGAGTGATTGGTTGGTTATTTGAGCATATGGTGTCTTGATTTTATCGAGTCCTTGCTTGATTGATGCACCGATTTGTTAAGAATATCTAAGACTATTTTAATGTGACAACATTGATATATTCGAGTGATTTATTGCCTGCATATTGAGCGATTAGTATGCATACCAGGTTGTTTGATTAAAATTTGATACATTAATTTCAAGTCGAGGTACCGATACAAATTACTCAAAATAAATTGATGGATCAATAAGCCAGCCTCCGGAGAAGCACTTGTAAATATACCATTTTTAATCTAAGACATGCTACATGTGGTTTCAATTTCTCTCTAGAGAATTGATTAATTATGATTCATGAATTACACAACAGAGATATACAGATTCTTCACACATGGACCGGGAAAACAAAATTTATCTGGGCAGTCGGGTGACTATATAATGCCCTTTCTCAAGATCGTATATTGTTTTTAGTTGTGGTTTTCGCCATTGCACTACAAAAAATGCAGCAAGCAAAGCTATTAAAAGGAAAGCAAACAACAAGAAGTACGTAACTGACTCGTTTCCTACGATCTGGTCCATGTTCTCAACTTCCAATTCAATCGGCTCCAGCATCGACTGGAAGATGAAAGCTCCAAGAGTCCAGTCAAGGGGAATGCTTCCAGCATGATTTGAAAATCCGATTCTGTAAATAGAAACTCTCCAATCAGACATTTATCAAGAAAGTGATACTTCTCAGGTAACTTATTATGAGACGCATATTAAAAATCGAAGATTTTTTTATTCAGATAACTAACTTTTTAAGGTTTTACATTTGACCTCCTAATGTCCCTCCAAATTTTTTACCATGATATGCACACAAACAAGTGTGTAAGTGCACATTTACATGTAAAGTTTCCATACATTTACATGAAGTAAAATTTCAAAGGAATTTGAACATATGAAACATAAATGAAAGCCCTTAAAAACCCAAAAACATGTGTGTAAGTGCACATATACATGTAAAATCTTCACGCATTAATATGAAGTAGAATTTCATAGGAACTTGAACATGTGAAACATAAATGAAAGCCCTTAACAACCCACAGAACGTAAGAAACCATGCAGTGAGAACCAAAATTTAAACAATATAGAGGAAGGCTGATAACGTCTGTAACATGACAGGCCTAAAGTACAGATGTATTTACAGTGTTCAAGGACTTTTTCTTCCTTCTCCTAGAATTTTTAAATTTATTAAAATTTAACATGACAAGCCGACAAGGTTGCACATTTTCACCTCAAATCTACACCAAAGCACCGGTAAACAAAGCATAGATTCATAGTCAAACTATGTAAATGTAATGAATGAATTTCATTATACAATTACAAACATCACTTTAAGTAATATATCGAAACTAAGCATAACTTTCAAAAGTCAACTGCATAACAAATGAAATTCACTTTGCAATAAACTGTCACACTTCCAAGATATTATATCGAGGATAGATAGTAAACTAAAACAAACAAACAAACAGCTACTTCCTTTTGTTATTTACTCCTACTCTTTCGTCCATCCCTTCATCTCAATCCATAAGGGATGGCTTTCATCTTTTCAAGGCCAAACATAAGGTTCTGATCAAAGTGATGGAAATTACAGCCTTGGGAAAATATACACGATTGTGCTTTGTTGAAACCCCAGTAAAGAGAACCTCCTCGTCCTTTTGCAAGAACATGGGGACTCCAAGTGTTATACCAAGCACATTTACTTGATAAAAATTGGACCAAAATGTGGCATTCTTAACATTCTAGTTAAAATAAAAAGAAGATAGTGCGATAATATTTCATATCCAGATTAGCTACAACATTTTTCCATGATAAATCAATCACTGAAAGACTCTGGGTAGCCATTGACAAAATAATATGAAGCTAAAAAAGGGTAAAAACTATCTTGCAGAGACAATAACAATGAAGAAAAAAATTGGAGCTTCAGTGTGATAAACTGTGAACTCATAGCAAAAACACAGAGGAAGAAAACTGTCATGCCTACTTAGCCACAATTTCGAAAATACCTTTTATCATGCATAGGGATTCCAAGAGTGTCGTGCATCAGTGCTACTGTATATGCAGAAAAGAAACAATATCTCAGCAAATCCAAGTCATCAATGCTACGGTGCTGATTTTTCAGTTTATCCCAGTCATTTTCACAGTAATGTTGTCCAAGAGCCTCCAATTCAAACAAAGAAGCACTAGGAACCAGCCCCAAGAACTATAGAAGATTGAATAATTTGAAAAGAAAAAAGAAAAGAAAATAGATTAATGACCAAAGAACGGAAAAAATCAATCTACCAAGTCTATAATCCACTAAAAGGCAAAAGTATAGCTACTTGCATATGTATATGATGAAGGTCGTGATGGACACAAGACATAGAAAGTCTGCTAGAGATAAGTGTTGGATGTTCTCGTGGTGAATACATATATGGTTTATCATAACACATTTTTTCTCCTTTATATCTTTAAGGGTGCAAAATAAGCTCTTTCAGTCATCCATTCAATTTCAATGAGAACTAAATTCAGAGGTTTTAGTCAGCAATCAGCATTGAAATCTGTTTTCACTTCAGAGACTGCAACAATAGTGTCTTAAAGACTACACCTAGGCACTAAGCAGACATGTGTTATTGAAAACTGGGCAGCACTTACCTAGCCAATCTGGCTGAAATGTTTTTTTGTTTACCTAGATGTATGCTTGAATTACTAGATAACCATTTCCACATTCTGATGGCCCAAATTAATATATGTAAATTTGAATTTATTTGTGGTATTTTATGAGATAAAATCAAAATAAAAGAGATCCAACTTAAGATCTTCCTTTTGTTTTTGTTCTTGGATTAAGGGTTTGTTCTTCAGAAGCGGAAGAGTTTTGTAGTGTTGTGTGGGCTCATAACGTCGGGGTCTCAGGAGAATCAGCTAGTAGAAGAAGAGCTTTGTAAGCGCCAAAAATTTATAGGATCAATTGTTTCAAATTTTAGATTGGTTGAGTGGAAGACATTCAAATTAAAGAGTCACAGGCTAACAAAAATCGTTGTGTGTACTCATTATAACAAATACCACAAGATTAAAATTTTGTCCACTAAATGCACATCCACTCTTGGCTGAATGGTGCGCACCTCCTACTTATGGTGGGGATTCAAATCCCACCTTGTGCATTTACCGGCAAGTGTGGGTAACCTCTCTCGTTGGTTGTGGGAGTAGATATCCGAGCCACTCATGTAGTGCTTGATCTTGAGTCTCGACAGACCCTTGCCCGTTTGTGTAAGAATAAAAAAAAAAAAAAAAACTGTCAACTATACGGTTGACCATTGAAATACCAACTTATGCAAAAAAGTTACAAACCTCAGAAGTATAGAGGAAATTTTCTGGAGAAATAGGTCTGCCTTGTAACTCTGGAAAGGATGAGATAATTTGACAAGGTGGATGCAAGCATTTATCTGTACAGGTAATAAAAATATGCCACTGAATATGGTTTTTCTACAACAAATAAAAAAGTAAGTCTTTCCAACCATGAGAATCACCAAAAGAAGGAAGATAAAAGTTATAACATCAACACTTTATACAATAAGAGATGCATTTGTACAAAGATAATAACTATATATAAAAGCTTAAAAGGCATTCATTAAGATAAAGCAATATTTGTGAGGAAAAGATATGAGGAAGGGGCGAAGGGCAGGACATAAACTTTAAATAACTTCTAAACAATATGGTATAGAAAGATTGAACTAACGTAGAAGTCTGATCTAAGTTTTCTAACATTACCACTATTAGAGTGCTTAAATACAATTGTTGTGCTCTTTCCTATTAGCTTAAGCTTTTAGCTCTGATGGTTACTAACATGATATCAGAGCCTAGTTGTCCCATAAGTAGGGTTTGAGTCCCCCCTCGTGATTATTTGAATTTGTGAATTTGTGTTTGTGTTTGTGTTTGTGTTAGGGCTCGAGCCACGTGGCAAGCCCGTTATTCTTCCACGTGTTAGGGTGTGTTAGAATGCTTAAATACTATTGTTGGATCATTTCCTATTAGCTTAATCTTTTAGATCTGATGGTTACTAACAACCACAAAATAACCCAAAAAGTAGCAATGACCACAAAGTCATAAAGTATTTCTCCTAGACCAAATTTCTTTTAAATAGTAGTTCTCAAGGTGACATATTTGATATTTCTATCACTATTCCCCCATTAAGAAGTTTCTTACAATATGATCTCTCAACAGTCAACTTTCAAGGCTTTGAACAAACTTTATAATTACTAGTTCTTCCTTGTAGAAGCTAATTCGATACTCAAAAATGATTAAAAAAAAATGAAAAAAATAATTTATTAGGTGTCAGCTTAGATAAAAGAGATGAAAGGGCAGAGGGTTCCTTCTCTCCCTTCAAAGCACAGGTGAAAATAAATAATAAATTAGATAACATTAAAACAAGATCAGATAAAAGAAGATGAAAAAGTAAACGGTACCTTATCTCTCCAGTAAGCATAGGTAAATGTAAATCAATAAATAAATTAGATAACTGTAGAACAAGATCAGTTAAAAGGAAATGAAAAAACAATTAGTACCTTGTCTTTTTTCTAACAATGCCAAAGCTTCAGATCTGCATGCTGAAAAGTTCCCAGCAGGATGGAATGTCATAAGTTTCCTATCACTTGAATCTGTTGTCAACTTATAGCCTTTGGGGATGCAAGGGTCAACAAATCCTCTATTGGAACTTGAAACTGCATAAAATCAACGGTAGTTCTCGATCATATAATCAAATCTAAAGCACAGTCATAGCATCCAACTGTAAACCAGATATGAATCATGCATGCGTCACATTATACCACCAAGATAGCCTTAAACCCTATTTTTACTAATAACGTCAACAACTAGAAATATAAGTTCTTTCCGTTTAATTAAATCAAGATAACCTATAAACTCCAAATTAGATACTTATTTTATTCCAATGATTGAGAGGATTTTTAAAAAATGGATGGCCAGAAGAAACCATATTTTGAAAACGGTTGGAGGCTAACTATCCACAAAGCTACTTTTGAAAGTATTGTAATTTGATATAACTTGTTCGTGAAGGCATTTGGTCAAATCATAGCCTATTCCACTATATTCCTACGAGGCATGATTGTCATAATAATATGTCATGTGACCAGGAAAGTGTATAGTTTTACATACATTAATGCCAAAATTCACAAATTGGACATGTAAATGTAATCTAGACAAATATTATCGGAATCTATGTAAAATACATATAGCATGATTTTTCTGCCTAAGTATCACCTATTCTGCAATGTTCTAAAGTTAGCTGTAATGCAACAAGAGATGAGGAACATAAAATGCATTTGCAAAGAATATAGGGGAAAACAACAAATTAAAAAAGTTATGCACACCCTCATTCAAAAGCACTTAACTTCCCAGTATCCTTTTTATTCCACAATCTTTATCTTTCTCATTTCTTCTATTTTTTTAATTCTATCTTTAGTACAAATTTTCAAACAGAGGGTAAAGAGAGTAGTTGAGAGAGAATCCTATAAGAGATGGGCCAGCAAAAGATGGACAGGCTGTATCAACTGGAAGAGAAGAGACTATTATTTTATCTAAATACTCATAGAATACTTATTAATGTGCAGGGTTTTTATTTTTGTAAAAATTGATTAATGCATGTTTTCTGTTGAGATCCTGCCTAGATACATTTCGCAACAAGAGCATAATCTAACATTTTGACACATTGTTCATGAAAGTAATTGGCGCATTTCTTAGAAAACTTGTTAAGTGCATACTGTATCCTGATAACAGCATTTAAAACAACTAAAGGTACAGCGGTTAAAGTAATATTTGATCACTTGGCTCCCATTACAATTTCTTTTAATTAGAAAATAAATCTAGCTGTGGGACATTAACAGAATTAACAGAAAGAATGTAATAGGCTCAAAATTATCAACCCAAAGGTAACACCGGTATTGGTATGGAAAATAAACCTGAAACTATCCAAATCACAAATCTACTGTCTCTCATTTGTTAAGGATGAAGAAAATCAACCTGAAACTTACAAGCTTTCAACTCTAAAGAATTCTGATGCACATGCAGCGATTCCCAAGCTGCATCCTGTCCAAAATAATGATAGAAACTTCTCTGTTACAAGACCCTCCGCCGGGAAAGTCAATTATGACAAAGTAAGCTAAAGCTCAATACAAAAAACAATATAGAAATGAACATTAATTAACAATGGACGTTCCATTTGAACGTGTAGGATCCTGTTATGTCAGATAAAAGTCAATCTAACATTTTTTAGTACATAATCCCATTCCATGCAATATCAAATTAAATTGTATCCCCCTCCAGTGTTGGTTGAGGGATATTTGATCCCTTGAACCTTTTCCATTGCAAAAAGATCTAACCAACTATGTTATGCCCTTACAAAGATATATAATGAAATTTGTATCAAAGTCATTTTCATTTCCTTATGGCATAAAATCTTGTATTGAATTATAATATAAGAAAGTAAGAAGCTCCTCTTCACCAAATAATATGTTTGAGTCCTTTTTTATACGCAATAATTTGGGCCATTTTAATTTCCTAAATTCATTAGACACTGTCACACTGATGCCCATAAGGAAGCAAAGCAGCGAACCTGATCATACAAACCATCAATATTCTCCTCAATCTTCCTTTTAAAAATTCTGTTATTTCTTTCTTCCCAAATAATCAACAGTAAGGCTAAGATAGCCACCTTATTGTTTGACCAACAAAAGAGCCACCTTACTTGTATAATTATTTGTTCAAAAATAATTTTTTATGTGAGATGACAATATTACCCCTAAATTGTTAAATCTTAATGGAAGAACCCAACAGTAGCAAAGGGTAGTATAACTCCCAAATAAGACAAAGAAGGCTGTGCAAAAAAACAATATTTTTTATCTGCTTGTAATTAGGGCATAGTTCAGTAGAGGCTAGGATAATTTACCCTAATTTTTTAAGTCAAACAAACTAATGATGCATATAACTTTGTTTCTATACTCAAAACCACAATTTGAATTAAGCTGCCACTGTCATTGGCCAAACGCTCGTAACCAATCCAAAAAACTGATGCATTACATAAACAAGATGCCTCCTTTCTATAAACCTTACCTCATGCTTTTCAATCTAATTCGGATACAAACACAATGTTACACCCAACAGTTACCCTTTTGTAGGGCCATTTCAATCATTTTCTATATCCAATAATTTTTTTGGTGTCTATAGATAAGCATAAACGTTATTATTATTTCAACTTAATTTAATAGAACTTTAAATCTGTAAGATGTATGCAACTTTTAAAAGGATTTTTGAAGTTATTGCATATTTTTAATATTTTAGTGGATATACAAATCTAATGATTTTTGGTTTGTTCCATGGGTTAAAAGTATTCTTTAAGATTAATCTGAGAAACAAAAGAAAGACCGAGTAAGTTCTCTAAGTATTAAAAGGAAAAAAAATCTGATAGGAGAACTATACATTAGATGAATAGATCAACGCTTCTAAAAAGATATTTCTTAGTTGAAGATTTTGTCATGAAAGAGAATCAGAATGTACTTATCTATCACAAAGCTTGCTTATGATGATATTGACTTATTATTTGATTTTGAGTTTGTAGTATAAAAGGTTGTTACCTAGTATTAGCTAAACAATGCCTCCCCATGCTTAATTTTAACTTCTTGAAAACGTTCAAGAACAAATTAAGCATACTATTACCAAGATAGTCAATATCAATTACAAGGCCAACTGAACAGTAAGTTTACAATTTAAGAGTACGTAAGTTTATTGAAAAAAAAAATATAGGAAACACCTGACCAAATTGTGGCAAGCTTTGTGTGTAAAGATCATAAGTAACTCCTGCAAATCTGATACTTTGAAAAGAGTGTGTCACTGGAGATTCTTTCATAGCAAATGTAACCTGCAAATGTCATTTAATGTTTGAAATTCAATTCAGCATCTAGCAAAAGAATAACAATTAATCTGAAAAAAGGGGTAACAGAACACATTAGACTAGAGTACTGACAGTTTCGCATATAGTTCCAAAACCTTATGATTTATCATTTATTTCAATTTCAGAACCCCTGTCCCTCCCTCTCCACAATATACAGGTCGGCTCAGGATAAGGTTAAACATCAACTGAATCCGCTCATCCCCCACACCACCCCCACCCCACCCCCCCCCCCCCCCCCCCGGCATCTCTCCCTCTCTATAATATACAACTCAGGTCAAATAAGGTTAAACTGAATCCAGACCATAATTGTTCCATGAACCCCAAAATCTTTATTCTACAAGTTAACCCTAAAAAAACCTCAATTCAAATAAGCTCCAGCCGACTGCCAAACAACAAAC